>JACGCM010002238.1:0-1200000 GCA_014058105.1 Kingdonia uniflora | reverse complement strand
CGTCCCCTACTCCAATAACGGGAGATAAATGCCCTACGAGGTCTGCTTCATCAACCTCTGTACAACCAAAAATTGATGCCATACTTATCTACAGTAAAGGGTCTACTTTAAACCCCTGGTCTAACAAAACCTACAGATAGGTCGATGTATATATATCAATTTTTATCTCGCACTATTAGATCACTTATACAATCACAAACTGTCTCAAAACCATTTTTATTGCCTCACAGTCTTTATTCCCATTGTTATTTTAATTTTAGTTTTGTGTTTGGTAGGGATTACATCTTTATCCCGACGCAATAAAGATATTTTTACAAAAACACTTGTAAACCCAAATACAAACTTACCTTAAATACCCAAGTGAGAGTCTGCAGCTTTGGTCCGCCCCAGTTTGCTCAATTTGTGTAACTTCTTTAAAACCTCCTCGATATCAGCCTCCTCTCGTGGTTTGCAATTGAGACTCTTAATCACCGCTTTTCTCTTATCCTTTCCTCCTTCGGCGGTAATGGAATCGTCAGTTGAGATCTTTCTCTCTCTAACCCTTCTCATTTTTTTTGGTTTTCTGTATTCCGAGAGGGAGGAGAGGGGGTACTTATGCACTTTTCCCCGAACCGTTGACAGTTTGGTGTTTTCCAGTAAGCAGTCCTCGATTCCTGAGCCGAGCTGTCTGTTCGTTTGAACCTGTCAGGCGTGTCGTACCGCTTCGGTGAAAACACCTTCCCATCATTACATCACATATTATACTTTAGCGTATCTCTCAGCCTCTTGGCCCCACTTTTTTCACAATACCCCAAACTTATGACCCTAAACTTTCTACTTTAAAATTTTCACGTACATTTGTTTGCCCTACTTATACACCTTGACTTTAACGTCAATAACAGTTAGCAACACAAATTCAAAAATTTAGCTTCAACAAACAATCCTAGTCATTGCCTATTTTCGTGAATAGATTTTTTCTTCAAGTAAATTCGGGCAATTATATTTCAAAAATTCAAAAATACAATAATCAATCACTCCAATCCCCGAGATACTTGCATTTGAAGCAGCCGGTATGCCCAACAGCACCACAAGCCTTCAGCAGCCCTGCGGTGATATCCATATCCTCATTAATGATCTCCTCCCTGGCCATCATCAGGACAAACAATTTACGATCTTCAACAGACCGCCAACAGATACGCATGGACTCGGACCAGTACACGCGATTCATTTCCTCGCCCCTTTCTACGTCAGTACTACCCTTGTAGTTTGCTTGGGTTTCGAGCAGAACCGCATCATAATCTTGCTGCCCGAAAACAGCTTCCCTTATTTCATCAATCTTGAATGTTAAACGCAAGTCGTTCAACACACGCGCTTCAGCAGCCCTCTGAGAACGAGTCTTCACCATTTTTAATGAATAACCTTCTTAGAGAACAAGTCAGAATTTTATACTGTTCAGTTAACATGACTAATTTTTTGATTGACTATACGCAAGGTATTTCAGTTTCTGTAACCCACTCTTCCCGGGTTCGAGCTACTTACTATTATCATTTCGTGCTTAATCGGGCTTTCTAAAGATTATATTTCGATCTTTATATTTACATATGCAAAGCTCAATTCATTTATGAGATATAATAAGGTATGTTACACCACCAACTATTCCCTCCCATAGTATGTAGAGCTCGATGACATGTCAACAATTTCTGCCTTTCGCTAGTAAAAAGCAAACAAGATATTCTCTTATTACGCTCAATTTTTATCTAACAAGCTGGTTTCAGGACTATTTCTACAGCGTTACTTTATAATTACAGAATCAATCTCTTCGAAGCTCGATATTACAAATACTTTCTCCAACACGAGGACAGGTCTCTAGTTCTTTTATCATTGCCGAGATACTCCTGATCTTCCATAGAAACCTCCACCACAGATCACAAAGTACAAGACTGCAACAGGTCAGAAACCACTTTCCCCTTCATTTCCGTGCAAGAAGAATTAAAAGAAAAGCGAGGGCACCGAGAGAGGCGATACATCTTCTACCTCCACCACCGCCGTCTCTTCCTCCTTATCCACACTAACCCGGAGTTCGTAGAAGTTGAGAAGGACTCCTACCTTAGAAACTGGAATATCAGTAGAGACCAGGGATTTTGCATCACATATACCCCGGTCGCTAAAACGGACGCTACATAATACCCGAAAATATTTCAAACAACACTCCTTCAAGAAAACAACAAAGAGAGTTTCCCTACTCTGATAACCATAAAACCATATCCGAAATCCCTCTATGATAAAATAAAATCGGGTATGATACACTTGATTCCTCATCTTAACCATGATTTTACTAAGATGCGTTTCCAAAAAACTTATTTTTTTTTCTCACACTCTACAAAACTGGTATGTTTGTTTTTCTCTGTAGCGAAATGTATTGCAGGTTATTCGGCAATCAAATCTACTATTTATAGCGATACTGTATTTAATACACGTTGTTTCCCTAAACAGTCATCTGGTCAAGAGAACTAATAGTCCGCCCATGACACTCACACGTCATAATGGCAACCCACTCTTCAATACAGACGTTCCATTTTTCAAGCGTTGCTTACGTCATCACAAGGTCCGAGTTTTAAGTTTTTTCTCAACTAAAGCCACACGTGACTTCAGTTGCGGGGGGACGATTGTAGGGACTTATCCCTCGAGCTAAGGAGACTCGATCTTATCTGTACCTCGATCTCTATAAGACTCGATCTTATCCAGTACTAGACTCGCACAGTTACAAACACGTTAACAGTTACACATCGACCACAAACTTAAGCAGAACTTGGATCATCCACAACATATGTAAGCAGAACATATCAACATACACCTGTCTCCCACGAGCTAACAGTTACATACTCAACTGCCTATGACTCCCACTTTTTGGAAAATGTGTTTGAGCACGATGTCAAGCTGAGAGCAGGGTCTATAAAATGGCAGAGCTCCTAGGGAAAAAGAAGAGGAGGGATATACCTACAATTATTTGATATCTAGCTGTTCGATCATTAGATTAACTCTTGTAATCAGATTCTCCCACTCTCTCAAGCAATAATACTACTTTCACAAAATCCTCCCCTCGAGGTCGTAGTTTTTACCTATTCACAGGTTTTCCACGCTAAATCCCCTGTGTTAAGTGTTATCTCTTATTTAATTCTTGGCATAGTAGTTCTTGGTGTAAGGATCGATTTCAAGCCAGTTCAAGCTTTACGAAATCTGGTCCCTACAGGTAGTATTGGGCTCAATGGCCAATAAGCGTTTATGTTAGATTATTTTCAAAGACTAGGCACTCGTTTTGTACAATTAAAGAATGTAAATACACTTTTCATTTTTAGGTACTTGTGGACCATAGGATTTGACCTTCGAGCTACTATAGATTATGTGGCTTTGATTGTATTAGAGTGTTGGTAGTTTGGATGAAATTGTTGGGTTGCGTTTAATTTGGGTGCCAAGAAGAGTTGGTGGTATTAAAATTAGTTGGGTTGTGTTTGATTTGAAGATATTATATTAAGATTTGCTTAGTTGGATTTTTTTTCCAATTGACAATTCTTTGTGTTTTCAAAACTTGGGTTCCCATGGGATTCCTTTTTCATGTTTCTTCGGTTTGATGTCTTGAAATTGTTTTGCACTTACTTGATTTGAAATATTCATTTGAACTGGAGAGACAAAAGCGCAGAGATCATAGAAAACTTATAGAGAATGTTGGTTGGACATTCCACATTGTTGTTGCCTATGCATATATATATCGAATGAGGTGCCAGAGCAATTTAAGACTTGTAACTACCCATTGCCATCAATGGGTTTTCACAAAACTGCTTACTGGTTCTTATGGCTCATATGGAAAGCTTTTGTCGTACTTCTCACTATTTTTTCAAAAGCTAATAGATGGGTTGACAAGGGTAAACATCCTTTTACAGTATTATTTGTTATTCACCTGCCCCATTTTTCAATAGATGGACACGTTGCATGTGCAGCTGATATGAGTCATTCCAACTTTGACAGTGTAGTTTTTTGTCTTGAATAGTTATGATCAGTTTTACATGCTAGATGCCTTTTTCTAACCTCTCATGAAGATACATTATGGAAATAGTGCTTCTAATTGTTTTATGACTGTGAACCTCATACTTGTATGCTTGCATCCATGCTATCTTCTGAGGTACCCTACTTTTCTTCATTTTCTGCTATGACTATATATCTCACAATCCTTTAAAAGTACAGTTATGGAAAAGTTGCAAATTTTGTGACAACAAATTCACTCAGTTTTATTCTGATAATGGTTTGCCACTAAGATAAAGTTTAGTTTCCATTCAGAGGTTTGTCACCAGGAAACATACATAATAGGATCATATTGGGATGCACAGTTCCAATAACCGTTGATTTTAACGACAACTAAATAACCGTTGCAATATATAGGAATATTGCAATCAAGCTACAAGCTTACATGAAAAAGCTAAGAAAATGCCCTCGAGACAATATCAATTTTCTATGTAGATGTTAATGGTTGTTCTAACTATCAAAACACCTACTCATCTACTATAAAAGAGTCTCTATAGTTTAGCTAGTCATGAATACTAACTCATTATTCTTCTGATGCTCTGCAGGTGGGGTTACATGGGACACGTTGGTTAACTATAGGTGACCAGGTCCGTCTTCTGACCTTACAATATTAGGTCATGCACGTATAGTTGGTGTAAAGTTCACAAGAAATGTTTAATGCGTGTATAGTTGGTGTTCATGCATGAGATGCTCTTACAATATTAGGGAAGCAAGCATCGTCTGAGGAAACAAGAATTCTTGAGGCTTTCCAATATGTAAAAAGGTTTGTTCAGTCTTTTTTCATATAATAAGTATGCTTACAATATGTGAAACAACGAACTTAAGGCTGATAGTGTCCAACTACCCTTTTTGTCTTTACAAATTGAACTAAAATTTCTTGTAAATTATTATCCTCTTAATTGTTTGGATGTATAAGTGAACAAGCAATTTTCTATTTCTCAGTGATGCATATCTCCATCGCGACAAAAGTTTGATGCCCAAAAGCCCAACAGCATGGAGTGCATGGAATTTTCTTGGAACGACGGATAAAAAAGTATGCCTGACATATTGGCTCAACATACTTCAGGTTATAACACGTTTTATTTTATTAGTTTGTTGGTACAAACAACTATGTTTTCTCATTGAAGTCAACTAATTACGATATTGGATTTGAAAAATTGCAGAAATGTATTACTGAAACTGAATTACCGCTCCTTGTGACTTTCAATCCACCCATTAAACCTAATAATACCTTGCATAAATGGTCAAAAAGTCATCCTATTCCATCTGTTGCTGCCTCAAAGGCTTTATTTGAGCTTAATGCAATTCAAGGGAAGAGATGAATATGGTTTTGTGGAGCATACCAGGGTGAGTTTTAGATTCGCTGTAAATCAAAACTGCAGATGACGAAGACTATATATATGTATTGGCATTGTTGGTTTGACACTTTGACTTACTATCTACTCTTACTGTATAAGCACTACATGCTTATCCTTCCCATTTATTCCTACAGAAAATGGCTTTCACGAGGATAGACTAAAGGTAACAATTGTAGCCCTGTAGATCAGACCAACTATATTACGGTCTTACATTAATTTGTGGTTCTAGTACTGCAGGGAGGCACAGTTGTGGCACACAGTGTTCTTGGAAAAATATGTTCTCTTTCGAGAAGCACAAAACCTATGGTACCATCATTAACAGAAACTGGAGCACGCCTTTTTATTACTCGATTTCTTAAGAGTTTTATCACTATGGGTTCTTTGACGTAAGTCTATAGCCTTCTCATGCAGTTTAGTACAATGTTATGCAGAAATGTTTTCAATTTATTTTTTCTTGCAGCTTGTTGGAGGAAGGAGGTGTTGTTATCTCTTTTGGAAGTATAGACGAAAAAACCCGTGTAAAATCTGTCTGAAAGTTCACAACCCTCAGTTCTACTCGAAGGTATTACTATAATCAACAATTATTCATAAGAATTCCTGCCAATTGATGTTGATCAAGTTGGCTTAAGTAAATATCCAAATTTAAATTGGAACTATATATTGTACAAAAAACATGTCAGTATTGAGCAGTGTTTATCTTTGATTTGCTAGGTTGCTACATAGGCAGATTTAGGATTTGCAGAGGCATATATAGATGGAGATATTTCTTTTGTTGACAAAAATGTTCTAGAGAATTTTTTTGAGGTAAGTATTAGTACTTTTTGTTCCATCATTTCCTCCAGACTTATACACTACCTTATGAAAGTCCCTCCTCACTGCCAGGATAATTTACTTACCTCCTGACTTTTAGTACTTTCCCCCTTGAGCCTTAATAATGGAGGACTCATTTACACAAAAGCTAAACTAAACAAGGAATTCAATTAGAGCTATCAACTGTAATTGGATTGGTTGGATCGACATCATCGAAAGCAACCCCAACTATATGGTTGACAATTCTCAAAAGAGCAGGATGTGCTCAACTTATAATTGCAACTTCCACTCCTTCTCAATACCCACAGAAGCACTCGACTGTAAGGAGATAAGCGAAAAGCCAGGATGGCTTGGTAAGCAAGCAACCAGTTATGTAGGCGCCAACTCCCAGTTCTTTCTTTGTCAAAGTAACGATCAGAAAGGAAGTTAGGAGTACTACCGGTTCAACCAAGTGCCCAAGCAGCAACAACAACTGAGCCGGGTAATGAAGAAGGTGTTCATAGTTAGGATGCCCAAAATCCCCGGTGATAGAATCCACTGCTCTTTGATTTTAAGGAGAAATTGCACAACTAGAATAAGAGGGTGTACACTCATGCCCCTAATAGGCTCTTAGATGGACATGAACAGAAAAGGTTGCACCTTACCTTATAGAAAGTAGCTAGTCTTGCCCTCGTTACGCTTAGGGAAGGACCTGATTGATTGCCCTTTTTCCCTTGCCTTTCTTATTGGATTACCTGATTGACTTTCTTTTCTTTGTTCTTAAATAGGAAAAATTAAAATAAAAGAAGCCAACTTGTTCAGAGACACTTATCCAAACACTCCCAGCAATCCATAAGGCCGGGTGCTTAACTCTCCAGGATGTTATTGAAGGTAAGTTATCTTTTAAGTTATCGTGGATGATATTGGTATTGGTAACAGGACAGCATAATACTGTTATAATGAAGGATTAAGTAGTAGAGTAAAGTATGAAGTATTATTTCTACTGTTATAATGAAGTGTGGTGCTTTGTAGTGTCTTAATGACGGAACTCCGGAAGTGAATGATGCAACCTTTTCTATTTTGGCAGCAATTGCGAAGGTAATTGTAGATCATCTATGTTTGGAATAAAAGTTACAATGTTACAGTGACTAGTGTACCTTATAAGGGATGATGCACGTAAGAAAGAAATAAAATACATAGCATATTGCCAAATCATTCTAATTAGCATGTGCTTGATCAACCATTCGTTATTTATCACCTGTAAATTGTACACTCAACTGACTTATTATCGGAACAATGATGAGAACCTATTCCTCATGTGCTCACGTTGATTTTTGAATTTCCCCTTGACACTTCTACTTTTAAATATTAATGTTGAGGGAACCTGAAAAAATGTCTCTTCTTTTCCTTTTTGATTGACCTTTGCAGACTGCAGAAAAAAAAATTCCAAGAAAATCTGCAGCAAGCATGCTCAGTAGGAAGAAACCCGTACAAGCATTTGGATCTCTTGTATGTTACCATAATGACTAAATTCATTTGGGCAGTTCTTACTATACATGATAATTTGAGTTGTTTTCGACTACCCCATACATTTCGACAAGAATTCCCCTTAAGAGTACTGGTAATATTGGAATTTTAGTCAAAACTCGGGGCATCTTTTGTCTAATGCGTGTGAGGAATTTGAATAACCACTTTCTTTCTTCATACTCTTTCTCCTCTCTTTATTTGATGACTGGAGATTCGCTATCTTTATATTACCATTTTTCAAGTTCAATCTACTGTTTTCAGCCGATTAACAAGAAAAGCGGTTCAGCTAAATAAGGTTCTAGTAGGAAAGGAGAGGGAGGTGGGCAGTCAAAGGCTTCGGGGTCAGTTGAACATGAAGATGTTGAGGTGAGTGATTGACTAGTTTCTATTTGTGGGATATTGTTTAAGGTGTTGGTATACCTGTATAACCGAGTGCTTGGTAAAAAAAATCAGCCATCAGAGATGAGCCTTGATGAAATTGAGAGTCGACTTGGACCTCTCTTACAAGCTAATACGATTTCCCAATTGAAGAGTGGTGTATGGAAAGAATGGCTTGAAGGTAGTGTTCTCTTCTGCATATATCATCATATATATAAATACATGTTAGTATTCTACGTGCTTATTTTAGACTATTTCTCTTCCTAAGCGTATGTTCTTTAGATTTCCCCTGCTCTTCTTAATTAAAGTTTTATGGTTATACTGCATTTGTCATCCTAGTTAACCATTATATTTAACTTTGATCTCTTCTTACACATGTAGTTTTTATTTTCCTTTGATACTATGGTATAGGCAAGCATAACCCAACTTTGTTCAAGTCTATTATATTTATTTATGAGCATACTAGATAATGTTTATTGTATCTAAGAATTTATGAGATATCCATGTTCTGCTTATTAGCTATCCATGTTGTATTTATTCAAAGAACTACTTTTGCTTAGTTTTGACTCTTATTTTTGCATTTGTCAACTTGCAGATTCTATGAGTGAAACGTTTTCCATCCTTTGGAAAAGCCACAAAGGAGACAAAAGAGACTGGAAATGTTTTTCATCCTTCAGCTGGCACTTCATGTTTGAACCTTCAACGCTACACATTTTTTTATTATGTTCCTTTTTGTTTTAGCCATTGTCTGACTATTATATAGATTCTAAAATTACTTCTGCGGCCTTAAGTTTATTTCGTGTATCATGTTTTTATTATATAGAAACATGTTTATAATTTTTTTGTATATTTTTGATATAATTTTTTGTATCAAGTTTACTTCTGCAGCCTTTTCTGAATATTTTTGAAATAAATTTTATTTATTTATTTATTATATATTTTTGCCACGGATTTTGTAGTGGTAAAAAAAGTAGGCTTTTGCCACAGATTTTGTAGTGGTGAAAGCAGGCTTTTGCCACGGATGTTGTAGTGATTAAAGTAGGCTTTCGCCACGGATTTTTTAGTGGCAAAAAATAACTTTTTGCTTATTTATTTCATCGCCCCAAACATGCTAATATTAGCACTGATGGTGCATAAATGTAATTCACTGTTCAAACAACTATTAAGAGTTCCTAAGGCTCCTTGTAAGGCTTGTTGAAAAACTCGTTGGCAGACTTGATTAATCACTCTTTGTTGTTCAAACTGAATGGTTTCATTTTTGTAAATTTCTAATCGTTCCAAATTAGTATAAATTGAATTAATCAACTTCAATTTTTCTCATTCTATCTCAGAATATCCATTAACTCGAAACTCATCCGCTTCTATTTTAACTTTCCATAAGCGGGTGCAGGCTTTTTACAGTTGTTCAATAGCCCCTTCACGCAGTTTTTCAGAATTTCTAATAGTACTCAAGATTCTCTGTTTTTTATTATCTAATAAATCATTTAATGAAAGTAGATTATCTTCTCATTCATTTTAAAAATTCTATGATCTCTTCCTGAACCAAACATGAATCTTTCGATTCATTTGGCTCTCACGCTCAATTAGTTATGGGGCATTCAATATATATATTGAATGTAATGAGCCTATCCTCTCTTCTCTGTTCTATATTCAAAATATAGAAACTGATCATTGATCCAAGACCAGAATATTCGAAGGACTTTTCCGACCAGAAAAAATCTATAATTATCAGCAAAGTTGTTTCTTTATTTAGTAATTTTAATAAATTCCATTTTTTTGAAATCCAAAAATGCTTCTTACTTTATACATAGGCCCGTCGATTAGGCATTGGATAAAAAAGGACAGGATGCCTTTTTTTGCAGTAAATAGTTCAAATTATTTTAGCGATATGAGTGTTCTATATAGGATAAATTGCAACTATTCATTTTGAAACCAATTCCATACTAACATAATGGTAGAATGAGTACCAATTGTACGCTTGGATTTCAAAAGATTTAGATTTAACCATGTTAAGGTCCCACATTATTGGTTATATAGATAATCAAAGTTGATTTACCCAATGAGTCACGAAATGCTATGGTTCAGACATATGATTTCTTAATTTATTCAGAAGTAATTTGCGAGATCGTGCACCTTTCTTTCCTAGTTATAAAGGAAAAATAACTTTTTGCCATGGTAAAAATAGTGTCAAAGATTTAGCAACCCTATCTACACCCACGACCCTAGCCACGATAAAAATAGTGGCAAAAGCCTTTTTGCCATAGATTTTTCAGTGGCTAATACCCTTTATTCTTGTAGTGGAAATTGTCAAATTTTGGCCCAAGAGTCAATCTCGTTCGAACGAGCTTGGATATCGTTCGAACGGGATGTTATGTTTCTAGGGTTGGAGACCAACTATCGCAAAGTTGTTGGAACGAGCTTGGCGTAGGTTTGCCTTAGATGTTAGAGTTATGCCTCGAGATCCGTACTACTTGAATTTTTTGGTCCTCTAGTATATAAAGAGGACTTAGGTTATTAAGTTAACCAATTTTTGGCGAGCTTAACCTTAGAGAGGTTAGGGTTTTAAGAGACTCCATTAAAGCTTGAGAAGCTTGAGAAATCATTGTAACTTGTTTGATATCATAGTGAATTGTTTGTGGGGAGTAGATTTTCATCCGCAAGGGTTTTCCACTTCCCTCCTCTGGGAAACTTCTTCGTGTCCTTTATTGCTCTTTGTTGATTTAGTACTAGGTTGGCGATTTTTGCGTATCATTCTTGAAAGGGAAGAGAGAGTAGCTACCTTGATTCTCAATAATTGGTATCAGAGCGAGTATTAGGGCTTGTGTGGTGAAGAGCGAAGGCCGATCAGGAGATGTTGAAGATCACGAAGTTCAATGGGTCAAATTTTGGAGTGGGGAAGATACAGATAGAAGATTACCTTTATCAGAAAGATCTTGATTTACCATTGGGTGAAGTTGAGATGAAGCCAGTAGATTTTGATACTGCTAAGAGGGCACGATTGGATCGCAAAGCGCTTGGAACCGTCAGGTTAGCGCTATCATCTCAGATTCTACACATAATCTCCAAAGTTACGACTGCGAAGGGCTTAATGAAGATGTTGCCCACTATGTACTCGGAACCGTCTGGGGTAAATAAGGTTCACCTTTTACGGTGCTTGCAACTCATCGGGGAAGGAAGACATCAAATTTGATACTATAGTCTCGTTGATTATGAGTGAAGAGAATAGATAAAAAACTTATGAACCCTCTTCGAGTTCAAACGGCAGTATGCTGAACGTTGAGGAAAGAGGGAGGTCTTACAAAAAGGGGCCAAAATTTGGAAGGGGTCGATTACAGTCAAGAGGAAAGTCTAAGCCGCCCGGTGCGTGTTGGACTTGCGGACAGAAGGGTCACTTCAGGTGAGATTGTAACTCTTCTTCTTCTAAGAAAATTAATGATGAAGAAAAAGATACAATGAACCTTACAAAGGAGGTTAGTTCAGACGAGGCTCTACTATTATCGTGTGACAATGTTAATGAATCTTGGATTGTTGATCCGGGCGCTTCCTTCAATGCTACTGCGAACGTAGGTTTCTAACAAATATTGTTTAAGGCGACTTCGGTACGGTCTTTCTTGCATATAAGAGTACACACAATATTACTGGAAAGGGAAATGCTAGGTTGTTGTTGCCTTCAGGGGGAACATTGGTTTTACATAATGTATGACTTGTACCTAAACTGGGGCGTAACCTTATATCGGTTAGCAAATTGGAAGATGATGCCGGATATGAGTGTACCTTTGGCGCAACCTTCTGGTAGGTTACAAAGGGAGCCATGTTGGTAGCTCGAGGCTTGCGACAAGGAACGTTGTATACAATACAAAGTATAATTTATACTATTTGTGCGGCTACTCCGAGAATTGATACAAATATATGGCACAAACGGCTCGGTCACATGAGTGAAACAGGGATGAAGATAATGGTAACGAAGGGAAAGCAAGAGGGTCTTGCTAAGGTTGATCTAAAGTTTGGTGAAGAGTGTGTTCTTGCAAATAGAAGAAGGTCAGTTTCAAATTATCTGGAAGATCAAGGAAACCCGGGAAGTAGGATCTTGTACGCACGGATGTTTGGGGGTCAACCAAGGTGTCTTCTTTTGGTGGTTCTCATTACTATGTTATGTTTATAAATGATGCTACTCGTAAACTATGGGTCTACTTTGTGAAGAACAAGTCAGATGTGTCCGATAAATTTAAGAGGTGGAGGGATTTAGTTGAAAATGAAACCGGTTTGAAACTAAAGTATCTCAAGTCGGATAACGGGGGTGAATACTGTAGTGACGAGTTTAAATATTTTTGCACATCAAACAGGATTAGGGAGATAAAAGACTATTCCCAAAACACCGTAACAAAATGGTGTTGCAGAATGCATGAACCGAGCAATAAATAAAAGGGTGAGGAGTATGAGACTCAAGGCTGGATTGCCACAAAGTGTTTTTGGGCGGATGCGGTTAGTACGGCAGCTTACTTGATTAACAGAGGGCCTTCAACGGCTTTAGATTTTGGACTTCCTGAAGAAGCATAGATCAGTAAAGAGGTAAATCTTAATCACTTGTGTATTTTCGGTTGTACCTCATATGTGCTTGATAATTTAGATACAAGAACAAAGCTAGATGTAAAGTCGATGAAGTGTGTTTTCATTGGATACGGTGGTGATGAGTTTGGGTACCGGTTTTGGGATGCAAAGAATCATAAAGTTATCCAGAGCTATAATGTTATATTCAATGAGGAAGTCTTATATAAAGACTTCAAAGTACCTGTGGAAAGGATTTGAGGTGAAGTAGCGAAAAGTGCCAACATTGAGGATGATGAAACCTCTCTAGAGGATGATGTCGAACTCATTGCTGAGTTCATTACACCAAATCAAAATAAGGAACCTAATGATCTAGACATTCCAATAGCACTTCGAAAGGAGCCGAGAGTTACAAGAATTATGGCAAGATACATAAATTCTTTAAATCATTTGTTACTTACAAATGGTGGTGAACCTGAAAGTTACAAGGAGGCTCTAGATGTTGAAGCTAAGAGTAAGTAGGAGCTTACTATGGATGATAAGATGCAGTCATTATCAGTTAATTGAACTTGGGATTTAGTTCGGTTACTGAAGGGGAAGAGAGCATTGCACAACAAGTGGGTATACAGACTAAAATAGGAATTTAATGGTTCAAGGAGATTTCAGGCTAGACTTGTGGTGAAGGGCTTTCAGCAGAAAGAGGGCATTGATTTCGATGAGATTTTTGCTTCTGTTGTGAAGATGTCAACTATTCGGGCTGTGATGAATATAGTTGCTGTTGAAGATTTGCATCTTGAACAACTTGATGTCAAGACCATATTTCTTCACGGTAACCTTGATGAAGAAATTTATATGAAGCAGCTAGAAGGGTATTCGGTTAAAGGGAAAGAAGATCTTGTGTGTAGGCTTACAAAGAGCTTATACGGTTTGAAACAAGCGCCGAGACAGTGGTATTTGAAGTTTGAACAGTTCATGTCCAGAAATGGCTATTCGAAGAGCAATGTAAATCACTGTTATTTTATCAAGAATACGGGGAACTCGTATATTTATTCTACTTCTATATGTAGATGATATGTTGGTAGCAAGTGCCGATATGGGAGAAATAGCTAAGTTGAAGGTACTGTTATCCCAAGAGTTTTCTATGAAGGACTTGGGTGATGCGAGACAAGTTCTTGGTATGCGTGTTACGAGGGATAAAAAGCGGTGAGAATTGAAGTTGTCTTAAGCTGAGTACATTGGCAAAGTACTAAAACAGTTTAATATGGATAGTTTTAAAGTTGTTAGTATACCATTGGGAAGTCACTTCAAATTATGAAAGGATTGTTGTCCAAAGACGCAGAAGGATCGCGATGAGATGCGGAAGGTTCCTTATCAATCAACAGTTGGTAGCCTAATGTACGCTATGATTTGTACGAGATCGGACATTGCCCAAGCAGTGGGAGTTGTTAGTAGGTATATAAGCAATCTAAGCCAGGAGCATTGGAGAGCTGTGAAATGGATACTGAGGTATCTAAAGGGGACTCAATATATGGTATTATGTTATGGGGGTTCTCAGATATGCTTACAGGGTTTTGTTAATTCTGATATGGCGGGTGACATGGATAGGCGAAAGAGCACTAGTGGCTTCATTTTTATATTGGGAAGCGACGCGGTTACATGGGTTTCTAAGCTATAGAAGATTGTAGTTTTGTCTATGACGGAGGTAGAATATGTTGCAGCTACAGAAGCGTGCAAAGATATGGTTTGGCTCAAAGGGTTGATGAAAGAGCTTGGTAGAGAGCAATTCTCTCCTAAGTTGAATAGTGATAGTCAAAGCGTTATACACTTAGCGAAGAATTTGGCTTTTCACTCTAGGACCAAGCACATTGATATTTGGTATCACTATATTTGTTCGCTCCTCGAGGACGGTGTGTTGAAGCTTGTGAAGATTCACACTGATGTGAATCCGGCGGATATGTTTACGAAGGTGGTGACTTTTCAGAAGTTGACGACATGTACAACTTCTGTGGGTCTTCAAGATTGAAGGTCCAAGTAGTGCGAGCAATTTATTTGGAGATCTAGAGATGGGTTACGGGATACAATTTCAAGTGGGAGATTGCTGGGTATGAACTTGAATAGAAGGATTGTCGAAGTTAGGAAATTGTCGAAGTCGTTCGAACGAATGTTCATACTCTCTGGAATTTTGGCCCAGGAGTCAATCTCGTTTGAACGAGCTTGGATGTCGTTCGAAAGAGATATTATGTTTCTAGGGTTAAAGACCAACTATCGCAAAGTCGTTCAAACGAGCTTGGAGTCGTTCAAACCAGCTTGGCATAGGTTTGCCTTAGATGTTAGAGTTCTGCCTCGAGATCCGTACTACTTGTATTTTTTGGTCCTCTAGTATATAAAGAGGACTTAGGTTATTAAGTTAACCAATCTTTGATGAGTTTAACCTTAGAGAGGCTAAGGTTTAAAGAGACTCCATTAAAGCTTGAGAAGCTTGGGAGATCATTGTAACCTGTTTGATATCATAGTGAATTGTTCGTGGGGAGTAGTTTTTCATATACAAGGATTTTCCATTTCCCTCCCCTGGGAAACTTTTATTGTGTTCTTTACTGTTCTTTGTTGATTTACTTCTTGTGTTGGCAATTTCCGCATATCGTTCTTTTAAGGGAAGAGAGAGTAGCTACCTCGATTCTCAACAAAATAACCCTAGCTATCTGATACCATGAAAGAGATTTAAATTGAGGGTTTCACTTTCAGTAGTTTACCCTTAGAGTTAAGTTTAATTTATAATACAAAGAGTCTGTGTTTTCTAAAACAGAATGTAATCTTATCTAACTGCTGTTAGGATTGAGATCAGGCAATCTTTAGCTTCACTAGATCTTCAGTTGGTTAATCCTTATCTTTAACAGATACTCATAGCACTCCACATCTTTCTGCGATCTCGACATCAAACTCGAGTTACCCTTCTTACCTCTTCTATCCCTGGTTCTCCCTCTCTGAACAAACAAGCCTCAACTTAATTTTCTTCACCTGTAGCTAAATAGCTCATCTGAAGTAGGTGTACTAGCGGCCTAATCATATATGGGCTTCTCCTTGCCATACAAAATAGTTTGTTTCAAGTGCTCGTGCGAATTAGGGAGCGACCGTATAAGAAGAAAAACTTGGTCATCATCCTTCATTATCTCTCCTTGCTTGAGTAAATCGGCTACGAGCTTACTAAAGCAATTTATGTGATCAACCATTGAAGTTCCACCCTTCAATTGATAATGGAGCAAATTGTGCTTCGACAAAATTCTCGTAGTCTACGACTTCTTTATATTATTGTTCTCGAGTTTAGCTCACATCGATGATGTCGAACTCACTTATAACTATGTGATTTACCTCCTTCGATAAACACATTTGAATCGTACTACACACTTGAAGATCATATTCTAACCACTCTGTATCAGTCATCTCTTTACAAATCACTAAACAAAAAGTCTTTCACTTTGTACTTCCATAACCTAAAGTAGATTTTTCCATTAAACTTCTCTGCGTCAAAACGTGAACCCGACTTCTTCATCTTCTAATCCATTAGAAATCGACTTAGGGTTTCTAGATATCAAGCCTGAGCCTTGGTACCAAGTATTATGAAAATCCCCCATGGAATTCCCCTTTAATGCGGATAACGTTGAGGCCCTAGTTTATCGATTCTAACAATTGCGTCATAGCAAGATGCAAATCTAAGATCAATGATAAGAAGCAAGAAAAATCTATTTATAAACATGTAGAGATGCAGTAGAGGAAACCCCATAAGGAGTGAAAACCTCTGTAGCACCCCACTTATTGGTCGTATACATTTATGTTAGGGATACCTTATTTGGATGTTGCTTTATATTGCTCCTCGTAGTAGCCTATCATAAACACTTATTTGAGTTTGGGTTGTGAAATACCAAGTCAAGAACCTATCGTAGCTTCTCTTCTTTCCCCTCCACCTCCTCCTTATTCTCCTCCTTCCACCCTTAATCTCCTCCACTTGTAACTCATATATTCTCAGTCGTCAAGCAAACCCAAAGGAGAGAGAGAACAAAATACTTTAAACCCATCTCTTCTCCTTGCATTCTAGAGAAAGAAACAAACCCCAACCCCTAATTCTCAAACCCTCAATGTAGAGAAAGCTCTAACCTAAATTCTTCATCACTTGGTGTTTTGCTGGAAAGTATTAGAGCAGGTGAATCGAGAGTGATAAATCTATCATTCTACATTGCAAGACTTCTCGTAATTGATTGATTTATTGGAGCATCGAGGGCAATCTATGTTCCTATTATAATCCTCTGAAATTCGCTAATTAAAGGCAAATACATTTATTTCCTATTAGCATCATGCTTTGTTAAGTTATTTTTATGATTAGCCTTCATGAATAATTTCCCCTCCATGTCTTGTCTAATTTCAACCTGTTGGAATTTATAATCTCGTATGATATACTTGGCCGAGAATACTTAAATACTAAGTGTTGAAGGATTTAAGAGTTGTGAAGCATCTCTTCATGAGCTAAACTACTTGGAAGGAATTAAATTAAGCTTATAAAGTTTAAATAAAATATGAGTAGGTAGCTTTAGTTGTGGTTATTAGGGCAGGATGATTCCTTTCCTTTTTACATATTATATGTTGCATTATAACTAACTCAGACCTTTATAGTTTGCATATTAAGTTACAAACTTATTTGCTTTGACAAGATCTAGGTACTGTGTACATAAAAACCAGATGTAGTTATGCGTCTCAGGAGCATGTGTTCCAAATATTTATTGGAAACATGTATATCTACATTGCTATGATTACCATCTAAAAGAGCTAGGCATTGAGAAATAAATTGTAATAGGCTTAACTTAGCCACGATTATAGGACTTCAATTGATATAACCTTTGTTAACTTAAGGTAGAAAGATCATTAATAGTCAGAGTATAATATCATTGACAGAGTTCCCACTCCTATACTTATGAGGGTAGAAAGGTCCTTGAGCACACTACACCAAAATCATGAATTTGACACAGTCTGATTTTTGATTTTCCACGGACATTAGATATGGTAAATTTGACACGGATATTTACTGTGGCAAATAGATGTTTATCCGTGGAAATTTTCTAGTTTCTTTCCTTCGCCTCTTATTTGCTGGAGTTGCAAGGATTGGAGGGATAACTGCTAAGAGACTTCATCTTAGAAACCAGAGGCCTAAATTTTGATTTTATGGTTCCCTCTCGAATATATAAGTTCCTTATCAAATTTCCTTTAATTTGTTGCTCTAAAGAATTATTAGTTTGCGATTCTCAAAGCTATGAGTTTCTCAATCGATTTGGATTTCTCAATTGTTGAATTCTCTATCACTGAAGCTTCATAGTCTACAATTTGGATTTCTCAATTGTTGAATTCTCTAACACTGAATTTCTTAAAACTATGGTATTGGGAAATCAAAATTTCTCTCGAGCTTAGTCTCGATTCTAAGTTTGCAATTGGTGTGGAGACATAAGGAGCTTGAAGGTCATCGTGAAGGGTCTAATTTGGATTCATTGAATTTGCCTTTTGTGATCAATGTTTTTGATTTCATGTTGAATTTTGAAGGATTAAAGTGACTTTGAACTCAGTGATTTCTTGTTATACATATCTAAGAATATGTGCATCTGACTACTGCTATAATAAATTGAAATCTGGAGATCTATTCTTACTTGTTACATCTCTAAGAATATGTTACATTTTTATTCTGATACAAAATATAGTCCAAGACTTGTAATTATTAGAAGCTTCTAAAGAAATGTATATCAGGGGTAATTGTCACCATTTTTAACCAAGCTTTTCTCTAATGGTGAACTTTGGAAAATTAAAAATTGAGACATTCCTCCTTCTTTAGAAGTGTACCAGTTAAATGGCGAGGACTGATGTATGTGAAATGGTATCACCATTGCATTTCTAGACTAAGCTGGACACAAGAGTTATTGCAGTTCCTTGAGACCTCGGTAGAATGGTGAGCAAATAACAAAAGGAATGGAAGTAGACAACACTGTGCCTGCATTTCCAGTAGAGTATGGGGCGTGGTTTTGAAATGAGCATGTAATATTACCATAAATAGAGCATGTATCTCTATAGTGTGTCTATGGAAGGGAAATGGTACACATCTATGGCATCTTGGTATACCGTCCTTCGTATCTTAGTCAAAAGCACTAGAGGTGTACTCAACATAAGCTACCCACTAGCAACATTCCCAGTTGGGGTGGTACCTCCTGTAATATATAGGTCACTGAGCCTGTGGTCCAGCTGCTGCCAAAAAGCTGTACTTTAACCATCAGTGTTCAGAGTCGTGAATTGGGGTAGCCTGGTTCCCATTTACATCGGATAGGATTTTCGTGGATATATACTTGAAAGATTCCAGTTACTCTGAAACTGTCTTGCTTGTTCACTATCTTTCAGGATGATCTCATTATAAGGAGCTTCGGGTCCAATCGCACTCACGATCTGGGTAATAAGAGAAAATTAGTGGTATTCTTCTTGCTATCAAAATTAATGGTATTCCTCTCAGCTTGTATATTCAATTTCCGTGTCCCAATTTCCTATGGTTCTGTTATGTCCCAACAGTTTAAGGAGCTATCTGGATAAAATAGTTCTCGAGTAAACAAAGCCTAAAAATGGGTGCTCTCGCTTTCAGGTTGATTCAAACGCGACATGCATTTGTTTTCTTAAGTTCTAAAGGATTTATGAAGACCATCCAAGAGATAATAACATAAAATCTTAAAGTCCTATTTTTTTTCTTAGAAACCACTAATGTAATTTGTCAGAAAAAAAGTGCCGAGCTAATTATTTTGGTACATGAACACCACCCTTAATTCAGGGTTGATGATCAACATTGCCATAGTACGACAATACGTATTAGGATGCTGAAGCAACCCATGACCTCGCCTGCTTTATTAGACTTGAAATCTGGTTTTGAAAATACAACTAGCAGTAAAGATGACACTGTCAAATGTTGGCCTGAAAACTTGAAGTGAGAATAATTTTCATAAATTCTCTAAAATTTTACAAGCAGAGTTTAAAAATCATAACAACAAAAAGGGTCTCTCTGTGGTTGATCGTATATTTTAAATGCGGTAAACCGGATCGATCCTCCACTTGTTTATGCCTTCCGGCTTGTATGATTTGATATCTCTCTCAATCAGCTCTGACAATAGTCATAGTAGTAAACGCTTCTCCAAATTAGTTCAGACCTTGATCTACCGTAACATAAACATCAGCAAGCATGGCCACATTCGACTCCACCAGAACACGGTTCCCTGATACATTTCATAAGGCGTGATTAGGAAAACTCTCGCTTGTACTAAATTAATATTGTACATGCCTGATCCTATTCGGAAACAATAGCACCCTATTGAAATCTACACTCCACGAAGTTCCATTCCCTTGCGTGAATCCCCTGGCCACAGTTGCTTTTAGATTCATTCCTCGTTCATTATTCCGATCGATCACTACTTGATCAATATTTCCAAAATTCCCATTTATTTGGACAATATAAATGCCTTTACCACTCCTGGAAAACATGTTATCGATGATATTTACACCGTTTATCACACCCTTTATAGACTTCAAGATGATAAATGTGTCTCCCAGGAAAAACGAGTTAGAGATGTGAAGTTGAACTGGATCCTCCGCAATATGCAATGCCTGAAAAAAAAACATAGGCGGAGAACAGAATTTATCAAAAAATTACAGATGAACAAAACTTCTCAATGACTTCAACGATATCGTTCAAAGTGTTTACCTGTGTAGTCCATGTAACAATTTATAATACCATGTTACTTATGCTTTACAGTTTAGCTTTAGCTTACTTTGATTTTGTCACTCAAAGGTCCCTGATTGTTGTAGCTTTAACTTACTAAGCTTCATTATGTTAATTATGTGTCACCTGAATTGTTGTAACCATAAAACAACAAGTAGTAATGTCTATGATTGAACAGTTGTATGAAAAAAAAACTACAACGCCTTCCCTAGAGGCATTGGCCTTAGGGGAAAGGTGTCAGTAAGGCGATGTGACTCTTAAGGCTCAATACTTTTGAACACCTCCATGATTGGGATATAAGCCTTTGTGGAAATAAAAGCCATTTCTTTAAGGCCTGTGACCTTTAAAGTAATTCTTGCCCTAAAGAAAATTTCATGATGTAACCCTCCTAAACCTTCGGATATTGTGTATTGCTTCAGAACCAGGAGAAAGCGATACCACCAAAAACAATGAAGAATCTGGGTCAGGTCGGCCCCTCTCAAATCAAAATATATTTAACTGAAACTATGCGCATAATATATCCATAATTTTCCTTGTTCCGTTTCTCATTTGTTTTAACTAAAACTAAATAGTATTTGGTTGTAGGAGGATGTGGATCTCATGGCAAAGTTGAACTTTGATGCATATCGATTTTCAATCTCCTGATCCAGAATTTTCCCAGGTAATCTAAAACCTTTAATTTACACTCTATTCATGTGTACAAATTAACATTGTTGACTCGATAAGAAAACATATTTTGCTTCTTTTGTTTGTTTTAAACATTTGATTTATTTAACATCATTTACATCTTCCTTTTCTTAGATGGAGGGGAAGGTATACTGGAAAGGAGTTGCCTATTACAATAGGCTGATTGACTACTTGCTTGAGAAAGGTAATGCTTAGATATACTTGAGACCTTGATGATAAGTTTTTAATTCTTTTCAATGATAATCCCACTAGCAGTTTGTAGTTCCATTTACTAAAATACGCAATATTCAAGTGGTTTACTTACGATCATTCTCATTGTCCCTTTTATTGCAGGTGTACATATATTCAAGCGGTAACATGAAAATCAAGTAGACCGTTATCATGTCACGTTTTATCTATTAAGGTAATTGTCCTTCCACACTTTAATAGATATTCAGATTTTATTTTGCGATACATGCATTAAGTAACAAGCTAATATTGCAAAGGGTTTAAGATTTATAGTTGATTAATTTGCTATGTTATTGTTGTTGCAGGCATTATCCTTGGGTCCAAAATATTATTTCATCTTAATATGACTTAATCTCTGGCTACCTTTCGCTTTCAAGTCATTGTCCATTTCTTTTTAATTCTTATGTTCTTAGTTTCATTTATAAATTTCATATGGAATCTTGTACTTGGAGCACTACAAGAAAATTGTTGATATATTATAACTTGAAATATGATATAATACAAAGTTACATGTGTAGTAGGTATTTTTTTAGAGTGAATAAAATTATGAAGTGTAATTTTGATAAATTTTGAAAAAATGAAAAAAAAATTGCCATGGACTTAATCTGCGGTAAATAAATAGCCACGGATTAAAACTGTGTCTTATCTTGTTTTATAACACCGTTTATATCCGTTGCAATAAATTAACCACAGATTAAATCCATGGCAAAACAATACATTAAGCTTGGATAAAGTCTGTGGTAAAAAAATTGTCATGCACCTTTTACTACAGACCTCCACCACAGCCAAGATCTGTGGCAAATAACATTTTAGCATAAACAAAGTCTGTGGTATTTTGCTAAAACTGGTGTAGTAGCATAAGATAGTCAATCATATGATATAGTCTCATTGCCAATAGAGTAATGATAGATAGGTCATTTTGATTGGGTGGCGGTCTCTCAAATCATTCATGCATAGGACAACTTAGAGTCATGTACACAATAGGGCTATGTTGCCAAGGTCCTTGGGTTTGATTCCCTAAATAAAAGATTCGGTAACTGTTTATCAGAATTCCAGGGTTGTAAGCCCCTAAAATTCTTCCCCAGTTACCTATCGGCCTAGCCTTGATATTATTTGTGAATACTCCCCGTGGGCCTAAAAGTAAAAATAAATAAGGCTTTAGACTTGTAGGTTAAAACTCCTTGACCACCTTGATCCGGTAATTTTCCCCGCTAATTCCTGGCTTACTAAAAAGGAATTCACCAATCCCTGGCTCGACAATAAGGGATACGCTTCTACTGAAGACAGAAGGGTACGAGAGTGTGGTCTCACTAAATTAAAAGTAACCTTGTGTACATCGTTTGTTAGTTATCCCCCACACCTAATAACACTCAATAATTACTTATAATACCGGTTGGCGTCGATGCTCAAAAAAAATATTAATAATTGAACCTCAGCTCCTCAATAAACATTGCATCATTTATACATATAGATAAAATATTGTATCACTTTGGTATCTCTTTATTATCTCAGTCTGCCATGTTCAGTGACCGATAATAATTGTGCTCTATAACGCCTCGTGCACTATATTTTTCACAGGAGGCCGAGCAAAGTAGATATTGGTTTGTGAGGCTTGGGTAATCATTTCGAGATTCTTTGGAGTTCTATTGGATCGCTGAGCTATGTCGTAGGGTATTTATAATATTGTATTTCAGATTTTATTGTCGTGGTCTTTTTCTCGTTCTTAGATTTTGTTGAGAATATTATTAATTTTATTCAATAATTGAGATATTTTCGCTGCGTTGCTTTGGTATAAGTAGATGTAGTTAATTTTGTTAGAAATATATTACATATACGGGGTTCATCCGTGGGATTCCCGACTTGTTATGCTTCAGGGTTGTTTTATGATTTTATATCAGAAATTGGATTTTGGGGCGTGACAACCTCTCTTCGGCGGCGACATCGGATTTCAGTAGAATTGTTGAAACCGATTACAATCTTCTATATATATATATATATATATATATATATCTGCCTCTCTCTATATATATCTCTGCCTCTTTCTATCAATGGTGTAACTTACAGCTTTTAAGTTCCTCTTTCTAAACCTAATTCCTTATAAATAATAAGAGATGTTACAATGATTACACGTATCTCGAGAGGCAACCTACGCTCCAAAACCAAGTCTTTAAGTGTTTTTCCAAGTTGGAAACTTGTCTTCACGATCTCTATTTGAACAGTGAACGGAGAAAGTTACTGTCCAAACAAAAGCATTCAGAACCAACACGTCGTTCCTTGTTCGAACAAAGACATTCTCTGCTCGAACAGTCTGTTCGAACATAGATTTTCTCTGTTCAAACAGAAGACCTCAGACCTTAAAAGGGTATTCCCTGTTCGAACAGAGAAAGTCTTTGTTCGAACTGAACAACAAAAAACTGTTATTCTCCATTCTCCTCCTCCGTGGATCGAGGAGTAGGAGCCTTGCTTTAAAAATTGAATCGCCATTTTTCCCAGTATTGTGGTGTTATGCTGAGAAGATACAATTGAGTACATATTAAAGCGTACAAACGCAAGGCTAGAAAGGAGACCATCACTGTCCATGAAATCCGGGCTCCACATACTAGTCTTGCTATGGCAAATAAGCAGAAGAACAAACAACTCTATATATATATTTGATTCTAAAGCTATTGTGAACATCATCAACAATAACATAGAACCTCTTTGGAGAGAAAGAAGATTATTTAGACAAATCAGAGAAGAGGTAGCCAAATTGTACGGCTGTACCACTACATTCTGATCCATGTGTATGAAAAGTGAAATGGAAATGCTGACAACCTATCTAAAATGCTCCAGAGTATGGGATCAGGCTAGACCCAGGGCATAGGCCAATGAGGCGGCCGCCTAGGGCCTCCAATTTTAGCTCAAAAATAGGGGCCACATAATTTTGGTTGCCTTAATATGTTTGGACCTCCAAAGCCCAAAATACAGGCCTCATGGTGATCCCAAAGGGTGTTCTTTTTGGACTTCTCTAAATACAACCTCTCTCTCTCTCTCTCTCTCTCTCTCTCTCTCTCTCTCCCATCTGTTGCAGACTTTGTAGAGTTGAGTTGCAGTCGTGAGACTCGTCACATGAGATATAGACATTACAATTATAAGTAAAAGCTCAAGGTTTAGGTCTTTAGGTACTCTCTTTGAATCTCTGAAATCTTACGAACAATTGCATAAATTAGGGCAAATAAGTGAATAAGACATTGTTGCTTCAGTGCTTGTTGCCTGTTGGTACTTGGTACGAATTAAAATCAAAATCTACCTGAAACGTTGATGAATTTTTGATCTTGTTAGTCGATTGGACTCTTCCAAAATTCTTTGGCATCCTCCGGTAATGATTGGAGGTATTTGGATAATTGGATCCCTTTTAATGAATCTGGGTTACAGACCTTTGACCATTTTGAGTTCAAGAACAATGAAACAAAACCTTCTCTGGTTGTGTAATTAATATTAGTGAAATTCAAAGACTATGTTTAATAAGACCCCTCCGTTGGAATGAATTTTTCTTGTCAGTCCTAGGCTCCTAGCAAGTAGCAACTATAATAAAAATTAGGGGGAAATTTTTTTGAAATGGTTTTGTCGATTTAGGAAATTGGTGAGGTGGAGAATAAAATTGGACTAAAAAAACTCTCTCCGAAAGTGAAACTTAATGTCTTAATCACTACAATTTTTTCTTTTTGTTAATGAAATATTGAATTTTTGTATGTGTGGTGTCTGTCTGTGTTGTGCAGATAGTACAAAAAAGATGTGAACATCGAGTAAACCTGTGTTGAATTGAAGGTTAGTGAGCTGAATCTAGTCTCTGTCTCTCTGACTCATTAGTATTTATAATGATGCCTAACAGTAGACATCTTGTATTGTTATATAATTGATTATGTGTAGGTTTTACTTGCAATGTGGTATCCATTATAGATTTATAAGTTATTTTTTACATGATTCAACAAGTTTATAAATTGTTAAATATTCATTTTATAGGGGAACTCGGTAGAAGTTGTAGGTTTGTTGTTAATTCTTTGCTTTTATAGATTAATCACGTTCAAAATTGCTTTATCATAATGTATTAATGTGATATGTTTTTCTATATAGCATAAATTAATTAAATTGTATATGTAGAAAAAAATATTCGAGGGTTGCAAAAAAAATAAAAAAATTGGGGTAGAGGGGGCCCATTGTTTGAGTTCCGCCTAGGGATTCCAAAACTACAGGGTCGCCCCTGTATGGGATATGTTGAACGAAGACCTGATGAGGAGTTTGTAAAAGACCTTCAGGAAATTGTTGATGATGATGCAAGTGGAAAAATCTATCTCAGAGTTTGGTGGTGCAGTGAACAACCTTTCACTATATCCTTATTATTGCCTTTCTAGGAAGCCTACCTAATGGGGATTGAACTATAGGGCAGTTGTTTGTAGTTTGGTTTCCCTTCCCCTCTTTTTCACCTTTGATTTTCTCTTTAGCATAAGGCTCTCCTTCTTGTTCTTCATGAACTGGCGAGTTGTCCCCACTCTTGTACAGGTTACGTTTCTTTTTATACAAGCTCAATTTTCAGGGAAATAAAATGAGGATAGAAAGAGTTTGGTGTGCGTTAGAAATGTATGTGGAAAAAAAGTTTTTTTTTGTGGAGAAAAAGTTTGCATCCTCTATGGAGATAATCAACCTCAGCTCCTTTAGAAACTTGTATGCCATATGAAACAACTCGGAGCGGGAAGTTAAAAATTTGGCGGCTCAGGTTAAAAGTGAGATCTAAACCCCATTTTATTCTAATGGCAACAAAATTCCTAACCAAGAACAAAAATATTTTTCTTATATACGACCAAGTTCAAATTGAATGTAAAATAATGTGAACGAACTTAAAATACCCGAAGGACACATTGTGGTTGGAGGACTTATTTGTTGCTTGAATATTAAACTGAAAATGCGACAACACTTTTGTTATACCATGAATATTATTTCCAGTCGCAAAAGTTTCTAGTGATTCAGAAATTGCTTACGACTGATTAACTAAGCTTTCCATTCAAGCATCAATCTAATTGTTAGTGATGTTAAAGATTTGTGAAGGTTTCCCTTCAAACATCATTCCTAGTCGCAAAATGATTGGAGATATGGGGTTTTATGAGATTGAACATGATTTGAGGGAGACTAATAGGCTAACTGATGGCCTTGTAGACTTGCACCCTGATGCAGAATACATAGAGACACAGGTTGATGCTCTTCCTGAAAACTTGAAGAAGATTGCCCATGAAGACATTACTAAAGTGTACTACAGAGAATAGATTCATAATTATGGTTTGTCCTTCAAGCTGGGAATTCAGAGCCTTGAAGTTTCTTATGTTTATTGGCCTTAATGAGTAGGTTGGAGGATAGTTGTTTGATTTCTTTTGGGCCTGGCTATTGGGAGCAGGAGTTCTGGAGTCTGCTTTTGCACAAGGTGCTGCTAGATTGAGGGTGTAGTTTTTGTTTGGAAAAATTATACTTTTGTTACCTTTGTAGCAGTTATTGCGAGCAAAAATTCATAGAACTTAGAACAGCATTAATAGCAACATGAACTGGAGGTATTGAAGTGATGATCAGGAAATGCTGAGTCGAGGACTAGGTCTCTATTTTTAAGATGTTTCGCCGCACTGCCCTTTGCAAATAGTTTGATTGCTGCATCACCTTCAGGATAAAATAGCAGAGTATGAACTTTTCTTGCAAGGAAGAAAGATCTTCGAATGATTTGAACTTTCAACTATTTTACTCGAATTCTAGACTCATGATTATATCGAATAGAGGAGAAAAACTGTGTTCGATGGATGGTAAGACTGAAGCACAATTTCTCTTTATATAGGGAAGGTTCGAAACGGTAACAAGAGTTAATGGTGTGGCACATCATCAAAAACATTTGAAACGGAAGTGAAACGTTTAAGACTTAATTACAAAATAGTTAACACGTTACGCTTGAGGAATTCGAAAGAAAAAAAAATTTAGTTCGAATAGACTTAGTTTGAATTGGTCTTCTAAGAACTCCAAGTTGAAATAAACTCAGTGCAAATTGGTCTTCTGGGAACTCCAGGTCAAATGAACTCGGTTCGAATTGATCCAGGTCGAGATCGAATAGACTCATTTTTTCGGCCCGCCCCCGCCTAACATAGGGAATAAAAAATCTAGGTTATATCAAGGAAACAAACTACTCTCCCAAACACTGTGAGACTAAATAAGCCACAGAGTTTTGGAGATATAAACCCAACAATCTCCCACTATATCGAGAAAACATATCCGAGTAAAAATCTAAAGCAGTGTGTAAATAGAGGCGTCTTTCGACTTGAACCTTTACATAGTGAATATAATTTTGAAGTACTAGAGATTAGAGAGACATTCGACTTGAACTTTAATTCTGGAGGGTACATCTAAGGTACATTACACATAAATTTTATAGTACAAAGTTCTAGAATAAATGTCAACGCTATACGACCATACGCTAGTATCCCAGTTCTTAATGAAGGCTCTAGAGAACTTTCCCAAGATCCCATAGGAAGCGGCCTCAATTCCATAATCATCGAGGTAAGTCTATCAGGAGTACTCCTATAGCTAGGTTCCCCACTCCACATATAGTATAGCCCTCATTAAGAGTTATAGAATAACTCAACCTTAAATCGATACCCGATGTCATGCTCTTATAGGGATGAACTAGAAATAATTACCCATTCTTAAAAAAATGCACAATTCTTCTTAATTATCATATGACTTGTTTTTCCCTTTGAACCTATTTCTTAGGATCTCTAGTCTATAGGTTGGGTTACCATCACAGATATTCTAAATATACAGGCTTTAGCCCCATCCCTTTCGAGGTGTTCCACACCTTCTCCCGAGCAAACCCTTTTATCAAAGGATCAGACAGGTTCACTTTTGACCGAACAAAATCTACTCTGACAGCCCCAAAAGTGAGTTTTTCTCTTACGGTGCTTTTCTTACGACGTATTTATCATTTTTTGTCATTATAATAACAATTTTGTACTTTTGCAATAGCTGTAGTACTATCGCAATGGATAAGTATGGCTGGTAACGGCTTATCCCATAAAGGAATATCTGACATAAGATTTCTCAACCAATCTGCCTCCACACTGCTAGCAGATAGTGCCATCAGTTCTGACTCAATCGTAGATTGGGTTAAAATAGTTTGATTCTTGGACCTCCAAGAAACTGCCCTACCAGCAATGTTAAAGATATAACTGCTGCTAGCCTTGGAGTCTTCAGATAGGATGCTCTAATCAGCATCGGTAAATCCCTCTAGGACTGCGGGAAATCGTTCATAGTGTATTCCTAGGTTCATGGTTCTTTTAAGATACCACATGACGCATTCAATAACATACCAATGCTTCATACCAGGACAACTAGTAAATCTACATAACATCCCCACTGCGTACGGAATATCTGGCCTAGTACAATTAGTAGCATACTGAAGGCTGCCAATGATACTAGCAAACTCAGTTTGTATAATACTATTACCAGTATTCCAGAATAGCTTCTGACTAGGGTCGTAAGAAGTGCACGCGGGTTTACAATCATAGTAGTTATACCATTTCAAGATTTTCTCAATGTAATGAGATTGATCAAAAGTTATACCACTTTCAGTCCTAGTAATCTTAATTCCCAAGATTACACTAGCTTCTCCCAAATCCTTCATGTCAAAATTTTGATTTAGTAGAACCTTGACATCATTAACAGCAGAGATGTTAGATCCAAAAATTAGCAAGACATCCACATATAAGCATATAATAGTGAAAACATTATCTACAGCCTTGTAATAAATGCATTTATCACTTTCATTAATTTTAAAACCATGTAAGATGACTAAATCATCAAATTTCTCATGCCACTGTTTTAGTGCCTGTTTGAGACCATATAAAGACTTCACCAATTTGTAGACTTTACGTTCCTGATCAGGAGCGATAAATCCCTCAGTTTGGTCCATGTAAATATCTTCATCCAAGTCACCGTTTAAAAAAATAGTTTTAACGTCCATTTGGTGAACTACTAAGCTATGTACAACAGCAGTAACAAGTAATACTCTAATCGAAGTAATTCTAGTAACAGGAGAATAAGTGTCAAAGAAATCAATATTCTTTCTCTGTCTAAATCCTTTAGCTACAAGCCTAGCTTTGTATTTCTCAACTGACCCATCAGATCTCAATTTCTTTTTAAGGATCCATTTACAACCAATTGCCTTGCAACGAGGAGGTAAATTAGAAAGAACCCAAGTTCTATTAAACTCCAGAGAGTCCATCTTACTGTTGATAGCATCCTGCTAAACATCCGAATCACGGAGGTAAGAGCCTCTTTGAAGGTAGACGGACCTCCTTCTAGAGTATATACTTCAAAATCAGGACCAAAGTCCTTCTCTACTCGAGCTTTCTTGCTCCTTCTAACATAAGTAGTAATGTCTTGAGTTTCCATATTGCTAGGTTCTCTTATTCTAGGTAAAACAGAACTAGATGAGGAACCCCCACTATCTCTATATATAAAAGGAAACTTGTCTTCATAAAAGTCAATGTCAACCGATTCAATAATAGTTTTTTTATAAGTCATAAAATCTATACGCTTTACTGTTAGTTGCATAACCAATGAAAACACATTTATAAGCACGAATAGCAAGTTTTGACCTTTTAGGATCAGGTATCATGACATATGTTAAACATCCCCAAAATCTAAAGTATGAGACATTCAGTTTTCTGCCATTCCATAATTCTAAAGGTGTGATCAAAGTCTTTGAGTTAGGAACTCTTTTTAAAACATAACAAACAGTTACCAATATCTTTCCCCACCAGTGGGAAGCAGCTCCTGAGCTTAGCATTATAGCAACTACTAGTTCTGCATAAGTACGGTTCATACGTTCAGCCTTACCGTTCATCTCAGGTGAATAAGGAGTTGTGGTCCCGTGAATAATACCTGTGGACTGATATAGCTCGTGTAATGTCCCAAAGTCATATTCAGCTCCTCTGTCACTCTAAAAATGTTTTATTTTCTTTCCAAATTGAGTCTGAATTTCAGCAAGGAAAATCTTAAAAATGATTAGATCTTCGCTCTTGTGAGTCATAAGATATACATAAGTGTAATTATAATGGTCATCAATAAAAGTTATAAAATAACGTTTCCCGTTCCTTGTCAAGATCCCTTCTAATTCACAAATGTTAGAGTGTATAAGGTCAAAGGTTCCAGATTCTCTTTGTACAGATTTTTGAGGGGTCTTAGTGATCTTTGCTTGAGAGCAATATTCACATTTCTCAAAACTGTTCAAAGGGAATTTCAGAATCAAACTAAGGTTATACATACTCTTAATGAGCTTCTTGTTAACATGCCAAAGCCTACTATGCCAAACACTAAAAGTACACACAGAGTAAGAAGAAGATTATTTATTAATCATATCAATGCTAAGCTTAAACATAGAATCACACGCATAACCCTTACCCATAAATTTTCCATTATTGGTGATCGTATAAACGTCACCTCTAATATTTTGCGTAAACCCAGCCTTGTTTAGGAGAAAAGCAGATACAAAATTCTTCCTCATTTGAGGGGTATGGAGCACATCCTTCAGAATGAGTCCTCCAAGAGGTAAACTTTAGCTCAATGTCTCCAGTTTCAGCAACCTCTATGGTGTGGGTATCCCCCAGCAACACGTTCATGCCCTTAGCTTCAACATAAGTTTTATACAACTCCTTATTATAACAGATGTGGCGGGTAGCACCAGAGTCCATCCATCATCCTTTTAAGCCACTTACCATATTAACCTCAGATATCATAGCAACCAGAGGTTTTTTAGACACATGCTCGGTTAAATAAACCTTTACAGGTTTCGGCTTAATACGGCAGTCCCGAGCCATGTGTCTGGTCGACTACAGTTATAACAAATAAGCTGGACGGCTTCTTGCTTGTTTGTTTTTGAGGTAGGTACAGAGTTGTTCGAACCAAGGTTCTTGTTTGGTTTGCGGGACTGGTTTTTCATACCCTTTTTCGCCGGCTTCAGAGAAGTATAGGTGATCTTGTTCTTGTTATGATTTGACACAAACAGAACTTCTTCATTACCATCTTGTTTTCCAGCTTCTTCCTCGATACGGAGGTGCACAATAAGGCTCTCCATAGAAAACTCTTTTGACTTATGTCAAAGGGTATTTTTAAACTTATTCTAGGCCGGAGGTAACTTGTCTATGAGGACAGCAACCTGGAATTGTTTATTTAATTTGATACCCTCATGAATAATCTCATGAGCTACCATTTGGAGTTCGTGAGACTAGGTTATGACTGACTTATCGTCATACATCTTAAAATTCATGTAGCGGCTCGCATACTTTTTCGACCCAGCCTCCTCCGTATCATACTTTTCTTGGAGAGTATCCAAAATTTCCATAGTAGATTCCAACACATAGTAGAAATTATACAGGTCATCACTAAGTTTATTCAGGATGAAATTCTTACAAAGAAAATCATCTGCAGTCCATTTCTCTACGGTCAAGGCCGATTCAGGGGATACGGGTCCGACTTCCTTAGGCTTCGTAGAGATACACGACTCAGCTACTTTCTTAGTGGTTAAATAAAAAATCATTTTATGTTTCCACCGACGAAAGTTCAGACCTTCAAATTTGAAAGGTTTGTTGTTGTCGGTGAAGATAGATCGGACATCACTATCTCCGTTCATAGCAGATACTAAAGCGTCTTAAAATTGTTTAGAAAAATTATACTTTTCTTATCTCTATAGCAGTTACTGAAAGTAAAGATTCATAGAACTTAGAATAACATCAATAGCAACACGAACTGGAGGTATTGAAGTGATAATCAGGAAATGCTGAGTCGAGGACTAGGTCTCTATCTTTAAGACATTTTTTGCCACACTGCCCATTACAAACAGTTTGATTGATGCGTTGCCTCCAGGATGAAACAGCAGAGTAGGAACTTCTCATGCAAGGAAGAAAGACCTTCAAATGATTTGCACTTTCAACTATTTTACTTGAATTCTAGACCCATGATTATATCGAAGAGAGGAGAAAAACTGTGTTTGATGGATGATAAGACTGGGGCACAGTTTCTCTTTATATAGAGCAAGTTCAAAATGGTAACAAGAGTTAATGGTATGACACATCATCAAAAACGTTTGAAACAGAAGTGAAACGTGTAAGACTTAATTACGAAATAGTTAACACGTTACGTTTGAGAAATTCAAAAAAAGATAAAATTTAGTTCGAATAAACTTAGTTCAAATTGGTCTTTTGAGAACTTCAGGTCGAAATAGGCTCGGTGCGAATTGTTCTTCTGGGAACTCCAGGTCGAATGGACTCGGTTCGAATTGATCCAAATCGAGATCGAATAGACTCATTTTTCGGCCCGCCCCCGCCCAACATAGGGAATAAAAAATCTAGGTTATATCAAGAAAACAAACTACTTTCCCAAGCAATGTGGGACTAAAGAAGCCATAAAGTGTTTTAAAGATATAAACCCAACAGTTTTCTCACTTGGTTTGGGTTTAGTCTTTTGTTGTTGTTTGCAGTGGGGCTTTGCATTCATTTAGGGTCTTTCTGGAAGTTTGCATGATCGAATGTTTTTTTGGAGCTATGACTTGTGGTGAGCATGCTTGCAGTTGGCTCAGTTGATTAGTTTGTAGATTCGTCTAATTAGTGGTTATTTATGGTGAAAAAGTTTGGTCCTAAGCGCTTAGGACCGAGAATCCATTAAACATATGTCCTCTTTAACTCATTCAGTTAACTTTGGTTAACTTGATTTTTCAAATTTCCAAATTAAGGAAAGATATTTAAATACATAAATGGCTCGTATACACTTTGTAGCCCAATCATTGTTTTTATGGTATTTCTATTTTAGGATCCTTGGTATAAAATTTCTCTATTGAAGTTTTGTGCTTGGATTTATCATGGGCCCCAGCTCATTTTTCAAAATAAATAAAAAATAAAATAAAGATTTGTGAAGCATAATGATTTCAGGTAACAAGCAAGGCCTCCATGTACTTTTTCTATGGTTTTCCATAAGAGAAGGAACGTGTGCAACAATCAATTTCACTTCCCAAGCAAAACATTTGTTTTATGGAAAGAACTTAGATGAGATGATTGATGAGTCAGACGTCTCCGAAATAGGAGACTTCTGGTGATCACATTTATTTATTTGGATACACCAAACAATAAATTAAACAAATTAATTTTCCAAACAATTAATCCGCAAGTTATATGGCCGTGCTCATTTAAAGAAGGACCATCGTTTTACTGTAATACAAGTACATGAGATCAAAGACCATGTCAGGGGGAATCGAGCGGAATACATCCCCCTACGACAATTAGCTTACACCTGTTAAGCATAACATACAATCACAACAACAAATAAGATACAAATAAAGCACACACACAACACCAAGATTTTCTGTAGTTCACCCCGAAGGGCTACATCCGCTCCCACCAATAAATCCACTATTAATCTAAGTAACTGTTACAAGCTCTCAAGAGATTTCATCATACTTTGAGATCTCTTTAACCTTACAACACTCTCATCATTGATTTACATAGTATTCAAGAGATCAAGAAAACTATTAAGAACTAAAGTTACCTCAACCTCACCCAAAACTACTACGACCCCAGCTCGAACGAAACTTCTACACGGACTATCGTCTATGAACTATCATTATTTTTCCCCATTCTTGATTATCTTCTTTTTAAACCATCTATACTTTCTACCATTCGATTCACATCTTCGCTTAGTGATAAGCATATTTTTGTACATAATTTAAGCCACTTTTACAGGTATTTTTGGCAGTCCTAAAACTATTTTTATCTAATTATTGCCTTGTTACCTCATTTTCAGGTTTTCTACTCTACTAGAGACAATTTGGCAAGAAAATCAAGTGCCAGATCAGAGCTAAAATAACTACAAAACTACACTAAAACCTATATTCAACAGATCATTTTCAGTCAACATTGGGCTAGTAGGGATCTTTAAAAACCAATATCATCACTGAGGCAAGAGAACCACATGCTGAACTTGTAATAGCCTAATTTCGTATTTCAAACTTAGTCATTATGCCAAGGATAATCAGAGCATTTAGATTAATAATAAAGGAATACTAGTACAAAGTTTAGCGTAAAAAACCTTTGAATAGGTTAAAAACAATGACCTCTCTTGAGGATTTAGAAAGAAAAATGTATTGATAGTTGTTAGATATTACAAAGAATACTTTGAGTATTTTAGTATAGAGTATTGAGTGAGAATTCATTCGTCCTTCATTTGGAATTCTATGGTTTTATTTATAGGTATTATAATATGACCGTTTGATTACCATTATTACTCTTAATGATGGACGTTACATATATATATATATATATATATATATATATATATATATATATATATATTTTGATAGTCTTTAAACCAATTGAGTAACGGTCTGATCTTGCTGTTTTGTAACGGCTTCAATAATGACGGAGTGTTTGTTGACTCAAACTGTTATTGTAGAGGTCAAAAATGATGACTAGAACTCTGGCTGCTTCGTAATATGCCATAAATATATTACGTGTATGATGGCAAGGTTGAGTGGTCGTATGATGGTCGAAGATGAAACTTGAGTTCGATATACGGAATAAACCACTAGAACCGCCCCTTCTCAGCCTATAGTACGAGAACCAATATGGTCGAGTGGTGCTGGTTAAGAAGCTTCATTAATACTGTAATTAATATCGGGGAGCCATTTCCAATGCGTCTTCATGAATATCAGTTATAGCTGTTGGGTTTCCTAGAACCAATGGTTCTTGTTAATATTATTCGATGGAAATTCCTTCTGACATTGGGAATTTGGAAAGTCGTCTTTAATGTTGATTGCAGTATAAATAGTATTATGGTTTGCTGTTACAGTTGTGATTAACCAAGTGATTCTCTGAACTTTGCCTTCTGTTTATTGTAATCTTTCTATTATGGTTTATATCCTTCCTTATGTTGAGAGGATGGTAACCACTAGATAACAATCTCGGGAGGTAAGGATTCTTGCGAAAGTAGAAGAATTTTTCTTCAGATACTTTGGGAATCAGTCCTTGAGTCTGCCTACGCCAATTCCCGTGTCTCCTACCTTTCACAGTATGATATACGAAGAGGTGGTAGAGGCAGAGAATGATCATCATCAAATGGTATAGTTTCACTATCTGTTGACATCGGAGGAGCATAGGAATGGGTTGTGTCTGTTGGCGGAGGAAACTGTTACAACTAAACATGAAGTGGCAGGCATTCGTCCTAGGGAGTATCATCGGTACCCTGCTAGTGAGTGAGTTCTATATGAGAAATAGGACCCTGCTTCTTTCTCTGTTACTCGGGGTGGTGGGGGTTATAGAGGAAGAGACGGTGGTGAAGGAATTTTTTCTTCTGCACAATCATCGTCTCTTGTTGGGAAAAAGATCCTTCTGTTGAAGGTTGGATTAAGCACAGACACTGTAGCTTCCTCAGCGATTTCCAGTTCCTGGATTGCCTGTACCATTCTTGCAGGGGATCAGAGTTTGGAAGCATGCTTCTATTTTTCATCTTCAGACTCTGTCACTGCTATTTTCATTTCATGAAGAAGAGTTTTAAGCTATGGATTAATGTAATGTAGTGTGCAAAACGCTTCTGTAATTCTGAGATGTAAGAAATACTCGAGCTAATGAAAATTTCGCGTTCTTCCAATTTTTTATTTTGTTTCGAACTGAATGTTATATGCCTAGCCTACTTGTAAACTGTCATTTGATAAGAAAGGTTGCGAACTGAGTAACTTGAGCTTGAATTAAAATGTGAGGAAGTAAAAAATGGTGAAAAGGAATTTTTCTCATCTGCTGAAGTATGGCAAACATATGTGTTGAACTAAAAGAGTTTAAGGTGGTGTGAACTAGCACACATCGAGTTGTGGTAGGATAGTCCTGAACAAATCAAACTAGGATGAACTTGGGATTTTTATTAGTGGGGATACTGGGAAATGAGGTTGAAAAAAGGGGAGTCTGAAAATATAATGAGGGCATTTGGTGAATGCAAGCAAACAAGTGACTAGGATAATTGTACTTATTTGAGAGAAGACTGGTATGTGCATGAGCTGTTATTTTGAAATAACTGAAAAACGTCTTGATGCAGGTAGGTAAATGATATATGTCTATAGGTGCTTTTTCTGAGCCACTGATGGAGGTACTTGAATATTCTTTGTGAACTCCATCTTTGAGGATATGTTATCTATGCGAATAAGATCTAAGGAGATACTTCGTAAAATGAAAAGTAGGAGCTATCAAAATATTTTTGGATTTCTGTTGATAGTCTTGTTTATGACAATTTGTTATTGTAAAATATATCCTTCATCAAAATCTGTTAGGGATGCAATTTTGATGGTGCTAATAGATCTTCATGCTGGCTATATAAAGTAGTGATCCTTATCTGTTATGCTTTGTATCTTCTGCAAGAAAAGCTTATTGACGATTAATTTTAAGTGACCATGGTGAGGATACGTTCTTAGTGTAATTGTAATGCAGCAGAAGGTAGGTTGAATATCAAAGTGGCTGAACTTAGTGAGCGGTACTTTTGCCTACTACCTTATAATGTTGTATTACCAGAGTGGCCGTTGAAAATAGGCGGGCTAGATGATAAAGGAAAATGTGCATAGTATGACTGCTTTTTCTGGTGTGATGTGTTCCATGAGTTTCTGCTGGATACAACTTTGCGAGAAGAAGTTGTTTGAGAGATCGCACGGGACAAACTTGCTGAAGGAGATGAGAGAGCAGCAGGAGGGAAGATAATACCATGTGGTGTAGTTAATCATCGGGCTGCTTTAAATGTAACTATATGTGATTGTAAGCTCAAACTTTGAGAGCTCAAAATAAATAAGTAATTTGGTTCCAGTATTTTATTTTTTATTATCTGTTGAATGTAGAATAATGTAGATTGAATCTACGAACTAAAAGAAGATCAATACTTTTGCTAAATTGTTCATGTGGCAAATATTGTGGATTACAGCTGTCTAATTTTAATAGCTGTACAGATAGTTTTGAATTTTGAATATTGAGCTATTTTAGGAATGGCGTATATTATAGTACGATCTTGGTTGAGTATAAAAGCAAGGTGATTGATCGTGTATATTATTTTGGGAAAGAGAGACAAATTTTTTTAATGGCAGAAGGTAGAGACAGACGTGAAGACAGTAAACGTTATCACAAAAGTCATGATGATGCTGTGAGACAAAAAAATACGTTTGTAGAGGCAGTAGGGGTGAACGACACGTGTCATCTCTCTCTCTCTCTATAAACCGAGGGAGAGTATAACAAGTCATCTCTCTTTCTCCCTCATAAATTATTAACAGTTATAGAGAGAGAAAAAGTGGCGTAACCAGTGTGTCTAGAGAGAAGAAGCGTTTGAGTTATGTGTATAATTTGGTAAAGAAAGCTTCGTCTGGTGAGGGAAAATTGCTGGATAAATAATGCGAGCGGTTAATCTCTGTAAAACATGTTGGTGAAGCAGAAGATTGTGGGTCTTCTCGTACAGGTTAATAATTTGTTCTTCTGTTTTGATTGTATTGTCTAGTACTCTGTATATGATGCTGTATGTTCATCGCCTTTGTATGAGGTTGATTTGGGGATATCAAATTTGAGAATGTAGGGACTAAAAACTGATTGTTTGCCTATATTTTTACTGTTTTGCACAAGCTTTGGATATGGAAACAAAATCTAGATATAGAAAATTGTTTTTAGAGAAGAAGAGGGAAAGTTAAAAATAATTTTTTATTATTTTTGTAAAGTTTAAAAATAAATGCCTTGACTGGGTAAAGACTATGAGTGGGGTTGCTTCTGCTGTATGTATGATATAACATGTAATATAGAGAAAATAATAAAAGATTGTGTGTACCTGTAGGTCCAATATGCGTTCAAAAAACATAAAGCCCACGAATAAATTTGTAGTATCATCTAGTTCAGATGAAACATTATAGTCAGGTAGGGAGGACGATTGTAGTAGCATGGATGAGACTGTAAATAGGGTTGAAGTGACTATAGGTGTAAAGGTTAGAGAATTCAGTGAAGTAAATAAAGTTGTAGAGGAAGATGATACAAAGGTGAAAGATAAATCATTCTACATATATCCTGGAGGAGTAGATGTAGAGAAATAATTTTTGAAATATAAGAAGAAGTTAAAAGGAGAGCGGGGAAATTATGTGATGGAACAAGATCGGTGGTTTAGGACTTATGTACCAGAATAATGGAAGGAATGGGTATACTACCAAGTTCCCTGTCTGGATGGGGCGGGGATGGCAGACCCGAACGATAGGTTTTTATGTTATTTGAACCAGGTCGTATATAGCCTTAGGATTCCTCTTACCATCTTTCAAAAGGTGGTTATGAATATATTGCAGTGTTACCCTGGCCAATTAAATGGGAATGTATTTGAGATAATGAGGGTGTGTGGGGCACTAAATGATAGGTGGAAAAAGAACGTAACTACAAAGTAGTTCGTAGCAGACGACCTGTTGAAATTTTACAAACTAAAGTATGTCAAAGTCGTAATAGCGGTTACCTGTATAATGACTCTTTTAGACCAACTTTTTTTGACTTCGAGTCTGCGGGTAGACCATGGAACGTTCACCTTGTATGGGTAGGGGAAATTATATGCAGGTTTCAGATGAACTAGTGCTCATCTTGAACCATAAGTATTTGAATCCGAGTAAGTCACGCCTACTAACTTGACTAAACCACCAGTTTGCCTTCAAGCTGCTAACCATTTCCTTGTTTTTGTTTGTCAGGTCCTGATCCCAAATCTCTTCTTGATAACACCAGTTTGTTCAACTGCGTAACCCGTGAGTAGGTCGAGTTAAAGTAAGTACTTGGTGAGTTAGGTATCCGTATGGGCAAAAGGGTAGATTCCAGAGTACCCAAAGTGCAATGAGCTCACAAGAATTGAGTTATGGTTGAAAAGAAGAAGGCCCGTCTTCCTCTAGGTGACCTGACTGGTCTCCCTCCGCTTAAGCCAAAAAGTACGAGCTTGGGGCAGAAGTTGCAGAGGCTGAAAAAGCTGGTGCCAGAAGCATCTCCTTCAATTGCTGTGGTGACCCAAGGGACAGAGGGCGGTAATCTTACTACTGAAGGTGTAGAAGAGGAGCATGTCTATAATAAGGTTGCTCCTGTAGATACAGAAAAGAGGTCGCTGACAAGAAAATAGCATGAGATCGAGGGTAGTAACCTGACTCATGTTAAGACTGTAACCATGTGGAGAGAACTGGAGAATAAGTACTTCAAGATGGCGAGGACCGAGCCGCAGCAGCTCAAAGATATGTTTCAAGAGCAGACAATGGGTGTACGTACTGATATTATCTATTTGTTGTATTTATGATTGATATATGTCTTACTGATCTTGTGTCTTATATTGTTAGCTCTCGATGCTGATGAAGAGAGCTAAAAAAATATTGAGAAGAGAAGCCAGGAGTTCATAGAGCTTACTCACAGGCTCGATGCTCAAACAGCTCGGATGAAGGAGCTCGACGGGGAGCTCAAGAGAGAGAGAGAGAGAGTACGGTCGAAGAGTTCAAGGCGGTTGAAGAGTAGTATGTAGAGTTGCCTGAGTACGAGGAGACTGCATCGCCATTATTCAAAGAGATAAAGGCTAAAAGAGACTATCTGGTCCAATCTTATCGCTACTTTGGGTTGACTGTTGCAAATATCAAGCTGGGCCAAACTGGCAGATACAAGGAGATAGTATTTGCTTCAGATATAGAAGACAAAGTGGTGGAAGATACAGTTGTTCCAGCCAATACATCTGCTTCCCAAACTGAACAAGTCTGAGCTGCTGATAGTAAAGTGGATCCTCCATCTGAGCTAGAGACTAGCAAGAATGTTTAATCAGTCTGTGGTATTCGGTTTTGAACTTTGTTCTTCTTTCTTGACTTTGACAAGATTATATTCTGTGTGGTATAAAATTGTTAAGTTTGATAGGCGCTTTTTATTATTCTCTGTTTGCATGTTTGTATGCTAATAAAGATTTTGTAATCTGTGTAAGAGATAGAGCGGTTGAGAAAAAGTGTTTCCTACCTGGAGAGATCGTTGAGTAGAGTGAGGGATTCGGTAGCTCGTATTCAACAAGTACTAAACAAAACTGAGTATGAGATAATGCAGTTTAAGTCCAATTTAGAGAAAAACATTAAAGAATTATATGACCTTCAGTGTAGATATGCTAAGATAAAAATAGAAAGGGATGAAGTTTTAAGAAAGGAAGAGGAGATAGGGGTATTAGTACGTAAATCAAAAGACTTGATTTGATTTACTAACCCAAGTGATAAAGCTAGGTGTCAAAAACTTTTGGTAGCTCTGATACTGTATTTTGAGGCTGAAGTAGATAGTGAGCGTTGTTTAAAAGAAGCTTATGTAGAACTTTTGAAGGAAAGGGGTATAGTGCCTGACCCAACTCGAGTAATTTTTTTAGCTTAAGAAATACATAATCGTCATATTGTAGAGGCAAAAAATGCTCAGCTCGAGCTGGTGTATCAGTTATATGGGGTGATGTAGAACCCTTACCTGATGTTCTTGGCTTTATATAGGATCAAAGAACAAGGAGGATTTTGTCTTTTAGAATAAGGAAATATAAAATAGAAATGCAAAAGATATTAGAGGGTAAGGCAAAGGAGTTATAAAATGTGTTGACGCAAAATATGGAGCAAAAAATGTCTTTAACAAATCAATTGTTATAAAGAAAGTAGAAGGTGATTTGAGTGCATTAGGTGTATTACAAAAGGAAACGCGCAAGAGTCTGTACAGGGCGCACATGCAATTGAGGGAGTATTTATATCCATCACGAGCAAAGGTCACAGCTCGAACGGACCATGAATGTCATATAGAAAGTGTGATTGAGTTTTATAGAGGGGAGCTGGCGAGGGTAAAGAACAAATTTAGGAAGTATGTGGTGGATTATAGGAAGGATTTTGATGTAGAGAACGAAAAGGCAGAAAATATGTGGTTTACAAAAGATGAGGAAGAAAAGGTTGTTAAAAAACCAGTTCCTAAATTGGCGACAAATTTGTCAGGAGACGATGAGGAGGAGGTCGAGAGCTTAATACCATGGTCACGATGAAAACAATGCCAGCAGGAGGTTGTGACCTTTATAGCTCCTTTGGACGTGCAGGTAGATAGGTCAAAGAGTTCGAGAGATAGGGAGCAGTCCTCTCAGAGCTCGAGAAAGCGAAAGTAGAGTAGTCAAGTTTCTTACAAACATGCATATACATTAGATGTTTGTACACTATTTTAATGATAAATAAAATCTATTTTTTTTTTTATGATAATATAAATATAAAATAGAGATATGGATCGATAGTACTCAAATATTATGTTCTTCAGTAAAATTGTTAACTGTGATATATAAAGTGTTTTGATATACTACTAGTATATATGTGAAAGTTAACTGTTGCTACAGGATGAATTGGCAGAGGTTCAAAGCCAGTATGAAGCATTACATGTGTTGAATGAAAAATTGAACACTGATCTAAATTTTAATCAGGAAGCACTGAAAAGTACTATTAAATTATATGAAAAAATGGAGGTGAGGGTAACTGAAGAGCGAAGTACAGTGGTTCATTTGACCGAACAACTAGAAGATAAGGAGACTAACTAGCCATTAAGCTAGAAAAAATAGATGAACTAAAGGAGGCTGTAAAGGAAAAAGAATTGAGCATTAAAAAAGTTTAACGTCATGCCAGTAACATTTCAAAAAGAATAGCTTAACAGGAAGCGGAACTCATACCTGCGTGAAGTAAAATTACAAAATTATTGGCGGTGTTGAAGAAAGAAGAAGATAGTACTAAAGATTTTCCATTTCAGATAAATACGCTTGAAGCGGAAATAGTTGATGTGCGAGCTACTCTTAAGGAAGCAAATGGGCGTTCTCGTAAATATGAAGGATTGTGGTATGCAGCTAATCTTAGGGTAAAAGAGTTAGAGGAAGCCCACATCAGAAAAAATGAACCAATTAAAAAGTATTGGCTCAAGATAGGGACTCTAGAGGATGTAGTTCAAGTGTTAAAGCTAGATGTTTTAGAGTACCAAAAGGAAATTGGGGAACTGTTGAGCTTGAAGACCAAATTGGAGGCAGATTTGGAAAATGTTGAACAAAATCTTAATGAAGGGCTTGTAGAGATAAGTCATAATGAATCTGCAATGGAAGAATCGATGGCTTTGTTGGCACACATGGACGAATTCATGATTTTGATGGAAACACGTAATAAAACTTCTTTGGATGATAAACGTGCGATAGAAGATCGGTGCAAAACTTTCGAAGTTATGCTGAATAAGGCTAAAGGAAAAATTGTAGAGCTCGTTGTTCCAGATAAGGTGAAGCGTGAGGCAGGTGGCATGCATGACAGAGAGCTGACGATAGTGTTCTCCTTTTCTATGTATAAGTTCAAGAGATTAGAAAAAGAAAGATACACGGTTTATGACAACCTGATCGCAAATGGTGTGCAATGCGATATGCGGCTTGTGCGAACTGATTATCTGGATCGTATTATGGCAAAAACTGGTACTCTTACCAAGAGTAAGTTTAAAGAAGGAAGGAAAATTGTGACTGGGAGGGTATCAGAGCTGATGTGTTTGTGACTTTCTGGGCGTGGGGAAAGTTTGCGTGGCGATGTGTTGTCTAAAAGTTCGAGTGATAGTTCGAGTGATTGAGGAGGTGTTATGAATGTAAAAAAGAATTATTCGCACTATACCATTTGAAATATAGTAGATTGAGTGCAACAAAATTTGACTAATAATTGAATTAGGGACCTGTACATATTTGTACTAACCTTTTCATGAACCAATTATGGTGTAGAAGTCTGTAGTCTTTGAGCCATATTGTGGGACCAATAGCCAACCTGTGGTATGATAAAAGATCGAATTGTCTAAAGTAATAAGCGATCTGTTATGTAATAGAAGATCAGTTTGGCTGAAGCAGCAAATGATCTGTAATGTAATAGAAGAGTAAATTGGCTAAAGCAACAAATGATCTATAATGTAATAGAAGATCAGATTGGCTGAAGTAACAAACGATCTGTAATGTAATAGAAGATTAGATTGGCTGAAGCAACAAATGATTTGTATATAAAATGGGGTGAACCCACTGGTAACCTGTGACATTAGATATGTGCTATGTATATAGAAGTACTTGTATGAGATAGTAGAAAAGTACTATAATGTAAGGTAACCAAACATAAATATTTCATTGTTGTAAGATTAACGTACAAAAATGTTAGATATAGTAGAAGAGTACTGTATGATATAGTATAAAGTATTCTGATGTAGGGCGATGAAACATAAGTATTTCATTGATGTAAGACCGACGTACATAATGATAGAGATAGAAGAATACAGTATAAAATAGTAGAATGTACTCTGATGTAGGTTGATCAAACATAAATATTTTATTGATGTGAGAACGACGTACACAATTATAAGAAATAGTATAATAGTACACTATGATGGTTTATTATCTGCAAAATAACTTCTATTTTCTCGTGTTCCAAGGATTAGGGACTCGGTCTCTATTTTTTGTGGTGAGGTCGTAAGAGCCAAGTCCATTTTTTCTGACAACGATAAAAGGTCCTTCCTAATTTTCTACGAGTTTCCCAGCATGAAGTTCCTTTCTATACTTTGATATCTCTCGTAGGACGAGATCTTTAATCTTAAATTCTCTATGACGAACTTATTTGTTATATGATCTTGCTAAAGCCTGATAGTACCTTCCCAAGTTTATGACTGCTCTGTCTCTTGTTTCCTCAATCCAATTCATGTTATATGTTAACTGGAACTTATTTTTCTTTATCTGTCATGGTATGATTACGTAATGGGTAATGATATTGAGTGGGGATGATTGCTTCGGTACCGTAAGCCAACAAGAATGGCGTATATTTAGTCGATACTCGAGGTGTTGTTCGGTATGCCTATAACACATGGGGTAATTCTTGTACCCAATTACCCTTCTTGTCTGTCAAGCGTTTTTTGATTCCATCGACTATAGTCCGATTGGTCATTTCATCCTGACCATATCCTTGTGGGTAATACAAATTTGAAGGAGAGTGGATAACGTTATGCTGGTTGAGGAACTCAACAACCTTGGAGCCAACGAACTGAGGTCCATTGTCGATTTTGATGAGGTGGGGGCATCTAAACTGTATTATAATTGTTTGTAATATGAACTTGATAACTTTTTCTTCACGTACTCGACACAAAGGAACTATTTCTACCCACTTGGTGAAGTAGTCTATTGCAACTAGGAGATAGTCCGTTTTCCTGGTGTAGTTGGTAATTCCCCCACAAGATCGGGGGCCCATCTTTCGAATGGCCAGACAACTTTGCTAGAATGGAGTTCTAAGGCCGGAGCTCAAATTTTGGGTTTATGCTGTCCGCAGGCATCACACTTACTCACATATTCATTGGCTTGAGCTTTCATTTTAGGCCAAAAGACCCCTTGAGTAAGAGCTCGGTTTGCTAAAGATCGTTCTGCCGCATGAGATCCATAAGTGCCCTCGTGGAGTTCATGCAAGAAGGTTTGAGCCACTTTATCAGATAAACATTAGAGATAAGGTCATATAACCAACTTTTTGTAAAGGAGGTTTTTGCCAACAACATATCGCTTAGCGTTGTCCAGCAAATGTCTTCTTTTAGTAGCATCTTTGGGGAGTTCGCCATCAAATTTGTTTTTGGGCCCGATGTATATGAGGAAAGGTCGTCTCCAATCGTCTTCATCCTCTTCACCGCCCCCGTATTAAGAGAATTTGAGCTGATAATGTTAATGCTGGGGGTGGATACTACTTCGATCCTTAAATATTAAGCTTTTGTTCCGAAGACTCCCGCAAGATAAGCAAGGGAATCATAATGCCTATTTTTTCCACGAGGAAAATGTTCGATGGTAGCCTTTTTGAATATGCTCATTCTGTTGGCTACTGCTGCAGCGTAATTAATTATCTTTCTATTTTTCTGATATTTGTCTGTGTAGTGGTTTACTATGAGTAAAGAGTCTGTGTACACAGATAACTCGGGTACACCATAATATTCTAGAGAGTAAGGTTACTACTACAAGATGGGAAAGTATCGAGTCATTCAGAGTTGGGAAAAAAGGTCAACTACCCAGCAAGTCGAAGTGGTACAATAGGAAAATGGGCGCGACCACCTTCCCTCGTCTCTAGTTTTAGCCTTAGCAGGAGCTCAAAGCTCCAAGGCTCGTTCATTCGAACACCTCAAAAAATGCCAAGTCGTTCGAATGAGCCTTAGAGCCGTTCGAACGAGATAGATGCAAAGTCAAATCAAAGGTCCCGTTGTTTGTTTCAAGGCAAAATTGTTATGCTCGTTCGAATAAAAATTAGTGTCGTTCGAACGAGTCAAAGATAAAAAGAAGCAATCCTTCTGCCTCGTTTTCTAAGCTTATCTTGGGATGTCATTCGAACGAGATTTGGAGTCGTTCGAATGACTCTGGGTTTCCAGAAGACCAAACTAGTTGTCTCAGTTTTCAAGCTTATTTTGGGAAGTCATTTGAACAATTTATGAGTCCGTTCGAACGACTACCGCGACTACTTCTAAATTAGGTCGATTTAAGGCAATTTCGTTCTATATTGTAGCTAGGAAACTTCTAACCTATTAGAAAGGGCAAGGCTAAGCAATATATAGGAAGATCCAAGTTGTAATCTATAAGTTAGCATTTTGAGAAGTAATTCATTATAATCGATTGAATTGAGCAATAGAAGTTCCTCTTGGGAAATTATCTTGTTAAATCTTGTGTTTGTGTTTAATTCATCTTCTAAATTAGTCTTTAATTTGATTGCGGATTACTTACTTAAGTGGTTGCATCATAGACTAGATCTATGACAGCAAGCGCACAGTTTCTACAATGGGCTTCCCCAAATCAATAAACGTACCGTAAATATGCCACCTGTAGAGGTTCCATAATGCGTAAGTCTTCTACTGAAGCATGGAAACTCTTTGAAACCATGGGAGAAAACTCATATGAACAGGACTACCCTACTCAAAGAAAGAGTAAGCCTAAGAAAGGAGGACTTCTTGAGTTAGACACTGGCACCGCTATACATTCGCAAACAAGCTTACTCAAGAAGATGAGCGAAGCTTTCACCAAACCAACTTTGCCTCTAGCTCAATAAGAGGCATGTAGTAACTGCATCAGTACTACTTACATCCCAGATTCCTATCCTACTATCCCACATGGCCAGGAAATACATGAAGAAGAAGTTCACGCATTCAACACGTATAATCAAGGGAATTCCAACAACACGTTTTGATCCTTAGTACCTCAACATCCCAACTTGTCTTATAGAACTGGACCACATCTAGGAGGACTCGTTGGAAACTTAAACATATGACAACAACAATACTAAAGGTCACCGCAACAATACCAACAGCCACAATAACAATAACAATACCAGTTGCAGCAATATCAACCTCAACAAACCAACACTGAGAGGATCAAGAGCCTTGAGAGAATACTTAAAACCTTTATTCATTGAACAAATCATTCCCTTAGCATGCTAAATCAATGATTAAGTCAGTTGGACATGACTATGTCGTAATTCGTAAAAGATTTCGCAAGTCGTGAACAAGGTAAACTACCTAATCAGTCTGAGGAAAATCCAAAAGGGCTATATGGCATGAAGTCGAGCGAGAGCACCAAACTCGCTGACAGTGTAATGCCATAACAACCATGAGGAGTGACAAGGTTTTCAACAATCAGGTGGAGATACGAATTAATGAGCAACAAAAGGATAAAACTACTGAAGCTAAGCCGACCACACAATCACGAAGCACCTGTCCAAACTCTACCAAACGAGTACGTACCACTTATTTCATATCCTTAAAGGCAGCAACCAAGGATTTCAGACCCGCACTATATAAGTTAGTGGAAACATTTAAACATGTTCACATCAATATTTTACTACTCGAAGCTATTAAGTAAGTGCCATCATACACTAAATTCCTAAAGGAAACCTATACGCGAAAAAAGAATCTCAACATCAACAAGAAGGTTTTTCTCATGGAAAGATATCCCCCAAGGGGGATATTAATGGATATATTTATACGAGTTGAGGGTTTAGACTTTCCAGTTGACTTTGTTATCTTAGAAATTGAGAAAACGTCAGATCCTGGTAAAGATATACCAGTCATCCTGGGAAGATCATTCCTAGTAATGGCACATGCAGTATTGAACTATTAGTTAGGCGTGTTAACATTATCCCTGGGGATTATGGAAATGACACTAAGCCTCTTCAACAATAAGAGTGCCACTCCTACATTAGGCGAAACAAAAGATTGCAATATCATTAATATCTCTGAAGGCAAAGTATTCATGCCAAAAGAAATGTGTAACACTGAGATCCACCGGAATAAGCATTCAAAGAATGTTATTGTAGATCACCTCGCTAGAATGTTGTTGCATGAACGGATCAACTCTATCCCACGCCTGGTGCGACCATGGTACAAAGAAATAAAGACATATCATTTAACAGGTAAATTACCTTGCCATTGGTCTCCAAAGGTAATACAGGATTTCCTACAAGAGGTTAAGAACTTTGCATGGGATAAACCATAGCTTTGCAGGATGGATTTAGACCATATTATTCATAGATGCATAACCAATGAGGAAATACTTAATACATTAAGGCTGTTAGATCATCTGCAGTCCGGAAAACACGAAAACTACACCACCAAATTGTTTGCAATTTATTGAGGCTGTTAGATCATAGTTTAGGAAAAAAAGTTATACGTTCGCATTCAAGAGTTTTTCAAGACCTTTCTAAATTGTACTAGAAAATGTTTTTCCAACGTACGGTTTTTGAGTTATGACCCGATGCATTTAGGGTACCGATAGGTAAAAATTAGAATTTTTCACCTTTCCTCTCGACTAACATTCCATTCTTTTATCTCTTTCTATAGTCGATTGCATATTCATTCATCACATGGCTTTAGATGCCACTATCATACCCGAGGCACTATACTTCACTATTTCTATATAGGCGTTGTGGACCCATATACGCCCAGCTTGATACACATAGGGGATGGAGTTCGATGTTTTCCACTGAGACCAGTTTCTTTGGTGGAGATTTAGTTGACCGTTTCTATTAGAGCATTACCTTTTCAGATCGATCACCAGTTATGACTCTTAACTGGGAGGATCGGGCACCTATTACATTGGATATAGCATTTTTTCCAGCAGTCGCCAGGGTAGCACATCCAAATCATAGCTTACTAAATAAATAAATAAAATGGCTTTCTGCAAAACAAGCTCATGCATAGATAGACATGACCTTTAAATAGTCAGTGCATCAACACCGCAGTTTACCGATACAAAAATGGGATATGACATGTAATAATAGGTAAACCGATCAAAATTCAACATACCGACAAACAATCATTTCTCTAGCATAAAACATACTACGAAACCCCCATTCCATATTACAAAAACTCCATTCATAATTTAAAGGCTTTATATTCACCACAAACTCTTAATGCGAGACCGAAGACGTTCCAACATCATTTTTCTTCCACTACCGTCGCTAATAATAAACATTCTCATCTTCTTGTCATCTTCCCCTATAATCTTCCAACATCATTTTTCTTCCACTACCGTCGCTAACAATAAACATTCTCATCTTCTTGTCATCTTCCCCTATAATTTGAAATGCTGCATCCAAATACGACCATAAATGATTCAATGCAAAATCATTTATGGTCTACAACAAAAATAAACCATTCCACATAATGCAAAAAGAAGTATCTCTTTACATCTAAAAATCTCGAAACGAATCACAACCCAAAATTCATAATTGACCATTATTTCTTAACTTCTGATTTACAGAAATCCTTCACTACCAAAAACATGTTCTACGAAAAATAACTCAAATAAACTATGACTTCACTAGAATTCCTTCAAATTTGCTACCACCCCATTTCAAAGCATCAACAAACACAGCAAACAAACCATCACAAATAATGAACTCATGATTACTACAAATATAGATACAACGAGGCAGCCAATCAAAATCAAATTCCCAAAAAATCTCAGAACCCATTTATAAACACAATCAAACACACTAAAATATCAACCAAAAATGATTAAAACATCAACTACTGCAACACTAGATAAGAATTTTCGTCGTTTTTCATCACTCAAAACCTTATCAAACTCAAATTCCAAAAAATCTCAGAACCCTATCAAACACACTAAAATATCAACCAAAAATGAATAAAACATCGCACAAGACTACTGTAACACTACATAAGAATTTTCGTTCTTACGAAAAACGACGTCATATCATCATCAAGCAGGACTACTGTAACACTTTGAGTTGTTGTTAAAGCTTGTGCTTCTTCTCTCTCCAATTTTTACAGAGAAGCAACAATGCATTAATCTTCAAGGATTTCTCTCTCCAAATTATTTTCAAAGTACCTTTTTCGATATCTTTTCGTTTATCTCCAAACCCTCCACACTAATCTTCACTCCCAACCCAATTTCACCTCAAAAAACCATGATTACCACTAACCCCATCTCTGCATTTCACTCGATTCTTCATTTTTCGATTGGAACAAAGTAGTAGATGCGATCAATCTCAAGTTTGCAGAAGCTAGAGGACGAAGAGATTTGCTTCAGATCTGTAGAGTGGAGAAGAAGTTCGTATGTGATTGTGCTACTTTTTGCTCCACCGATACAAACGATAGATTTTTCGTGGAATCGGGGGGTATTTGTGAGAATTTAAGTATGTGCGCATCTCAAATACCGGAAATAAAACCGAACAGTGGGATAACAAAGAAAAGCCTTAAAAACATAAAAAGGTGTTTAACAAAACATAAAATGAAACCAAACAGTGGGATAACAAAGAAAAGCCTTAAACAACATAAAAAGGTGTTTAACAAAACATAAAATGAAAAAGTTCCGTTATGCAAGAAGAATGATTTATGTTTTTGTTACCCGAGTTGAACTAGAAATACCCCTGTGGTGAAGGATTTGTGTTTCAGAAAAAATATATGAATTTAATGATTCAGAGATTGCCACTGAAAGAAGCTAAGCATCTATGTACATCTCTATAATCAACGTCAGAGTGGACTTGAACTTATGAATATCTGAGACCAAGCTTATTTCAAGATGATTGATCCTCTCATGTATATGAACATGTTCAACTGCAATGCAAGAAATCAACAAATCCCTGAGAGTATAAAGTGGAAAGTAACTCCAACAATTTCTCACAAAATGAGAATGCAAAAGGTGAAAACAAAACCCGCAAACCACCAAACACATGTCAGGTACATTTTATATTTTCAACGGAAATATACATGCTACAAAACAACTCTCATAAGAGTTATAAAGGGTTTACACTTTATAACTACAACTTTTTTCACTTTCAAAGTCATCTAAGAAAAAGCTTAGTTTCTGGCTAATTAACATGATATTCTAATTTCTTAGAAATATAACTCAACGTAGTTTAACCCAATTTCCCACATGGTAGATTGAAAATAACAACTAAACCTAATAGTGGCAAAACATCAAGTACTAGCCATGCCAAGAATCCGGGGATGATCACATTTTGAAGAAGGGGAAATATAAACGATAAGATGGCGAAGCAACCGGATATGCTGTAAGGAAAATGAAAAGATAAGGATGAAATTGTAGCAATTAATTAAAACCAGGGAAAATAAAGTCATATTGTGCAGCCGCAGAAAACTGTTGCTAAGAAAAGGATGAAAATGCTGGCGAAAAAAAGAGAAGAGAAAAGCTTCACATCCTTTTAAACAGCAAAAAGACTAGTGAAACATCAATTGAATCCCTCTCACTCCAATTAGTTACTGCATCATTGGACGGGGGACTGGAGGCCTCACTGGTGTCTTTGAAGGACTTACCCTATTAGATAACAAACACAAAATGTCAGAAAGTGATTGTGATAAAATAATTCACTTAACTAGCTGCTCAGGAACCATACCTAACAGGAAGGGTCCCCATAATCAGCCCACTGCAACCCAATGCCATAATAGCACTTTCTGCCTGTACAAGAAAAAGAATAAATTAAGGAAAGATACTCTAACACAATTACTAACGCCTTACTATAGTGAAAACTAAATTGCCCTAGGCTTATTTGTGTATTTTCACATTCTTTACATTTTATTTATACCATGGAATGATAAAATCTTTGGTAGCAGGAATTTGTTGAAGGATAGAAGACCAAACCATAAAAGGTCCATTCTCATACTTGTATCTATCTGTAATAAGGCATTTCAGCTTATCGTTCACTTTAAGACGTAAATGCTTACCATAACAAACTCAACAAATGCAATGCGTGTTGAGTGCACATGGTCTCCAAGAAGCCTAAGACGGGAAACCTATAATGGCAAAAAACGAACAAAGCAAGAGTCATTTACTAAAAACATCTAGTTATGCCAAAGAACCGCTAAAAAGAAAATATGACTTTATGCAATTTGCTGACCTCACCACAGGCTGATTCAAAGAAACCTTTTACATCGAGTTGTGAAACCTACACCAAAAACAAAACGCATTGGTCATTATACAGCAATGAACAGCCATTAAAATCAGTAGTATTCAATACAAGGTAGATTTTCGCTCCAAACATACGGTATCATACAGAAAACGTCCATAATGTTGTATGTGCCAAATATCGAAAATATTAGTTGAATGACATAAAGATTTTGCAATTATTGGTTATATCCCCCTATCTGACAACTTTATAACATACAGGACATCAACTTTCGCCAAAAAAAATATGTAGTAATAAGTAAATTCATAGACAACATTGTACACAATAGAGAACAAAAAAATTGTATATGTTTTATTATAAATAGAAAAAAAAAAAGAAAAAAAAAAAAGAGGTAATGGCTTCACTGATATTTCTAATGAAAAAAAAAATAGAGAACAAAAATTCATTACAGCCTCTAACGAAGAAATATGACTATAACTCCTTCATCAAAGTTTCTCTGACCATTATAGGTAGATTTTGTACAGAGATGTCTTAACCCTACATGATTTCACTAATGCTTCCAGGCATATCCCTTTTCAGTTTTGTACAGTGGTCAGAGAATGCTCATAAGGGTAGCCCACCTATCTTTTACCTATGTGGAACACATAGATATAAATAAACTGAAAAGTAACAAAATAAATAAATTAAAAACCACCCAGTTATTAGGACGCCCTCTAGACCACCATAAAAAAAAGGGCCCATATTGCAGCCCCAATTTTTGCAATAACAAGGTAACAATTTCCCGTATTAAATCTTCTACATGTAAAGAGTCTAGAACTCTTTTTCAGAAAAAGAACAAAAAGAATTCTTGATAGTTAAAAAAATAATAAATAATGACTACAAAAATTCCACGACATTTTCTCCCTTGAAAATTTATAAGCAAAATAGCCACCATTTGCAATGAGCGTCTACACTATATTATATTACCAGACTCGAGACTGAGTAAAGAAGGAGCATTTACATAAATTAAAGACCGAGCTCATTCTATCCCTCAGTATTAGAATAATAGCACTAATAAAAACAATGTGCGGAAAAAAAAATTAAAACTAAAAAGGCCCATTTGGGGAAGTTTGCTTTTAAGATCCCCAAATGTCTACTCGGCCATGGGCCGTGGCATTGTACCTCAGGACCTTCTTTCTTTCTTTTTCTCCTAGTTGTGTACCTCGTGGCTTTTTCTTTTTTCTTTTTTCAAGTGGTTCTAGACTTGCAACGAAACATTATCGTAGGGGTTATTTAAGTTGAATGAACGAAAAAATAAAACAACTTCAGTATTTAGCATAATACATCAACCAAATCAAGGCAATACCACTAAGTCGGAATGCTACAAAGTAATGCAGTTGATCAACCAAATTCCCGACACTGATAGATGTATTTATAATAATATCCAAATTTAGCACAATGCAATCATCGGCAGTTAGATATTCTTCCTAATACAGCCGTTCAAGTGCAGAAGGTGATGTTTGAAGGATTAAAGAATCCAAATCGGTCTAACTTGCTTGAAAGTCAAGTCCTAACAAAACTGAGTAGAAGGATTTTCATTTAATTCCTTGAATAATAGGACTAGTTTTCTAATTAGATTGGTATTAGGGTTTCTATTTGTGCTAGGTCTCTTCTCCTATAAAAGAGAGTCTAAGCTTCGTTTATTTGTTATGTTAGTTTGAGTGAGAGGGAAAGGCTTAGCCTTAGAGATATATGCAAAGTTTGGGGTAAATCTCATAAACCCTAGGTTGTTTAACATTTAATTATATGCAATTAGGAGATCATAGTTTTAATTGAGATTTATTTAACTTCCGCAAACGTAGTTTTTAACAACTTGATACCAGAGCTAGCAAGATTTTGCGGGGAAATTTTTTTATCGACTGCTACAGTCATTTTTGGTACCTACTACATTAATTTCTGCATTGCTACAGTGTTTTTCGGTATCTGCTACAGTGATTTCTGCGTTGCTAGAGTATGTTAGGCCAAGAAGATTTAGAAGGATTATGGGACAAGTTCGGGCAGAAAGACTGCAAAGTAGAAGACTACATGAAAAATTGGATAGAACAGAGATTAGAAAAGGACGAATACATACTTCATTGGAGAGAAGCCAATGAAGTATGGATTCCGAATCGTCATGGAGTGCAAAAAAAATTATGTTTAAAAACAGATCTGACAAGGGAAGCGGGAAGCGTTTCAGATGCTTGAGAACTCTAATATCATAAAAAATGAGTTTCAGACAAGTGTAGGTGTTGTCGAAATTGCAAGCTTAGAGGCGGGAGTTGTGACGGAGGATTCGAAGAAATTCGATGGAGATGGCTTGGAGATGAAACACCATGGAGAGACGACGGAGAGAGAGGTTCAGCATGCGATTGATTTAATAGGTGGGAAAGACGGAGACGTGTCGAACAGCTCTCGGTCAAAGCCCGACGAGGAGGTTGTGACATTAATGCAAGAGGACCAACCCCAATCCAAAACTCTTGCCAAAAATTCAAAAAACGATTGAGGAGAATTGATTACATCGCCAACGACGGAAGAAGGATCACCAGTAACTACGGTGGCCGGAATACAGGAGAAAGATGTTCCCATCTCTGCTGAGGTCCGTAAAAGACGCGAAATTGAGGGCGAAGCAAACTATGGATTTTTGAGAGAAGATGTAGGCATGCCACAAGGGTATGGCATGTATAGCATGGGCATGCCACGGTACGGGGCAGACACGGATTAAGGCACCGACAGGTTTCGAAGGGCACGGGGAAGAGTACCATGGGAACAAATCGGGGCATGCCTGCAGCAGGGTAGAGCACAGGACGACAGGTAACAGCCGTAACGACAGTATCACCGGGCATCGAGCATGCCCTCAGATAGAACAGGCATGTCACTGCAACAGTTTGCGCTAACGATGGATTATGGACATAGAAACAACAAGAGAGAGAGATTGTGGGCCTACAACAGTGACTTGGGTACGCTAAGAGACGTTTTGAGCACCGAGACGACTTTGAATAGAGGGGCGAACACGATTACCGCGGGGGAATTGAGGATTCCTACGGAGTCGATGGCAGATTCGGAAGGCACATGAGTGGTGCCTAAAGGGGTGATCGCGATAGATCCTTTCCCACACCAGCAGGTAAGGCGGGGAGCACTTACGTTATGTGGGTCACTGGTAAAGAGAGAAGAGTCGACGGGGGGGCTGATTCGCAAAACGATTGAGAGGGTAATTAATTTTGGCAATATGCAGGGACATATTTGGAAACTAGGAGGGAGTAATTTTTCGTATACCAAAAATAGTTCCGTATGCTTACCCTTATCAAATAGAGTTTCTGGTTCATTCTTTCGACTTTGTGGGTCCGACGTTTTGGCAACTTCAAGTACAACGTATAGTATTCATAGTGGGTAATACAACGAAGTAACATGAGCTTCGAGATGATGTGTTACAATGTCCAAAGGGTATACTAGTAAGTTACGGTACAATTCATGGTCGTATTCCCGAGCTGTTAAGCGTGTACTTTTGGTTTCACATTGATGTCTTACAGATTTTCTCGCCAAAGTTCGTGGTCGAACTCTTCTTAGATAGAGAGAGTTGATAGGAATCGTGCGACCACGAGTAGCACGTCTCGTGCGTCACGTGCGCACCTTTTTTATTTAGTTATTTCTATTAATTTAATTCCTTGAATAACAATTCATGGCCGTATTCCCGAGCTGTTAAGCGTGTACTTTTGGTTTCACATTGATGTCTTACAGATTTTCTCGCCAAAGTTCGTGGTCGAACTCTTCTTAGATAGAGAGAGTTGATAGGAATCGTGCGACCACGAGTAGCACGTCTCGTGCGTCACGTGCCCACCTTTTTTATTTAGTTATTTCTATTAATTTAATTCCTTGAATAACAGGACTAGTTTCTTCATTAGATTGGTATTAGGGTTTTTATTTGTGTTAGGTCTCTTCTCTTATAAAAGATAGCATAAGTTTAATTTATTTATTATGTTAGTTTGAGTGAGAGAAAAAGGCTTAACCTTAGAGAGATATGTAGAGTTTAAGGTAAATCTCATAAACCCTAGGTTTTTGACCTTTTATTTTATGCAATTGAGAGATCATAGTTTTAATTGAGATTAATTCAGCTTCCGCAAACGTAGTTTTTAACAGTTACTAATCAAAGAACATTTATTTCCTGCATTGAAATAAGATATCACCGCCTGGATCTTTCTATTAAAAATATAACCGCTACTTTCTTGACCAAGGAGTCAATATCTATGGTCTAGTGTTCCAAGAAGATTTTTTACAGCCTAGTCTCTTTGATTAGCAAGTTAACACAGAGAATTCTCAAAATGAGAGAACAGTTGCCCAGTACACATCCTCCAAAAACCTAATCTTATCACTTCAACCCAAGACCAAATAAACCCCAAGTTAACCTCCTCATTCACTGATGCAAGAACCTCCAAGAGATGAGCCCACAAAGGAGGCCTCGAAAAAAGGCCAAGGTGAGGTACTTTCATGACGGTCAGGGGGTTCATTGGACAAAAATGGTTAAAGAAGGAAAGTTCAAGATCTCAAACCAAGTCAAGGCATCTTTTGGATCAACAATCAACTTCCGGAACAGGAGAAATGATCAAACATTTTGATGATTGCATATGTTAAGGCAAAGTGGGATGTCCCACTTAAATCTAAAGTTTCTACTCGAAATCCCAATTGATGTGACATCCAAAGTCAGACGCCCGACTTTTCACCGTGGGAGCTCGAGTTGCCTGGGGCCCATTTTTCATTTTTCTTATTGGGCAGGCAACTTTGCCTCGAGACACACATCAGAACAAAAATATGTAATGGTAACTCCTGATATGAATGTCTTACTGTTCATCAAAAAATGTGTTGACTTCATAGAGACAGAGGTCATGAAATTTCCTTTTTAGATCAACTTCGCCCAATGAACCGTCTGAGTTCTGACCACCATGAACATATTTTTATCTTGGCTTTCTTCGAGCTTTTTCCCTGGGGTTATGGGTATACTAGTTATGGATCACGATCATCGAGAACCTTGAAAATGTCTACCAAGGCAATCATTTTACCTTGAACTTTTCAACTATATCCTGAACATTGTGAATACTGTACATTAACTACATCGGGTGATTTTCTGCCCATAAAAGAAACAATGGGTCATGTGATTTTCCTTGATACCGCATAGATAAGGATCAAGATATATGTTGGGTTTTAGGGGCTTACAAAAGGTCAGAAAGTGTGATAATGGATTGGGTAAAAAAGTATAGATGTTTTTTTTGGTACTTGAACGTGTTTGGATCATGGAGATAGAGAATGTGTTTGGGCCAGCCAAGGTCGAACTAGGCTGGCCCATTCTGGATGTAAACAGACCCAAACAAGTTCACATATAGTTCACTTATTTTGATGTTTGGTAATTTCCATGTGAATATTAGAAGATAGGAAGCATGGAAAAATGTGAGAAAACAAAGATGAGAGAGATGATCACCAACATCAAGGTTTTGAAAAGTATTTTAGAAATTCTTTGAAACTTCAACAATGGTGGTAATGAGAGAACCATGTTTGCTTGTTAATCTCTAAATCGATCTTTTGTCCATCTTGCTAATCAGTCTTTCGTGCTTACATGCTTACAGTCGGCATGGCATCAATCTTTCAACAATCTTGCTAATTTATAGATAACAACAGCGAATTTCCTCAAAATAAGAAGAAGAAGAGAGAGGTAAACAATATGGAGAGAGAGAAGATGCAAATCAAGGTGTTAATCATCCATGGATAAAACTAGAGAGAGAGAGAGTTGAAGATCACAGAGAAAATGAAGGGAATAGTTTATATAGAGATTTGAAGGTGACAATGTTGTTTTGAGAGTGTTTGTTCTCATCTACCCCGCAATTTTGTTGATCATGAAAACAAGTTCAATTTTAAAACGTCTTCTACATGTTTTGTAAAAGAATTAGTTTTAAGGCCAAATTAGAGCAACTTGGTTTAGGAGAGAACCAAAAACGGCGGATCCCAGAAGTTGCCAAACACAAGTTTTGTATTTTGGGTTAGTTCTGAACTAAACCAGCCGGGTTTTCTTGGTTTCGAAACAGCCTCTTAGAGATAAAGATGGTGTAGGAATTAGAATTACAAGATATAGGTGGAGATGATGGTGTTAGTTGTGGAATTTGCAGTAATCGTGGTGATGGTACTAGTTGTAGAATTTGCAGTGGTCGTGGTGAGTGTATATGGAGACAGTAGCGAAAGTTGTGATGGTGCTATATGGATCACTGAGATAAGATCAATTTGGTTCTCCCATGTAGATTATTAGATTAGATGAATTCAATTCAGAAATTTAAATTTAGATGGTCAAAGATCATATGGTTTAGTTTGTTGTGTAACATCTCAATGAGGCGTACTGGAGGCGTGCCTAACCCAATAGAGGTGAAGGGTTTGTATCAGTGATTAAATCCCACATCTATTAAGATCTTTCATAATAAGGTCCTTAAGTTAGGATCTCACTTAATTTACATACACGTAAAACCACACAATTCCTCGGGGGTGTTTAATTGAAGACAATATCAGTGCAGAGTGGGGTCATGACATTTTGAAACATGGCTTGTTGCAAAAACTGGATAATAGTGGATGAATTACAGAATTGTTGCACAAACATGTTTCGTGGTTTATAAGAAATTGTTGTGGATCAAGAAACGGGTATAATGATAAAGACATGTTAGATAGGCGGTGTTGAAGTGGGTTCGTTATGGTTTCTTCAAGACAATTTTTACTTACTATAGATGCAAATTGTTCATCAAAAGATGTGACGAAAGTGTGATTCGCCACTGCGACTTCTTGCTCAAATTTTGTATTCACACGATGGTTTTGTTGCACTTTATCTTTTGTTTTGATTCCACTTGTCGGCGTACAATACAAAGAGAAATTTGATTTCTACAAAAAGAAATCCTAATCTAGCTCTTGAATGACTAAAAGAAGAAACTAAAATCTTATCTTCATATCTCTTTCGAGAAAAGAATACTTGGCTCTTTCAACTTCATTCTAAGATGCTACTTGTGCTTGGTCAAGTTTCTTGAATAAAAACACCTACAGTAGAAAAGTTCAGAAAACAGAAAGTAGACGTGATTAGTTTATGTTTTGTGTGTACCTCTTTTTTCCCCTTTTTCCTTGTCTAAATTGGAATGATAAGTTTCCTAAAATGGGCATCAAATAGCGGCATTTTTCTAATATTGAGAAGCTCTCAAATTAGAAGCTGACCAATATTGCTAGCATAGTTTTGTCGCAGTTTCTTCATTCTATTTATTTATTTACATTTATTTTTTTTATTTTTTTTTGACATATACGAATGAGTTCTTTGATTAAATTATGGGTAAATAGAAGTATGTGATCAGGTTTTTCTTGATTGCTCATGGTGGCGGTAATAGCATCCTTTTTTGCTTTATACTGTTTGTGGTTGAGCCTTTCTTCCGTGTTGGATAGGCAAGGTTCTCTTTAACTGCTGTTCTAGTGTTCCTTTTCTTTTCCTTTTAAAATCAATAAAGCTTATATATATCCAATGCAGAAAAAATCCAAACCCTTAATATAGGATTATCATGCAAAAGTTTCAACGATAGCTAGCCTACAGAAAATACTAGGAAATACCTCTTTATCAATATTGGTACAATACACAGTCCTAGCGCACATTTCCCGTTCATCTTCCGACTGTATTAAAGTTCGATCGTCAGACATTCATTTGAAGAATAATACTCCAAAGGTAAACAAGTTGGTGGGTAATTTTATTTTTTTTCAGGATTTGCTGAGAATACATCATATAAAGATCAGATAGGCAGAGGGTTGCTATACCCACCCTCGGAAGAAAAGTAGGATTCACTGGCAGGATAGCAGTTTTTGAAGGTAAGACTCTAACAGGATAGTAACCTAACATTGTTCCAGAAAGGCTTAGAGCTGCTCTTGCACCATCTGTTAACACATTTCCAATATGAGGTAAAATAAAAATCACGTGATGGTTTATTGATTTCAACTTGAACATCGATCATATCAGCAAGGTAAAATGTAAGCCAAGAACAGACATACGCTCATCAGAGAATTCTACAAATGCAAACCGAAGAATGGAATGCGGATCCCCACAAACACGACAATCCACTACCTACAAAATTTTCAAAGTGATTAGAGATATCATTTGTCGTACTTATCCGGAAAAATGCTTTCTTTTCCCTGTTATGTGTTAAAATTTGATCATCCTCAAAGCATATACAATTGATCATGATATGTAAAGATACAAAACAAATGCACGCATGCACTTGTATAAGTATAGGGGCTGCATTTTAGACAGGAAATACATACACAAATTCATTCAAGTCTTGTGTTCCTCCAAAAACTAACTAGTAGTGCAAAAATGTTGAGGATAATTCAAACTTTTAAAAGTAACTCGGAGAAACAACGAATTATAAATTATCCGAACAATTGACAAACAATTGACAGTATAGCAATAAATAAGTGCAAGAGAAGAAAAATAGTTTAGTCCTTTTTAGTTTTAACATTTGCTAAAGCTAATATTATGAGTATACAATCATGCTATTCATTTCCCCACCCCACGCCCATATGGAGATATCATACCTTGTTGTTGGGGCTTTGTACTTCATGAATTTTCTCTCTACGGAGTAAGTGTCATTGCAACTATTCACAAACTTCTCCATTCATCCCCCATTGGATATTATATGGTGGGCCTGTGCTTGAGGAGCATTAAACAAACACTCCAATGAATTCAGCTAGGAATTAAAAGATGTGTCTATTCTGCCTTTCTCATAGGGAAGTTCCTAAAATGTAATCCTAATTTCACATTCAATTGACAGTTCCAATTGCTCCTATCGTGAGCAAATCATGAAACTTGTTCGTCGAGGAACCTTCACTCCGGTGAGCACCTCTACTGGAAAATCATGGTCATTTATCAACAAGTATCCTATCCCCAATCCATTTAAATCAGAAATCTTCGCTCCAATGAGCATCTTGTTGAAACTTACACTAAAGAACGAGCTCTATAAACCCAAGAAATCTAAAACCCAAAGGTATGAGAAAATTTTCTCGTGTCAAACAAGATTTGTAAGCTTCCCTCCCGCGGGAAATTTTCTTATCTTTGATGCTTTGCATGAGATGTCTACTGACAAAATAATACATAAAGGGTCTATGAAATCTATCAGTGATTCAGCATCTTTTTGTCCCTTCATCAAAGGGACAAGTATTTCAGAGAACTATTCAGAGCTATAGTGTATGTGGGAAGAGTTGAATGTCTACCAGAATCTAATTACCAAGTCTCATTATCTTTCCAATCTTTTTTTTTTACATATAAATACAATTTCTTCCAAAGTCAAACAAAGTATGATTTCCTTGACTATCAGAGACAGTTCTCGTGGTGAACCTACATCTGTTAATGAACTTTACTACCATATGGGCCTTAATGATTCTAATACGCTTTCGTCGCAAGACCTTAAATGGGTCACTATTTGTGCCAAGCACCAAAGTGGTCATGAATTTCGCAACGGTATGCTGCTAACTGAAACACTTAGAGCTAACTGGTTATGGGAATAATGGAAGACCAAGGGAGTTTATGGAGAAGGGTTACTGAGGGTTATGTATGGGGTCTTGCATGATTGCTGGGCAAGATAGGACAACAGGATATGTAGCACCTGTAAGGGAATGAATTCAGAGAGCTCATAATAACTATTTTGGCTCGGTAACAAATAGTCATTGGTAGGAGATAGGAATAAACTATGGGAGAACAATTGATAAGGCAGTAAAGGCCTGAGTTATATGCCATCTTTGCGACTAGAAAAAGGGTGATTGACTTTTTCATAAATGATGATATTGGTGAGGACTGGAACTTTGATTTCAAGTGGCTTTTAAGATTTGCATTTAACAAAGTTGTGTTTTCTTTCTTCTTAATTTGGCTTGTCTGGGCAAAATAATTCCATTAGTGGGTGATAAATTTATTCAGTTGACAACTTGACATCTAAGCGTAACATCCGCTCTACGCTATCCTCGTGGAGATACATCTTATGTTTAGCCTAATTTTCCATCCATCCCCTCCAAGATAACCTTTTTTGTGACAATAGCTTCTTCAGGATAACCCCAAGAAATATGATCATATAACTAAGACAGTGGGCCCTGTCCACATATTGCCACTTCCACAAGTCAGTGGAAGGGATCCTGATCGTTATCTTCTTCGAATTTCGTGGTCTCGCCGTATTTGAGCGTGTTTGCTTCAGGTTGTAAGATTTATAAGGTTTTGCTAGTTTGATTATCCAGCTTTTCCACACACAAAACAACTGTCATTCGCCCATGAACCAATGTTTAGTCTGTTTGATGCTCCTCTCCAATGCCTGTCTTAGGCTCCCAAGCTTCGCTCTTTCTTGATATACTTTTACCTCTTCAAAATGAAGAAAAGGCAGTTATTTGGTCTCAGCAATCAAATTTTGAATGAAATCTCTTTGACTATCAAACTTCACAAACAATGTGTCAATCTAATCAAGTCTAGCATTTTTCTTGGTGGATGCTCTATTGAGAGTGTGAATCATAAACTGATATTCCCAGAAAATCTGCTTTAAAATCGGATAAAAATGGATGAAAACTTACTCACAGAAGACAAGGAAGGTTGGAACAAAGTGAACCAAAAATTATTCGAAGAAATTGAAGAAAAGATATGTTAATCTTTCGTAATTGTGTAACGATTAATTATCAAGGATATTTAAAAGGAGCATTGAGTGTGCTTTATAAGACCATAGGACCCAACAGACGAAGAATAATAAATATCTCACCTAATTGTTCTCTTTTAACTGGGAGTATTGACTTTCACGTACTTTTTTAGTAGTAAATTTTGCCTAATGGCCTAATGGAAGGAAGGGTAAGTATTGGAGATCAATTGTGATTGTGCGCGTGAAACATAGTATTGTACGTGTACTATTGGATCTTGAGTTCAAGGGGATTGTAACAGGCCTACATCGAGTAGGATCCATATGTAGGCTTGCACTCTCACTTAGCACCGAGGAATTTTGAGAGAAACAAAACCCTGCCTCCTGGAAGGTGGTTAAGGTGAGGACATTATCAACGATGGAGTGGGGCGTTACTAGTTGTTGAAGTTGTTTTTATCCCTAGCTATTTCAATGTTTAGCGAATAGATGGTAGGAGTAAATTTTCAAAATAAGAATCTAGCGATTTTCTTTATTTAAATGCATGAAATACACTTCAATCAAGCAATATATATCATCTCCAAATTTAATTGTATGATTCTTCTCTAAGACAAATATGATCTGAAATACTATAGAATCTGTGTATCTCAAAACAGTAGCTGGCTGCGAAGAGGAATTTGATTGGCTGGTGAAGATGGAGTACATTGACCAGGGAATTAAAGTATTAAGAGAAGCCTTTGTGCAATTGTGTATATCAATAAGAGTTTGTAGTGAGTTTGATTTCAAATGTTAAATAGAAAATACAGTGAGTTTGATTTCCATGTTAAAGAGAAGATGCAGTGAGTTTGTAGTGGGTTCAATTTCCAATAAGAAATAAAAAGAAGACCGTTGTGTTAATTTGAATTAAGATCGAGGGGAATACGACTAGTCTAATTTCCACTTCGATTCCAATTTGATTTCCAGTCTGATTCCTCTAAATACCTCTATCTGATTTCTAATTCAGTTTATAAGAATTTAGTTGTTCCAATGGCGGCAATGTGTGGGGCTTTTTTTCTTGCCAAATTGAGGATTATGAATTAAGATTCCTTATTGGCGGCATTTTACGGCCACACCATGGCTCACTAGTGCCGACTAACAGACAAGACCATGCGCACACAAGTGTTAGTAACATGGACTAACAGTGTGACCCTATAGGCAGTCTATAGCGGCCACCTAAGTAGCTTCAGGAGTACCCCTGATAGATTCACCTTGATGACTGTGGAAGTGGGACCGCTTCCTATGATGTCGACTTATTCTTAGGGGAATTCTGTTCAGTAACTGAACTTGTATTCTTAGTCCCTGGCCAATTTCTTCCGTTTTGGTTCGAACTGGGTCTTCTTGGTTTACCCCTATACGCTTCATGAAACTAACAAGACTCCGAGTAAGGAGATTCTAGATGCAAAGTATTTCATAAAGTAGAACTAGCTAGCCAATAGTAAGAAAGTTAATAGTTGTATACCCCAACCAAGAAAGTTTAATCCAAATTGCATCTGAGTAAGGAGATTCCAAGTTGTATGGTAAGTACTCAATACTATCATCAGCCATGCTAAAAATACCACAACACATTTCATCGCCGCCGGTGATGAAGTAAATGGATTGCTTCAGACCAGGATGGTCGGAAGCTAAGATAGATAACGAATTTTCCTGAATAAACAGCAAAGACCGCTTGCGCAGGCTTCTCACCTCAATAGACAAGTGTCGATATGATCCAACATTGCTGTTAGGGAAGATTTACATGCTAGCAAAATGATAATAGGCGTTCGAACGTGCAACGCCGTATTAACAGTATACTTAAGAGAATAATACCAATTCAAATATTGAGTCGAATCAAAGCTTTATATGTAGTTGGAGTTTTGGATTTATTTTCTGGAAAAAAAAATACTGCAAAAGAATCGTTGACCATGAGGAGAGGGAGGGTTTTAGATAGCAATCTAATATGAAAGACACCAAATCATAAATAGATTGCATAAGATATTATGCATAGCTAAAACCCAAAAGCTTTTCCAAATCAGATTGTATCTTGAAGAAGATATCACACAGAAGGAAGATATCTCATAAAATCATTCTTGAATAACCCAAATCAGAAATTGTTCGCACCAAAAGTTGATGGTTTATCAATCGCATAGAGGAAAAAAAAACTTACCGTGCAATTAGGATCCAACAAGTTGAATCTATTGAAGACGGAACCATACTTCAAAGCGCACCAGATTGCACATAAATCTCTCGCACAATTCCATAAGAAGAATCACAAAGTTTTGACTCCGAAAGAGCAGTACTAGAGAATAATTCTTCCTACTCAAGTCATTTCTGTGTGTAAGAGAGACATCGCATGTGAGAGAGTCAAACCCAAATACAGTTCGAAAAGAGAGACTGCATTCGATCATGAATCAAAGAGAAAGATTGAAAATTTCGCTGATTATTTAATCAGAAATCATAAATCAAATTGGGATTTTGCAAATCGCAGCACCAGACCGCAGATAACCCTAGGAATGAAATCGCTTTGATACCAATTTTGATAGGGTTTACTCGGCGGAAGCTTCAAGTGTGTCTGCATGACATATCCTAACATTAAAGATCAGTTTAAATCTCTAAAATTCTAATACAAAGCTAAAGCTTATCTCTCTACTACCAACTTAATAAATCAAAACCCCTAAATCTGAACTAACTCAAACAACCAACCAAGAAAGAAAGGAGCACAACCCTCTTATTTAGTGTCTAAGAACCGTACTATTAATCCTGAGAGATAGACAACTTAAATGTGGGTGAAAATGTGACTCGCGTCGCATACAAGTTTTCCATATTCAATAACATATTCTTTCTACAATCTTAGGCATATAAATGTGGAAATCTTTCATTAGTCAAATAACCCTCTATAAATATACTAACCCAGAGAGAGAGAGAGAGAGAGAGAGAGAGACGTCAATTATGGGTGAACGTGCAACTCGCATCACATACATGTTTTCCACATCCTATAAAAAAATGCTTTCTACACTCTACATAGGCATTAATATGTTCAAATCTTTCATTACTCAAATAAAATGATCTATATACCTGCTTTATAATAGAAAAACACAATTTTATCTTCACAGTTCACATAAACTAAAAGACACGAAAAGCAGTTCTCAAGTAAGCCGTGAAACTTACTTGTCCACAGTTAAGAAATAGCACCGCCAGTTGCTCCTCAGTGATCTAATTGCCCACAAAAATGACGATTCGTCAGCACTATATTTCTACAATACCAAATAAAATGTGACAACTTTTTAAGATTGTAAGCAGGATCACAAAAGACAATCCCTTTCATCCTGGTATTCCCAAAACAAAAGAGTAAATCAATCGCTTACATGTTGATCGATTTCAGAAACATATACAGTTCGCCTAATGCTATCATCCCTTTGAGCCCTTGGAGCTCTCCCACCCAATCTTCTCCTCCCCTGATTATGATTATGCTTTTTCTGCAAAAAAGGGTATTCATCAAAATCAAAAAAACAACTAAAAATCAATAATAATTAAAACAAAATCAAACATACCCTTCTATAACTCAAAGACCCGTCATTACTCCCATTAACAGAACCATTCATCAACCCCACTTGACGATCAGGCGAGTACGACGAAGGAAAGAATTCCTTGGCCGACGGGTTCAATTTCGACAGCAAATCAACCAATTCCCTCACATCCCTCTGAAACTCAGATTTGGGATCACATGATGGTGGAGGCAAACTCGATGATCGATGATGCTGAAACTGATCATCACCACCACCAGAATCAACAATCATTCCTGTCTCCGCAACAGCAGCCATCGATTACGATGATAAATTACAGATAAAATTAGGGTTTGTTTGTGAAATCTTCGCCCAAACAAAAAAAGATTTGATTCTCTCTAATAAATACACATAAATAGACGTCTCTATCAACAAAACCAAAAACCAAAAACCAAAAATCAAAAAGAGAGAGAGGTTTGAAGAGGGTGAGATTAGGGGTTTGTGATTGCGGTGAGATTGTTGTTGAAGTTTGAGAGAGAGAGAGAGTTTTGACGGAGAAGATGAACAAGAAGGTGAGGGGTGAGTTGGGTGATGACAGTGGTGGTGAGGTTTGTTAGCTTGTGTAACAAAAAAGAAAGATGTCATGCATAACTAATCAATTGGGGTGTTTGTTGGGATTGTGATTTTTCGTTTTTTTCATTTTTATTGCTTTTGCTTTTATTATGGATGAGCATTTTGCTTTACTGTAGTGACAGTTTAGGGGGGTCTCTCTATACTATGAATGAAAGATGGTGAAGTGGCGATCTAAGTGGAAGATTAGATGTGCCATGTTGGGTTGGATCGTATAATGGGGAAGGATAAAGTTCAATATTATTCATGGAATAAGTTCTACTTTATCATCAATAATAAGAAGAAGAAAAAATGTTTTGTTCGTTTTGTGTATGGTTTTTAATTTATGATTCAATGTTGACACAGTGTGAAAAAAGAATCTTCTAAATTTTCAATCTATCTATAATTTTGTATGAAATGAAAAGAATTTGGAGGACGGAGAGCTTTCCTCGTATAATTCTTAGAAAAGAGAGTGTCATATGTCACTTACTTCTTCTTTTCCTTATTAAAGGATAAGATTGTTATTCTATTAAGATAATTAATATTAAGAATGAATTACCGTACGAGGCTTCAAGTAGGCTAAAAACTACAATTAATACCCTGATATTAAATAAATTACCAGTAGACCCTAATTTTAAACATAGTTTACCTTAATAAATTAGAATACCAAGTTTACCCTTTTTTCAAATTTGGGCAACTTGGAGAAGCCGGTAACTTCTTAACAAATACGAGAGTTCCTTTCTTCTAGGTAACAAAAAACCTCAATCCTTGGAGTCCTTAAAAGTTGGGATGTCTCTCTCCCTCCCTCCCTCCTACTTCATTTCTCAACCCCATTTTTCTCTTTCTCTCTCTAAAAAGAAGAAGAAGAAGAAGAAGAAAACTGTGAGCGAGTCGTACCATAACCTTGCCAACAACAGTACAATAATGATCACAAGAAAGGGACTAAGTTTAAGTCTCGTTACAAAATTATTATTTTTAACATGGAAATATCGACAACGGATGTTTTTGTTATATTAAATGATCTCGATAAATTTCTTTATTAGCTACAAAATGTAAGAAAAAGAATATGTATTTGATATACCTCATGAGTTGTTTATCCAAAGTTGAGGCAGATAACATTCCTCTGTTTTCCTCTGCTCTCCTAAGAAGGTATGGTATGACCATCTCAACTGACCCATAAGGAAGGTATTTGCTCACTTGGAATCACGCATTTCTCAACCCAAACGAAAGACCTTCCGCCATTCCCTTTAGTTGCGCAAATTGAAGCTTATCGCTCCCTTTTCCAATCCCTAGTGCTTGAGCCTTCGTTGCCGCCCATCTCCCTATCATGGAAAAAACTTGTTAGAGAATTTTCTATTTTCCAGAGTCAAGGTTGTGCAGATCCCTTATAGACTTTCTCGAGCATAAACGATGTACAATCATCATAACAAGCATGGGTTTCTTTAATGCTTTCGTGAATTGGAGAAGCGTAACCCAAAGAAGAAGCAACTTGTGATTCAGTTGACAAATACACTCCTCGTACCAACTTATACCCAATCGTTACTCCCATTTTTTCTGCAGCTTCAGTCGCTTGAGTTATCCTCTCTTTTGCATCCCTCAAGTAAGCTTGAATTGTCCCGTAAACAATAGCTTTCCCATTCTTATTGAATTTAGTCATGGCTGAGTACATAAAATAATCAATCGCTGGTTGAACCAATGTGTACTCCGCGTCTACAAGTAAGGGGAGATCCATGTCAAAACACTTTTGAGAGAGTTTGATTAGTCTTTGGTGAGCTTTTTCAAGATCTTCTTCCTCTTGGGATGTTAAAGGGTCTGGCCTTCTCAATGTGTGATAAAAAGGGCTTTTGTTACACAATATAGGCAATGCATCGACCTTCCACAGAAGACCAAAAGAAGGGTTTTTGTGATTTCATCTTAGTAAATTGCTTACTCGTTTCAAGAGCAAAATCAGGCAAATTGCAGTGATCTTCACACATGCATAACTCCTTCTTAAAGTGGGCTACTTAAGACTGGATTATTGTTTGCTAACAATGCACAAATAATAATAAGAAGTTATAACCTCTTAGATAAGTGATCCACAACAAGACTCCATCTCCTTGAAGTTCAGGCCAGATTGAGGGTCTATATCTTGAACTAATCAGCAACATAAAATTAGTAGGAGTTGGGTTTTTACCTTTGTTGGTACATGTGATCAACACATTAAAAATGATGAAGCAAAATATAATTGTTAAAGTTTAGTCTCCTTGAATGTTGTCATTGTTGAGATAAATAAAAAAGATATCCATCATCAGTAGGAATGTTGGAGCTCAAAATTAATCAAATCTTAGCTTTATTTGTCGAACAAGCAATTCCCAAGAAGATCCCAAAATCGATATGAAAAATAGCATTTATTCAAACATAAAAGTACTAATCAGTAATTGGAAAAAATACTGTAAACATGTGCATTAAGATGGAGCCTCGCCGCATCTCTTCTTGGTATGTCCAGACTCCTTGCAAATTGAGCAATGCATGACCCTTTTCTCCTTTACTTCAGACCTTCTCCTTTTTTACTTTTGGACGCCCTACTCTTCTTCTTTTTACAGGTGGTATTACATTTTCTAAGATGAATCCTTGAGGCGAATCCGGTAAGACTGGATATCAATTTGGTCGTGGTAAGCTAGTCGATAATTTTTCATACTATAGCAAGGGTCACAAAATTGATATATAGATCTTCCCGAGATGGAATGAATAGCGGCTGAGGCGTAGGAGCACGAGAGACATAGTTTCAGCCAACCTAAACATCTACACGTATTGTTTGATAAATCAACCCTAAAGCACCAATTGTTTGTATTGCGAACCTCATATACAACATTGCTTGCGGTATAGACATTATAATCTTTGGACTGCTTTGCAGCTTCTACAATTTTTTCCTCAACATAAGGTGTAACTTCTTTGTTTATATGCAAAGCTTCATCTATTCTTTTACAGAATAACTTCACTAATAAGATCCTTACTGATTCCAACATAGCAAAAATAGGTAAGAACCTACAAAAGCAACATTAGTTAACAAATTTTGCTTTTATGTCTAAATACTAGTAAAGAATTAAGCAAATGTAAATAGTACTTTGCTTTCAAAATCCACTGATTAAAGGTTTCAGCCATATTAGAAGTGACATATCCATATGTCTCACCAATGAACTTTGATGTAGCCCAAGTATTTGGGTTACTGGCTTTTATTCATTTAGCAGCTGATTTATTACGCTCATCCAAACGGGTGAGAAGGTGGTTGCATTCCTCATTCGTGAAGGCCTTCGCAATTCGCCAAAAGTGAAACTTCACAATGTTCCTACCAATTTTTTTTTGCATGTTTTGTGCGAGATGCCATGAACATCTACCATGCCTAGCCTCAGGAAAGTATGTACTTACTGTATTATCCAACCCACAAAACCCATCTGAGATAATAGTCATATGACTATATTTTGGATGTTGGAGTAGTATAGGTGTAAGTTGATGAAAAAACCATTCCCAAGTTATCTTCGACTCTACCTCCACAACTTCAATTGCAATAAGGAACATGCCATTATTTGCATCCACTCCAACTTCAGTAAGAGCGACTCCCTTGTATCATTGCTTAATATGTGTACCATCGATGAAAATAAGTGGTCGACATCCCCTTACAAACCCAACTATGGATGCCCTATAAGCAATAAATAACCTATGAAAGCGCTTGTAACCCACCGAGATAGTGTTATCCACTCTACCACTAGGGTCAAACCGCTCTTGAAATTGAAGAGCATTAATACTTCCCAAATTTATCCGAGACAAACTATTAATATAATTTGGAAGTATTTGATATGCACCGGCCCAAGACCCCTGAATACGAGTTAAACATCTATCTTTTGCTCTCCAAGTTGTCATGTACTTAATCACAAGGCTATAATGAGTTTTGATGAATGTTATGATTACCTTTGGTTTAAGCTCGGGATGTTCACGGATCATGTCAACTACCTTGCTACTAACCCATTCAGATGTCGCCATCTTGTTGCCCCTGAAATCTAACCCCGAGCATGTGTGTTGGTCTATTAGTGTCCTAACAATAAATCTATCAGTGTTATGCGTGTTCCTAGCGTTTATTACCCATGTACAGTTATCACCTTTACACTTAGCTCTAACACGTTTTTTGGCAGACTTAATGAATTTATTTTAAACCCAACTCTTATAGAAGTATCAATCAATACACTGCGAAATTCCTTTGCATCGTTGAACTCCTCGCCAAGTTTTACTGGAAAGGGTGCCCTTACACGCTCAACACCTTCGATTGGCAATAATTCTTCATCATCACTTGCGCCACTATCATTAGTGTATTCAGAAGGTGAACTTGAATGATATTCATCGCTGCTAGTTACAAAAATATTTAGTAAATAATTTGTTTTGTATAAAACATTTTGGCTCGTGAAGTATATTTGCGAAGTAACAAACCTCTCTGGTCCACCTTGTAACTCATTTTCCATTAAGCCACTTTGAGCCTCCATCTTCTATGTGGTAAAAAACTCTGTAGAAAATCGAAGGCAGAAAATTACACATACAATTTATATCTTTATGAGTACAATTGTATAAGAGTGTAATGTCAGTTTGGTTCTTGAAAAAGAGTGTTAAGAAGCGAATCTCACTATCAAGGCCTATTACAGTCGTAATTTCAGCTACAAATAAGCATGGGAATTGCAGTTGTAAACAAAAATTAGGTTCTTTAAATGCAAGTCTACATGGCTTGCAAATCGGGCAACAATTAGGTTTGAAGGTCACTATGAAGATCAGCCCCCCCTATATCAGTATGGAGAGAGGGAGATGTGATGGCCTCCAAAATCTTGTTTACTTAGGTTCATCTTGTTTAATTGTCGACCCATAACATATATAACCATGTATACTCAATAAGTTGAGATACTATATTGAACAACTTGAGTTCTTTAGTTGGTTTTGGGTTAATTGTTCAACAAGAGAAACACTTATATCTAGTTCTCTATGATACTCATCTAACATATACATTCATTGAAATAATCATGTATAATTAAAAGGGATTATAACTAAATTACAATAAAAATTAATCAAGATTGAAGAGAGATAGTACCTTTAAGCCAAACAAGAAAAGCTTAAATTTTGACTTTTGTTTCTATAACACATCAAATCAATGGCTAATTTTTTAGAGGGTTAGTGAGTTTCTCTCCCTCCCTATTTTAAAGAGTAATGAAAGTGCCTCAATACACAATACTGTTTCAGCTGGTTGCCTAAAGTTTTAAAAAGGGGTAAACTAGGTATTTATAAATAATAGGGCATCAAAAGTAAATAATGTTTGAAAATAGGGTATAGAAGTAATTTTTGGAATTGTAGGGTATTAAATATAGTTTTTAGCTTACTCGATGCCCCGTACGGTAATTCCTTCTAATATTAATTCAGTACAGCCATTTTAGGACTGCAAGTGGGCTGGGTTGAGTGGGTCTGGAGGTGTACCCAATACTCAACCCATATATAAACTAAGCAACCCAAACCCAAACCAACCTAACCTTGGGTTGAGAAATCATTACGGGTCTTTATCCTTTAACTGAAAGAAGGTGGAGTAATTAATTTCAAAACCCCCCAAATCATATAATTATGTGTAAGCCCCCTGATGTAAACCCAGATACAATGAAAATAGTTTAAACATTCTTGAATTTTTTGTTCTACAGTGGTTGTTTACCACTTCATTTTGTTTCTTGGGCTAAGAAAGACTTGACAATGGGTGTACTTGAACCTACTGGCCTATGTTCACATCCATATCTTTCAAGTTGTGGTGAGATTCCCAATCAGTCTATAATCCGAATAAGATCTAGAAATAGAGATTTGAATTGAACTATTTGAACATGTAATCAAGTGAGGAAGAAACTTTAACGACAAAAGACTTTAATTACAAGCGTTTAGAAATACGACACCAGAACAAGTGATTCTCCCATCATCTCTTGTATAACTTCGTGAAATTTTAGGTAGAAACTTTATTTTATACTAAATTAAATTTTTTGATGTTGTAATGGAGGAATAAATAGATTATCATTAGGGACATGAAATACAAAGATATAAATTGGAGTTCTTGAGAGATACGTTTGAGTTTATGAGATTTAAAGGTAGATAGAGGCTAAAACTGAACAAAAAGAGTCCTAGAAAATTTTATATGCCTTGTTTTTGAAGGTCTACATGTTTTCTTTCAATTAAGGAATTTTTGAAAAAAAATTCTCTGCAAAGTTTGTAGCAGCAAACACCCAACTTCCTTTTTTCAGGAATTTTATTAATGGAGAATTCTCTTTTTCTATCAGACAAATGGAGCTAAAAAGAAGATAGAGTAGTTAATTTTAAAATTCCCAAACTCTTGAACTCCCCATGCATGTAACATGATCTAACTATCACCATATATAAGTTAATGCTGCTACACCCACATACATAACATGTCATACCATCTTTTTATATTTTTTATAATTATTTTGCTCTAATTTCAAACTTTTAGCTATGGTATAAATTTGGTAAATATTAGCACCATTATGGGTGACAACCACTACAAGTTTAATACGATATATGCACCTTAAATGTGGCTTTAACATCAAAGATACGAAGGGTTGAAGCTTTGCTATACAGTGTTTTGCAAGTTTCGATACTTTATTCTTAATCTTGATATTGTATAAGAAATATTGATTTGTTCAAATTTCATATTGTTTGATGGGTGTTTAACAAGTCACTTCAATAAAATTGGTATGATAATTAAACATGAAAGTAGTTTTCTTTGTGTTGAATATAGATTATACCTAATATAGGATATATACTAAATATAAAATTCTCTAAATATAGGATATTCTTACTTAGTGCCCAAGTAATTGTAACTATATAAGGAGAAAGTTTTCTTCCATTGTAATAATAGAATAATAATAAAGTTAATCTTTTTCGAATCTTTTATTCTTTGTATTAGTTTCTACATGGTATCAGAGCGGGTTCGATAATTGAACTTGGTTCTTTCGAATTGAATTGAATTGAATTCCACTGCGAATTGCTGTCATAAAGCTTAATTTTGTTGCAAAGTTTGAAGTTACTGTAGCTGTAACAATTCGAGGTCATTGTAGCAGTAGTGTTCAAAGTTACTGTAGCAGATCGAAGTTACTGTAGCAGATACCAGAAAATTATTGTAGTAGTTTGACCAATGGATTCTAATAATGATACAACAATGGTATCATTAAACTCAAACCCTAATTCTCACATTGTTCATAACCACATCGATGCACCAAAGAAAAACATAGCTGCGAAGAAAGATGCTGCTAAAAGTTCTCATTCAGTGAATGTTGCCTAGTCAGGTATGAAAACTAAAGGTAGTGTTTTAGTTGTAAATTTTTTGAATAGTACTTAGTTAATTGATACTGGTGCATCAGATCACATGGTAAACGACTCTAGCCTATTATCATCCATTACACCTTCAACCCAAACCTCTATACACATAGTAAATGGTGGTTCCTCTCCTGTAATTGGAGAAGGTTCTACTGACATATCTGAATCCCTGACATTAAACTCTGTCCTTATTGTTCCTGCTCTAGAGTACAATATCTAGTATGTCAGTAGGATCACTGTTATACTTACATGTACCGTGACGCTTTGGCCTCAATTCTGTATTTTTTAGGACATAGTGACTCTACATGTTCTTGGTTGTGGTGTTAGAAAAAGCAATTTCTACTATTTGGACCTGACTAATAGTGGAGAGCAGAGAATTCATCAGGTGAATAAAGTCAGAGGAATTGAAGAAGTAAAAGCTAATGTGTGGTTATGGCATCGGCGACTGGGTCATCTCTCCTTCGGGTATCTTCAAAAATTAAATTCGTCGTTATTTTCGAATTATAGTATTTCAGAGTTTAAGTGTAATATTTGTGAACTCGCTAAGAGTTATCGTATTACATACTCTCCAAGTTTTAATAAAAGTTTAGAACCTTTTAGTATTATTCACTCTGATGTATGGGGTCCTGCACATATTCCTTCATTGTCTGGAGCTCGTTATTTCGTGACTTTTATTTATGAGTGTACTCGTATGATGTGGGTATCCCTAATTACCCATAAAACTAAAGTCTTTGAAGTATTTAAAAAAATTTATCAGATGGTTTTGACTCAATTCCAAAGGAGGATACAAGTGTATCAATCTGATAATGGAGGAGAATTTACTAGTAATGACATGTCGGAGTTCTTAACAAATAACAACATTCGACATCAAACCTCTAATGTTTATACCCCACAGCAAAGTGGGTTACCTGAACGAATGAATAGACAACTGTTAGAAGTTGTTCGTGAATATCTTTTTGGAATGAATATGTCATTGAATTATTGGGGAGAAGCGTTAAAATTTGCTACTTACTTGATAAACTGTACACCATCTAGGGTCATTGAATTTCAAACCCCCTTCCAAAAACTTCATGATCTTATCACCATCCCTGTAATGCCAAACCTAGAACCACGTATTTTTGGATGTGTTATCTTTGTTCATATACCTAAACATCAACGAAGAAAATTTGATTATTGTACTCGAAAGTGTGTGCTTCTTGGATATGTTGATTTTAAAAAGGGTTATTGTTGTTATGATCCTGTGGAGGAGAATGTGTTTATCTCTTTGGATATTTCATTTTGAGAATTGGAGGCGTATTTTGTGGGATCTTCCCTTTAGGGGGAGAAACATAATGATAGTGAAGGAAAGTTCCCTATTATTGGGGATATATTTAAGGAACTAGAGGATTTGATAAGTAATTTGAATAGGCGTAGTAACCTAACTGATGATGAAAAGGAAAGTGAAGCAGAATAGATAATAGGGGGAGATCAGGGTATTGAAGATGAACTTCATATAAATGGAGATGATCAAATGACAAGGGGATATCAAGCTGAAGTAGTAGAAATTACCCGTGACTCTAACATTCTAGCACCATCTACCGAAGCACTGCCGCAGAATGTCAAACCTCAGGTATTACCTAATCCTAACACTGTTAATAATATTTAACCTAAACGTTCAGAAAGGCATACTAAAAATATTCCAAAATCTACTTATGAACTAGATGTCAATTCTAAAGCCAAATACCCAATTTCTGATTATGTGTCCACCCATAGGTTGGCTAAGTCATTTACATATACTATGAATCAATTATCCTTTGTATTTATTCCTAGTAATTTGCATGAAGTACTATCAAATCCACGTTGGAAGAAAGCCATGAATGAATAGATGAATACATTACAGAAGAATTATACTTGGGAATTTGTTGATAAACCCCACGGATATCGTATTGTTGGGTGTCGTTGGATCTTTACTATAAAAATGAATTCAGATGGAAGTATTGATAGGTATAAATCCATACTAGTTGTTAAAGGGTATACGCAGACGTATGATGTATATTACAAGGAGACCTTCGCCTTAGTGGCAAAGATAAACACTATTCGTGTACTCATTTCTCTTGCAGCCAATCAAGGTTAGCCATTAGAACAGTTTGACGTGAAGAATGCATTTCTCAATGGAGACTTAAAAAGGAAGTATACATGGAGTTACCACCTGGAGTCACGAATTCTGAAGGGGGAAAAGTATGCAAATTAAAGAAGGCACTGTACGGGTTAAAACAGTCTCCACGAGCTTGGTTTGGACGGTTTTCGAAGAGCATGAAGACATTTGGATATAGACAAAGTAATTCTAATCATACCTTGTTTATAAAATGGAAGTCAGGAAAGCTTACACCTCTTATTGTTTATGTTGATGATATGGTTGTTACTGAAAATGACTCAGTAGAAATGGAGGCACTAAAGAACTATTTGTCACAGGAATTTGAGATAAAGGATTTGGGACAGTTAAAATACTTCTTAGGCATTGAAGTTGCAAGATCAAGTCAATGTATTTTCATGTTTCAACGAAATTATATATTAGACCTTCTTGCAGAAACTGGGATGCTTGATTGCAAACTGGTAGATACACCGATTAAAGTGAATCATCACTTGGAAATATTTTCCGACCAAGTTCCATGTGACAAAGGAAGGTACCAACACTTAGTGGGAAGACTAATTTATCTTTCTCATACTCGATCGGATATTGCATATGCCATTAACGTCGTAAATCAATTCATGCATAATCCAAGTGAAAAACATATGAAGGCGGTCTTTCGAATACTAAGGTACTTGAAAAAATCTTCGGGAAAAGGTCTTTTATTTCGGAAAGGTGGTGATATGAAAGTAATGGGATACACCAATGCAGATTGGGCAGGAGATATGACGAACATGAGGTCAACCTCAGGCTATTTTACATTTGTATGTGGGAATTTGGTGACATTTAGAGCTAAGAAGCAAAAGGTTATTGCTAGATCAAGTGTAGAATCTGAGTTTCGGGGTATGACTCATAGAGTTTGTGAACTACTATGGATACAGAATATATTGAAGGATCTTGAATTTAAACTCATGAAAGCAATGGATCTACACTGTGACAATAAAGCAACGATTATGATTGCACACAATCCAATTCAACATGACCGTATGAAATATGCTGAAGTGGATCGATTCTTTATCAGAGAAAATATTGACAAATGGTGTATATCTTTTGCATTCGTGAAGTCAAAAGATCAACTTACAGATATTCTTGCCAAAGGAGTTTGTGGACGAATATTTAACGACATGATTGACAAGCTGGGCATGATTGACATCTATACTCCATCTTGAGGGGGAGTGTTGAATATAGAATATATGTTAAATATAGAATATACCTAATATATGATATATACTAAATATAAAATTATCTAAATATAAGATATTCTTACTTAGCGCCCAAATAATTATAACTATATAAGGAGAAGGTCTTTTTCCATTGTAATAATCGATTAATAATAAAGTTAGTCCTTCTTGAATCTCTTATTCTTTGTATTAGTTTCTACACTTTCTATTAATTAGGATAACACAATTGTAGAGCTACTATAGAAGCTTTTAAGCTAAATAGAGCACACATACTGCATTTAAACATTGCTGAAGATGATCAACAGAAACCATACCAAATGAGGGATAAAATACTGAAGTGGATCATCTTCAACAGCCAAAGAGAGCTTAAATATTCTAGACCTTGATAAAAACTAAAAAATGTCACATGAAGCAGGATACTAAAGGATGAGAATCACTTTAACACATAAGTCGCGATCGCAGGTTTGCTGCAACTAACATTACCGCGATCGCGGGTTGGTTGTAATTGTGAGTAAAACTCTTTCTAGTGTGATACTTGAGGACTCTCTCTGGTTCTAAAATAAAGACTAGATTTAGGATAAAGACGAGTTTGTTTAGATTTTCTTTTAAGATTTGTAGTTATCGCACTTGGGGCTGGACTTCAATAAATAGATCCCCTCGTGTTCATTTAAACCTAAATTTTGAATATGTAAAGTTTGGGGAGCTCGGATATTCCCTCTTGGGTAGCCTTTATTTATCTTTCGATTATTTATTTATTTTATGCTTTACTTTTTTCTCTTTAGTTTAGTTTAGTTTAATTATAAGGGACTAATCCCTTTAGGCTTTGGCTTGGGAAAAAGCCCTATGTGGCCATAATTAGATACTTCAGTGTTAAGGACTTTAAAAGATTTAATCTAACTCAAACCTTAGATGTGTAATGACTAATGAAACATGATTTAGACCATTAGCTATTAAATATTTAAGTACAGGGACTAGTGAATGGATATTTATCTAAATTTTGTTCACTAGAGGCCAAGCACATAATCCCCTTAGAAAGGGATATATACTAACCCAATCCAGGGGATATTAAGTCGTCCTCTCATTCGGGCTTTAAGATGTAGGTGAAAATCAAGCCACATTCCCTAGTTGTCTAATGCAGAAGAAAGAAAATTAAGTACCTGGATAACCTAAAGTGCTTGATCATAGATTTTGAGTAGAGTTAGGTGGGTTACCCCAAACCCAGTTTAGGTGGGACCCAGCCAAAGTGTTCCTAACACTCCTCCTTAGGGTGTCCCATATCTAGATGACTTGCCTTATTAAAACATCCGCCAAACAAAACCTTGTGGGCAAAAAGCTATGTAAGGAAATAGTACAATCTTATGTCACTGATGGGTGGTGGCGAGTATAACATTGCCTCATTAAAAACTTCAGCCAATAAAACCCCTAGGGATAAAAACTAAGCTATCAGAAAAAAGAGTACAATAGGCATATGCCTATATCAGGTGGAGACTACTCCCCTTGACATTTATCTCCTAGAGATGTCTCCTAGATACATTATTGAATATAAACTTTGCATGCCTATTCCTTGTACCAATTTCTTGAATATAAGATAAGTAAGAGCCTTCGTGAATAAATCTGCTAAATTGTCTTATGGACGTACTTTATGTAGGAAAATAATGGCTTAATATTACCTAATAATGAGTACGTAGTAAATCCCCTGATCTGAACTGTCTGGAACTGAATATGGACTGAAGCGGGTACTGATTTGAACTGGAACAACAACTACAAAAGAAAGAGTGTGAAGCTCAAGGTTTGGATTGCACACTCTTTAAGAATAATTTCCCGATCTACCCAAAGGTACCGGTAATGCAATGATTAGTTGTTCCCTAGGATACAATGAGTATGAAACTCTACAGGCGCGGCGGTACTGATCACGCCGTACTTTGGTCTAACCACCAATATCTCAGAAGAAAGGAAGAGCAAGAGGGGAGAGTTGAAAAACTAGAGAGAGAGATTGCTGTATTTTTTGATTATCGAAACAAATGGGAGCTCATTCCCATTTATAGGCAAATTCTAAAATGGCCAGTAATAAATATGTGCAAAATAGTTTTTGTAATATAACTGTTAGGAAATAAATATGGAGTTACAAAAACATTTTGTCCATTACAGGAGTTATAAAATTAATAGAAATATAGCCGTTGATCTAGCTCAAAATACCTCAGCTCAATTGACTCAAATTGAATTAACTCAGCTCAATTGACTTAGCTCAAATGACTTAGCTTGAATTAAATTTTATAAAACTATTTTTAAGGTAAAAATTCAACAATCCCCCACTTATAAAATTTGGTGAAAGAAAACAGGTTCAAAATGAGATATATAGAACTGTGCATAAGTAAAGGTGTCCAAAGTCTTGAACCTTTACATAGTAGACAATCCTCTAAACATAAGAATAATAAGTGATCTGTGTCTTAAACTCATTATCCAATTTTGTGCAGTGAAGGAAAACCACACTCAATCCTACTTGGTGCAACCTCTAAAAAAGCCAGTACATTACGGCCCTGTGCTTGATCCTAGTATATATGAATGCTCTAGAGAATTTAGCCCTAATTCTCATAGGAAATGGCCCTACTTCCATAATCACCCTGGTGAGTCTATCAAAAGTGCTCCTGTTCCTCATTAAGAGTTTTCAAGAAAACTCAACCTGACTCTTGCTACAGGATGTCATGTATATATAACATATACACATCAGGATGAAATTTTGAGTTATAAAACTCTTAAGTTGCATGATTCAAATATCATGATATGGATTATTTTCCCCATTGGACCTATTTCTTGAGATCAACAGTCATTTAGGTTGGGTTCCTGTAATGGCCAAATTTCGTAAGCTCGAGATGGCTTGGAATTCGTTATCACACCAATAAACCTGTAACAATATTCTAATGGAAAGTAAGAAATGAAATAGGTAATTTTAGCGTGGAAAACCTCTAAATATGTAAAAAAACACGACCCTGTGTGTATGACTTTTGTTAAAAGTATCTTAATTGCTTGAGTCAGATATCTTATTATAAGTGATCTCTAAAAATAGAAATGCTTAAATCTTGTAATTAAGAAGTTTTGATGATTATTGAAAATCTAGAACAAGTAGTTTCTAGGTGATCTCTTATATAGTTTTTTTGGTCCCTGTTTCTTCTGGAACTTTTTCTTTATATAGGCCTTCTCCGCAGCCCTCCATCGTATTGGGGCACATTTTCTGAATAATGCGGCTTAGTGGCGTTTGGCCGGATAACTGATGAGTTCGTATGGAGATAGGTGTCTTTGACTGGATACGGTTTTTTGGTTTAATTTCAGCATGTTCTTAACCAGTTCGTGGGGTAGGTTAGAATATTGATTGGGGAAATATGTTAAAAATGTGTGAGTCTGAGATAGAGGTAATTTGAACTAGGTGAGCTCAACTTTGGGTAAGATTGAGGGATAGGTCCCTACAATCGCACCCTCGCAACTGAAGTCACGGGTGGTTTTAGTTGAGAAATGATCAACTTGTAATATGGGTTGAAATTCTTTATAATTGAAATAGAATAATAATGGTATTGACTGTGTGAAACTATGCAGGTTCTCAGGGAATGACGGTTATTAAATAAGGATGCTGATACTGATGTATGCGACGGTTATGATTCAAAAAGTTGCATCAGTAATGAATGATGACGCTTGGTAAAATGTACCGGCACATTAAATGTAGGGTTATATAAATGATACCTGCATTGGATTTTGAAAGTAGAGTATACTTGTCCTTTATGAAATTCCTTAAGAAATTTTAACAATGGTGAAGACTCGCAGTATGGTCCTTGAAGAGAGGATTGCATCTGAAATGTTGAGGTTAAAGTTGAAATACTTCGGTGATCAATCCTTGGAGATGTCGATACCCGCTCTTGTTCCTCCGACGTATCAAGGCATGTCGGAAGATGAAGCGATTAAAGCTGAGGAAGAGTTATATTGTAAGTGGAGGTTTCATGTCGTCGTCTTGTCAGGCAAGGACCGGTGGGTCTGTCTCCATGCTCTTACGGAAGACTGGGTTAGGGCTTCATATGCAGGGATAGGCATAATTGTGGGGCAGTTATGTTGATTTCTTGTATCATCATGGATTCTAAGGTCAGGCTTTCTTCATCTCTACCAATTCTTTGGAGGTGGCAGTTTCAGAGGAGGGGGTAATGGTAGTGGAGGAGGGAGATAACCAGTGGGGGTCTGCTTCTACATTTCCATCACGTTTTAGCGCTCAGAAGACCTTTAGTTTGAGAATTTGGTTTTAGCACTGAGTCTACTACTTGCATAGTTTCCATTTGAAGTTCGATTTGAATTCAACCAAACTCATGCGAGTGAAACTCTTTGTTGGTTCTAATTTCTACTTTGTATCAGGGTGAAAGATCACTGAAGCAAGATGAATTGGAAGAGTTGATGCGTCGGCGCGTCTGAATGACCTGTGACCTTTTAAAACAGTGAAAAACTTGTTATCTGTAAAGTACTTGGAGTTCGGTGCTGGACGGATATTGTTTTTGTTGTATACCTGAGATTGTTGTACTGAAAAAATTATTATCTATGAAATCGTATATAATGTTTTCGATATGAATAAAAAGTTCTCATCCAATTACTTATATCATGTAGATAGAAAATGTCTCTTAGAATCGAACTGAATTGTGTAGGATGTATGAAATGAATAGGAATTTATAAGTATTGAAAATATTGCTGTTGTGATGTTCGAACTGAGATAAATGCGTACGGAAATTAACGTTGTGATGTAAGTATGATATTGTTGTGTGTTTAAACATGTGGGGGAGAAAAATTATAGAAAATATGTAATACAAAAATTCGAGATACTACAGGTTGATAGAAGTGTAACTCTTGGTAGAATAAGCTCGACTAGAAGAAATAATGTAATGTAGGTGCTGGAGTAAAGGGATAAGTTCAAATAGTTTATTTCAAGATTCTGGGGTTTTTTGTTATGAGATAAAAATGTGAAAAATATGTTTTAAGGGGAAAGTGTGTGGAAATTGTACAAATAAGGGTGTGATGATTTGTAAAAATAGAGAAGAGATTAGGATGGTACAGACTCGATCTTAGAGGATTCGTCATGCCACAGAAGGGCGGTTGCTATATAGATCGCTGAAGTCCGGGAGATGATTTTTGGTGTGTGTGGCTATGATGCCGAGTTACCAGTGAGGGAGTGTCTGCTCGAAGGATTAGATGTAAGGAGTAGGGAACTTGAGTATGCCCATTATTTCTATGAGGTATGCTTTCGTGAATTGGTGAGGGATCCGGTAGATCGTGAAGAGATGGTTGGCTTGATTTCTGATGTTAAGATCGAATTTGAAGATCAGAGAACTGATAAATAATGTGATCGGATGTTGTCATTCAGGTTATCTAAGGTTGTTCTAGATGTTGTGTAAAGTGTTTATCATAAATAAAGATAAGTTTGTTGAATGTAACAAAAAATATGTAAATCAATTGGATCCTCTATAGTTGTAAATTCCATTTTGAGGCTATTGTAGCAAATAATTTTGAATAATTTTGAAAATTTTCTCAGCTTTGAAAATAACGTCATTATCACTATAAGTATGATAAATAAGGATAGAGAAACCAAAATGAGGAAATGCAGAACCTTCTAGTTTTGCTTTGTATGTAAAGTTGTATAAATCTCATATCGTATAGGGTGACTCATCATGAGTGTGGGAAGGTCAGAAAAAGATATGAAAGCATGAAAGAAAAATAGGTTAAAATATAAGGGGAGGGGTAATGATGGAAATGCTATTTTATTGAAAAGGTACATGACGTCTGACATGGATAGTAGAAAGGACGCCTCGATTCTAAAACTAAGGACGGGTCGTGCGAGGCACAATAACTACCAGCCGCTAAAGAGAGAAAGGATAAATAGTGCTTCTTCCTTATCATTCAAATATTTTTCAACTTCTAAAAAGTTGGAGAGCATAGAGAGAGTGACACGAAAATATTGCAGGGGATTTGATAGGGAGTTATCTGAAGGTGATCAATGGTCAAAGAGAGCGAAAGACACTGGATCACGTAGGTGGCTATACAGCAGCGTTGTAAGAGAAGGATTTGGAGCTACTGCGGATTCTTATTCGGACACTGAAGGTTAGTTAAAACGTATGCAATATATATTTGTGTTTGTGCAAATTGTAATCATTTTGTAAGCAAATCTTAAAAATAACTATTTATGGCAATCTATGTAATTTTGACATATACATAAAATATACTAAAGATATATGTTGTACGTAAATGATCGATGTATACGAAATAATGATAGATACCTGAACTTGTATGTAGGTCGAGCGTGAGAGGCAATTGTGTAGGGTTGAAAATATGCCCTTAGAAATTGTTGCTTGAGATGGATAGTTTACCTCTTAACAAGGTGTCGACCTTTGGTCGAGTCTGATAGTAAGGTTGGAGTTGGATTAGAACAATTTTTTGGTTTTCCTGGCCAATTGATATCCTATCCTCCTGGTTCTGATGCCTTTAGAGAATTTTGTAAGGCTAAGATGGCTGTAAGAGAGACATGGGGTAACTGTGTAGAATACGCCGATTAGCAGTTTAAGGGTTGCACGGTAACAGCGGGGGAAGAGTATTTGTATCTGCTGGCTAACTTGGAAGTGGAAAAACGAGATTGGGGTATAGATGAATCGATCTCGTTAGAATATTTTGATGGGGGTGTTCGGAGTGACCTCCGAGAGGGTTTTTTATGTTACCTATCTCAATTAGAGTGCGGGTTGAGTCTTCCCCTTATCAATTTGGTAAAGGGGATTATGAATACGATTAGGGCATGTCCTGTTCAATTGAACGGGAATATGTAGGAGGGAATAACTGTTTGCGATCATCTGAATGAAAAATAGGAAAATGAGGGGAAAGTGAGGAGGATAACCCCTGGGGACATTTTACAGTTTTACGGGGTGAAGAATTATAAGGCCAGTAGTGGAGCATATTTCTGTGCGCGCTCAACTCGGCTTCGCTTCTTTGATCTGAATTCAGCAGGTCGAATCTGGAATGATAACGTCATTTGGGTGAAGGATAATTATCTTCAGGGAGATGACAAAAAACCTTTGGACCTTCGGTTTAGAACTATAAAACAAAATAAGTATAGCCATGCATAGATAATATTATTGCTATATTTGAACTGATACCTGTAGTTGATAATAAAAAATTTGTGCATGGCAGGTGTAAAGTCCCCCGTGGAGAGGAAAAAGTTATTGTTGGACGAAGTTGCGGAGGAGGAGACTGATCTCGAATTTGTGTTGGAAGGACTTGGCCTTAGTAGAAAGAAGAGGGTTGATAGTAGGTCGAAGAAAGTTTAAAAAGCTCAGTCGACCAGGTTGATGGTGGGTGCTAACGAAGGGAAGAAGCAAATAACTGGTGGGGAAGGTCGAGCCAACTTGGCCAAGACCCCAAGGGTAGATAGCTCAGTTCAGCTGGAACCCATTACGTCGAGCAAAATAGTCCAAAAATAACCAAAAAAATGAATGTTAAAGACTCTGCCGACCTCTGGTACCACTGGAAGTGGTGAGGTCATAAAAGAGAAAAGAAGAAGGATCAAACCCTCGGGGGAGTCGTGGGAAAAGGTCGCTGAGGGGCGATCTGCTGCGGTGGATGATCTCAAAGAGATTGAGTAAAGGGCCAGGCTGATGGTTCTTCATGGAGAGGAAGACATGAGCAAGAGGGTAAGGTTATCTTAATTATGTAAAAAACTTATCTAATACAAATCGAGCTAACGCTAAGGTCGATCTGCGTTTTGTAGGTTGCTCGTCTAATGAGGGGCATTTGGCTCAAAATTAAAGAAGAAAAATCCGAGATGAAGAAGGAACAAATTGGGCTTGAAAAGAAGTTAACTCGATCGAAGGGGGAAGTTCTTAAGGAAATAAAGAAGCTGGAGGCCCTGAAGGCTTCTCATGCAGTAGCGATTGGCTATCTTCAATCGGAGGCCAGGGTGACACTTGAGGAGGTGGAGGCAGAGCGCAAAAGGTTGGGGCGCCACCTGATATCGAAGGGGTATTCCAAGGATGAGTTGGATGTCATTAAGGCAGACACTTATGTCGAGGAGAAAGATGACGAAGAAGTGGAAGAAGTAGCGGTGGGGGTCATTGATAGTCTGGACGGTGTCTCCCGTCAGACAGTGTTTGACAATCAAAGGGATGACGCCGACCTCCCAGAGGGTGATAATGAGAAGGTAGGGTAGAAATGTGCTCTTGTATGAATATTTGTAAACTTTTAGATTATGTGTATGGAGAAGACTTCTGTAGGTTGACTTTTTTTATAAACCTCTTGTAGGCACTTAGAGAAATGAGTCTCAGAATAAAAGATCTAGAGATTGGGCTTGCCAGGGAAAGAAAGACCTCTACAGCCTTGTTGTCTTCGCAAGCGGAGCTGCAGGTTAGATCAGAATAGGTTTTTAAACTTGTATGTTATATCGACATAGAGCTACCAAGTAAATAAGATGTAGATGCAGATTGTAAATTTTGCTATTAGGTTTAGGAAAATAACACTAATATAGTGCATAGAAAAATTCAACGTTCTTTATGCAAAGTAGCATATCGAAAGCATGTACCTTAGACTTTGCAATATACCTCATGGAGCATTTATCTGATAATGTACCATGACTTTATAGTCTAAAAGTATTTGTACACCGCAGATGTTAGAAATCATATATAATTTTAGAAATGAAATATATATATATATATGCATATTGATGGTATTCTGAATCGAACTGTATTAATATATTTATATTATGCAGGTCAAATTGGAGTCAGCTCGCTCGCGTGAGGGCGATGTACTCCAATGTAACTGGGAATTTGTGGAGGAGTTGGATAGGATGAGGGAGGCGAATGAGAATAGAGAAGATCAACACGTAAAGGTGCATTTTAAACTTGTGGAAGTAACCCAGGCTGTTTCTGACCTCACTCATAAGGTCGAAGTGAAAGACGCTAAAATAGACAAGGGGCTAAAAGAGGTAGCGGCGATAATGGAGCATGCTGCGATGCTTTAAAGTCGGGTTGACACGTTAATAGTTAAGGGTAAGCAGGCTGAAATGGCTCAATACCGTATTCAGGCGCTAGAAAGATCGGAGGGACAATTTCAATCGGATCTTCAGGATTTTAGAAACGAGCTGGAGCGGCTGAAACAAAAAATGGTTAAAAAAGACAATGAGCTTAGGGTAGTTCGAGAAAATCTATCAGCTTCGAAAGCCACGGCTGAGCATTTGCATATATCCCTACCTTCCAAGGATATGGAGTTTCAAGAAATGTAACGAAGGTGTAACGATTTAAATGAAAGGGTGCCAAGAAAGCTGAGGCTAGAGAGCGCTCAAGGGGAAGTAAAAATGAGGTTAAGGTTCCTCTAGTTTAAGGGGATGTAGTTAATCTCTCAAGTCGAATTAGCGAGCTGGAGAGTGATGTGTCTCGCATTCAAGGGAATGTTCAGAGAGAAAATGCAAACTTAAGGGAGTTCCAGCAGAAGTTGGATACTGCTCTTATCAGGGAGAATGTCCTGGAAGGGGAAATCAAGGCAAAGGAAATATTGAAAAAGCTGAAAGAAGAATTATTAAAGGATATTCCGGCTAGGGAAGAGTTGAACGCAAAAATCAAGAGACTTCGTTCCCAGGTAGCAGACCTAGAGGCCATAAACCTGGCCGAATCAGCTAAATATATTTAAAAAAAATTGGAAGAGAATGTAGCTCATGATGCTCGGGTCGATATGAAAATTACTCATCTGAAGAATTTGTATGCTAGATTGGAGTTACACCTCGAGAAGGTGGGAGCGAAATTTACAATGATGGTCGTACCTGATGCATTACGCTCAGACCTGCTAATGTTGATTGTTGCATATTTTGTAGAGGAAGTTAAAAGACTTGAGTTAGAACGAGGGAACTGTATGGCCTTCATGGAAACCAATTTAGGCCCTCGACCTGCTGATCTGATAGAGAGGGGCAGAGTTGCTATAATTCGTAAACTGAATTCTCGACTTCTTGCTGTAGGGGGAAGCACGGCTGACATTGTATCAGCAGAAAAGAATCCCTTGTAATATGAATTTGGCCAAAAAAATAAATAGTATTTATTGCAGACATATTGAAATAGATGAAAGCTAGTATGACATTTGCCTTATCTTGTGTTTGGTAGGGTCTTTGATATAAAGCAAGTTTTTGATTGAACTATAGAAATGTTGCAAACATATTGAAAGAGATGAAGGCTAGCATTACATTTGCCTTATCTTATGCCTGATAAAGTCGTTGATATAAAACAAGTTTTTACATTTGCTACAATCGCCGAGATTTAGTAGTGTCAACCAAACCAAGTGTTATCCTTGATCTAGCCGGTATAAATGATCAAAACATGTTGAAGTAGATGAATGCTAGTATTATCTTTGCCCTATTTGATGTTTGGTAGAGATATGAAACAAGTTTCTACACTTGCTAAAATTGCAGAGATTCAGTAGAGTCAGCCAAACCAAGTGTTATCCTTGGTCTAGCCAGTATAAATGACGTAAACAAGTTGAAGTAGATGAAGGCTAGTATTATCTTTGCCATATCTGATGTATGGTAGAGTCTTTGATATGAAACAAGTTTCTACACCTTGCTATAATTATAGAGATTTAGTAGTATCAGCCAAACCAAGTATTATCCTTGATCTAACTGGAATAAGATTGATTGAAAGCTAGTATTATCTATGCTTTAATCTATAGAATGTGGTTAAATCTACGTAAGTAGAGAGATGTTGTGAAAAACTTGGAAGTTTCTTTGATAAGTTCATAATTTATATTGGATGGAGATGAAAATCTCACTTTTTGAACTGAAAAGCAAAATAACAAAAGCGAGGAAAGGAAATAGAGTAGTAAGACGGGTAACGATAGTATCTTTTCAGTCGCCTAGTGTTCCAAGAATTTGAAATGGGGATTTCCTATAATATCATGAGATAATATGATCCCAGGCCTGAGAGACTTATGATAATGAATGGACCATCCCAATTGTTAGCTAATTTTCCAGTGTGAGGCCCTTTGCAAAGTTGAGGAATTTTTCTGAGGACAAGATCTTTGATTTGGAAGGCACGGCTTTTGACTCGGTTGTTGTACGATCTGGCAAGCATATGATGATTTCATCCTAGGTTAGCGATGGCGCGTTCCCTGGTTTCATCTATCATATTTAGGTTGCTAGCCAACTCGAACTCATTTTCCTCATAAGTTAGCTCATGGTTACGAACTGGATGATGATATTCAGAAGGAATGACAGCCTTAGTGCCATAAGCAAGGAGGAATGGGATACACCCAGTTGATGGTCAGGGAGTGGTACGATATGCCCATAGAACATGAGGCAGCTCGTGAACCCAATTCCCTTTATTTTGTGAGTGAAGCCATTTTTTGATTCCATCCACGTTGGTTTTATTGGTGATTTCAGCTTGGTTATTGCCTTTAGGATAGTAAGGATTGGATAGTGCGTGGATGATATTGTGGTGGTTTAGGAAGGTTACAACTTTCTCTCCCACAAATTTGGGCCCGTTGTCGATACAAATTTGGTGGGGGTACCCAAACTGAGTGATTATGTGGTTCCAGATAAAAGAGATGGCCTCTTCTTCTCTGGTTCGACATAGTAAAACTGCTTCTACCCATTTTGAAAAATAATCGGTAGCTACGAGTAGGTGACGGCGGTTACCTGGAGAGTTAGGGAATTTGCTGACGAGATCTAGTGCCCATCTTTTGAATGGATAGAAAACCTTGCTTGCATGGAGTTCGAGCGCAGGGGTGCGTATCATATGTCCATGTCTTTGGCAGGTGTCGCATCTGTGGGAGTGCTCCTCTGCTTGCTTGCGCATGCCATGCCAAAATACTCCTTGAGTGATAGCTCTATTTGCTAATGATCAACCTGTGGCATGGGAGCCACAAGTTCTTTCATGTAATTTGTGGAGTAGTTCATCTGTTTTTGATTTGGAGAGACACTTGAGGTAAGACCCTATAACAAAAAGGCGGTATATAGCATACCATTTTGATTAGTGTAGCACTTCAAGTTATTGATCAGCTGTCGGCGCTCTTTTTGATCTGTTGGGAGTGGTCTATTGTAATTATTGTCGACACCGAGGTAGGCTAAGAAAGGCTTTCGCCAATTGTTGTCTCCCCCATTATCGCCCCCTGTATTGATCTTGCATACAGAAATGCGATCAATGTTGGGGGTTGAAATGATTTTGATTTGAAGATATCGAGCTTCTGTTCCCAAGACCCCGGCTAGATATGCCAAGGAATCGGTGTATCTATCTTCACTTCGAGGAAGATAATCGAGAGTTACTTACGTGAACTTGCTCATCCTATCCGTAACGAGGGTTGCGTATTCGATCATCTTCCTATTCTTCTTGTATTGCTCTGAGTAGTGGTAGACGATGAGTCGTAAATCTATATAAACAGAGAGTTCGGGGATATCGAGCTCAAGAGCGAGGTCGAGTCCATGAATGAGAGTTTCATACTCGGTGACATTATTTGAAGCCTCAAAATACAAGCAGATTGATTACTCAATTCTATCATTGGAAGGGGTAATCAAAACGATCCCGATTCCTGACCCTACGGGTCTTGCTGATCCATCTGTGAGAAGTCTCTACCCTGATGTAGTGATCAATTTAGCTCATTCGTCGAATGGCTTGGGGGGTGGATCCTCGGGTGTTTCTTCTGTAAGGTCAGGGTCGTGTTCCTCCCATTTGGGATCCTCCACTGGAAAATTCGTGAGAAAATTGGCAACGGCCTGACCTTTTTTAGAATGACGTTGTTCCAACTTGATATCATCTTCGCCCAAACTGACTGACCACTGTTGCACTCTTTTTGATTTTTCTTTCTTGGATAGAACTTCCTGAAGTGGGTAGTTCGTCATGACTTTGACTGAATGAGCTTGGAAGTAGTGCTTGAGTTTCTGTGAAGTGTAAACAAGAGTGAGAAGAAGTTTCTCAATTTTAGAGTACCTTGTTTCCGTTGGTGTGAAGGTTTTGCTGATGAAGAAGACTAGTTTCTCTATTTTCCCATCCAGACGAATGAGAACCGAGTTGAGGGAAGTATATATGACTTCTAGGTAGATAATCAATTCCTCATTATCTACTGTGGTGCCCATTATGGGAGACCTCCCCAAATAGGTTTTGAGATCCTGAAAAGCTGCTTTGCATTTTGGTGTCCATGTGACCTTTGTATTTTGCTGAACTTTTCCTCGTTTGGTACATCCGTTGAGTAATAGGAATAGCCAACGGCAGCGGTCTGAAGATTTAGAAATGAAACAGTTGATAGCGATAATCTTGTTGATGAGGTGGGAGAGAAAGTGGCCTAAATTTGATCCGGATCGGCCTCAATTCCTTTCTTGTTGAAGAGGTAGCCTTGAAAGTGGCTAGAATGTACCCCAAATTGACATTTATCAAGGCTGAGACGTATCCTGTAAGACCGAAGGATGATGAATGTAGTGTTAAGATCTGAGATGTGATTGGCTGACTGTACGCTTTTGCACAAGAGATCATCGATGTAGACTTCAACAAATTTCTCTAGGTGTACTTTGAACATAGTAGTCATCAATCGTTAATATGTGGCACCCGTGCTCTTGAGTCCGAAGGGCATGACTTTGTAACAATAGAGACCTCTTTCAGTGATGAAAGTTTTCTTCTCTTGATCTTCTTCCAAAAGTAGAATTTTATTATACCCTGAAGCAGCGTCCATCATATATAAGAGGTCATGGCCTACTGTGGAATCGAGGATCTGATGAATGTTGGGAAGAGGGAAACTATCTTTTGGAGTATGTTTATTCAGATCTGTGAAATCTATGCAAACTCAAACTTTTTTGTTTTTCTTTGGGACAACGATAATGTTGGATATCCAGTCTGGATATTTAGCTTCTCGAATAAATCCCACTTTGATCAATTTCTTGATCTCGGTGTTAACTTCATCTCGAAGATGTGGTAAAAGTTGTCTCTGCTTCTGTTTGACCGCTGCGGCGTTAATATTGATAGCTAATTTGTGACAGGCCATGGCTGGATCAACCCCAGGCATTTCTTTGAAAGATGATGCAGAAACATTTTGATTGAGTTGTAGGAACTAAATAAGAGCATTTTTTTTCGTGCTAAACCAGCTTAGTGCCAATGAAAGTACCTCTGCTAGGTCTATTAATGTGTATATATTCTGTGGGCTCCTCTGTGGATAGTTGATCGTTGAGGTGATTAGCTTCCTAAAATTGTTATACAACAAATCTGTCTGAAGTTTTTAGGATAGCAGAGACGGTATTTTCACAAGCTCGAGAGAGCTTCAGACTACCTTTGATCTCATAAATACCGCTATTGTGTTTGAATCGGAATGCTTGATGATAGGTGGAAGCGATTGCCTCCATGTTGTGCATCCAGCAGCGGCCCATAATCCTGAGATAACGAGATTTTACATTAATGGCATAGAAAATGACGTCGATAGTGGCTGGTCCTGTGGTAATAGGGAAGATGATCTTGCCTACTTGTTCTTCCCTGGAACCATTGAACCCACTGATATCGGTGTCACTCTGAATAACTTGATCGGCCAAACCCATCTGGTTGATCGTACTCTAAAAAAGAATCTCAATACCGCTTCCCGTATCGATCATCATTGTGTCCATGACAAACTTCTTCATCTTGAGCATTGTGACTAATACATCATGATGTGGAAACTTGATATGGCTAGTATCGCAATCTTCGAAGGAGATCTCGGGTCGGCGATTGCTCGACTTGGGAAGAAGGTTGGCTTCTTTGTCTTGAGGTGTGAAATTGCAGCATTTCGATAGTCTCCTGCGTTTTGATCTATTAGAATTGGTGATTTGATTGATTTCGATCATATTGATGTGGTGCATATAGTAGAGATGCTTCTCCTCTGCCATCTTTGTACGACTTCAGATCGGCAATGTATTCCAGCATTTGTCCCTCTTTAAAAATGTATTTGAGCAACTGCTGCAGGGCATAACTATTGATAGTAGTATGATAATTTACCTTATGATGCAGGCAATATGGTCTACTATCGATTGGTTCCAACGGTTAAGAGACACGGTAGAGTGGATCCTTCAATAGCAGTGGAAAAATTATGGAGATTCAGACATTTAGTTTTGGAAGGATGGGCTTGTTTGGTGGACCGCCTTTCTGAGGGTAACCAGTGTTGCCCTTGGTGTGCTTTTGATCTCCCTGTTCCTCTTTGGGCTCACTGGCTCGATCTGTAGATGGGCCTTTGGTAGAGAGAATAAATTTAGTAGATTTTTATCGCTCGGACATCATCCTCTCTAGGTCGACATAACCATTGACTTTGGTGATCATTTCTTCTAAGGTCGCAGGTTTGTTAAGGAAGAGGCATTCTTTGGCCTTGCAGTCGAGCCAGAGAGCATTGGTGAAAGCAGTAACAACCATTTTCTAATCGAGGTTATCCAATTTTCGCGCGAGCTCGAAGAATTTCTCCAAGAAATCTTCGAGCTTTTCTCTATGCGACTGTTTAAGACCGACAAAAGAATACAAGTTCTCCTCTTTGTCTTTGTTGTGAGCATATTTCTTGATGAACTGCTTTTGCAACTGATCGAATGTGTAGGTGGTGTCCTCAGGGAGAGAATGGAACCATCAAAGTGGTTCCTCCTGTAGACTTGTGGCGAATAGATGGCAGAGGATGTGGCTGAGATTGGAGTACAACCCCAATGAATCACGGTATTGCTGAATGTGTTCCTTCGGGTCAGTACCTTTGTATTTGTAAATTTTATGAATATGGAAAGCTTTCGGTATCTCCATATCGAATAGTTCCTTGGCAATCGGTATTCCTTGAAACTTTGTGGTATCGTCGGTAGTACCCAGAACCTGTGCTTTGATCAACACCTTAATCCGTTGGTCCATATGCTCTTTTGTGACGTAATGACATGTTGGCTGAATCGCTGGACGAGCTGGCTGTGGATGATGAGTACCTGTTCCTTCTCTCAGGCAATCTCGTGCTGGAACTTGATGTTAAGGTCACTGCTTTTCCTCCTGGTGGATGGAATTTTGTTGGCCTCAACTGACTTCAGACTGAACTTTACCTCCCAAATATATGGAGGGCTGTGGTTCGCGTTGTGGATTCCTAGAAATAGCTTTAGTGGCAACTCCCCGAGGTCCCAATCATTCCCTTGCAGAGACGCGGAAGGTCTCTAGAAGCTGATCGTGACCTATGGCTGGAAGAGCCCGCTAAGTGTTTTGTAAAGCCTCTAGGGTAGTCTGTATTGTTGTCATTTGATCTTCATGTTGTTTGGGCATTTCCAAACGAGCTTGTCGTTCTGTATCGAGCTCTTTCTCCCAGAGCTCATGATCCTTTGTTAACTAAAGTTTGAGTTCGGTGTTTTTCTCTGTTTCGGCGTTGAGATTTGCCCATAACTCTGTGAGCCACCCCAGCTTCAGAGAAATTTTAAGCTAAGTTTCTGCAGCCAGTCGTTTATAAGTAACCATGATTAAAAGTTCTAGTGAAAGACTGCCTTAGGATATTGTGGAAATATAATCTTTCCTACAGACGGCGCCAAATGTAATGGACTAATTTCATAAGTTTGAAATGGCTTGGAATTTGCTATCAGAGCAATGAACCTGTAACAATATTCTAATGAAAAGTAAGAAATGAAATAGGTGATTTTAGCGTGGAAAACCTTTGAATAGGTAGAAAACCACGGCCTCGTGTGGAGGATTTTTGCTGAAAGTATCTTTATTACTTGAGGCGGATATCTTATTACAAGTAATCTCTAAAAATAGAAATGCTGGAATCTTATAACTAAGAAGCTTTGATGATTATCGAGAATCTAGAATAAGTAGTTTTTAGGTGATCTATTGTGTAGTTTTTCTGGTCCCTGTCTCTTCTGTAACTTTTTCTTTATATAGGCCTTCTCCGCAGCTCTCCGTCATGCTGGAGCACGTTTTCCGAACAATGTGGTTTAATGACATTTAACCGAATAACTGACGAGTTTGTATGTAGACATGTGTCTTTAACTGTATAAGATTTTTTGGTTTAAGTTTAGCCCACGTTCTTAACCAGTTTGTGTTGGAATGTTGACTGGGGAAATATGTTAAAAATGTGTGAGTCTGAGATGGAGGTAATTTGAGCTATGTGAGCTCGACTTTGGGTGAGATCGAGGGATAGGTCCATGCAGTTCCCACCATACCTAATTCTAAAATGGGATTAAGTCCCATCCCTATCGATGTATTCCATATTTTGTCTCAAGATAATCCTTTCGTCAAAGGATCTGCAAGGTTGTTCTCTGATCTTACAAAATCCACTATCACAGTACCCGACTTGAGGAACCCTTTTACCGTGTTGTGTTTGCGATGAATCGCTAACTTCTTACCATTATAGTAATTGTTTTGTACTCTAGTTATTGTAGCAGTACTATCACAATGGATCAAGACCAACGGTATAGGCATACTCCATAAAGAAACATAAGACAGAAGGTCTTTTAACCAACTTACCTCCTTACTAGCAATAGTTAGTAACACTAACTCAGACTCTATAGTCGACTGAGCTAAAATAGACTATTTCTTGGACCTCCAAGAAACTGCCCCGCCAGCGATACTAAAAATGTATCCACTTGTAGCTTTGGAATCATCCGAAAATGAGTTCTAATCTGTATCGCTAAATCCCTCAAGGACCGCGGGTAACCTCTGATAATGTAAACTCAAGTTCATGGTTCTTTTCAGGTACCGCATAACTCGTTCAATAGCACTCCAGTGCTCCAAACTTGGTTTACTCATAAATCTACAAAGAACCCCTACAACATAAGCTATATCAGGTCGTGTGCAATCAGTAGCATATCTCAGGCTACCAATAATACTTGTATATTCTTGTTGTCTAACAGCATCTCCTGTGTTCTTAAGTAATTTCACTTGAGGATCACAAGGAGTACATGTAGGTCTGCGATCATAATAGTTGTACTTGTTCAAGATCTTCTCAATATAATTAATGATATTGATCAAGAAAAATACCAGAATCTGTACGTGTGATCTTCATGCCCAAAATAACGCTAGCTTCACCTAGGTCCTTTATATTAAAGTTTTTATTAAGCATGTTCTTGGTTTCTAATATGAGCTCAAGAGTATAATCAAATATAAGTAGATCATCAACATACAAACAAATCATAGTGCAGGAATTACTAGATACTTTATAATATAGGCATTTATCAACAACATTAATCTTAAAATCATTTGAAAGTAGGAGTTGGTCAATCTTGTCGTGCCACTATTCAGGAGCTTGCTTTAGACCGTATAAAATCTTCTTTAGCTTGCAGACCTTATGTTCCTAACCAGGTAACACAAAGCCTTCAGGCTAATCCATATATAGCTCTTCCTCATGCTCACCATTTAAAAATGCAGTTTTCACATCCATTTGATGGATAATCAAATTGTGCATAGCAGCAATGGCCAATAATACTATAATGGTAGTAACACGAGTAACTGGGGAATATGTGTAAAAAAAATCAACATTTTCCTTTTGCGCATATCCCGTTGTTATTAACCTTGCCTTATATTTATCAATAGTACCATCCAGTTTGAGTTTCCTCTTTAATATCCATTTACAATCTATAGAATGACTACTAGGAGGTAACTCAACTAATTCCCAAGTCCCATTAGAGATAAGGGAATCCATCTCAACGTCAATGGCCTCACGCCATAAATCAGCGTCACTAGAAGTTAACGCTTCCTGCAATGAGTTAGGGTCAAACCCTAAGTTGTTCACAACAAAATCATCACAAAAATGTTTAGCCCTTTTTATTCGTTTACCTCTTCCAAGTTCAGGGTCAATATCTTCAGTGTTAATAGGATCCTCAAGTCGAGGCACACTAGGGGCCAAAAATTTGGATGGTTGAGAGCCCCCACTATTACTACTACTACCCCCACTGTCTCTCAACTTGTATGGAAATTTTTCCTCAAAGAAAATTGCATCTAAAGATTTTATAATAACATTATCATGTATATTAATAAATCTATAAGCTTTTCTATTAATAGTATATCCGATAAAAATGCATTCATAAGCTCTGCTTTCTAGTTTTGTTCTCTTAGGATCAGGTTTGCGTACATATGACTAACATTTGACTTCCGGTTTCTCCAAATTTCAGAAGGTGAAATATTATAAGTAATATGAGATATACGGTTTAAAACGTATCATACTTAGAATAAAACTTCACCCCACAGATATTTAGGTGTATCAGAACTAAGTAAAATAACAACTTTAAGTTCAGTAAAACTTATATTTTTATGTTCAGCTTTTCCATTGGATTCTGGAGAATTAGGAGCTGCAGTTTCATGTATAATCCTTAAAGATTCATACAAGTTTTGAAATTCATGCGAATTAAATTCAGTGCCTATATCACTATGAAATCTCTTAATGTTTCTATCAAATTGGATTTTGACCTCAATAACATGAGTTTTAAACATATCAATGGCTTCACTCTTATGTCTCATAAGATATTCCTAAGTGTAGTTCGAGTGATCATCAATAAAAGTAATAAAATACCTTTTTTCCATTTCTACTTAGGGTAATATCCATTTCACAAATATCAGAGTGTACAAGTTCTAATAGATAAAATTCTCTAACTATACTTTCATGAGATGCCTTAAAGATCTTAGCACTGCAATGCTCACATTTATCAAAATCATTTAAGTCTACTTTAGGAATTAATCCAAGTTTACTCATTTTGTTAACTAGCTTCTTATTAACGTGAAAAAGTCTAGAATGTCAAATATTGAAAAACGACATGATGTAAGCAGAAAAAATATTATTATAATTAATACTTAATTTAAACATACCGTTACAGGCAAACCCTTACCCATAAAAGTTCTCCTCTTTGACAAAATGTATTAATCAGATATAATCGACTGATGAAAACTTACTTTATTAAGAAAAAAGACAGAAACCAAGTTCTTCCTCATACTTGAGTGTACCACGCATCCTTGAGGATAACAACTCGGCCAGATGTAAATTTTAGCTTAACATCTCCAGTTCCCAGCACCTTGGTAGTGTGAGAATCACCCAGAAGAACGTTCTGGTCTTCAACATCCTTATTGGTCTTGAACCAAACCCTACCGTAGCACATCTGGCGAATAGCCCTAGTGTCCAACCACCATCTATCGGGCCCACCAATCATGTTCACTTCCGTGATCATAGCCACTAGAGGATCTTTGGTAGTGTTTACCTAACCAACAGGTTTACGGTTCTGGCAGTTCCTAGCAATATGCCATCCTTTGCCACATGCAATGCGCACTATAGGAGTTGTTCTATTAGATTTGTGGTTTTGTTGGTTCCTACCCTGGTTAAGATATTGGTTGCCTCTATTTTTGTTATTGTTCTAAAATAGTTTATTGTATCTATTACCCTTGTCTTTCATAGCCTTACCCTTAGGTTTTAGATACACTTTACTCTTGGGTTGAGCCACGAGTACTTCATCCTTTTGATCTTATTTTCATGCTTCCTCATCAACTCGCAGACGAGTAATTAAGCTCTCCATAAAAAATAATTTAGATTTGGGCCTAAGTATGTTCCTGAAGTCTTTCCAAGAAGGAGGTAATTTGTCAATCATAACCGCTACTTAAAATTGTTCAACGAGTTTGATCCCCTCGGGTACTATCTCGTAAACAATTTTCTGTAATTTGTGGGATTGAGAGATTACAAAATTCTCGTCGACCATCACATACTTAAGGTACCTACTAACGGCGTATTTTTTGGAACCAGCTTCCTCAGTGTCGTATTTTTTCTGTAATGAGTCCCAAACGGCCTTCGCAGATTCAGACTGTAAATAGAAGTTATACAAGTCATCTGCTAGCCTGTTCAAGATGAAATTACTATACTTAAAATTTGCCTCTTTCCAATCGTTAAACTTCTTTAAGGCCTTATTATAGTTAGACTGAATCAAATTAGTATCATCAGTTTTAGGGGCAACAGATTCAGTGGGATAGTCGGTCTCTAAGACGTAAGTGACTTCCTTAAGGGTTAGATAAAAATACATTTTGATTTTTCATCGTTTGAAGTTGAGACCTTCAAACTTCACAGGTTTGTTAAAGTCATACTTGTTCAAATCAGAAGCAACTAAAGCCATAGCATAAAATAGGAATGTTCTTAAAATTGTAAGAAAATATTGGCTTAGTATCACCTGATAATGAGCACGTAGTGAATCCCTGGATCTGAACTATCTGGAACTTAATATGGGCAAAAGCAGGTACCGAATTGAACTGGAACTGCAACTGCAACTGCAATAGAAAGAGTGTAAAGCTCGAGGTGTGGATCGCACACTCTTTAAGTATAATTTCCCGATCTGCCCAAAGATACCGGCAATGTAACGATCAATTATTCCCTTGGATACAACGAGCAGGAAACTCTACAAGCGTGGTAGTACTGATCACGCTATACTTTGGTCGCACCACCAATATCTCAGAAGAAAGCAAGAGTAAGAGGGGAGAGTTGGAAAACCAGAGAAAAAGATAGAGAAATTGTTGTATTTTTTGATTATCAAAATAAAGGGAAGCTCATTCCCATTTATAGGAAAATTCTACAACGGCTAGTAATAAATATGAGCAAATCGCTTTTTATAATATAACTGTTAGGAAATAAATATGGAGTTACAAAAACATTTTGTCCGTTATAGGAGTTATAAAGTTAATAGAAATATAGCCGTTGATCCAGCTCGAAATACCTTAGCTCAATTGAGTCAGCTCGAATTAACTCAACTCAAATGACTCAATTCGAATTAAATTTTATAAAACAATTTTTAAGTTAAAAGTCTAACACTTTAACAATATCAATTTCATTCACCTTCTGTAAGTCCTGAGTATGGAAAAAATTTGGTGAAATATATTTGGTCTTGTCTCCCTTAATAAAACCACCTCTAACTTTAGTGATGCAAGCAACATTGTCTTTATATATAGTAGTAAGGTTCTTCTAGACAAAATTTAATCCATAAGTTTTGTTGATGTGATTCACCATATAGCGTAACCAAAGATATTCTATGCCTGCTTCGTAAAGTGCATGAATTTCTATGTAATTTGAAGATGTAGCAACCATCTTCTATTTCACTAACCTCCATACAATTATTATATTACCATACAGGAACGCATATCCCGACTGAGATTGGTCTTTATGTAGGTCTGACAAATTTCCTACGTTGGCGTACCTTATAATTTTATGTTTACCACTTTTCAGGTAGAATAAACCCAAGTCTATTGTGCCTTTCAGGTATCACAAAATATGTTTTATCTTATTCCAGTGTCTTTGGGTAAGAGCATAACTGTGGTGAGCCAAGCAGTTCAGTACGAATGAGATATCGGGTTAGTACACCCAACTAAATATAGCAAAGCACCAATTGCTCCTAAATACAGCACCTCGGGCTTTAGGAGTTCATCCCCCTTATCTGGAGGGCAGAAGATGTACCTACATCTAAGTGGCAGACTACCATAGGCATTTTAACACTATGTACTACATCCATACTTGAGCATTTGAGGATCCATTCGGTATATGTCACCTGGTAGATGAGTATGCCATTAACAAGTTATTCAATTATCAAATCGAGACAATACTTGGTTTTTCTAAGGTCTTTCATTTCAAATTCCTTCATAAGGAAATCGGTGGTACTCGCAATCTTCCGTAAAGATTTGATGATATTCAAATCATCGACATACACTATAATGATAGCAAACCCAATTTTTATCTTTTTAATGAAAACACATGGACAGATAGGATTATTTATAGAGCCTTCAGCTTCCAATTATTTAGTAAACCTATTATACCACATGAGCCCTGATTACTTCAAATCGTATAATTACTTATTTAGTTTTATTACGTACACACCCCGTGTGTCGGGTTTTATTGCTTCTGGTATAGCTTATACCCTTTGGGTAGCTTTATGTAGATATCCGCATCTAGTTTGCCATATAGATATGTGGTACTACATTCATAAGGCACATGTCCAGAATGCCCTTGACAATTGATAGACTAATCAAGTAGCAAAATGTTATTGCGTTCATCGCTGGAAAGTAAGTTTCATCGTAATCAATGTTAGGTCTTTGTGAGAACCTCTGTGCAACTAGTCTTGTCTTGTATCTTACTACATCTCCGTGTTCATTACGCTTCAGTACGAATATATATTTATAACCGATAAACTTTATGACATCATGCCTATGGACAATTGGTCTGAACACTTTGCCTTTTGCTAGCGAGTTGAGCTATGCTTGGATCGCAGATTCTCATTTTGGCCAATCTTTAAGGTTATAACATTTGTCAACTGTAAGGGGTTCTGGATCACCATCCTCGATAAAGAGCGCAATAACAAAGTTGAATACATTGCCAACAACTACTGTTAGGCAATCCCAAGTTATACCATTGTAAGCATAATTGATTGAGATCTCTCAATTACTATAGCTATTTGCCACACCAGGCATGTCCGATAATGTATCAATTGGTTGTGTAGTTACAATAGCCTTGTCAATGGGTAGCTCCATCCTAGATGAACCGCCTACACCATTAGTCATTTTTGGCCCCAATTTCTAGCACTTCCCCAAGTCAGTTCCTTATCCTTAGGAGGACGTCCACGGGGTCTCTTGACCTTTTATTTATTTATAGAAGGCACGATAGTTCCTTTCAGAACCTTCAACTGTGCGGGAATATTACTTGAAGGTATATGCCCCTTAGTAGCTTTAGCAGCTTCGTTGAATGAATTTTGCAGTTCATTGGTGACCTGTTGTAAGTAAAATATCCGTTGGACTTCATTGTCACTCTGCTTAGTAATAGGATCTAGATAAGATAGCGATGGTGTTTCCAAAGTTAACTTAGGAACTTTTGCAATACTACCTATCATATCTCCCCCTTATACAGAGAAAATTATTTCATCAAAGTGGCAGTCTGCAAATCTTGCAGTAAAGACATCGTCTGTAGTGAGTTCCAAGTATCAGATGATAGATGATAAATCATAACCTACGTAGATACTAAGGCGACACTGGGGACCCATTTTGGTGCGTTGTGGAGGTGTGATCGACACCTGCACAGCTCATCCGAAGGTGTACAAATAGACGACATTGAATTTTAACCCGATGACTAGTTATTTTGGGGAAAGTTGATGATTTGCGCTCGGAAGAACTTTATTCAGTACTCCAGCATGCAAAATTACATGACCCTAAGAAGTGGCTAGAAGTTGTGATCATAATTACAATGGCCTAGCGATTGTTTGTAATCGCTTGATTAAGTTCTTCATTTTACCATTCTAGGTATGGATATGTAATCCACAATACGAAGAGAGAAACCCTGGTTAGCAGAAAAGTACAAAGAACACCAAATCGGCTCGAAAAAATCCCTTTAAGAGCTTTAATTGCTTAAACAAAGTTAATTACAATAGAATTACTCTAAACCCTAACCTTCTTCCTCAGAACTTTTATTGAACTAACATAATAGAAAAAAATAACCTAAGTCCCTTTTATATACTAGGGAACTATAAATAATAATATAATGGATCTCGAGGCAAACCTACATCCCAGAATTACAACCAACGCCCAAGCTTATTCGAACGACATCCAAGCCCGTTCGAACGACGTTACGTTAATTGGTCTTAAACCCTAGAAACATGATAACTCGTTCGAATAACATGCAAGCTCGTTCGAACAAAATTTGTCTATGGGTCAAAATTCTAGGGGATTGAACATTGGTCGTTCAAACGAAAATAGTGAGTCGTTCGAATGACTTGGGTTTCTGGGCCAAAATTCTAGGGAGTTGGAAAAGGGTCGTTCAAATGACTCTAAACCTCGTTCAAACGATTTTACGATAATTCCATTCTTTGCATACGAGTTCACCTCAACACGTCCCTAGATCTTCCTGGATCATGGCTCCCCCCTTTAGGAACCTTAAGCTCCTGCTCAAGCTAGAATTGGAGATGTGGGAATGCGACGCTTCCCATTTCCTAGCTGTACCACTTCTACTTACTAGGTATCTAACCCTTATTCCCAACTTGGAACGATTCAATACCACCCCGTCTTATAGTATGAATTTTCCTCTTTAAAATACCGTCCTCCTGTAACGGATCTTCTCTTTCCATCCATAAGTCGTCAACTGACGGTAGGCGAGTGTCGATTGTAGAGTCTTCATCTAAAAGAGATGGTTCAAACAGCTTCAAATGCTCGGCATTAATCACCGAATACATCTTCATGAAAGGTGGTAAATCCAACTGGAATGCATTGTCACCAATCTTCTTGAGTATCAATAATGAACCATAACAGATAGGTTTGAGCTTCTTACCTTCCCCCTTAAGTCGTTCTTTACCCAAATACAACCAAACTAGGTCGCCCTTTTGAAAACTACACTCAACCCGATACTTATCGTGACGAGCCTTATACTTCTCTTGAGTCTTTTTCAGCTGTGCTTCAGCTGCCTCATGAACCTTGCCTATCCACTTAATAAAATACCGAGCTTTAACCTACTCATCTTCCTCCTTCCCTGACACCGTCTTATTGCCAAGACTAAATGCCAAATCAAAAGGGTTTTGCGAAAAGTACCCCAAATAATCTTCAAATAGAGACTTCAAAGTAGAACCATTAATCGCCTGATTGAACGCAAATTGAAGATACATTAATCTCTCATCCCAAGTCTTAGGATGCTTAGAATGGAATCCCTGTAATAAATATACCAAAGTACGATTAACTACCTCTATTTGCCCGTTAGTCTGCGGATAAAAAGTGATACTTCTCTTCAATGAAGTATCCATCACCCCCCATAACGATCTCCAGAAATGCCCCAAAAAGGGCTCTCCCTATCAGAAATAATAGAAGAAGGGAGCTTGAAATACCTCTAGACGTCTCAGAAAAACAATCGCACTGCTCCTTTCCCTGCGACCGTCTTCTAGCATGGAATAGGAACAATTATCTTGCTGAATCGATCCACCACCACAAAAAAATAGTCTTTCTTACACCTGGTCATGGGCAAACCACCCATAAAATCTATCAAAATGCTATCCTAAGGTTGACTAGGAACTGGCAATGGTAAGTACAGTCCTATCTTCCTATTGGAAGGCTTCGATGTGTTGCATAACATGCAACCACGAACCACACGAGCAACATCCACCTGCATCCTCGGCTAATAGACATAATGCCGTAAATTAAAACGAGTCTTCTCAACCATGAAATGACCTGCCACCCAGGAACAATGTGCCTCTCGAATCCAATGTAAACGGTCGCCACCTAATGGAATACAGAGTAGACTTCCCCTGTAAATCAAACCATCCTTCAAAATATACTAGCATGTCTTACCTTGCAGTAACTTTTCGTGAATCTCACTGAGCTCCTTGTCGTCGTCATACCCTGAAATGTATTGAGAAGGAACAATGGACTAGATCTGCATAACTACCAACAAAGCGGAAATAGTTGGTAATGAGGGTCGAGATAACATGTCAGCCATTTTGTTATCCACTCCTTTCTTATACTTGATCAATAAGGTAAACTGATGAAGGTACGATATCCACTTCGTATGGTGAGCTTTCTATAGCTTGAACTGCGTAGATAAGAACTGTAATGGTTTGTGATCAGAATGTACCACAACCTCCTTCCCTAATAAGTAACTCTGTCAATGTTTCACTGATTGATATAACGCATAGAACTCCTTATCGTAGGTAGGATAGTTTCGTACTGCTCATGTAAACATCTCATAATGGCAAGCAACCAACTTCCCATCCTGTAAAAGGATTACCCCCAATGCATAGTCTGACGCATCTGTCTCAACCTCAAAAGGCCACTGTAAATTAGGCAATGCTAACACTGGTACATCCGTAATCTTGTGCTTCAGTAACAATTTTTTTTTCTCATGGTGCCCTTCCCACACAAACTATACCCCGGTCTTTGTCAAAGAATGTAACGGTACGGCGATTTGTGAAAAATGCCGAATAAACTTCCATAAGTACTGACAAGAACCCATAAAACTCCTCACTTCCGTTACTGTACGGGGTCGAGGCCAATTAGTAAGACCTTCTCTAGATCGACCTTAAGCTTGTCATCACCAACAATAAATCCTAAGTAGACTAGCTCCCTTTTCCCAAATGTGTACTTCTTCCCTTTTAAAAAAAGTTATTGTGATCGCAAAATGCCCAACACTTTGTGTAAATGTCTGTGGTGCTCCTCCCATGTATGGCTATATATTAAGATATCATCCAAATACACAATCACAAAATCATCAATAAAAGCACAAAGTACCTCACTCATTAACCGGATAAACATCGTTGGGGTATTGCATAACCCAAAGGGCATCACCAACCACTCAAATAGTCCCTGTTTGGTCTTGAACGCTATCTTCCAAGTATCTTCTTCTCGGATTCTAACTTGATGGTAACCCGACTTAAGATCCATCTTGGTGAAAAACCGAGCCGTCTGTAACTCATCTAAAAGATCGTCAATCCTTAGAAGGGGATAACGATTCTTCACAGTAATCTTGTTCAGTGCCCAATAACCCACACACATCTTCAAAAGACGCATCCTTCTTCGGCACCAATAACACCGGTGAACCACAAGGTGAGGAGCTTGGATTAATAACTCATTGCTCCAGGAGTTCATGTACCTATTTCTTGATCTCATCAGACTCTGTAAAAGATCTCCGATATTACCCAATATTGGGTAGTGGCTTAACATTCACCAAGGTGATATTATGCTCCACATCTCTCTTGCGCGACATCCTTTCTATGCCCAGAAACAAGTCTTCATGCTCCTCTTGTAACTTTTCCATATCGGTTTGTTGCTTATGATACATTGCCAAAGTAAACAAAACCTTAGCTGACAGACCCTCATGAACCGGTCGTACCAACAACAATACAAATTTGCCACTCGCATTAACCAACCTCTTCCCCTGAGTCATCGTTACTAAAGTATTGGTAGTAATATATTCCTTATATGCATTGATATGAAACTCCGTCCCATCCTTTCCAAGACGATACTTGCGAGCTCTACGGTAAAGGATTGCATCCCGGTCCTAAATATAATGGCTACCCAAGATGACTTGATATACGTCCAATAGAATCACCTCACATGTTACTTCGTCAATAAACTTCTCAGTAATCACAAACTTGAACGTACACTTCTTAGTGATCTTTAACTCTGCGTCTTTTTGAATCCAACCTAAACCGTACAACAAAGGATGAGCTACAGTAGCCAAACCCATCTTCTTCACCACCGCCTCATAAATTAAATTCTTTTAACTACCCAGATCAATGATGGCCTCGACTAAGCTCTGCTTCACTTGAATGCAAACATAAAAAAGTTCTTCCCGACTCGCCTCGCCGTTAGTTATAGGTTGCTTGAACATTAGAGTAATCTTAGGATTTGGCTTATCAAAATTCGGAAGATCCACAATCGTTGCGACCAATGCACGTTTCTCTTTCTTGCCCCTCTCATCCTTCGGCCTAAGTTTCGGGTAAAGTTTCCAACATTTATCTGAAATATGCCCATTAGCCTTACAATGGCTACAGATATTCCCCTTGGATGAAGTCCCCTCTTATTTGGACTCCCATTTCTGATCATACTTCCAAGTAGACTTGTACCCCGACTTGCTCTTATCATCTTTTATGCACTCTTCAAGTACTTACCTTTAATAGCAATTGCTTTAACGGTTGCATCTTTGATATTTTCCACATTAAAGTGTTTTAATTCTCTTCAACTCAAACTCAAACTTTAATTCATTTAAACTCTAACTTCCTACTTCGTGGTATCTTCGATAGGATTTCCACAACGTTAGTGAATGACTTACAAATTTCAAAGTATAGAAACAAATTTTATGAGCGTCGGAATATTCATAAACAAAAAAATAGATCTCTAACCTATCTAACCAATTATCTAACTTCTCGATATCGACTGAACCATCGAATACCGGAATTTCAATCTTAAAGTCAATACGAAGATTATACATAAGATTCATTGACTTACTGAAACCCAAGCGCTCCTTGACGGATTCGGCATCACTTGAATCGCTATCTATCTCTGTAATATTGCCATATCCATCCACCTCCATAACCCCTTTCTTCCTCGAGCAGCCTCACCGATGAGAGCGGAAGCCTTCGCAAGGTTTGTAAGACGCAATTGTTCTACCAACTCCCCTAGAGTTGAAGTTAGGTAAGAAACTGTCATTTCCAAAGTGGTAAGTCAATCGTTGGAATTATCCATCTCCAAATCGCCCTTCTTCTTCAATGGGCTTACTAGCTTCTTCTTTGTTTGCTTAAGACGGTCACATATAGAGACCATAAACCATAATAAACCCCTGAGAATCGCAATTGGAAAACTGATGCCACTTAATCCACAATACGAAGAGAGAAACCCTAGTCAGTAGAAAAGTATGAAGAACACCAAATCGGTAGGGGAAAATCCTTTTAAGTGCTTCAATTGCTTAAAGGAAGTTAGCTACAATAGAATTACTCTAAACCCTAAGCTTCCACCTCAGAACTTTTATTGTACTAACATAATAAAAAAATATAGCCTAAGTCCCCCTTTATATACTAGGGATGTAAAAATAACATTCAGACGGATCTCGAGGCAAATCCACGTCCCAGAATAACAACCTACGCCAAGCTCATTCAAACGACATCCAAGCCCATTCGAATGACGTTACGCTAATTAGTCTTAAACCCTAAAAACATGACAACTCGTTCGAATGGCATCTAAGCTCGTTCGAACAAAATTTGTCTATGGACCAAAATTCTAGGGGATTAAACATTGGTCGTTCGAACGAAAATAGGGAGTCGTTCGAACGACTTGGGTTCCTGGGCCAAAATTCCAGGCAGTTGGAAAAGGCTCGTTCGAACGACTCTAAACCTCATTCAAATGACTTTACGATAATTCCATTCTTCACATACGAATTCACCTCAAACCGTCCCTAGATCCTCCTAGGTCAATATGGTGTACCAAATATTCCACATCTATCCCATTAGCTGTATAATAATCATCGAATGCGCGGGAGGTAAACTCATATACACCGTCAAGTCGGATCAACTTGATCAGGTATTCTGAGAAATGAGCATATAACCGAAATGCATTGGAGAAAGGCTGAAGACTCTGACTCCACCTTGGTCATGTTAGGTCGGAAAATCAACTTATCCTGAGAGTAGGTGTTGTAAGGAGTATTGTCTCGCAGTATGCGGATCTTTTCTCCTTTTAAAGAATATCTGGAGATACTTTCAATAATCTTCCTCATCATCTAAAAGCCTCGACGTCCTAGATGATTGTGCCATAGTTTGAATGTTTTCTCTCGTAAGGAAAAAAATTATTATAGCTTAGGCCTCGACATATCAAATGTCTGTGGAATATAACCCTGAGGGGTCTATTGGACAATGTTCCAATGTGTCCAATACAGTTTTTTGACCTTGGGGAGTGGTCAAAGTAATACACAAAACCTATTTTTGTCCTTCTCTCCTAGTTTATACTTGATATCCGTTATCAAAGATGTCCCGAAAGCCGAGTAGATTCCTAGAGGAATTACTCGCGTATAAAGCGGGATGAATAATCGATATCGTACCGTTGGGTAGTAATAATGTAGCACTGCCAGTACCTTCAATCATGCTAGATAAGCCAGTGATATTGTATGATAGAATGCGTGGTACCACTGTCTACCAGACAGTTGTCGTTACTCATTCGATTATCGAAAAATACTCGATAAACAGAAAAATCCATATGGGCAACCTGTATATAGCATATTAACTATCATAAACTAGAATTAACTATTATACCAAGCAAAAAATTCTAGCATATAACAATTATAACAGAAAATTAAGATCTCATAGATAATGATATTGAATGTATGTCACAACACTTATTAAACTAAACCAACCATTATGTTCCGAATATAATCTGGAAAAAGTACTAATAAAGAAAATCTATTACTAACAACCAAGCAAATAAACTACTATATGATCTTAATGATGACATCAATCATCCTATGAGAATGTGCTACTAACTACTCATGAGTCCGGTCCATCACCGCATCAGTATCCTCAAAGAAGTCTATCGTCAAATTTTTTTTATCACCTTAGAATTGACATGATCAGCAGTCATACGCTGAGTTTAAACATGATCATCATTGGACATCTTAGGTGACCTACAATCTTATGCCTAATGTACAGTCCCTCCATAGTTGAAGCACTGAGTACCTTTGTTAGGTTGTTTGTTCTTTCCATCTCATTTCTTGCCATCTCGTTTGCTCCTTTTTCATATAGTTCATGACTATACTCGAGATTGGTGATAATTCTTCCGCAATCAGTTCTAATCAGGAAACTATGTCTTGCGCCGTGAAAGTTTTTAGAACTATTTTGGCTTATAGAAATCCTTATTATATTACTTCAGGACTAAACTTATTCTTATGCAGTTGTTTCCCCTAGTTCCCTATCTAAAATACTAAATTTCTTTAGATTGGCAAAAATTCTAGCAGAAGTAATATATGCAATACTACCTTGAAGTACATTTTTTTTTGAAAAATATCAGTCAATGTAACTTCTTATAATTAAAGGGTAATACATCTAGCTTAAGATAGTGTTTCAAAATTTTCTAAACATGTATTTGGTGATAAAATTAAAATTTTACGGTTTTTACGATCAAAATATTTAGACCATGCACTACAACAAAGATAACTTTTTATGTCATTTAAATAACGTCACTTTTGTCAAAGATGACATTATAGATATAGTTGTTGAGTTAACTCCCATTAGCTGACGTATGCATTTCCCCTACAACGACATTTTTCTAAATAATGATGTTAATTACTATTTTGTGTCCATATAACATCGTTTTGGATAATGACATTAAAAAGAAATACAACTAAACCTTAGTATTTTAATTGGTTATTTTGAAGTTGACGTAGTTCCTCTTTCAAAGGTGACCGTGAGATATAAAACTAAAACTTCAGTAGAAAGACAATTTGGGAAACAACTCTTAGGGTTTAAGAGGAGTGATGGACATCTCCACTAAAATTTGTATGATCTCCACCAAAAGTTAGGGCTTTGCTTTGTCTATTTATAGTTTTACAATCTCTGAAAACTCTGGAGAAAATTGCTTGATAAAGTCGGGGGCCAACAATTGGATTCCTTCGAGAAACTTTTTAACTTTGATGTACTTTTCTGGATTTCTATGTTCTCAAATCTGGGTATGATTCTTACTTTCAGTCGTGTGCCAAAACCCCTAAAATTTATCCTATTTTGCTATATGGATTTAATTTGTCATAGTAACAAGTTTTAAATATGAAAGCTTTTGCTCCCTGTAATTGGTTATGGACACTTAAACATGATCTATAGTTGACGAACTCTGAAGAAAGATGTCAAGGTAAACAACTTCAAACCCCTCTTAATTTCTCTTACTACTAAAATTATAGGGATTAATTGGAGACGCACAACTCAATTTAGGTCATAAGCTTATCTGTTATTCTTGGTGGTTGAAAGCTAAGTTGATTTAGTGAGTTTTGAGAATTTTATTCATCCTAGGCTTTGAATATCATTGTCCTTCTGCATAAATTCTAGCTACTGTATGTATGTTTAACAGTGTGAAAGAGAGAGGGTTAACTGACCTTGTCCTTTATCACAAATATGATTTTATATTCTTATAAATACATTTATCGTTTATTTAGTTGGAAGTTTACATTGGCTATTTTTTAAAAGCTGATAGGCGGTGGCTATGATGGGTCTAACAATTCTTGCCTCGGAGTGGATGTCCAACTTGATTGTGTATCTAATGAAACTCTTTAATATAAAAGTATTGATGCGACACACATCTCAAACACTGTGAATGGTTGTAGTAAGTGTTGATAATCGAGGTTGCCACTCTCTCTTCTATGCCTAGAACGATACACAGAATGTGTCGAATCAAGAAATAGAGAAACACAAAATAATAAAGAAGACAAGTATTTTCACAGAGGAGGGAAGTGGAAAAACCTTACGGTTGAAAAGCCATTCCCCGTGAGCAATCCACTATGATCAAACAGGTTACAAATGATCTCTCTACACTTTTCAAGCTCTATAATAGAGTCTCTAAAATTCTAGCTCTCTAGAATTAAGCTCACCAAAAGATAGGCTAACAAATAGCCTAAGTCTTCTTTATAAACTAGACGACTAAGTACAAGTAGAATGGATCTCGAGGAAAACTCAACGTCCAAGAAGAACTTTAAAAACAAACCTATGCACATCTCGTTCGAACGACTCTAAGCTCGTTCGAACGACCTTGACAATAAAAGGTTTCCCGCCCTTGAAAACAATAATTCGTTCGAATGACATCCAAGCTCGTTCAAGCGACTTCTTCAGTCTTCAAGTTTCTAATGTAAAAACTACTATCTCATTCGAGCAAAATCCTTACTCGTTCTAACGACACCCATTTTCATTCAAACGACTTTAATAATTCCTGTTCTTCAAAAATTCGATTTCATCCTTAACAATCTCCCACTTGAAATCGAATCCTATAACCCATCTCCAAATGAATTGTTCGCACTACCTGGACCTTCAATCTTAAAGACCTATAGAAGTTGTACATGTTGTCAACTTCTTAAAAGTCACCACCTATGTAAACATATCGGCCGGATTCACATCAGTATCAATCTTCACAAGCTTCAGCACACCATCCTCGAGGAGTGAGCAAATATAATGATACCGAATATCAATATGCTTGGTCCTAGAGTAAAAAGCTGAATTCTTCACTGAGTGTATAACGCTTTGACTATTACTATACAACTTAGGAGAAAGTTATTCTCTACCAAGCTCTTTCATCAGCCCTTTATGCCAAACCATATCCTTGCATGTTTCTGTAACCGCAACATATTCCGCCTCCGTCGTAGACAAAGCTGCAATCTTCTATAGCTTTGAAACCCATGTAACCGTACAGCTTCCTAATGTAAATACAAAACCACTAGTACTCTTCCACCTATCAATATCACCCACCATATCAAAATCAACAAAACCCTGTAAGTATATCTGAGAACCCCCATAACATAATGCCATATCTTGAGTCCCCTTTAGATACCTCAGTATCTATTTCATAGATCTCCAATGCTCCTTGCCTGGATTAATCATATACCTACTAACAACTTCTACTGCTTGGGTAATATCTGGTGTCATACAAATCATAGTATACATTAGGCTACCAACCGTTGATTAATAGGGAACCTTTCGCATCTCATCGTAATCCTTTTGCGTCTTCGGACAACAATCCATTATCCCAATGGTGTACTAATAACTTTAGAACCATCCATATTAAACTGTTTAAGTACTTTGCCAATGTACTCAGCTTAAGATAACTTTAATTCATGCCACTTTCTGTCCCTTGTAATACGCATACCAAGAACTTGTTTTGTCGCACCTACGTCCTTTATAGAATGCTCCCGGGATAATTATTCCTTCAACTTGACAATCTCTCCCATGTCAGCACTTGCTACCAACATATCATCTATATATAGAAGTTGAATAATATATGAGTTCCTCGTATTTTTGATAAAAGAATAGTGATCCGCATTGCTCTTCGAATAACCATTTCTGGATATGAATTGTTCGAACTTCAAATACCACTGTCTCGGTGCTTATCTCAAGCCATATAAGCTCTTCTTGAGCCTACACACAAGATCTTCTTTCTCTATAACTGAATACCCTTCTGGCTGTTTCATATAAATTTCTTTATCAAGGTTGCCGTGAAGAAATGTTGTCTTCATATCAAGCTGCTCAAGATGCAAATCTTCAACTGTAACTATATTTATCATAACCCGAATAGTAGACATCTTTACAACAGGAGCAAAGATCTTACCAAAATTGACGCATTCTTTCTACTGAAAGCCCTTTACCACAAGTCTAGCCTTGAATCTTCTTGAACCATCAGATTCCTGCTTTAGTCTTTATACCTACTTATTGTGTAATGCTCTCTTCTCTTTCGGTAACCGAGCTAAATCTCAAGTTTAATTTACTGATAATGACTGCATCTCATCATCCATAGCAAGCTCCCACTTATTCTTGGCTTCCACATGTAAAGCCTCCTTATAACTTTCCGGTTCACCACCATCCATAAGTAACAAGTGATTTGGGGAGTTAACGTACCTAGCTGGAACTCTTACAATTCTTGGCTCGTTTCGAAGTACTATTGGAATATCTAGATCATTAGGTTCTTCGCCTTGATCCGGTGCATCAGACTCAACAATGACTTCTTCATCAATCTTTTGAGAGAGTTCATCATCAATATTGATTCTTTTCGCTACTTCACTTCTATTCCTTTCCACATGTACTTTGAAATCTTTTTACAAAACTTCCTCATTGAATATAACATTACGGCTCCAGATGATTTTTTTAATTCTTCACATCCCAAAATCGGTACCCAAACTCATCACCACCGTATCCAATGAATATGCACTTCGTTGACTTTCTATCTAACTTTATCCTTGTATCTGAATTATCAAGCAAATATGAGGTACAACAAAAAATATGCAAGTGAGAAAGGTTTACCTTTTTCTCAGTCCATGCTTCTTCAGGAAGTTCAAAGTCCAAAGCTGTTGAAGGCCTTCAGTTAATCAAGTATGCCACCGTATAAACCGTATCCACCTAAAAACATTTTGGCAATCTAGCGCTGAGTCTCATACTCCTCACTCTTTCTTTTATTGTTCGGTTCATACGTTCTGCAATACTATTTTGTTACGGTATTCCAGGAATAATCTTTTATCTCCTAATCCCGTTTTATGCGCAAAAGTCTTCAAACTCGTTACTACAGTATTCGTCCCCATTATCCAATCTAAGACACTTCAGTTTCAAGCCAGTTTCATTTTCAACTAGAGCCCTCCACTTCTTCAATTTAACGAACACATCTGATTTGTTCTTTACAAAGTAGACCCTCAGTTTATGAGTAGCATCATCAATAAAAGTATCGTAATAATGAAAACTACCAAGAGAAGATACTTTGGTTGGCCCTCAAACATTTGTGTGTGTACAAGATCCAGGTTTCTTTGATCTTCGAGTTATTTTAAAATTGACCTTCTTTAACTTCGCAAGAACACACTCTTCACAAAGCTTACGATCAACCTCATCAAGACCCTCTAGTTTTCCCTTTGTTACCATCATCTTCATCCCCTTTTTACTCATGTGACCAATTCGTTTGTGCCAAGTACTTGTATTAATCATCAGAGTGGCCGCACAAATAATGGAAATTGTGTTTTGCGTCATATACAACGTTCCATGTCTTAAGCCTTGAGCTACTACTTTTGCTCCCTTTGTAACCTTCCAGAAGGCTACACCAAAGGTGCTTACATATCCACTATCATCCATCAATTTGCTAACTGATATAAGGTTACGCCTTAAATTGGGTACAAGTCACACATTCTGTAAAACCAACGTTGCCCCTGAAGCCAACATCAACCTAGCATTTCCCTTTCATGTAATATTGCATGCACTCTTATCTGCAAGAAAGACCGTACCGAAGTCACCTTTAACAATATTACTTAGGAAACCTACGTTTGTAGTAGCATGGAATGAGGCACCCGAATCAACTATCCAAGATTCATTAACATCGTCACATGAAAAAAGTAGATCCTCATCAAAACTAACCTCTTCAGTAAATTTTTTTTTTTTTTTTCCTCATCATCAACTTTCTTAGAAGAAGAGTTACAATCTCGCCTCAAGTGACCTTTCTTTCCACAAGTCCAGTACGCATCGGGCGGCTTAGACTTTCCTCTTGACTGTGATCGACCCCTTCCATATTTTGGCCCTTTTCTGTAAGACCTCCCTCTTTCCTCCACGTTCAACGTACTGCTGTTTAAACTCAAAGAGGGTTCAGATGTTTTACGCCTATTCTCTTTACTCATAATCAAAAAGACTATAGTATCAAATTTAATATCTTCCTTCGCTGATGAATTATTCACATCTGTAATAAACCCTTCCCAGCTCTTGGGCATTTCCCCTAGAAAAGCCCATGCTCTCACTTCCTTGGTAAAAGTGTTTTTCACGGGTTTAAGCTAAGCATGAATAGTATTGAACTCACTGATATGAGCTTGCACACTACCGTTTTCCTTCATCTTCAAAGTAAACAAGCATCGTAAAAGATGTACCTTATTTTCCCCGGATGGTTCAAAGTACATAGAGGACAAAGTTTCCATCAAACTCTTCGTTGTTGTAACTTTGGAGATTATGTGTAGAATCTGAGATGACAGTGCTAACCTAACGGTTCCAAGCACCTTACAATCCAATTGCGCCCACTTAGCATCATCATAATCTGTTGGCTTCATCTCAACTCTGCCCTATGGTAAATCAAGATTCTTCTTATAGAGGTAATCTTCTATCTACATCTTTCACGCTCCAAAATTCAAATCATTAAACTTCGTGATCTTTAATTTCTCTTGATTAACCATCGTTTTTTACCATATAAGCCTTGTAACAAGCGCTTATATACCAATTGTTAAGAATCGAGGTAGCTACTTTATCTTCTACACCAAGAACGATATGCATAATACGCCAAATCCAGAAATAGATAAACACAAAACAATAAAAAAAAAAAAAGTATTTTCCCAGAGGAGGGAAATGGAAAACCCTTACAAATGAAAAACTACTCCTCACAAATAATCCACAATGATCAAATAGGTTACAAATGATCTCTTCAAGCTTCTCAAGTTTTGTAATGAAGTCTTTAAAATCCTAGCTCTTTAGATTAACTCACCAAATGATAGGCTAACAAATAACTTAAGTCCTTTTTATATACTAGAGGACTAATTACAAGCAGAACAGATCTCGAGGCAAATTCAACGATAAAAGGTTTTCAGCCCTAGAAAGTAGTAATTCATTCGAATGACATCCAAGCTCGCTCGAACGACTTCTTTGGTCTCCAAGTTTCCAACGTGAAAACTACTATCTCATTCGAACGAAATCCATACTCGTTCGAACGATACCAATTTTCGTTCAAACGACTTCGACAATTCCAGTTATTCGACAATTTGATTTCATCCTTAATAGTAACTTCATTCTTATAGCTGGAGCCATTATTGTAGACTCATGGTTGGGGAGCTTCTCTATTATTATCATGTCCATCATTATCTCCTTGATGGTTGGTAACTCTCTTAATGTCAATTGTTAGTGCTAACATATTTTTCCTGTTAATATGTTTTTCAGTTGTCTTACAATGCTTTAAGCATCAACATATTCCCATAACATTTTAATATGGCATGATTTCGTAAGTTGCTTATCAGCTTAACAACACTAGTATGAATTATGATGGCCGTGGGAAAATGACTTTCATGATGTCAATTAGTACCTTTTCATGGGTATTCTTGTGATATAGGGGGTACCAAATTCAGCAACTTCGCAACTAGGAAATCATTATCATTTACTTTCCTCAACAACACCATGTTTACCTAAGGTATAATTTAGGGTAGTGATAGTTAAACAGTCACAAATATCCATTGCCAAAGACAAGATAGACTCTTTAAATTTTATGGGAGAGCTTAAAATACAAGCATATATTTTTTAAGTCTAGCTAAAGAGAATTTCTATTATCCTTTTTTTTTTGTTATGCTCTCTTCTTATGTAGTACTTCGTGCTTAGGTTAATATTAACAATCAATGCAATGGTTGGAGGGATCACGAGTAGGACCATTGCCAATTTTATTAATCAACAACGGTTAGATGTTCCCAAAAGTCTAGTAAGATTTAAGAGACTTCTCATTATCCCTTAGTTTTATTTTTATTTTTATTTTTTTCGTTTTTTATCTACTAACACTTTAAACTATCATTTTATTTCATGAATCAGAAACAAGTAATAAGAGTTCCACTTACTTTTTATATTGTAGGATGAATTTCATTATACTTCGCTAAGGTTTGCTTAAGCTAACTACTTTAAATAGGTTCTAGTTTTGATTATTTTAATTACCTTGCAACTCCTCGCTGTATTAAGTAGTTTAGTACCTCCTAAACTATTGTTGCCTTGATTCTTTAAAGGAAGTTTTGACCTTAGACACTGGGAGAATTTCAACGAGGTATGGGATTCGAGTATTCTTATAGATAGTACGTGATCCTTTTCTTCCATTTAGATTTAGTGTTAGTTTTTTAATAACCATTAAATAAGCTATATTTATAGGCATAATGATATGAATGAATAGATACCTATTTACATTGCTAATATAGCACTAAAGAGAGTTCGAGGAGGATTGACAACATTGAATCAGATTGGTTGCACTCCTCATAACTGTAATTTGGTGTATCGATAGCTAGTGATCCTAATAGTATTATGACAAATCTCGTGAGTTTCATTAATTAAAACTATATCCTTATTTGAGTTGTGGGGAGATGGAATTTTATGGTTTCTTATTGTATGACTAATATAAAAATATGTTTCTCAATTACAGATCTGAAATTACATGGACACAGATCATGGATTGAGGAATTAAGCATGGAGAGAGATATTTATTATAAATATCAAAGATATGTTAAATCAAATGGATTTTAAAAGCCTACATTTTAATGATACAACTTGAACAATCAACCTACATGGTGATAACGTTAGACAGAAATTTCATTACTTTATTTTGTAATTTAGATTTAAGAAAATTTTTCAAGACAATGATACTTGGTGTAATATGATCTATAGGTTTATAAAGATCAAGGAAGGTGAAAAGGTTTACGTGCAAAGCAAGAAGCAAACCTTCATGGCGAACTCCATTTTCCTTTTAAGTTTTCTTAGATATTTAGCTTCCATGTGCAATTTGGTACATCTACTGATATCTTCTTATAATAATTTCACTACAAGAAATAAGGCTTTCCACGTCATTAAAAAAGTAACGTGAAAGAGCAACGACGTCATTTTATCAACTAATGTTAACCTCGATGACGTGGAAAACCCAAATTATTCACGTCACTTATAAAGTGACGTTGAAAAAAATATAAATGACGTAAATTCTTAGCATCAACATCACTTCGTTAGCGCCGTGAAAAACACTAACAACGTCATGTTATAAATGATGTCTTTAAGCATATTTAAAAAAATGGAGCAGCCCTCCCCCTCTTCTCCCCACCCCTCCTCCCAATTCCCATAATCACTCACACACTCTAGCAAAGCTAACTACTGAGCTGATATATTGATGTTTTGCATGTAAACAAAGATTTCAAATTAAAAAAGACAAGTACATGGACATAAGTGCAAATTTCACATTCTCGACATAAAAGAAATCATTCACATTTTGAGTTCATAGAAGTTTCCTTCATTGTATGATAACAAATTGAAGTGTAACAAAATACAAACTAATAAGAAATCAAATATTGTACAACTATGTATTCAAGAAATTGATGTTCTCATCATTGTGTTGGACTTGCTTGCCTTGTGTTGAGCGTTATGACCTGTATGGCATTCTGCTAATTTAATAGTTGTCAAATATCCCCAATATATATAAAAAAATCCTTGCATTGAGCGTTATGACATGAAATATCCACAATGATTACATATTATAGTCAGCATTGAAGCATTTACCTAATTAGCTCATGGAGTGGCCCTGCACATTGCGATATGAAAATATGTAATTGATACATAAACAAGGAGAAGCATTCTTTAGAGGAAATATGCTATTAATGGTTTGGAGATACTCCTAGCTTTACTTTTTTCCTTCACTTAAGAAAATGAGACTTTACCTTCTTCAGAAATGCACCATGAGCATTGTGTATTAGACTTCTTTCGGACCTTGTATTTGGATTTTCATATATCACCAAGTAAATCAAGAAACAATAGTTTTGAAAGAGCAGGTCCTGTAACAGAAAAATAATACAGGAAACATGAAATAACATCAAATGTAACTACCCAATAAACCACTGATGTCAAGTGTAAGAACGTGCGACAATGACCAATATTTACTCATGAATTTATTTCTAAAAGGAGACTTATACATCAGATGCAAATTTAAAGGAAAGGGATGAGTTATTGATATGATTACCATTGCTGCAATTAGATATGCATTCTTGAATTACAAGGAAGAGAATTAAAAGTGCTAGGATATAGAATATTTGAATTGCAAGTAGAAATTGTATAAGTTCAAGCGGAATAGAACACTAACATTTGTCACAAAAGCTGTTAAAATTGTACTTGTTGTCATCACAATACCCTTCATTACTTCCTTCCAGTTCCTTATCAAATGCAACCCTGTTTTGAATTAGAAAAAATATTGAAGTAAATATCCTTTTAAATAATCCATAGAGAAAGCAAGACTATGAGAAGTACTCCTAATGTAAGAAAATAAAAATAACTCACTCATTCATCTTGAGAATAGATAAGGTACAGCTTGGCAATGCATTAGAGCCATTTGGGGTAGCAACTAACATTGGCATTGGAATTCTAGCTGGAAGCTTGACTCCTTTAATGTCACAATTTGGATCACCATTTTTTTGAGCAATGTTGAATAAGATGTCTTAAATTTCACAAAGAAACCATTGAGCACTTTTTCATAGATCCACTGAAAAAATCACAATAATATGCAAAAATTTAAAGGTACTAGGCACCTTGCATCGGTGACAAATGTAGCCTGGTAGAAGTGTCTTATTTTCCAACTCCCCGGCCTTCACATAGCCATTTCCATAAATAATGAAAAAACCTATTTTTGAATTAACACAATATCATTTCATGGAGCAACACATAGTACTACCTCCATAAAAAAATAATGAAAATTACTAATTGGATATGCAATCGTAGAAGAAATAAATAAAAAATGCAAAAACCAACTACATTAACAAAGATAAACTCATTACAAGAAAGTCCCCCTTGTTCATGATAATAATAGTAATAATGAAATTCCACCATTGCAATAAAGCAAGAAGAAAACGAATTACACTCCACTAGCACACCTTACTACCCTTTAATTATCCCCACTCACTAAACAAAGATCAATAAGTCAAGGAGATGCTTCATATAAGAAGAATTAGGAGATGGATTTTTCTCAACCACTATCAAATATAGATACAGATACAGACATAAAGAAAGAGTGTTGATTATGGGGAGCAGTTAAAACCCTTAATGATAGAGAGATTAATGGAGCAATTAAAACCTGAATAGAGAGAGAGAGAAAAAAAAAGAGTGTGTATGTTTATCTTTGTCAGACAGGAGAAAACCTTAAATTGAGAGAGAATTGAACCCTTTTAATTACTCAATCACTTCATCTACATCGATCCTTGATGAGAGCTCTAACGAATAATTGTTTTAAACCATCTGCCATTTGTTTATAGCAATTGAACTTTGGATAGATAAACAAAAGTCGGGGAGAGAGAGTATTTTTGAATCATACATGGCGCATATGAATTCAAGTAAATGGGGGTAAAAGATAGAAGGTTCATCATATATTCTTGTAGATCAAAACATTCTAGTTGCAAGATTACTGAAACCAATCTCGTCAATTGGAGATAAATGACGTAAATGTTGTTCAAGGAATCACATAAATGACATTTTTGTTTTTATGTCACTCTCAAAACTGACGTCATACAGAAAAACACATGAAATAACGTCACTTTTTAGGGAATAGCGTAGTATCCAAAACAATTATGGGGAAAAAAATATAAAATTGACCTTTTTATGTTACTTCCAAATAAATGACGTGAATTAAATGAAGTAAAAAGTTATTTTTGGTGTAGTGTTGTATATAAATATAAGTTAGAAAGATGTAGTCATAAGAGTTATGAAAATAGTTTCTTAGGTTACTAATGAAATATTTTGCATTAAAGTAATGAAGCATTTTTTATTTTATTTTTACAGTACACTGTTTTACATGTGTAAATTGAATTGGTTTATTGTTGGGACTGGAAGGAAAGTAGGGGGAGAATGGGTTAATTTTTTAAAATTAGTTTCAAGAAATAACATCATTTTGAAAGTGACGTGGTTATATAATATGTTATAATGCCAATTTTGAAAGTGATGTCCTTAGAAAGTATTGTCACGCCCCCAAAATTGGTATCTGAATAATCTATTAAGAACACAAATTTTGAGGTGTAACGTCGAACATCCTAAAGATGAACCCCAAAAGGTGTAATACAATTTAAAATAAATCGTAAATACATCTACATCACTATGAACCTACGCAGCGGAAAAATAATTTAAAAAGAGATATAATTAGAAATTATTACCTCACTGGTAACTTGAACTCCATAACTGACAAGTTTAGGTTGCTCCAACTCACTACCATTGCTACTGCAATGATTCACTTTAAAAAGTATATGTAAAAATCGTCAGCAAATAACGTTTAGCAAGTTCAAACATCTAGGGTCATAAGACATGAAAGACCAAGATAATCACTGAAAAAAGACATGAAGAGCCCAACAAAATTATGGGGGAAGATCAGCCAAACTACGAGTCCAAAGGAAGGCGGCCTAAGTTGTAATGACCCTGATTTTTTATTTCCTAATTATAACTATTATTATATTCATTGTTGTGATACACTGTATATTCCTATTCATTCTCTCGTCTGCATATTAATTATCCACGTTAAGTCCGCATACATTTTCTGCATATACTCTTTCATTCATTGTGCATCCATTAGTCCTTTCGGCAAGTTCTGTCTATTAGATTCCTTTTTGGCATTCTGGTGGTTTCAGGCGATAGGGCAGTGTTGTGATTTATGGGAACCCCTAGTTGGGTTGTATTTGGCGGTTGTGTGGCTGTTGTTAGTGTGGTTTGGGAGTCGTGATGTTTTTGGGTGTTTTGACATTGCTTGATGGGGAGGCGTAGCGGGCATTTTCTGGGGTGAATCCTTTATAGGATTTCTGGGGTCTTTTCTGAACAGACCAGTTCTATTCGAACAAGACTTTCTCTAATCAAATAGGATCCTTCTTGGTTCAGTTAGATTTTTCCCTGAGTTGCTTTATTCGAATAAGATTTCCCTCTGTTCGAATATGACTTCCCTTTATTCGAATAGGATCCTTCTTAGGACAGTTGTTTTTCCCCTGAACTGTTTTATTCGAATAGGATATTTCTCTATTCGAATAAGACCTTCCTTGTATAGTTGAGCTTTCTTCGCTGACCTTTTCTATTCGAATAAGCCTTCTCTCTGTTCGAATAGGAATATTCTCCCTGTTCGAATAGGAATATTTCTTATTCGAGCAGAGGTGCATTTTGATCACCTGTTAGGTTTAACGCTCTATTTTCCTCACTTTCTCTATTCACTCAAACTCACTCTCTTTCTCCTCTCCCTAACCGATTCCCATCTCCTCCAAACTCTTGATCCAATCTTCCCTACCACACACGGATTATTCGCCAGCATCGTCGCAACTTTCACTCCTATCTTTGGTAAGTAATTCCCGATTCCATTCCGTTATTTTCTCTTGATTTGGCGTAGGGTTTGATTTTTAGGGTTTGGGTTTTGTTGTCGTTTCTTAAATTGATTATTTGCTTGTTGTTGTTATTGGTTGTGATAGCTTGTTCATTGTTCTGATTGCCTCGTCGTTGATCCTAGGTTCAGTATTCCGAGTTGGTTTTCTGCCAGACTTGAATTATTATCTGGCGAGTTTTATTCCCTTATTACTAAGTTTCTATACTAGTTTCTAAGTATTGTTTTAGAGTGTTAAATTGAACTTAGAGATGCTATGTAATTAAACTATAATTTAACCTAGGAATTATTCTGTTTATATTGTTAACCTGTATTTTAGGCTTGTTAATTATTCGGGAGCTTGGTTTATGGTTTTTATAGTACCTGAGCTTAGTTAGTAGTGGTTGGGTTAGCATTCTCGTGGCTTTGCCCTGAATGCCCCTTCCAGCCTTAAGAGATTGATGTGTTGGATGTAGTAACGGTTAGGTTGCTGTATTGGCTATGCTTAGTCGGTGCTACCGAGTCCCTATTCATCCGGATTGCGTTGCTGTATGAGCGGCAACTGTGTTGTTTTCTTGTGCACCTGTTGCATATTAATAACTTATAATAACATTTTTCAAAACTTATTGAAATTGGATACACGAACACTCCGCTTCGGTTAACCTCCGATAGGATCCAAGGAGTCCAAAGAATGGGTTAAAAGATTTGGTGAGATTGGGAATAACACTATCATACCTAATTTAACCACTCAGGAGTGTGGAATGGTATGAGACAGAGTCATGGAGATCCCAACTTATTCCACGGTGAGGTTGAAATTCCTTGAAATGATATGAACTATTACTCTGTTGGGTTGGAAACTCCCATTACCACTTTGATCAAGTGAGACCTATCCTTAGCTTGGTTGAGCTTAACCAAATTGTACCTGTGTATCCCTTTACTGATCTCTTAAGGAAATTAGACGTTAGCGGTTGATCAACCTACTACTTAGGAATTACGAGTATCAATTTTTAAAGTATTACGTCACACCACATCTAGGATAAGTATGGGATTATCCTAGTCATCACGTCACGTCATGGCATTGCATATTCTCTCATCATTGCATCTCTCTCCTCTCATATTCTTGACTCTATTCTCCACCCTCTTATCAACTCTAATCTCCTTTCCTTATCAACAACTTTTTATCCATTGTAGTCATTTAATATATATATTTCTAGACTTGCGTAAACTTGTTTCCTTATTACATTCATCTCTACTTCTATTTCTAGTACAGGTTATTAGTAGAATATTTAGTTCTGTTGGGTTTAGTCAGCCGTGGTTTGCTCACTCTCGTTTTATAACCATTTCAGAGGTTGAGTTGCTTGGACTGCCGCATGGTTAGCCAGTTCGGAGACAGATTTTGCCGCTGTAGATTTCCTTTTGTTCCAGATTTCTGTAGGTGTTCTCAGCTTATGTCGCTGAGTTTTATTCGAGATATTGTATTATATTTTTGAATGATGTGTATGTATATATCTTTTGCTTTCGCGTTATATTGTTATTATTATTTCTTTACTCTGATAATTATTGCTATATGTGAATAGCCGAGCCAAAATTTGTCTACGGCTTGGCTATTTGTGGGGTAGAATCCTTGGATTCCCCGACCTGCACTACTTAGAATCTAGTAGTTGGTTAAGCTACCGATTACTGGATTTTGGGGCGTGACATAAGTAAAGCAAAAAAACCCAATATGATAACAGCGATAACCTAAACTTAAATCTAACTACTACGACCTAAGAGGTATGGTAGATGTGGAAAAAGAATTAGGAAGTCAAGTATACAAGGTTCCTTTTAATTAAGTGGGACCACACTTTTGAACCCTTCTGTATTTAACAAAAGCATATCCCTTATCGTCGAGCCAGGAATTGGCAGTTTCTTTTTTATTGAGCTAGGAATTAGTGGGTAGCGTACCTGATAAGGGTGTTCAAGGATTTTAACCTACAAGTCTAAAACCTAATTTATTTTCACTTTTAGGGATCTATTCCCACAGGGACTATTCACAAAGAATATCAAGGTTGATAGGTAACTTTTTTTACTTTTAGGGATCTATGCCCACGGGGAGTATTCACAAAGAATATCTACGGATGGCAAGGTGTAGCTACCTTATGCATTATTCCATATATTTTTTTATTAAGTTCGTAAACATTCTACTGTTAAAATTTGACCCTCTATCACTACTGATCGTTCTCAGTGTACCCAAACGGGAGAAAATGTTCTCCTTAACAAACTTGACAACAACTGAACTTTGGTTTTGGTAGGATTGGCCTTTACCCACTTAGTTACATAGTCAACTGCAAAAACGATGTATGTGTACTCGGAAGATGGTATAAATATGCCCATGAAGTCAATGCCACAAACGTTGAAGGGTTCAACAATCAAAATAGGGTTTAGGGGCATCATATTTCAACGAGACAAGGCTCCCATTATTTGACATCTATCACAAGTCTTACAAAATTCTTAAGTATCACAAAATAAGGTTGGCCAATAAAAACCACATTATATTTTTTTTGCAAAGGTCTTTATAGAATCGAAGAGGCCACCACAAGCGTGGATGTGGCAGTAAACAAAGATTTTAGTGTGTTCAGAATCTAGGACACATCAATAAATAATTTGATGAGAATAATATTTGAATAAGTATAGATTGTCCCAGAAGAATCATTGGGCCTCACTAAGGAATTTTCCTTTATTGGGCTTGGTCTAAAAGCTAAAAAGTTTCCCTGTGGCAAGATAATTTATAATATCCACAAACCATAGTGTAGAAGGCATTGATCGAATAGACATGAGTTACTCATCGGGAAATGACTCACGAATAGGTACAGACTAATTTGGGGAATCATTGTCCAATCGAGAAAGGTGATCAGCTACAATATTCTCGACACATTTTTTATCTCGAATCTCGATATCAAACTCCTAAAATAATATTATCTACTGGATTAAACGTTATTGGGTGTCCGCCTTAGAGAGAAGGTATTTGATAGTAGCGTGATCCGTATAGAGTATTAGTTTTAAACCTATGAGATAAGAAAAAAATTTCTTTGAAGCAAAGACTATTACTAAATGTTCTTTCTCTGTGGTTAAGTAATTCAATTGCACATCATTGAGAGTTTTACTAGCATAATAGATGACGTACGGAAGATTATCAATGTCTTATGTCAAGACAACCCCAATGACTTAGTCAGATGTATCACACAGTAACTCAAAAGGTTCACTTCAATTAGGAGGTTGTATGATGGGTGTAGATGTTAGACGTGTCCAAAGATTTTCAAAAGTATCAAGACAAAGACTATCGAATAAGAAGGTGGTATCCTTGGTAAGGAGATTGCTAAGGGGTCGAGCGATTTTGCTAAGTTATGAAGTAAAATGTTAATAAAATCTAGTATGCCCCAAGAATGATCAAACATCCTCGACATTTTATGATGGCGGGAGACTAGGTATGACATATACCTTTGCTTTATCAACTTCGATTCCCTTTGCAGAAATCACATGCCCTATAATAATTCCTTTCTTCACCATGAAGTGGCATTTTTCCTAATTTAGGACAAGATGTTTCTATTGACACATAGCTAGGACAAAAGATAAGTGATTGAGACATTGATCAAACGAATCTCCAAAGAGCAAGAAGACATCCATAAGCACCTCTAGAAAACACTCAGCCATATTAGAGAATATGCTTAGCATACATCTTTGAAATGTGACGAAAGCATTGCATAACCCAAAAGGCATGCCACGATAGGCAAAAGTGTCAAAAGTACTAGTGAACGTGGTTTTCTCTTGGTCCTCATTAGGAGTGATGGGTATTTGATTGTACCCCAGAATACCCATTAAGAAAACAATAATATTCAAGATCGGAGAGACTTTCAAGCATTTGGTCCATGAATGACAAGGGAAAGTAATCTTTTTGAGTGATCGAATTAAGCTTTCTATAGTCTATACATACTCGCCACCCTGTAGTCATACCAGTATGGATAAGATCATTGTGATCATTCTTTATAACTGTTATTCTAGATTTCTTAGGAACAACATGAATAAGGCACACCCATGGGCTATCAAAATTAGGATTAATAATCACAGCATCAAGCAATTTAAAATTTTCTTTTCTTACAACCTCGGTCATAGTCGGGTTAAGCCTTCTCTGTCCTTCTCGGGACTTTTTAGTATTATTCTCAAACTTAATCTTATGCATGTAAACAAAGGAACTAATACTCTTAATATTAAAATTGATCTATCCAAGAGCTTTTGTGTTTTCCTTTAATGCACGCATTAATTTATCTTCATTCTCAAGCTTAAGGATCCTATGATGGCAGGAAGAGTCCCATTAGTACCTTGATAGGCATATTTAATATTTTCAGGAAGAGATTTAAGCTTAAACTTGGCGGGTACTTCTTCCGCTTCGGGAATTCAATCTTCGACTTTTAAAATTTTAACCACATTAGTGGTATCCAAAATAAGGATAGAATCTAATAGGATATTGAGCTCATTGATGAGGACATCAACAAGAAAACCATATCTAAAGTGTGTAAGGCAAGCTTCTAGTGGATTACTAGGATTTGAACTATGAAATGTAATGTTTATAAGTGTACAAAGCATGTTACACTCATCGGGTTCATCTTCAGACGGTGTATGAGTTGGAATGAAGATGTTCAAATTGATAGTCTTATTCCCATAAGTTAACTTCATAGCTTTACTACGATAATTGATAGAAGCATTAACGGTGGCCAAGATCAGTCGGCCAGGGATTAATGGTATCTCATGTCGGGGACACTCTACCAGATTTGTGTCAAGAACCACAAAGTCCACCGGATAAAAGAAGTCATCTATTTGGATGAGTACATCCATCACTACGCCTCTAGGAACTCGAATGGACCTATTAGATAGTTATAAGGTTTAATTTGTGGGTATGAGTCCTTCTAGAACTAACTACCTAAATACCAAGTAAGGAATTGGGTTAATACTGGCACCTAAATCAAACAAGGCTTTCCATATCCGGTTTGTCCCTATGTGGCAATAAATTGTTGGCATTCCGGGATCTTTTTATTTCAGAGGTACCTTGTTCAAGATTATGGAGATAACTTGAGCATCCAATTGAATAACATTATCATTATCATAGACGTCGAAAGCCTTTTTTGGAAGTAGTCATTCATCGTTTGAACATGCATAAGTCCTTGATATGTTTTGTATATGAAGGAATTCGTCACAATGACTCGCTAAATGGAATATTGATCTTAAGATTTTTAAAGATTTCTTTAGCCTCTTCATCAGGAATCTTCTTCCCATTCTTAGAAAGCATATGGGGAAAAAGTGCCTTGGGGCCACTAGGCTAAAAAAAAATTCAATCTTCTTCGTATGCTAGATTTTTTTAGTCTTTTCTCCTGCAACAGGTATTTCTTCACTCATGGATTCTTCCTCCTCTTCAACAACTTTGGTAGAAGAATTAGGATAAACAAAAGGTTTATCCTCAGGTATTCTAACTTTATCGTCTATAATTTTGCTACTTTTAAGTATGATAACCGCATTTGCATGATCATAGTTATTGGAGATCTCACTTTGATCCTTTGGGTTGGGTTGGGTTTGACTTGGAAATGTACCCTTGTCTCTAGTACTTAACCCAGTTGCCAATTGAACGATGGTTGTTTCTATCCTAGTAATGGATTGCCGATTCATTTGTTTAAAATTTTGCATGAGTTGGGTATTTGATTGCAATAAGCCTTGAAATCTTTCTGAGATAGTTTCCTATTATGAGGAGAAATATATAAAGTATTCCCCTGATGCTAAAATCTTTCATACGAATTTATAGAATTGTTTAAAAATGAGTTATTCTTCCCTGAAGAATTTCATTGATTGGAAAGTTGGTTGTAGGGTAGCACATAAGGTTTTTGATGAAAAACATTTACATGCTCCTTCTTTGCCTCCCTAATTCCATGAATAAATGGGCAGTCTTGAACAAAATATTCCGAGTTATCACATACAGTACATGCCGGCATTTCGACTTGAAAAACGGGTGCTCTAGCGGATATCTTATTATTTGCTATTTCCAGAGATTCTGGCTTTCGCATGATGGTCGTTAGTGTAGGATCTGACTGGGAGTTGGATCCAACTCTAAAGGCATTACCTCCGATTCATATATATCATTTTCTCTCATGGTTCCCCAAGTTTATAATTTTTCTACCATCTCTTATAAGAAGTCCAAGCCCTCTACATCATCATTATCAGTGAATTTCTCTAAACAAAAGGATTCTACCATTTTTTTGGTTTCAACATTTAATATATCATAAAGATTTCTAGTCAGGACTCATGAGTTGATACAGTAATGAGGGCATTGTAGGACCAGTCCCTTATATCTCTCTAGCTAATCCTTTAAGTTCTCTCCATGAAGTTAGATAATCCTAAGAATGGCCCTACGGAGGGTCTCAGTTTTCTCAAGAGAGAAAATCTTCTTGTAAAAGGCTTCAGTAAAAACTTCAAAACTCGTGATGAATTTAGGTCATAGAGCTTAAAGTCATCTCTTAGCCTTTCCTAGTAAAAAATGGGAAATAAAATGAGCTTCATGGCCTCCATTTCATTGTCACTCCTATACCTTTAGAGGAGCATTAAATTATCTAAATCCCATATATAGGCATATGGGCTATTATTACCCCCTCCCGAGAATTTTGACAATGAATTAATAAGTGCATTCCTAAGTTTAAATTGCCCAATGGTAGGAGGTAAAATAATGCATGAAGCACGATTTGTTATTTTAGGAAACATGTGATCCTTGAGTGGAACCTGCACGGGTTCCAAGCCATTCTCATTGTTATTCTCATTTACATCTTCGATCTCAAATAATTGGGGTAGGAGAAACTAAATAGATTGAGCAAAGAAATTGGACTCGGATCAAGTCTCAATAGAGATACGTGGAAGGCAAAGATTTCTAACTTACCTTCAATAGGAAAAGTCTCCTTACAGGTCTGGTTTGTATGACCTCTCATATCAATAAAGATTGGAATCTCATGATGGGCTGACTTGCATAACTCAAAATTGATCAGAATATAAATCAGGTCAGATTTTCGAATCCTCCCAAGATGACACTCAAGCACATAAAACCATTCTTTCCTATTCTACTAAAAGTGTACACAATGATGATCAACCAAGAATGAGGTACAAAAAAATAAACACAACTACCGTCAACCAAAAGTTGGGTACTTCTTCCTTCTAGTAAATGACCCCACCTAGGAATTAGGGGGTTCGGATTGTAAAATACCTTGACGATAATTCTATATCAATCAGGTGTCGATTATGTGAGGTAATCCCTTGCTTTAATCTTTTTAGATGTGCCTTATTTATGGTCAAGTTGTAAACCCCGTCTTAGGGTTCGGTTGCTCGTATTCCTGATAGTGGATTGGCTCTCACATTGAGTTATTTTTTATCACTTTAGCAATAACTCGCATGCAGTTCTAGTCACCTAAAAGTACATCCTCTACTGGAAAGTGGGGAGACCCGTTTAGAATCACCTTTCCATACTAGTTATGCTAGGGAACATACTTCCACCAAACAAACATAGCCACTTATCAGGGGTCTTAATGAACGTGTTCTTATGCTCCTAGTCAAAGCTTCTATAAGCCTTTTTGATTATCTAAGTATTTTAAGGCTTAATCTTGGTTTCTTTTAAAGGCAATGTCATGTTTTAAAAATAAAAACTGGGTCGTGACCTCCCCTAGTGTCCTAGAGTGCGGTGCCATACGCGGGTGATGAAATCCTACTTTTTGTTTACCCTTTATCTAATATTTGAATTTAAAAGTACGCAAACTTGATGCACATGACTAAAAATAGATCGCTTCGCAGGAGGGTGTGACATAAGAAAGTACTTGCGGGGTAGCCTTTTTAGGGGATCGTTGTTTACCCCAATGATAGCGTTGAGATGGCACACCTGGGCTCTCTGGCTCAAGTAGGCATTGTAGAAAGGTCCTCCCCAGATGTGGGTTCCAATATAGCCCGTACATAAAACAAAATTACACTTGCCATCCTTACCTTAATTACAAACTCTCACTCAAGAATTACAAGTATTTTCCTCACTACAAGTCACTCAATGGGTAGAAAATCGCCCATACTTTCCACACTTTGTAGATAAAAGAGAGGTCATTATGGTTATTTACGAGACTCTTTAGCGAGAGTTTCTGCAAGCTTAGAAGTACTTAGTCATGGTCTAAATATTTTGATCGTAAAAACTGTAAAATTTTATAAAAATTCGCCAAATTCATGTTTAGAAAATTTTGGAACACGTCTTAAGCTAGATGTACTACCTTCTAATTAGAAGAAGTTAACATTGAGTGATATTTCTAAAAAAAAATGGTACTTCACGGTAGTATTAAATTTATTACTTCTACTAATATTTTGGTCAATCTAAGGGAATCTAGTATTTGAGGTAGGAATGGTCTACTACAAGGTAAACAACTGCCTAAGAATAAGTTCTATCCTGAAGTAATATAATAAGGATTTTTATGAGCCAAAATAGCTCTAAAAACTTTTATGGCGCAAGGCATACTTGCATGATCAGAACTGAAATATGAAGAATTATCACCAATCTCGAGTATAGTCATAAACTATGTGAAATGAGCAAGGTTAAAAGTCTACTTGTAATAATCCAGAGCCTAGTCACGAAGGGCACAAAACCTCAGCAACGACACCATTTGATAAATTCGTATCAAATTGGGTCTTTGTTGACATGAGTTTACTATTTCAAGTTGTCGTCCACGAAGACGAACGGAAAGTAAAAATTGTCTTATATTGTGTTATGTCTAGGAAAAATTGTTAAAAAGAATATTTTGCAAGTAATTTTAAAAAAAAAAGAATCCGACTCCACCACCATTTACAATAAACCCAATACGAAGCTTACATTTAAATCTCCTCTAATTATTATAAATAACTAACCACACCTTTTTGATATCAATGAACTAACTAAAACATATCATATAGACTAACTAATTCTAAGAAACACAACTCATTAAAGCGTTATACTAAACATGAATTGTTAAATTATAAGTATTTAGAGTAATATAATATTAGTGATTAGTTTTATTATAATTTCATCATATGATTTGGGATTCTACAAAACATAATTTATATATCTAATTAAAGGGATTATAAACTAATAATGCTCATTTTCCAATATCACATAGTGATGTAGTCTTATATTTTTCAAACTCATTTTCAAAGAAATAAATATTTACTACATATTAATTTTATGATAATGGCAGTTCCCCTTCATCCTAGCAGATGGGTTTAGCCAATCATTACTAATAATGTAGAATTAAGATAAAGATATGATGACATGATTCAAAACAATAGAAAGAAATGAAATTTATTGATGCAAACTAAAAACTTACAAGATTTGTCGATAACCCAAAATGCTTACAACAAAAATTCTAACAAATCTTCAAGCTCACAATCCCGTTCTTACAATGCTCTCAAGCTCTAAATTGGATGATTATTCATGGTCAAGACCTCTAATTTTATAGATGAAGGAGAGGGTTACATGTTTAGTAAGAGATTATTTTCACCAAATCAAATTTAATCCAATTTGTAGAATTTATTCATAAATATATACTCAGTATAAAAATATGAAAAATTCCATTAAATATCTTCACATCTTAGAAACTTATCCAAAAAATTTTAAAAAAATTAGGCGAATATAAACCGACCTGATTGTCACATTTTCACAGCTACTAATTTCTTAAAGATTTTATTCTCAGTGAAATATTAAATATACTCAATAAAATCTTCCTAGTCATAATAAAATATCTTTAATATGTCAAATATTATCTTGATTTTCCCTTGAATTTTTTTTTTTTATTGGAGATGCTTCGAGTTATAGTTAAGATGGTAGCCTTCTCCAACAGTTGTAGTGGCTCTTAAATTCAATTTTTTGTACACTCTTATCTAACATAACCTGGAACAATAATAAATCAATAATTAGCCTTATTTAGCTATAAAATGAGGCCTAGAACCCTTAAATAAGTAGAGTAAAATGAGCATTTTTACATGCCCATCATAGATGAGTGGCTTTATCCCCAAATTCCGTTGGGTTCCTCAGATAGGTAAATAAAACCTATCTTGAAACTAACGATCTAGAAGTATATTAGGGTGCTATAATGACATATATACTTCTAAATGTTATTAGATAACATCTAATTGCACCTAGATGCAAAAAAATGGTTTCCAGAAGCCATGGTTTTAGAAACAAGACAAGGTCAATCAGCAATTGAATACTCAATAATATCTTAAACCATAAAGTGTATTTAGAAATAATTTTAAGTCTTATTTGAATTAGTCATTGTATTATGTTATCTCTAACTCCTGGTTATAATAATTTGCATCAAGGGGAATACAATGTTTTAAATAGGGATGCCAATGGATTGGATTTAACCTTGTATAAGAAGAAATCGATCCTCTATGACCCGATCCTTTACCTAACAGATTAGGTTAGGATTCACCATGACCCCATCCTTTAAAAATTTGATCCGTTAACAGGGGTATATACCTATTGGTTATGTGTAATATGTCTCTAACTTTGCCTCTAATTTTAATATATGGGATGCATCATTTATTGGTTTATTGGTATGTATTATCAATTTTATATAAATGTTAGTATCCATGGTTTACAAAAATATGCTTTGTGATAATTTCTATAACTTAATATAACAAGAATTGAAAATTTTCTAAAGGCTTTAAGCATAATAGATCAGATCGGGTCAGATAAGAGTCACATAAATCCTTAAAGGATCGGGTCAGGATCACAAAATCGTGATCGGGTCATGGTCTCTATATTCCTTAACGGATCGGGTCAAGATTGACCAAAATCCTCGCTCGATTCGGTCCATTGACAGCCCAAGTTTTAAAACTCTACCAACTCATGTAAGAGACTAGGTGTATTGAAATGTTTATTTATGTCTAATATAAAAAATAAAGGTAGCAATTAAAAACTATAGTATGCTTACCTTATAGTGTTATTTTTCAAAAAAATTAAAAAAATAAGGTCATCCAAGAGGTCAAAGCAGGAATAGAATTTATTTTCAGTATGAATCGGTTTTGGATTGGTCTGAATCAAGTTCAGATCCAAAAACTGTGTCGCGCCCCGAAATCAAAACATTAGAGAATAATCTAAAATATTGTCATTCGGGTGTGCAGGTCAGGGAATCTAAAGATTTGCCCCACCATAACCTTGCTAATAGGAAATAACTCAGTCATTCACTATAGCAATATCATCAGAGTAAAAGAATAAAGCGGAAGAAAAAGATATATATATATATATATATATATATATATATATACAAAATCTCAAAATACCACACAGCGGCAAAGACTGAGAATATACAAGGAACATAATAACTGGCACAAAAACTGCTGCCGCAACACTGGAACTAGCAGCAGGAACTCCCAGCCAAACCTTGCAACTACTCAACCTCTGAAAGGGGGGAAACAAGGCGAGAGTGGGAAAAACCATGACTCACTAATGCCTAACAAGGCTAAATAACATACTAATATAATAGGTGCAGAGAAAGAGGAGAGATAAATGCGATATAAGATGTTATAAAAAAATTAATATATATATATATAAGTGCATAAAATAAAGGAAAGGGTTGGGAGTATACGGTAAGAGACATGAGAAATGTGCTACGATGATGTAATATGGTAAACTAGGATAATCCCAAAATTATCCCAAATGTTGGATGATGTGATGATGTGATATGATATGGTATGGTGATATGAAATCAAAAACTAGACCCTATAAATCAATGTATTGGGCTGATCAGCCGCTAATGCATAATAACCTTAACGAGATCTCAGTTGGATACAAAGGGTACGATTAGTAGCAAGCACGACCAAGCTTAAGATTTCTCACTTGATCAGAGTGTTCTGGGCTTTGCAACCCACGGAGCCAACGTCCAAACTTTATTTCGCATTTCAAGGGATTTCAACCTCACAGAGGACTAAGATGGGTACTAATGGAAAACTGTCTCATACCATCCCACACTCCCGGATGGGTGAATAGGTATAATAGTACCCGTCCCAAACTCACCCACTTATTTTAACCCGATCTAGGAATCCCAAATCCTAATGAGGGCCAGCCGTATGGAGCTTTGTTATGTATCTGACCCCGTTAAGTTAAAAGAATACAAAACCCACAGACGAAAATAGATCACGAGGATCAAAACACCACAGCCGTCAAACCCAACCAACACACATAGGATAACCATCTCCCTCGGAGAATGGTAAACAATCCTACCATAGATGTAAATAGTGAATAATATACCCAGTCTCAATATTCAACAATCTTTAGTCTCTACAAGACTGGAACCCGTAAATCAAGGACAACCAACGCGAACACCACACAATGTATAACCTCCTAACAGACAAGGAGAACATATACCCCATGACTGACAAAGGAAAATCAAGCACAGAAGAAGGCAACATAAGCCATATTTATATCACAAACACTCTAAATGCCATATGCATAACTCTGTCTAACACTAATCAAATTAGTAATGGAATTTAATAATGGAGGGACACTCGCCTAATAAAAGGATAAGCTGTACAGTCGACAAACGACAGGGCAAACCAAGCCTCAGCATCCTGGCTCACGGCAATCACACCAACACCAAACAACAACAACCCAATACCTAAAATCAACCACAAACCACAGTCTTAAAAATACCCAAACACCAAAACCCTAGAATTACAAGGGTTCCACCAAAGCCATAATCAAATCAACGATAAGGAAGGGGGAAAGGAAATTACTCACCAAAGAAGTGGCGAGATCAATCCCACAATGAATCGCAGCGAGGAACGAGAGAGAGGAAGAGTCTAATTTGGAGAGAAAGAAAGTGTGTGAGAGTGAGAAAGTGTAAGTGAGGGAAGAAATAAAATAGAATGGGTAGATAAAAACCCCAATGAAACAATACTCACCTCGGGGCAATCCAACAGCCAAGAATCGCATGAGAAGACCCAACCTGGTCATCCAAACGCGCCTAAGATCGAGTCGAACACATAATTTATTCTAACAAGACAAGACAGGTTGAAGCCTAATCGATGAGGAAATAGTTTGTTCGAACAGAATGAAACGAAAGGAAATCGACAGAACAGACATCTATTCGAGTAGAAGATATTTCTAGTCGAATAGAATGAAACAGGAAGGGATGCATTCAAACAAAAAATAGGTTGTTCGAATAAAATGAAACAGATAGAAATCTATTCGAGCAGGAACAAGTCTGATCGAATGAAATAAAGCACATACTGGAATAACTCAGAAGACCAAAAAGACTCCTTCCAAGGGAAATTGGAGAAACCCAAGAATCCTAATACAGATCTTCTCTGGATCGTACCATGCAATCACAGCAGCAACAACAACAACGCCTCCAACGACCAAACCACATGCACCTGAAACCACTGCACACCCTCCTCCGCCAAAATCACTGAAACTCAGAAAAGGATGAAAGGACGAACCCAAACCCTGGAGATAGGAATGAAATGCAGATGCACACTGTATGCAATGTATGTGGATGCATGATGCGTAATGTGTGAATAATAAAATAAAATAAATAATAATAATAATAAATAAATAATAAAGAAAAGAAAGAAAGAAAAAATAATATTCTCGGACACTACATTCTACCTTCTTAAAAAGAAATTTTGTCCCAGAATTTAACATACCTCAGCCCGAGAACAAGTGCGGATAACGACCTCTCACATCCGCCTCTAACTCTCAAGAAGCCTCACTAGGATCATGGTGAGTCCACTGCACCTTCGCAAAAGGAATAACCTTGCTGCGAAGAATATTGTCTTCTCGGTCCAGAACACACACCGGATGCCCATCATACGAGGTATCTTCCTAAACCTCTAGGTGCTCCTAATAAATCACATGAGTAGGATCTCGTTCATACTTCCTGAGCATCGAAACATGAAACACATTGTGAACTCGACCCAACTGCGGCGGTAATGCCAAACGCTAAGCCAACTTCCCAACTCTGGCAAGTATCTCAAATTGTCCTATGAACCTCGGAGCCAATTTCCCTTTCTTACTGAATCGCATCACGCCTTTTATCGAAGAAGCCTTCAGTAATACATGATCGCCAATCTCGAACTCTAAAGGTCTCCTACGAACATTTGTGTAATTCTTCTATCGACTTTGAGTTGTATGTAACCAATATCTAATAACTGAAATAGCCTCGGTAGTCTTACAAATTAAATATGGCCCCAATAAACTCTTTTCACCGACCTCTGCCCAACTCAGTGGTGATCTGCACGGTCTACCATACAAAGCTTTATATGGTGTCATCCCAATGCTCGACTGGAAGTTATTGTTATATGCGAACTCCGCCCACGACAAATGCTCGTCTCAACTGCCCTTGAAGTCTAACGCACAAGATCGAAACATGTCCTCAAGAATCTGGCTGACTCTCTCTGTCTGACCATCGGTCTGTAGGTGGAAAGCTGTGCTAAAATCTAATCTGGTATCCATAGCCCGCCGAAAATTCTTCCAAAAGTTGCCGGTAAACTTAGCATCCCGATCTGATACGATAGACACTGGTACTCCATACAACCGCACTATCTCATTCACATACAGCTTACTCAGCTCCTCGAGGGTTAAAGTCTTGCGAACCGGAATAAAGTGAGCTGATTTGGTCAATCGATCCACGATCACCCAAATTGAGTCGTGATTCCTCTTCGTCCTCGGTAATCCCACAATGAAATCCATCGTCACATGTTCCCACTTCCACTCCAGAATCTGTAATGGTTTAAGTTCCCCTGCTGGTTTCTGATGTTCAACTTTCACCTGCTGACATGTAAGACATTTGGAAGCAAACTCAGCTATCTGTCACTTCATGTTGTCCCACCAATAATGCCTCTTCAAGTCTTGATACATCTTTGTACTGCCTGGATGAATAGTATACCTAGAGCCGTGAGCCTTAGTCAAAATTTCACGCTTCAATACTTCTGAATCTAGCATGCATAATCTCCCGCTGTATCTGATACTACGATTTGGGCTAACTGTCCAATCTAGTTTACTAACATTTGATGCCCACGACTGTAGCTTAGCATCCTGCTGCTGGGCTTCTACGATCCTAGAAATCAAAGATGGTTGAACCCTCAAATTTGCCATAAAACCACCCGTACCCTGTAAACACAAACTCAGCCTGAAATCTGCCACGTTGTGAAGCATCAACCACTCATAAATTATCAGACGTACAAGAAATCCCCTTGCAAGTCAGCATAATAATCTTTCAAGAATTCCATCCATCTGCGTTGCCTCATATTCAGCTCCTTCTATGAGAAAAGGTACCTCAAACTCTTATGATCTGAATAAAGCTCGAACTTCTCCCCGTAAAGATAATGTCGCCAAGTCTTCAACACAAACACCACAGCTGCCAACTCGAGGTCATGAGTAGAGCTGTTTCTCTCATGCACCTTAAGTTATCTTGAAGCATAGGCAACAACCTTTCCTTCTTGAATCAAAACACAACCAAGTCCGCTGAGTGACGCATCACTGTAAACAATATACTTTTGTCCATTGGAAGGAATAATAAGAACTGGAGTTGTAGTCAATCTCTTCTTCAATTCTGCGAAAGCCAATTTACACTTGTCATCACAAACGAATCGAACGTCCTTCTGTGTTAATCGAGTCAACGGAGCTGCAATCTGAGAAAAGTCCTCGATGAATCTACGATAATAACCCACTAAACCCAGAAAACTGCGTATCTCGGTAACGTTCTTCGGCTGATCCCAATCCATAACAGCCTCAGCCTTAGATGGATCCACCACGATGCCATCCTTGGATACCACATGACCTAGGAATTTTACCTCTTTCCGCCAAAAGTCACACTTCTCAAACTTCGCAAACAACTCGTTCTTCCTCAGAGTCTGTAAAGCAATCTTCAAGTGTTCCTCGTACTCGGTCTGTGTCTTCAAATAGATCAAAATGTTGTCCACAAACACAATAACGAACCAATCAAGATAAGGATGAAATACTCGGTTCATCAAATCAATAAAAGCTGCTGGAGCATTTGTCAATCCGAAAGGCATAACCTAAAACTCATAGTGCCCATAACGCATCCTGAATGATGTCTTTGAAATATCCTCCTACTTGATTCTCAGCTGATGGTAACCCGATCTGAGATTGATCTTCAAAAAGAACTTAGCTCCCCAAAGCTGGTGGAACAAGTCCTCGATCCTAGGTAAGGGATACTTATTCTTAATCGTGACTTTGTTCAACTTGCGATAGTCGATACAAAGACGCATAGACCCATCCTTTTTCTTAACAAATAATACTGGAGCACCCCACGGTGAAGTAATCGGCCTGATAAACTTCTGATCTATCAGTTCGGATATCTGATCATATAATTTTTTCAGCCCGACTGGTGCCATACGATATGGAGCCTTTGAAATCGGAGTTGTACCAGGTAAAAGATTTATACTAAAATCAATCTCTCTCGTCGGAGGCAACCCAGGTATCCTATGAATAGCATCTGAAAATTCACACACTACCGGAATGGAACTAACATCAACACCAGAGGATTCGAACTCTAAGAATGCTAACAAACCGTCCCCTAACCGCACTGATTCCGAACTAGCAAACACGAATCGCTTCTCCCCAGGGATACTGATAGTAGCTGACTTCTCAAAACAGTCTAAGGTAACTCGATGTGTCGACAACCAATCCATACCCAAGAAAATATAAACTCTTGCATCGGTAGTACCAACAGGTCTGCTGAAAGAATGCGACCACAAACAACTATAAAGCAATCTCTACAAATACGGAAAATAGAAACCGAAGTATCGAGAGGAGTACCCACAGAAATCTCGTCATGCAACAAGGAAGACTCAAAATAAATAGAATAAAGAAACATGCATGATATGAATGAATGCGATGCACCAGAATCAAAAAGAACTCTAGCGGGTGAATAAGAAATATGAATCGTACCTTCAAATGCAGATCGAGCGACGTGAGCACTTTACTTTCCAGCTGCGTACATCCTGCTCTGCCTGTGGCCCTGGCCCTGGCCCTACTGTTGAATCGGATGTTGCTGTCTCTGCCCACCCTGAGGACCTAGACGATCTGTCTACTCTGCGTGCCCTGAAACTGCTGAGTCTGCGGTGGCCTCGACTGGTGACGAATAGGACCCTGAAGCTATTGTAATGGTTATGGACCCCTGACTGGCTTAGGATAAAACCTCTTAGAGTGCCCTTTCTCCCTGCAGATCTAACACTCCCTAAAAATTAGCTGTGGTCCCATAACTCTAGTTGATGCTCCATCAGTATTACCAAACTTCTGTCTCTTCAAACCAAAGTTCTCATACTGCGTCTGAGCTGCCTTGCCCTTATCGGGTCTCTGGTCCTATTTTAGCTGACTCTTCGAGTCCTTGGACTTGTGTTCCTCAATATTATTTTTCTCTATCACCAAGGCTCTAGACAAAACCTATCTATACGAACTAACCCTTGAAGCAATAAAGAACTTCCTAAAGTACGGACGAATACCCTTTAAAAATTTCATTTTGCGCTGCTTCTCGTCCTGAACAATAAACGGAACATATCGAGAGAGCTCGTTGAATCGTAGGTCGTACTGAGAGATACTCATATCACCCTGCTCAAGCATATAGAACTCTGAGATACAAGCATCCCTGTAACTATGCTGGAAATACTGCTTGAAGAACCGACCCTAAAAAGATGCCCAACGCACTGGAGTCTCCGCAATCATCCTCCTGGCTATATTCCACCAGTGATCTGCCTCAACCTGTAAGAGGTAAGTCGCAAGTGTTACCCTCTTATCATCCGAACACTTCATTGCATTCAAGGTTTTTTTTATAGACTTGAATCATGTCTCTGCCTCAGAAGGAACCATCGTGCCAGAAAATGTCAGATGCTTATATTTCTGAAGCTGCTCACAGAGGACTAAGATGGGTACCAAGGGAAAACTGTCTCATACCATCCCACACTCCCAGATGGGTGAATAAATATGATAGTAGCTGTCCCAAACTCACCCACTTATTTTAACCAGATGTAGGAATCCCAAATCCTAATGAGGATCAGTCGTGTGGACCTTTGTTATGTATCCGTCTCTGTTAAGTTAAAAGAATACAAAACCCACTGACGAAAACAGATCACGATGATCAAAACACCACAGCCGTCAAACTCGGCCAACACACATAAAATAACAATTTGCCTCAGAGAATCGTAAACAATCCTACCACAGATGCAAGCAGTGACTAATATACCCAGTCACAACATCCAACAATCCTCAGTCTCTACATGACTGGAACCCATAAATCAAGGACAACCAACAAGAACACCACACAATGCATAGCCTTCTAACAGACAAGGAGAACATATACCCCATGACTGACAAAGGAAAATCAAGCACAGAAGAAGGCAACATAGGCCATAATTATATCACAAACACTCCAAATGCCAAATGCATAACTCTGTCTAACACTAATCAAATTAGTTAAAATTTTATAATGAAGGGACACTCGCCTGATAAAAGGATAAGTTGTACAGTCGACAAACAACAGGGCAAACCAAGCCTCAACACCACGGCTCACGATAATCACACCAACACCAAACAACAACAACAACCCAACACCTGAAATCAACCACAAACCACAGTCTCAAAAATACCCAAATACCAAAACCCTAGAATTACAAGGGTTCCACCGAGGCCACAATCAAATCAACGATAAGGAAGGGAGAAAGGAAATTACTCACCAAAGATGTGGCGAGATCAATCCCACAATGAATCGCAGCGAGGAACGAGGGAGAGAGAGGAAGATTCTAATTTGGAGGGAGAGAGAGAGAGTGTGTGTGTGTGAGAGTGAGAGAGTATGAGTGAGGGAAGAAATAAAATGGAATAGGTAGATAAAAACTCCTAGTACACAATCCTCATCTCGAGGCAATCCAACAGCCAAGAATTGCGTGAGAAGACCCAACCTGGTCGTCCAAACGCGCCTAAGATCGAATCAAACACATTACTTATTCTAACAAGACAAGATAGGTCGAAGCCTAATCGAACAGGAAATGGCGTGTTCGAACAGAACGAAACAAAAGGAAATCGACAGAGCAAACATCTATTCGAGCAAAAGATATTTCTAGTCGAACATAATGAAACAGGAAGGGATGCATTCGAACAAAAAATAGGTTGTTCGATTAAAATGAAACAGATAGAAATCTATTCGAGCAGGAACAAGTCTGATCGAATGAAACAAAGCAGATACTGGAATAATTCAGAAGACCATAAAGACCCCTTTCAAGGGAAACTGGAGAAACCCAAGAATCCTAATACAGATCCTCTCTAGATCGCACCACGTGACCACAATAGCAGCAACAATAACGCCTTTAAAGACCCAGCCACAGGCACCCGAAACCACTGCACACCCTTCTCCGCCAAAATCACAGAAGCTCAGAAAAGGAAGAAAGGACGAACCTAAACCCTAGAGATAGGAATGAGATGTTGATGTACACTATATGCAATGTATGTGGATGCATGATGCGTAATGTGTGAATAATAAAATAAAATAAATAAAATAAATAATTAAATAATAAAGAAAAGAATGAAAGAATGAAAAAATAATTTGGGACACTACAAACTGGGTTTGAACCGAGTCAGACCTGGTCTGACCAAGTTAGAGAATGAGTTTGGTTTGCTGGACGGGGTTTAGACTGGATCCAAGACCGGGTGACGTTTTACTATATCTCTGAGATACGTGGCCACATGTTGTCAGGACACGTGGTTTTACATCATCTAGACACGTGGTCGCACATAATCTAAACACGTGGCCTAACTCATTATCATGGTACGTTAGCGTTTATGGGTTCCATCATGCCACGTCAGCAGTGACACATGGTATGCAATGTCAGCTCGGTGGGTTATCTAGGTGCCATGTCTGTACTGATACGTGACGTGCCACATCAGCTCTGTAGGACCCTTAGGTACCACGTCATCACTGACCCATGACATGCCACGGTAGGACCCCCAGGCATCATTTTATCATTGACACATGACCTATTATGTGGCAGACACGTGTCCAAGACACGTAAGTTCAGCGGGGCCTACCCCTTGCCATATCAGTTGTGGGGTCACCCCACGTCAGCACGTAGGAACTACCACTTAACTAATTTGGAAGTGCCACATCCGCAATGCGAGTCCCACCAGAGTCTGATGATATCATTATCCCTAGTTGCTGATGTCAGCAAGCTATAAACCCTAGGATGATATCATCCCTAGGTCAATTACTGTTGGTATTTTATGATTATGGCATAATTTCTCACTATTTTCACGACCAATTTCACGGTGAACCAGGTGCTTCAATGATGAACATAATATACCCACGTGATTGTGGGAATATAGGCTACGTAACCAAAATACTACCATAGTCTAATGTTGTCAACAAAATACCATAAAATACCTTTAAAAATAGCCCTTATAAAAGGGTAAAAATAGGTAAAAATGCCTTAAAAGCCTCATTAATTCACCAAATTAGATCTAAAACATGCATATTAGCAGATTTGGGATATCATCATGTACATAAGGAAAAATTAATACCAAATGATCAAAATTTAACCTCTCTGCAACGCAAAAAATTAATCCTTAATAGAGAGAGAAAGAGATATCCAATAATTGGTCCAAAAGTTTCGTGTGAGTCGCGTTGATAATATGTTGAGAACAATAACTATCTTTTAGTTTATATAGCCATGCACATAATCACAGACATAATATATATAGAGAGAAGGGAATATTTTAATAAAGAATTGATTAGGTTACATAACATAACCCTTATATATATATATATGGATAAAATCAATAGGTCTCACGAAGACCATTCATCTGTAAAAAAAATTGAACTAATTGGGTTTGAACAAACCCAACAACTGAACCAATGGACCATACCATCCATTAAATCCAAATTAATTTATAAAAAATGTATGTTTGAGTTCATTAGTCAAGATAACATCAAGATTATGGAACAATCCATAGCTCTTGATAGTGCAAGTCATCTCCTGAAACTTCTTAATCTTAACGATATTGAGAAATATCTAAAAAAAATACAATTATCTGGATATAGGATGCATCCAAGTAGCATTCAAACCCTTGACTCTTCTAGGGATCAATTCCAGTATTCTTGCTTATCTCAGAGATGAGAGAAGTCGAGAATTCCAATCTTCCCTTATGGGAATAGTTCAAACTAGCCTCTGTCATGGACCAGTCTATTTCGATGTCTATCCAAACTTGACCTTGTTCTTTACAGATAAGTCCTTGTTTGATGCTATTAGTCTCCGAATCCAGACTCAGGGTTATGATTTTATCCCTGGAGCCGAAGTTATAGCCGTAATCTACAAAATTCACTATAAGGTTATGAACACCTTATGCCCTCGGGCAATTCTGAAAAGTGAACCAGGTAAAACCATTGCAGTTCAAAGTAACTGCTTGACTACTAATATTGCAGTCAACAGACTTATCAATTGGAATGAAATTAACATTCCTACTGAATGGGTCTTACCTCAAGCCGTAGTCCCCAGGCCTAGGTTTAATAACCAAGTCAGCCAAATTACCCAGACCGTTGATGGAGACGTTGAGGTAAGCTTTGCCTCCCATCCAATCAGACTATCCCTTCACAAGAGTAAGTCTTGTAGACAGTTAACACATGAGGAAGAAATTCCCTATCATGTTTCCTGTCCGTCTACCCGACCTTCGGTTTCTAGACATTCTACATCTGAACCCATCATCAAAGGCATTAGACTCTCTGACCAACAAATCCCTCATGGAGTCTATCATCATGATCCTAATACCAGTACCAGGTCCGAGGTAGATCAACCTACTTCCCCTATATCAGAAGCCAGCTTCTATCTTTAAAAATATTTATGGATTTAAGCCCTAACTCTTAATTCGTCAGTTTATTTGGGATGAATTCAGTACTGCCAGAAATGATAGCTTCAGAAGATGGTATCATCAGAATTTTACCGAAGAAAAATTAGGACTTATTGAAGACATTTACTATCACGAGATTGAACGCTGCCAAAAGATCATTTTCTTTTATGACTGGTTCATCACATGGTATTCTTGTCCTCAATACATTATCAGTAATATGGAGGATTTCACCAAGACTTGGGTTAAAGCCGATGGCATAGAAATCCAATTTGTCCACCCTCCTCCTGAATCTCTCCATTTAATCAAAGGACATAATAACTCCAAACCTTTGGAAGCTAATGCCTTTGCCTACCCTACCAATCCACAAACTGATGTTAATCTCATCGTAAAACAGAAAAATTGGACTAATGTTACTCTTCAAACTACCGGAAATCAGCTTAATCGTATAGAAGATCACATCCAACGTCCTAGTCCTAGTACTATTGACATTGATGAAGCCAGCACATCTTCTAGCATACTTCATGCAGATATTAAACCTATCTGTGAAGTAAAAGACTTTTAGCTCTCAGTTTCCCAGGATTCAGAGTTTGTTAACCTTTTGATTAAAAGGATTAATAAGCTTAGTGTCAATACTCTGGATCAACCCTCAACATCAGAAGCAACTTCTGATGACCAATCCGAAAATTTTATACAAACAGCTGAAGCCAGTTTTCATAAAATTGAATATGAACCATCCCAACTAAGAACATATTATAAAAGACCTTCCCCCCAGGATCTTTTATTTGAAGATGATTTTCTTCAAAACCAGATGTCTTATAATAGGCGTACCATTTATGAATGGAATATTGATGGTTTATCTGAATATCAAATTTATGAAATGATACATAAAATGCTTATGTATGCATGCATCTGTAAAACTGCTGGCAATGAAGACGACAGTGTTGCTAAATTTATTGCCAACGGTTTCACAGGAGCCATTAAAGGCTGGTGGGACAATGTTATCACCGAAAACCAAAAAATGGAAATATTTGGAGCTGTAAAAAGGAAAGGCACTAGTACTAATCCTGTTAAAGATGTCGTCTACACCCTTGTCCAGACTATTCTCTTACATTTTGTAGGACTTTCTCCGCAGAAACATGAACGGAATAGAGAACTTTTGCAAAACCTTAGATGTCCTTCTCTTACCCACTTCAAGTGGTATAAGGATGTTTATATCAGCAAGGCTATGCAATGCATTGATGCGAATGCAGAACATTGGAAAGCCAGATTTATTGAGGACTTCCCCCATTGTTCAGTGCTAAAGTTTGTCAGAAACTTAAAGACCAGTATGATGGTAATTACATACCTTACCATAACCATACCTATGGTCAACTTATTAGTATTTGTACACAGGTCAGTCTGAGCATCTGTAATGACCTCAAACTCCAGTATCAACTTAAAAAACATAATCTAACAGGGAAAAAAGAGATTGGTGAATTTTGCCACCAATTTGCCTATGACCTTCCTGTTACTTATCCTAGTAAGCATCGCTCAAGCAACAAACAACAATCTCACCATCCGAGAAAACGTCGTTACAGAAATATAAGGACCATGAGGAACCTTATTACCACAGACACAGAAAACGGAAAAGGCATTTACCTTATGCCACTTCTTCCAGGCCAACTGAAACTCGCACTTGCTATAAGTGCGGTAAAAAAGGATATTTGGCAAACAAATATTCTACCAAACGGAAGTTACAAGAGCTTCAACTAGATGAAGGATTAAAACTTCAACTAAGTAAACTCTTGCTCAACACAACATCTGAAGAAGATTCTTCAGATAACACTGAAGCAATCAATTACATTGATCACAGTGTTTCCTCTTCAACCGAAGCAACACCATGTGTTAAATGTTCTGGAAATAATCCTCCAGATTACTAGAAGGCTTTTGTGGAAATGAATGGCTTACAACTCAATACCTTAACCACCAATCAAAGCCTCCTTTTATCAGTTATTGATAAGATCACTGATCCTAAAATTAGGAATCAAATCCTGAATCTCTGTATCCAACAACTGGCCCTAGATAATCTGAAGCCCAGTACAACACCTAAACTCCCTGTAAATAATTATTATAATTTCCAGGATGTTCTCCGAAGACTTGAAAATTCTAAACCAATTACCATTCAAGAATTACATCAGGAGATTAATCTCTTAAAATCTAAAGTTAGGAGTATAAAACTTTCTCTCCAGAAATATGAGATGAAACAACAATCTATCAGAATAGATGCATCTACTAGTCAACAAGTTGACCAGACTGATGACTCCCAATTGCATCTTCTTCATAAGATGACATCCCCCAAATGGTATATTCATGATACCCTTGTTATTCAAGAAGAATACACCATCCAGGTTATTGCTCTCACAGATAGCGGGGCAGATTTAAACTGTATACAGGAAGGCTTAGTCCCTACCAAGTATTTTGTAAAAACTACTCAATCTCTTACCTCAGCCAGTGGTACTAGAATGAATAGCCAGTATAAGATTTTAAATATTTATATCTGTAATAACAACCAAAATATTCTATCTGTATTTCTTTGCATCAGGAACTTACAATAGCAAGTTATATTAGGTGCTCCTTTTCTAAACCTACTTATGCCTTTACATAGTATTAATCCAACAGGTATAACTAGCAATTTTTAGGGACATAATATTACTTTTAACTTTATCAGTGATCCCAATCACTTGCAGTCTTTTTCAGGAACAGAGCTTCTTCAATTACGTACCAGCTCTATCAGAACTAGGGTAAAAAATCTACCTACTAAAGAATCCCATACAGGTTTACTGCATGGATCCTAACCGAATACTAACCGAATTGTTACTACAGAATCTACTGTACATAACAAGGCAGCTTTAGCCCATTTTATCCATCACTCCGGGAAATCTCCTCCGAATAAACTGAATACTCTATCCGAAAATGTTAAGCAGCATCGCCTGGCTTATCATACATCTCAATCCAACACTAAGTTGGACTTAACCGATCTTACTCGGGGAAATAGTAAGGCTAGTCCAGAGCAAACGGCTTCTGGTAAAGACATATCAAATCCGTTGACACCTGTCAATTTGGTAAAAATTGAAAGTCTGGTTAAACAATCAGATACTATTCACCACCCCGAATTATCCGTTATTCCTAAATCTGAATTAACCTTAGCCAGAATGCTCGTAGTAAACATCTTTACTCGACTAATCCCCCTCCAGGTTCTTCCTTAAAATTTATAAACTTGTATGGAAGTCCAGGATATTTAATCAGAAGTAACCATCCTCAGTCTGATAAGATTTGGCTATTTGAGAATGGTTTTCTCTGTATCTTGGAAGTTAATTGCCTTTAGGACCTTAAAGGTTTTCCCCCTCTTCTCTATCATATTATAGCCAACCTTTAAACTATTTTGCTTTCTAGCAAACCTTTATATCTGGATATTAATACCATTCCTCCCGAATGGGTTAATTTACCTAACAAAATATGTTATTATCCCAGTATTCACTGTATCAATATTATTATTGATTCACCTACTTTTCCATCACATTATCCAGAATCCCTACTAAATCGGTATCCTGTTTCCCGCAGATATAGGGATAATCCAACCAGCAGAGCCAATGCTCTAGCCACCTATAAATGTTTCAGCCTTGGAACATCTCCAGACCCTTTTCCCCATCCTGAGCAAATATGGTGGAATGGGCTTGATTATGAAAGTTGACTACCATCCACAAGCCAACTTTAAACACTATATCAGCACTCGGTATGTTAAGACAAGCAGTACCTATCAGCCAGATTACAACAGTACTCCAGCACTCAGCAAAAAATATCAGTATCCTAATCTTGTGGGACCCGCAGAATACTTCGCCGAAGAATCGTACACTCAGCACTCAGAACGCACTAAGAATACCTTCGTCATCACTTTATCCGAAAGTCAAAAGCAACCACTATGTGGGCTCCACCAACCACTATGTGGGATCCACCAAACACTATGTGGAATCCACCAAACACTATGTGGGATCCACCAACCACTTTGTGGGACCAGCAGATTACTTTGTGGACCGACCACTTTGTGGGACCAGCTGAGCACTTTGTGGGACCAGAAGACCACTATATGGAACCTGACGACCACTTTGTGGGACCCAAAGACCATTATGTGGGACCCTTACCTCACCTATATAAGGAGCTTGAAGACTTAGTTTTATGCACGCTTTCATTTATAATTTTATTCCTCTCTTGTTTCCTCCAGTTCTCAAGTTCTAAGTTCTAAGTTTGTAAGCTGTAAGCTACCACTGTACATCTTCCACCCTCTGTAAGCTGTAAGCTATTTGTACATCTTCTACCCTCTATAAGTCTTCTATTATCTAAATAAAGCTCTAAAGTTTGTTTATATAGTCTGTTTATAAGTATTAACAGCGTGCACACACACCCCTGAGGGTGTCTTCATAGGTGAGAGGGCCTGAAAGGGCATCCTCATAACCTTAGATTAGTTTTATGTTCTAGTATATCTGTATTGTAAGCTTGTTTGATCATCTGAATTTGTCTGTTCCATTCCAAGTATCATAGGTTAGTCCCCCCCAGGGACGTTTAAACCAACGGCTGTTCTCTAGCAGCTCTACCTAGTATTCCTCTTATAGGAAAAACAGTATCTGTTACAGTCGCATTAAACAGTTGGGTAGCCTTTGGCTACATACTTGTTGAAAGAATAGCAAAGTTCTTTTATGATCTGAATAGTAAGTATTTTTAAGTATTTTCCTTGTTTATGTTTTTAATAATCTAAATAGTAAGTGTTTTTCTTGTATTAGTTTTGTATGATCTAAATAGTAATTGTTTGTACTGTTTAAGTTTTGTATGATCTGAATAGTATTTGTTTTTACTGTTTAAAATAAACTGTTTAAAACCTCAGTTTGTTTCATTTTAGTTCCTTAGCCATTCTAATTAGATCCTTCCCCCCTTTCATTGGTATCAGAGCCATGTGTGGCTAATCATATGGTTCGGGTAGGTATGATAAGTCTCGTATAAGAACCTAGGTATACCTTACTGTGTATCTTTGTTCTTAGTAAAATATGTTTACTAAGTCTAGTCTAGTAATAGACGTAAGTATGTTTCCTGTAAATCTTCTTTCTCTGTTTGAGATGTTTTCTCAGTCTAGTCTGGTGAGATAATTGGGTATGGTACGTCACCAAAGTCACGTACGGCGTTGTTGTCCTGGAAGTGGACGTTTAGCCTGTAAATCGTTGACAGACGTGTACCTAAGTCTTTCACTAAGACTATACTGTTACGATATCTTTGACAGAGAGAAAAGACCAACAATAACTATACTAACATCACTTACTAAGATTATACTGTTTACATAATTTTATCAGACCACAAAGGTTAGCAGTAAGGATTATACTGAAGTTCCTATATGGGATCTACATATCTATGTGATCCATACCTCACATATGGACTTAAGCCCTAACTTGGTAATTCGCCAGTTTATCTGGGATGAATTCAGAACTACCAGAAATGATATCTTCAGATGATGGTATCATCAGAATTTAACCGAAGAAAGATTGCAACTTATTGAGGACATTTACTACCATCAGATGGAGCGTAGTCAAAAGATCACACTCTTTTATGACTGGTTTGCAACTTGGAATAGTTGTCCTCCAACCAATCAGAATATAACAAAAAATTTGACTCCCACTAGCAGTCTCGTAATTGAGATACAACTAGTTACTAGCAGTCTCATAACTGAGATGACTAGCAGTCTCGTAACTGAGACACAACTAGTTACCAAATAGAATACAATGGTTAGTATAACACCTAAAATGAATAGTACTAAACTCATCTTATTGGTCAGTAATCTTCAACCCTTAGATTCCCAGAATTCTAAATCTGAGGACCATCAGGAAGATAGCATTAAATACTCTGAGACTGTTGACCCTATGGATGATAGTATTGAACAATTTAATGTTAACAATCTTACTAGAACCTCTACATCAGAAGTCACTAAAGACTCTTTTGCTAGTAAATCCGAAGAAAGCAAAATTCAAGCCATTGAGTTTAGCTCTTATGCCATCGATTCATCATCTTCTAAAAGATCTGCCACTCAACATCTTTTTACAGAAGAATTTTTCCGAATCACAATTCCTCTAATAGGAAAACCATTTATAAATGGCCTACAGAAGAATTAGATGAAATATCTGAACATCCTTTTAAAAAATAGAATTTAAAAGGAAAGAGATATAGAGAATGTTATCACAAGTTTTCTTATTACCACAGACATAGAAAACGAACGAAGTATAAAGATAAATTGTATAACAACTTTCCAAACCAGTATGCAAACCGTATCTACAGGAATTCCATACATCAGCATAAACTTAAGTTTAGAAAACTATTACCTCATTTTTCTGACCAAACTGTATCAGTCAACCAAATTGGCCATTATCTTCCTTTCATTACAGAACTACCTAGTGATGAATATTCAGAATCCATTTTTAACCATAAGTGGAAAACCATTACTGACATAAATGGCTTACAACTAAATACTCTTACTACTACCCAGAATGAAATTATATTTATTGTGGATACGATTCCTAATCTTGAAAATAGAACCAAAATTCTAAGTATTTGTCTTCAACAAATGCTTCAGGATAACCGAATATCTGGCATAGAAGAATCACTTTCTGAAAAATCTTCAGAAATCATCCAACACATGGAAACTGAACAGACTATCACTATTCAAAATCTCCGTACAGGAATTAATACTTTAAAATCAGAAATTAAACATTTAAAAATCTCTGAACAATTACTAGGCTCTAACATTAACCACCTATAGTATGTTCAGAAGGACAAGCCAAAGATTTTATCAGAAAAAACTGGTTATCCTCAAAAGGAAGATAACCTTTGTCTAAATCCTATTCAGAAGGTTATTACCCAGAAATGGTATATTCAAGTTACTATTGTCATTAATAATGAATTTACCATCCATAATGCTATTGCCCTTGTGGACAGTGGCGCTGACCTTAACTGTATCCAAGAAGGATTGGTTCCAACCAAATACTTTGAAAAAACTATCGAATCCCTTATCTTTGCTAGTGGTAATACACTACAAATCCATTATAAGCTCCCTGAGGCTTTGATCTGTAACAAAGGTGCTTGTATTCCTTCAACCTTTCTTTTGGTCCGTTACCTTCAGCAGCAAATCATTCTTGGCACTCCTTTCCTTAGTCTTCTTATGCCCTTGCATAAGGTTGATCAGAAAGGAATTTGGTGTAAATATCAAGGTCAAGAAATTAGTTTTGAATTCATTAGAAGTCCTGAAATTAGGATAATTAATGAACTTAAAACTATTATTGATTCCAAAACAAACCATCTGAATTTCCTGCAAGAAGAATGTCATGTCATGGACATTTCTCATAGACTTCAGTCCTCTGAGGTCAAAATCAGAATTAAAACTATTGAACAGCAATTCATTAGTGAAGTCTGCAGCAATATTCCTACTGCTTTCTGGAATCGAAAGCAACATGTTGTTTCCCTACCATATAAGCAGGATTTTGATGAAAAAACTCAAATTCCTACTAAAGCTAGGCCTAGTCAAATGAATTCTGAATATCTTACACTATGTAAAAAATAAATTTAAGATCTTCTTGACAAAAATCTTATCCGTAAGAGTTACTCTCCTTGGAGCTGTACAACCTTCTATGTAAACAAGAATGCTGAAAAGGAACGAAGAGTTCCCAGACTTGTAGTTAACTATAAGCCTCTCAATGACTCTCTCAAATGGATCCGTTACCCAATTTCGAATAAAAAAGACCTTTTAAATTGTCTTTATAATGCTATTATCTTCTCTAAATTTGACTTAAAATCAGGATACTGGCAAATCCAGATTAGTGAGAAAGATAAATATAAAACCACTTTTATAGTACCATTTAGCCATTTTGAATGGAATGTCATGCCTTTTGGATTAAAAAATGCCCTATCCGAATTTCAGAATATTATGAATGATATTTTCATCCCTTATTCTGATTTCTGTATTGTTTATATTGATGATATTCTTTTATTCTCTAATACTATTGATCAACACTTTAAACATCTTAAAATCCTTAAGGATGTTATCCGTCGCAATGGTTTGGTCCTTTCTGCCCCTAAAATCAAACTGTTCCAATTAATAGTAAGATTCTTAGGACATAACATTTCAAAAGGACAAATTATCCCTATTGACAGAAGTATTGAGTTTGCTTCCAAATTTCCTGATGAAATTAAGGAGAAAACCCAATTACAACGATTTCTTGGTAGTTTCAATTATATTGCAGACTATTATAAGAATCTTGCCCAGGATAGTGCGATCTTATACAATAGACTCGCTAAGACTCCTACCCCCTGGACCTCTGAACATACCCAAGCTGTTCAGCGTATCAAACTACGTGTTAAACAACACCCTTGCTTAGGTCTTACTAATCCTCACTGGCCTGAGGTATTAGAAACTGATGCCTCTGACTTAGGTTTTGGAGGAATATTAAAACAAATGAACCCTTCTTCACAAAAAGAAGAATTGCTTCGTTTTACATCTAGAAAGTGGAAGACAGCTCAAAAGAACTATTCTACTATTAAAAAAGAAATGCTAGCTATTGTCAAAAGTATTTCTAAATTTCAGGATGATTTATTAAATCAAACTTTTTTACTCAGAATTGATTGCAGCTCTGCCAAAGACATCATTCAAAAAGATATTAAACATCTTGTATCTAAACAAATATTTGCCAGATGGCAATCTAAATTATCTGTTTTTGATTTCTCTATTGAGTATATTAAAGGCAATCAGAATTCTCTTCCTGATTTTCTTACCAAGGAATTTTTGCAGGAGAAATCCAAAGAATTCGAACATGAAACCTCATGAATGAGGTTGGGGTCAAAGCAGTCGAAATAAAAATCTGAATCCGAATCCGAATCAGAAGCTTCCTACTAACAGTAATCCAGAGTTTAAGAAAACTATTAAAGATGCTCTTAAACAGGATATTATTTATCATCAGAAAGCAATGGTTAAAGACAGTATGTTAACCCTTTCTTTTGAGGACCTTAAACTCCATCAGGATGCTTGGGGTCTGAAAGAACAATATTTTGCAAATAAGAATTATATGGCCCAAGAAGGCCGTTATCGGTACGTTTATGAGGCCATGTTGATCGAAACTGCCTCTGTTCAACTTGAACACCATCTTTTAAATCTGAAAGATCTAAAAAGTTCTATAACACATTCTAAGTATTATGTTACTAGGGTTTTACACCTATCTGAATGGGGTCTTGATCCTACCAAATCAAAGACTCTTAAACTGAACGGCCAACAATATAATTATTGGGATTATATTCAAGCCTAGCATTATACTTTTTACTATCAGAACCCTGTCAGAAAATATACTTGGTTTTTCTGCCTTAATCCGGATATTATCAAAAGATCTGGCTTCCCCACTTGGTTCCTCAATTGGTAGGAAAAAATGGGACCCGACTTTGATATTCTGCAAAAAGCACTTCAGAATCCTTTTACCCTTTGGTATGAATTTCATCTCAAGCTCAAGGGTAAAACTGTAACTAATCCACCTATCGGCAGAAATACCTTATAGTATTTTACTGAATTCCAAATCACATGGATTTGGAAATGGGACATTGAAACATGTTTCGATGATCTGAAACTACCCATTCTCCAACGCACCTTCTTTTATAGATGGTGGGATGGGTTTGAAACAAAACGAGTTGTTGCATTAGTCAACAAAACAACCGAAGAATATATTTTGGACTCCAAAATAGAATATCAAAAAACAGTTGGTACATTTGTTTCTTCAACTAATGTATTCCAACCTTTACTGGATTCGATTAAAGATCAATATCCTAATCTAACCGAAGAGGAACGCCAGGTCAAGGTCTTACAAACCTTAAAAGACCAGTTTATAGCAGCCATATCATCACAAGCAACTACCACTTCACAGACATCTGAATTACCTGAAGGAAACTCCAGTCAACAATTTTGTCTACCAGGAGAAAGCCAAAACCCCTATACAGACGAAGACATGACCTCTGTAAAATCTTCCGAAGCCACTATGGAAGATTACTTTGACGCCATGATAGAAGTCAAAGAACAACAACTCAAAACTGTAGTCAAAGGAAAAGCCAAAGCCACGAGCATCGACACTTCTTCAACAAATATTTTCAGATTTGCAAATAACCAGAATAGTTGATCATAACTTCTTCTCTTACACAACAGTAATTCAGTAATACAGTAGTTCAAGAATCTGTATGCCAGTTCAGCAATCAGTATGTCAATACAGCAGTTTAGGAATCAGTATGCCAATTCAGCAAACCAATACAGCAGTTCAGGAATCAGTATGCCAATACAGTAATTTAGCAAATCAGTATGATAAGACAAGCAGTACCTATCAGCCAAATTACAACAGTACTCCAGCACTCAGCAGAAAATATCAGTGTCCTGATCTTGTGGGACCCGCAGAACACTTCGCCGAAGAATCGTATACTCAGCACTCAGAACGCACTAAAAATACCTTCGTCATCACTTTATCTGAAAGTCAAAAGCAACTACTATGTGGGCTCTACCAACAATTATGGTAGCTCCACCAACCACTATGTAGGCTCCACCAACCACTATGGTACTTCAATCATGTTGTTGTACTGCATATGCTAGAAATGTTTCTCCTCAGGTTAATATTCGACCTGGACTACCTCGAGCTGCTTCTTATAGCTGGCATCCTTGTATGATTCTAGGTCAATAATATATTCGAACATCCGACCCTCCTTGAAAATGAATTCCAGCAACCTCTGTAAAGCATTATAGTTGTCAGTAGATTAATAGATTACCTTGTGATGCATGCAGTACGGGCGGTTCTCGATTGGTTTTAATGGTTGAGAGGGGCGATATAGATTATCCTTGGAGAGGATTGGAAATTGGTTCCAATGGTTAAGAGGGGCAGTATAGCTTATCTTTGGAGAGGATTGGAAAAATTATAGAGATTCAAACATTCCTCCTTGGGAGGACCAGTTTGGGTAGTGAACCGCCTTTCTAAGGATTTCTAGTATTTCCCTTAGAGCATTTTTGATCACCCTGATCATCCTTTAGTTCAGTGTTTCGATCTGTGAATGGACATTTCGTGGATAGGATGGATTTAGTATATTTGTGCCTTTCGAACATTATCCTTTCAGGTCAACATAATCATTGACCTTGTTGATCATATCCTCCAAGGTTGCAGGTTTGTTAAGGAAGAGGTGTTCTTTGGCCTTGCAATCGAGTTGGAGCGCATTGGTAAAAGCAGTAATAGCAATTTTCTGATCGAGGTTGTTTACTTGACGTGCGAGCTCCAAAAACTTCTTTGCAAAAACGTGGAGCTTCTATGTTTTGGCGTGGAGAGTCGCTTATAGCTCTGTAAGATGTTTCGACTCAACTGAAAGATCAAGCTGGATTCCAGTTGTTGGTTGTCTGAAAGTGGCAATGATTGAAATTTATAGTAGAGTAAATGTATGCCTTAGGATATTGTGGAAATGTCTTCTTTCCCACAGACGGTGCCAAATATAATGGCCTAATTCCGTAAGCTCGAGATGGCTCAGATTTAGCTCTTACACCAATATTCCTGTGACATAAACTGATATAAAATAAGAAATGACATATATAGGTGATTTAGCGTGGAAAACCTCTAAATAGGTAAAAGATCACGACCTCGAGTTTAGGGTTTTTGTAATAGTGACTTTTATTGCTTGAGGTTGATATCTTATTACTAGTGATCTCTCAAACTAGAAATATTTGATCTTGTAAATAAGAAGTTTGGGTATTTGAGAATCTAGAAAATATATTTTTCTTGATGATTTCTCGTATATTTTCTGGTCTCTATCGCTTCTAGAACTTTTTCTTTATATAGGCCTTGTCCGCAGTTCTCTATCGTGTTGAAGCACGTTCTCCGAACAACGTGGTAAGTGGTGCTTGACTGAGTAACTATTGAGTTAGTGAGAGACAGGTGTTTTTGGCTTGTTCAAGTTTTTTTGTCGTGCTTGACCTACGTTCTTTATTAGTTCATGGCGTAGGTGTTAATGCCGATTGTTTATGTCATATGTAGAATGTATGAATTTGATATGGAGGTAGTTCGAACTAGAAATAACTCGAACTGGGTTAGATCAAGGGATAGTCCCCTACAATAGTAACCTCATATATTCCTAGATATTAAGTTTTAAGATATGATCTATCTAACTATATTGGGAACTCAGTAAAATTTGGGAATAAAACCACTTATCTACTAAACATCTAATATCCCTACATATTCATAGAAAATGGGTCATTTGGCTAGAATACACAGATCTTAGAAAACTACATTACTTAGAATACCCTAGGTAGTTAAATAAGGCCGCAACATCAAGTGGTTTTGAATAGCTTTTTTGGCTAAAACTATATTAAAATGCACTTAAAGGTTAAGATCACCAATTTACGCCGTAAATGTGGGATTTGACGCTTAATAGGATATCATGATTATAAAGCCATATTCACATGCAAGTAATGATTGAGAATCATTCACTTCATTATATTATATACTATGAACCATAAGTAATAATTTAGAATCATGTACTTAATAGCACTTCATGAGTATTAGGACAAGAACAATGTTCATCTACAAATAATGACTGGTAATCATGACCTTGAATACTCTGAACTGCCTTATGCTGGAAATGTTTATCGAATACTACTGGTAGTATTGATATACATGTATAACAAATGTTGGTGACACCCGATACATTGGCTACTTACCCATAGTACAACTCCATTTGGTATAAACAAACTTGACCTATATGGATTCTGAGATCTATCTGCCTCTGTAGAATCCGGGACAAGACTATTATTTAGAATAATAAGATCCTAGTCAACGAAGACTACACTTTGATTGTACCCTAGCCCTCATATTCAGGAGGACCTAATAATGGATTACCCTCCTACTAGTATCATATCACTATGTTTTAATAGTGCAACTCTACTATGATGTAATGTGGAAAAATAATTGAGAAAGATAGCAATATTTAAAATATTTTATTAAGTTTCTACCTTCAAATATTGTGCTTCCAAGTAAATATTTGATAGCTCACTACCTGATTTAAGTTTTACTCATTCCATGAGAAAAACGATAGATGTTGGTTTAGAACCACAAGCTCATGTTTTCTAAGTATACACATGTGCCTACATCACACAATGCCAGGTATGGTGGTAAGGCTGCATATAATGTTGCAACTAGAGATAGGCGAGATGTGACAACATCTAGCTACCAGTAACCAGACAAGGGGAACACAAAGTTCACCTATGAACCAAATTGGAAATGAAATAATTAGAAGCTAGACACGAAATAGTCTGGCGCTGGGTACAGGACTATAAGGTACCCTAAATGATCTGGAGAGATCAACCCCGACCTTATTAAGTAACCACAGCTGGGGTAAACATTGCAACTACAGAGTTTAAAGCCACATTTCTTCCAAGATACCTACGCAGTTTTAGATCATGTCCAAGAGTGATCAGTAGCCGAGTCTCAAAAGATGAGTGATGCCACTTAAAGAGTATTACCAAGTAGTAACTTTACTTGTTATGAATATTAGTTTTGATTCATTAGTACTACCTTTGATTGAGTTGTAACTCTTCACTGGTTAGCTTCTTCAAATGCTCGTGACATGCACTAGGTATCACATCTATGAGAACCTTTTTTATTATGTGATTATGTTTGAATTTATTACTTCAAAAGTAGTTAATTAATTTCACGTATGATAGTTGATTTACTATATACAACCTGCCCAAAGTATATTTTTGCTCATTTAGCGGTATCTACTTATAGGGCATTATCTGATCATAAGAGCATTCACCGATAATCAGATGAGTATCGAACACATGTCTCAGAGACAGTAGTACCATGCACTCGGTCCCTTTTAAAATATGCAAATATTTCTTTTCTTTGACCTTGTGCATCAAGGATGATACGACTATCACAGGCTCGACCGACATGATAAAAGGCACTGGAAGTATCACACTATTTCTCCCTAATGGTACGATACTAGGCATCTAGTCCAGTTTATACGCTAGTAAGCCCAATCTGAATTGGCTAAGTTTAAGGGACCTATCTGATGATTGTTAAACCGTTAATGGGATAGATGATTGAGCATCGAGAGTACCCTATTTCTACAACCAGACCAGGTAGTGTGTGGGCCATATATTTTTGCTCGCGTATTCTTGCTCCCCATAGCAATGATTAGAGTTTATCCATTAGTGAATCATCAGCTTTTCCCAAAGCAAGAATTAGCAGGGTTGAACCCAGTGTCTCCCTTATGTGCACATCTTAATATGTTGTGCAGGTGATGAGGACACTTTCGCAATACACGAAGTTGGGTCCCCAATATCGGCGTAATATTTATGAGGGTTAAGATTTGCCACCAATCTTTAGATATTTAAAACCCACTGGCAACATATTTATTGCATGTTTACTATATAGCAGATTGTCACTTTAATTAGACAGTTTTCTCGGTATTAAGGGCAGATATGACAGATAATGTTGTGGATGTTCCTAAGTTAACTTGGGAAACACCATCGTGTCCCATCAAGATCCCTTTACATAATAGATTGACAATAAGGTCCAACGGATTCTTCACTTACAACAGGACGTAGATAAATTACTTTGAAGTATTCAGTAATATTGCTAGAATGGCCAAGGCTCTTGTACCTACAAGTAATCTACCTGCACAGCCGGACGTTCTGAGGAACTGATGTGCCTCCCACAAATGAATCTAAGACTCGCGCTATGTGTAGAGCTCCATTGGAAGAAAGTATTCTTAGCCGTTGGGCAGCAGAATTAGAGACAAGATATGGCTTATAGTATAGCTGGTTCATCGAGGATGGAACCACCCATCGACAAGGTAATAGTAGCTACGCGACCAGTTAATGCATTACGAGACAAGCCCAACATGGCTCATGTACATGTTAATAAAGAGATCTCAATCTATTATGTCTGTAATGGTACAACGTATGATCATTTAATACTGATCGTCGTCAATGCACTCACCCTCGCTGCTATGCTCGCCATCTAAGATAAGGATTCTAAGCCACTTATTGTAAATGTCTGTGTGTTGTTGTACATTGGCCAAAGTGGGTGTCTGAAATCCAAGCTGAACCCAACTCGCTAGAAAAAATAAGAAGTGATGTCATAAAGTCTACATTGGATGGAGCTTCCTCTAGCCTTGGCTAAAGGGTTTAGCTACTCTTTCATTTGATCATTGTCATATTACTATTATAACAATAAATTAAAAGACAAGAAGAAAGGAGAAAGATTAACTTTATTACTTTCAACCTTGATTTACACTCTCCAAGATGTCCCAAATGGGTGGAATTCCCCTCCTATTTATAAAGTATAGGAGGGGTTACAAAATATCAACATAAATGTAAAATCCCCTAAACAATGTCTTCTATTATGCACAAAATATAAGAACTTTATAACTTCATACTTTATGCCTTGGCCCATGCATAAAATTATATCCCTTAATGATCTCCATCAATGCCTCTTCAATGCTCCTCATTAGACTTTTTGTTGACAATTGCTATGAGAATAAACTACTGAAGTGTACAAGATAATCTTTTTTGTTGAAAACCGCAAAAATGTACGACTTCATTATTATGCGACCAATTCCTGTAAATACAAGGAAAAATACTATTAGTATCACATTTAATTAATAAATGACAAGTTAGATATAAATTTCGGAGTTGCACACGTAAATATTATGTGTCTATCACTAAGAACACAGATACTTGCTTAGTCATCATAACAGTGTACTAGATGATTGGGATATCATCAGAACTCTGGGGAAGATCATAAGAGCCGCCAAATACTTTTGGGAAAAGAATTTAAAATAAAAGACCTTGGGAAACCAAGTAATGTGATAATTTGTAGATTGAACATCTTAGTAGTGTCATATTCGTCAAATAGGCGATATGGATGTATCTTACAGCTTGAGCATGCCTATGATAGCATGTCACCTGGAGGTGGACAAGTACATCTTCCACTCTCCTAATGAGGGGGAGGAACTTCTAGGGCCGGTGTGCCAAATTCTAGGAGCAATCAGTGTTTTACTTTACTTAATCGGGTATACTAGACCTGATATCTCATCTATAGTGAACTGTTTGGTTCACCACAGTTCCACTCCTACCTAAAGGCACTGGAATGAGATCAAGCACATTTTACGGTACCTAAAAGGCATAATAAACTTGGGTTTATTTTATCCAAAAGGTGGTAAACGTGAATTAGTAGGATACGTCGATACATGATATTAAAATCCGCGCGGTGTAATAATTCTACACCGTCGACCTCATCCTCCCATAACCCACCTTCAACACCATTCACTCAACACCCATCATCACAATTCACTTTATACCTCTACCACAACCAATCGCAATTCCAATATCAATTCCAATCATAGACCCCACCTCTGTTTACCATGTCGCAAGGGGATCTCAGTTATGGACAATATTAAAATCCATTTACACTCTCTCAACCGCAACCTCAGGCGTTTAGCCCATACTATCAACCTTATCCCCTCACTCAACCTCATGGTTTTCAACCTCTAAATTACTTTAAGAACTAGTTATTCCATGGTGAATCTACTCAACATAGTCAAAGTGACACAAATGCGTCAATATCTGCTGAAGCGACGGCGCCCCAGAAAGAAAAAAGAAAAGGAAGAAAGAAAATAACACCCATAAAATAAAGACAAAGTGTGCAAGTGCCAGAAGATACTGAGTTTTTGGACGAGACAGATGATGCTGGATTACATTGGACAGAAGCAGACTTTACGTGCCTCGCAAGGGCATGGGTAACGGCTTTTGTCCAGACAGTGGGCCGCACAAAGGGTTTTACTTTTTATCAAAAGGTCAGTATTTCCTTTAATAGAGACCCCGAGTGCCCCACATGACGATCAAGTGGGTCGACCAAAGCTCAGTGGTATACCCTTAATGCACAATGTGTGGCGTACAAGGGGGTAGTTGCTCAAGAACGATTTAGGAATAACAGCGGAAAAACAAAAAAAGATCGTGTATGTTCTGATTTCCTTTTAACTCAATTTTGTTTATTTCTCACAGATATACACGTTATTTATTTGTATTTGGTAATTTTGTGAATTGTAGGAAAACGATGCACACAAAATCTATCAAGGCTTGAATAACGGCAATGACTTCAAACACCGTAAAGCGTATAAGATTTTGGCACGAGAACTGCGATGGGCCAACATAAGGGATGATGGATTGAACCATGCAAGGAATGCACCAAGAAATGTAGCCAGGAGAACATTAGATAATTCTTCTTCGCGAAACTCAGTCGGATCAAATAATCTATCGGAGGACCCCGACGTTCCACCTACACCTTAATCTGCGGGCCCAAATTCTAAATTAAATAGTTTGTTGTATGAGGATGGAAGTAGGCCCATCAGCCAAAAAACTCTTTAGAAAGAACCTTGCAACACAAAATGCATTGGATGGTGTTGCTGTATCTAGTAGCGGTATCCAAATAATATTAGATAAACTACGGTTGGAGAAAAGACAAGCGAAAGAAGAAAAGGAAAGAAGAAGAGCATAAGCAAATCAACAATGGCAAGCCAAAATGGATTTGGAACAAGCAAAGGAAGATAGTAAAATTATGGATAAAGAGCTGAGTAATCTTTCTGGACTTGTATTGCAATACTATCTACAAAGGCAAGATGAGGTCATAGAACGTCTGGCTAAGAGGGGCGGACCAGTTACTTAAAGTGGTGTTGAAATATAATTTAACTTCGCTTTATATAGAAGTTTTCTTTCTAATAATGTAATCGTTTGAATAATGTACTTTGTTATTGAAGAATGTAATCTTGTTTTCGAAATGTTTATTTCCGATATTATTGTGTTAAAATAAATACAAGATTAATGCAATATCAAAAACTTATTTAATAAACTTGTACGACAAGAAGTATTAAATTACATGAAGAACACTCAGATAATACAAGAAATGGAGTACTAGGTTTAAAGATTTTCCTTCACGACCCACAAAAGCTTGATTAGATCATCTTTTAGATCAAAGTGCAATTCTCAACTTCGAATGCGGTTTATTTTTTATATAAAAAATTCTATTGTTCTGCGTTCGCGTACAATATTGAAATGTTCGCCTTCGATGGTTGAGGGATCGGCCGGATTGTAGTCTAAGTATGATGGGAATGAACCTCGTTCCACTTTGATGATCATATTGTACATTATCTCACACGCCTTCATGACATTGTTCAAAACCTCGGGTTTCAACAATTTAACCAGATTTTTTACAACATTAAATCGAGATTGTAAAAATTCTATTGTTCTACGTCTTTTCAGCAACTTTCTTGTTGTTGAGCAAAAAAATTTTGTTTTGCTGTAACCGGATTGTATATGGTTTGGAAAAATGTTCCTCATTTGGGGTATATGTCATCCGCTAGGTAATACCCCATATCATAAGCTTTTTTGACAATTATATAATTGCAAGGCGGGACGATACCATCGACAAAGTCAATGACAAGATGTGATTGTTGTAGGATATTGATATCATTATTAAACCCTGGTAACCCAAAAAAAACATGTCAAATCTAAAGGTCGTGTGAGGCTACCGCATTAAGAATCAGTGTCGCCTTGGGTAATGACCAGTAAATTGACCGTGCCAAGCTATGGGACAATTTTTCCATATCTAAATTATGCAATCAAGGCTTCCTAACATACTGGGAAATCCCCATGAGTCTCCGATCGCTTTTAACCTTTCAACGTCGGCCACATTTGGTGCTCAAAGATATTCCTCGCCAAAAATTTGTATAACCGCAACACAAAACCTTTCCACACATAACAAGGTTGTATTTTCTCCTATTTGGATATACTCATCAAAAGATCTGCCGTAACACCGTAGCTTAGGAAACGTAATACTGCGATTACTTTTTGGTACGGTGATAACCCCATAGTACCAGCGTTGTTGGGTTTTTGGACAAAGTAATAATCATGTGCAACGACTGCATCGAATATACGCATAAACATGTCTCTACTCATACGAAAACATCACCGAAATTCTCATGGCTCATATGTACAATTCGGCTTGAAGTAGTCCCGCATAATGTTGTAATGCCCCAATGGGTGGTCTCGCTTCTTTCTCTTATCCTTACGGCCCATGACACTTCCGCCGTGACTTAAAGTTGCATCATGTACTACTAGGTTTGTTGCAGAATGTAAATTGCCGCGCGCACAATCAAAGATAAGATCATCATAGGAGGACGATGATACACGTGGAGGATCATCAATGGATGAATAGGATGATGAGGAAGACATTTGAGGTTGTGGAGTTAAGAAAAGGGTGTTGACGGTGAAGGAGAACAAGTTTCCAATTGATAAGAGAAGTGTAAAAGGGGGAAGAAGAAGATATGAGTCTTAAAAATTAGGGATTGGGCGGTGAAAAGAATACCGTTAATTGGTCTAAAACCCTAAAAGCATGACAACTCGTTCGAACGGTATCCAAGCTCATTCAAACAAAAATTTTCTATGGTCCAAAAATCCTGGGGATTGAACATTGGTTGTTCGAACAAAATAGAGAGTCGTTCGAACGACTTGGGTTTCCTGGGCTAAATTCCATGGAAATGTGAAAATGCGATGCTGCCCATTTTCCTGTTGTACCACTTTGACTTACTAGGTAGCTGACCCTTCTTCCCAACTCGGAACGATTTAATACCACCCCGTCTTGTAGTATGAATTTTCCTCTATAGAATACCATCCTCCTACAACGGATCTTCTTTTTCCATCCATAAGTCATCAACTGACTGTAAGCGAGTGTCGATTGTAGAGTCTTAATTTAAAAGAGATGGCTCAAACAGTCTTCATCCAGGTAGTATTTTGTTAATAATCCACCTCTCTGACAACTCAACTTTAATTAGTTATAGAATAGAATTCATGTCCAATCAGGATGCATACAGAACTTCGATACCCTTCTGGAGATTTATACAATAGGTAGAATATTATTAAGGCTAAGTGTGATGAGTTTCATGAGATACGGATGAGTATTGATATACAGGTAAGAGGTTTTCCACTTTCCTATATTCTCTACGAAGCCAGAGATGAATGGTATGACAAATACAACCAGCTGTTCCCGTTTGAGACTTTATTCGATATTTTTTATCGGAACTACGTCCCGCCTGATCATCCTGCAAATTATCGGCTAGAAAACTATGGACGGGATCCACTCCCCCTTACTGAATGGTCCGAGTTTATTCCTTACATCAGACGTGAACGATGAATTAAATTTAATTGTATCTATTTTGAGTTATATTTCGTGCGTAGAACTACTATTTCAAGAATTGTAATTGCATTTCTATTTAAATTTAAGACTCAAAATAAATTGATTAATATTGATTTATATAAAGAAATGTGACATCAGGTCATACATGTACTTATATAGAGAAATAAACCCAAAATTAATAATAGAATTTGTTTAACACTGATGTTTACAATAAAATATTACGTCTACAAAAATATCAAAAACACTTATATTTACTTAGATGGGCCACTACGACCACTACCGCCTCCCCTGGTTCGCAAACCAAATCCACTGCCTCATCCTCGCGCCACCTTCAGGTGGTAGCGACACCACCCGTACGTCACTCCCCCTCCTCAGATGTAGGTCCTGAACGGGGCAAATAAAATTTATAAATATTTTGACAAAATAAATATGACATTAAGAAAAAAAAATTAAAAAATACATAAATAAATTACTTACATGCGCATATAGCTGGTCATCTATACTGTCCAAGTGCCTCCTCAGAGTAGCTACCTCATCAGTCACCTCCTGCATCCTCTAGGCATCCCGCGCAGACTATGTAAGGGAAAGTCGCCGCATACCATGAGTCAGGTGCCACAGCTCCTCTGCGCCGTAAGAGGCAGACATCTCTGGTGGATCCCTCAAGCGGTGGATGGGGAGCAGCTCACGCTTCCATGTCCACTCCATGTGCCACCCCAGGTCTAGCCCCTCGGGCTCGCCAGGCAAACTGAAGTCCTGGACAAGCTATGAACCGACGCTGATGTCACCACCACGGGTGTAATACCAACCCTGAGTGCAGAGGGTCCAAACAGATCTATATTCCCCATCCTCTGGGAATCTGTTAACAGAGGGCCTACCTTCACAGTTTGGGCAGCCCAGTATGAGGCGTAAGTCTCTCACTCCTCCCCTATCACAAACTGCTCACAGTCAACGAAGCCAGCTTGTCTCATCGCCTGTAAATCCACTAGACTAAGATGTGGCGACATGCTACGAGGAGGATCCAAAGGAATACCCGCAGTACCAGTCAACTGCCTCCAATATCTATCCCCCAAGTAATACTCGCAGTTTCCATTTGGGACTTGAAGTGGCATCCTCGTACGGAACAGGAACGACGCTCTCCGTACGTCATCTAACTCAGACATCGCAGATTCCAACCAAGGTCGTCAGGTGATCGTCTCAATAGTTCGGTGGTCAATGTGGTATCTTTCTAGCATAAACAAATTGCTTGCTAGGTCATTTTTTTTCTTCATGTTCCCCCTCTCCCATGCTCTGAGGTACGGATAGGCCGAGATCTTAACATCTTCCTTGACAATAGGGTGACCAGCCCCACAATACTCGTTGAACCAATACTGCATTTCAGAACAACATAAAAAATAATTATTAATTATATTTAAGACGTTTATTGGAAGATATTTGATTTCTAACTTGTAAGGAAAAGGTGTTAGTGTACCGTCAGAAGTTGGGAAAAATCTAGTAATGGCACCCCCGGTCGTGACTGCAGTATCTAAACCATGGTTCAGGGAAGCAAGAATAGCAGAACCCCAGTCATATTGAGCAGCCTCGTCCAAGTCGGCCACGGCCACGAGATATCTAAGCGGGACGGTGTCGTTGGCCGTTTGGAACCACAAATGTCCCATGAAGAGGATAAAAATATGAGCAATAGTAATATCATCATCCCGATCAGTTGCGATGGTCAAGTACGTCCTCAAATATAAAATGCTGACGTTCTCACTCTTTATATGGCTGGAATCAATATTGGGGAGCAATTGCCTTGCATTGGATAAAACACTCCATGCGTCGTCATATGACACCTGTGTCGGATATCGGCCGATTGACAATGATGTCAGCATCTAGAAATTGAGAGGAATGACCCCTATCTTCACACACGGGAACAGAAACGTGTGTGTGATCGGCCACCAACGCTCTGTAAGCGCTTGAATTAGCCGATTATTGGAAGTGCCTAAGTGTATATCCATAAACTGCCCAAATATATTCACCACGACATCCCTTACAAGTGGAATTATGGAAATCTCCTTCTACACTTTGATCACCGTTGTGAATGTGTCGTGCGAACGCATTGAATCCCAATTCTGTTCATTGGAGCATTTTGTCAAACACTTGATTTATGGAAATAACAAATTCACAATTACACTAAAGCTTACTGTGAGTTCCTTGCCAGTGTAATAGATATGAGTGACACCGTATGAAAGTTGGGTAATAAACCTCTACGAGTAGTTTTCTTGAGGTGGGTTTGGTATAGGTTGTTGGACATCTTCAAATTATACTCGCTTTTTCTTCCTTCCGGACCTCGACCGAGTTACGGCTACCTCTGGATCTCTTGTCACTCTAAACCCAGGTAATGTACTGTCGTGCGGTTTTCCCTGTGGCATCTCCATTTTCAATTTGTTGGGGGAATAATTTGATTTACCTTCGAATTGAGAGAGAGGAAGAAGTAAAATGTGAAAATGAGTCGAGTTGGGAAGCAAAATTGATAACAGTTGAAGCGGCGGTAAAATGAACATCGCGCGGTAATCCAAACTCCTCCAAGTTAAATTTAAAAAAAATGTCACGTCCCAAACCCAAACTTGCTGCTGAGAGAAGCTGAGTTTGGGTTGGGTTTTTTGTGGGCCCCGGTCAGAGCCCACACCCAAACTCAAACTGGCTGCTAGAGATGCTCTTACTGTGATATTGTGAGCCTAGGGAGAACCGATTTGTTCTTTACAGTTTTAAGCCCCCAACAAATATTCACTAGCTTTTTAGCGGGTGGTTTCTCCAAAGACTTGATCCTCGGTTGGGGATAATATGTGGGAGTCTGCGACTCTGCTTGCGAGGCCCAAAATGCAAATTTGGGCTCTGCTGGAGCACTTTTGCAGATGTATCAGTCAAGAGGTAAATGAGCGAGGGAAAGAGGATGTTGTTTTCAAAATCAAGAGCATTTTTCCCTACCCTAATCAACTCTCAATTGTCCCTAATTTGTTAGACCCAAGAAAAAGGAAGCAATGTCTACATCGATTTGTCCCTTTTGTAACCAAACTGTTGCTTCTTCATATCTCGAAAGGTAAAACTTTATCCGATTTTTACGTAATTTCAGTTTATTTGATTTCCACACAATTACTGAAATTTACATCATTTACAGGCATGCTAACAGTCACTTTGATGACGAGGAACTTGCAAGAGATGTAGATTTGGCTCATCAGATTGCGCTCGCACTGACTAGTCCTCCAAGACCCAATGTAATCTGTTTTCTTTGTAGGGATTTAGTTAGCAGTTGTTACAGTTCCCTGGCGAAAAAGGCCTCCAACATTGAACCAAAGTAGGGTGCGGGAAAAGTTTTCTAGCTCAGGCTCATGAACCTAAGCCTGGTGTGAGGCTCAAGTATCACATAAAGCCCCAAATACTAGAGCTCGCAAGAGCTCCTAATTAGTGTTGTCAACAAATATGATTTGCTTGGCGCGTAGATTTTCAAAACAATTATATACGCGTTTGACTGTATTATTAGTGTAACTATTCATTTAAAACTGCAAGTTTGTGTCACTCATTATGAACAAATTTAGTGATTTGTTTTTTTATTTATAAATTTTTAGGCTTGTCAAGTAGATGACACAAAATCCTTGGAATGCTCGTCTGAAGAAATTCCACATAAGAAACCAAGAAAAGGCAACGGAGGACAGTGTGTTTCAGAAAATATATCTTGTTTAGTTAGTTTACAAATTAGAGGCAGTTATCAAAATGTGGAAGGCGGGTTGATGACATTGTTGAGAAGGTGTTTAGAAGTGGATAAACAGTATTCAGTTAGTGTATTAGCATGCAATGTAGATCATTTTCAGACTCTTGAATCAGAGGACATTGGGTGGGGTTGTGGATGGCGTAACATCCAAATGCTGAGCTCTCATTTACTAATGCAGAGGACAGATGCGAAGGATGTTATGTTTGGTGGTTCAGGATTTGTACCAGATATCCCGTTTCTTCAGAGATGGCTTGAGATTGCTTGGGAAAAGGGTTTTGATACTTTTGGCTCACATTCATTCGGCGAAACAATGTATGGCTCAACCCAATGGATTGGTACTACCGAATGTGCAACTTTATTTCGATCTTTTGGGCTTCGGGCAAGGATAGTAGATTTTGATAGTAAAGATTCAGGGGCAAAAGCAATGGAAACAAATAGTAAAGGCAAGAGAAATATAGAACATGTTTATGGGCCAATGGACAAATTCCTTCATAATGGTAACTCAGAAGAGCACGACAATTCAAAGAAATGTTTGCCAAGGAAAGTTATGGGGCATCAAGTCCTTATGGAATGGGTATGGGATTATTTTGCTGACAAAAAGTTCAACAGATCGGACAATCTTCGACGTGTTATTGTCAGTGAGAAAATGTAAGTCACAATTTATCCTATCTGGATTAATTAGTCTGCATATTTCTAAGAACCAATTAGAAACTATGAATTGTAGTTTAATTTATTTACTCTGAAAATTATAAATGTTTTTTTTTCTTGATCATCAATGAACAGGCCTTTGTACTTTCAGCACAATGGCCATTCGAGAACCATTGTCGGGATTCAACTCAAACAGTTACATCATGGGTTGGCAGCTCAATACAGCCTCTTAGTCTTAGACCCTGGCCATGTAAGCATCGATTAGTATATTAATTATTAGTTACGGTCTCCACACCTAATTGCCATCTATCACTGTTAAGCTGAGGTCAGTTCAGTTTATAGATTGCACAAGCTATTGAAATTCTGCAGCTTGTGCATACCCTTTCTTATATTTGCAGCTGTGATGCACATAATTTGGATTAGTTAGCATTTCTCTGTCTTTTTCCATGCACTATTAGGCACGTAGTCTTGTCCTAGGATAATCTGTGGATTTAAATATTGCAAGACTGTTATATTCTTTGTATGTAATTCAAATTGCAGTCAACTTTATGCCAAGTGTCAACCTTGCTCGTAGTACCTATAATTTTATTTATATTCTTATCACGGTGATTAATCTTATAAACATATTGACAGATGAATTGGTAAGGGATGTATTATGTGTCTCTAAACTTCCACGAGTGTTAGCAATTTGAGGATTAATAGCTATACATGAAGGACATCTTATTAAAGAAGATCATTAGCTTTCTTTTGTTTCGCATTTTTGCTTACATCACTTCCATATATTTTTCTTCAAAGTACTTGCTTGGTATATTATAATATCTATGGTCCAAATCATATATTATCTTGTAATCTTGTGGTGATACATGAAGAGAACGGAAGCTCTGGAAAAGGCTCTGAAAGAAAATGTTGGATGGCAAAGGCTTATCAAAAGAGGGTTGCACACACTAAAGAAGCCTCAGTACCAGGTAAATTTGAGCAGAGTTAAAACTCTTATTTAATAAATAGGTAACTGCAATTTTCTTATTCCAGCTGTGTTATGTCGACCCTAACATTGCACATGGGGAGGAGATGGAGAGGCTCAAGATCATCGACAGCATCTACTTTGAAGCTTAGAAGATTTCCATGTAAATATCTTCAACTCCGGCAATGCTCTGAGGCATTGTTAACATTTTATTTATATTTAGGCATGTGCCAGTGTTGTAAGCCATCGAATTAACAAGAATAGTAAATTATATTGTAGAAGGAAAAAACATCTAACTTCACGATATTCGTGTTCTGTTGTATAAGTACCAGCTGAAGGGAAATATTACTTAAAATTTCTCCACACTTCGATTTTGTGGAAATCTTTAGTTAACTCACCCAAACTGATGAAACCCATTTCCATACCACAACATAGCTTTTATTAATCACCACAATGGACTATGGGCTGTATTATAAAATTTATATTCTCAAGTCGAATCCAGACTTGGACCCTAGCAGTTCATATATTCAACACCATGTGTAAACCAAGAAATAAGTAATTTCTTGAATCTGATCACATCAGGGGCTGTTTATCATAGACATAGTCCTCCATTGATGATGTCTACATACTTCACCTTGAACTGGCTTTTGCTTCCCACCTATGAATGGTAGATGAGCTCAGACCCTTAGAATCTACGTCTTCCAATGATTGTAAGAACTGCAACCTATCGGCTGAAAATTGACAAGCTTATGGATCTGTTCTCATAACTACATTCTCCAGATCTAGTAATCCATTTTTACTGCTGATTGACATCCTCCATAATGTTTTTCATGCTAGGAAAAAGTTAAACTCTTAAAATAGGAAATAGAGTCTCCAAATTATAATCTCAAGAATTCATCCCACTTATCCTTTTGTCCAAAAAAACTCCGCTTAATCTTCAGAGAATTTGTCTTATTAATTACCCCCTTTTGAAGAAGAATAATTTGTGCGAATTAATTTCTTGTATTTACTTCACAATCCTTCAGGGCTTTGTTAGGCCACCAACAGATTGGAAAATTGAAGATGTAGACACTAGAGAGGATAAATTTAGTTGATGTCCCACTACGTAAACTAAGAGCGTCTTATAAGCCCACCCAGAAATTTGTGTACGTAGATCACCAGGTTTATATTGCAAAAACTGTTGCAGGTCTTTTTGAACCAACCATTTTCAGTTCTGTTGGTTATATCCTTTTAATGCATCAGTCCTTTTGTTATGGTCCATAGAGTCTTAGCAGACTTTAAGAACTGTTTCCGGTAGTCACTTCTCGGGATATCACGTAATTTTAATTTATCAATCTGATTTCTTTTCCTTTGATCCTCTTGGAAATCTGGGGTAACAATTCCTGAATTGACCACCATCTAATAAAATAAAATTGGGTAGGAAACTCACCTCTTTTTGGTTAGTAAAAGTGGGAGGAAAGTTGAGTTCTAAATGATCAGGAAAGAAACTCCCATCTCACATCTTCACAGGCCTTCAGTAAATCAAGTTTGCAGTTAAGACTAAGTTCCTTTTAGTTCTTTCTTATTAACTCAGCACAGGCTGATTTCAAACTTTCGGTTTGAAGTTAGTGAGGAAATGTTATTATATTGATGACAGCTTGACCTTTTTTTTAATCAGACCTTTACTTATCTGTTAGAGACCATGTAAATTTTCATCAACTTTGCTCTAGATATACAATTTGCTGACTGGGTCATAGTTGTGCATTTCCATTGGCTATTTTCATAAGTATAGTCTTCCGTTTTCAAAGTAACTACCTCTTTTGGACACTCATCAAAGATTTGGGGTTTATCCCAATCTATTAATAGAGAGGGGTTGTTGAAATTCACCTGTATTTGATTACCCCTACGGCCTTGAACCCGGATTGGTTCTTCATTAGTTGTGTGGTCTTTTGTGACACGTTGAAAGCGTATCTCTCCCTTGTGCAAGCTCTTCATGGGATTTAAGTGATGGCTGACTTTGGCTTGGAGTGCGGGTCTCCCCTGCTGAGTTGAAGACCCACTCTTGGACCAGGTTTGGTTGTACTTGCTGGGCCTTTAGTCGTTGGATATGTGGCTGGAACCCATGTCTATCGGTACTGTTGGATTTGCGGGTCGACCTTGGTTCGAACTGTCCATGTCTAGGTTGATGGTTTAGGTCGAGTTAGACCTCAGATTCAGATCTGGGTTCTGGTAATCGGGTTGGACCTGTCGTACCACGTGACCTGGAAAATACGTGACGCAAGCTGGCGTCATCGTCTTCCCCAATCGCAACTGCTTCTCTTCCAAAACCTGTAATAATCCGCGATTCCGATCGTTCTCTCATGCCGGCTAACGAACCTGCCACTCCATGGACTTGCCCAATGACTTCGTCCGGTATTGCAGCCACTCCGGTAACCTCTTTTTGCGTTAGCGTCGGGTCAGCGTCAAATGGTGTTCGCGGCGTGCCCGAATTTAGTTCGTTGGTCCACGACCCCCCTCTAGCGATGCTCTTACGGTCTGCATCGTTTGTTTTTGTAAGTTGTTGTCGTAGCATGCCCTTACCACTCAAAGACATGCTATGCTCGATGCCCGGTGCCACAGTTGACTTGTGCCCTGCCCTGCCGTAGGCATTTCCTGATTTGTGCCCGTTGCACTCTGCCCTGTGCCCTGCACATCCTGCCCGATGCCCTTACTCGTGCCACTCGTGCTTGCCCTGTGTTGTGGCATGCCTGATGCTTCTTCTTCCCAAATTTGTTGGTTCGTTTCGCGCACCACAGATACCGCTGATCTCGGCAACGATATGGGGCTCTTTCTATTGAATTCTGGCCACCATAGTCACCGGTGACCCTCTCTTTGTCGTTGGCGATGTAATCAACCCCTCTCCGATCGTTCTTTGAATTCTAGGCAAGGATTTTGGATTTGGGTTGGTCTTCTTTGGTTGGGCTTCATGACAATTAGAATCGTTGATCATGTGAACCTCTCGCATCAATGTCGCACCCTCCTCATGGGACTTTGATCGAGAACTCTCCAACACGTCACCGTCTTTCCCACCTACTAGATCAATTGCACGGTAAACCTCTATCGCCGTCGTCTCTTTGTGGTGTTTCGTCTCCAAGCCATCTCCATCGAATTTCTTTGATTCCTCTGTCACAACTCCCTCCTCAATATCTTTTTTTCCTACTTATGCTTTATTTTCAATGGCGTCAGCAAATCTCCTGTCACCATCGGAACTTGCGAGGGTACACAATTTGGTAAGCATTGCCTCAAGTTGTTTAGACATCATTTTGCTGGATGTCGTAAGCTCCTTGTTAGATTCCATAAGCAACTTGGTAGACTCTTCTACCATTTTCAATTGCTCGCCTTGCGTTTGCTTCTTTGGCATTTTCTTCCTCATTGTTTGTCGAGAGAAAGAAAAAAATCCCGCAAAATCTTGCTAGCTCTGCAGAAATTACTGTAGCAACACATAAATCACTGTAGCAGATGCCAAAATCACTGCAACAGTTGGTGTAAAAAAAATCCAACCGAATCTTGCTAGTTCTGGTGCCAAATTCTTAAAAATCACGTTTAGGGAGGAAACTAAATTAATCGCAATTAAAACTATGAACTCTCAATTGCATAAAATAAAAGGTCAAAATACCTAGTGTTTATGAGATTTACCTTAAACTCTACATATCTCTTTAAAGCTAAGCCTTTTTCTCTCACTCAAACCAACATTGAAAATAAACTAAGCTTAGGTTATCTTTTATAGGAGAAGAGGCATAGCACAAATAGAAACCCTAATACTTATTTAATTATGAAATTAGTTATATTATTCAATGAATTTAAAGTAAATAACAATAACTAAATAAAAAGGTGCACACACAACGTACGAAACGTACTATGCTACAACCACAATTTCTATCAGTTATGACTAATAAATCAGTCCTAAGATACTCTGAAATTAAACATTAACCAAAGTGATCTACCTATGTTATGGTTAAGAAAGTCTTTGTGCCAAACCCACATTACACTTATTCTAATACTATGTCAAATATGAATATAAGTTTGTTAATCAGGGACCTAATAATGCTACATAATATTTTTGAAAGCATGCTAGTATATGCCTGTGCATTAGTGTTTTCACACTTATGAGTTCTGTATATGCGCCTGCATTTTTATTTTGTTAGTGTGCTAACTACAAAGGAAGCGTCTACTAACAATTGTACCAACGAAAACATATGATGAGCATTGTTTAGATAAAGGGAGAGAGAGTCCATATTTTTTTTGTCACTAGCATTAAAAATGACAATTGGAAACTAGTGGGTAGTCCTTCCCTATATTGGTTATCTTATTCGTAGGTAAACCAGTTGAGACAGCACCCAAATCATAGTTGTTTAGTTCAAATAGATCAGAACTGGAATCACTTTCTTGACCCTCCTCATAATCTTCCTTCTTGGGCCAGATTTCATCAGACTGAAACCTATCTGTTGTATCAAACACCTTATTTTTTTGCTGAAACCCTACTGTGACTTTAAATTTGTCTTCCAACCAACTAAAATCCCTGATCTTCTTCTCATCTTCTAACAGTATAGGCCTTACCTGATGATCCTTACCCTTGGATGTAGTATTAACTGTCTTTTGATCTGAATAACTTCTAAGATCCTTGTATGCATCTGTTGGAGGAAAAGTTGTAACCCCTGTGCTTGAAGAAGAATATACAGATTTTATATCTTTATCTTTGTGGACTGACAGTGAGCTGGACTTGGATTTCTTTCTCTTTACAGATGCTGCTTGGTTGAAGAAAGAGTTCAGAAAGCTAACAAATTTAGCTCCTGGAGAGCTTGGTTGCTTATACATCTTCTCCTTGATAATTTTCTCTGTCTGGTAAGACTGCTCAAGAGTTTCATTTCTCATGTGCATGTCCACACTGAGCACACTTGTAGTTCTTCCACCGCAAGCTTGTCTTTCTTCTCTTCTTATATTCAGAGAAACACCTGCACCATTAAAACCAGTAGCCTGGGGTTTTCCTGAAAAATACCATCTGGCATCAAAAATCTCGATCTCGCCAGAACCTTTCTTCTGGTAATTTGCCTTGTATAGATTTTCAACATCTGAAAGTTGTGTGATGGACATTATTGATACAAGGGAGCTCAAAATGAGATGGTTGTAATGCAGCGTAGGGTGAGATAGAGAGATTAAAAAGGACAGATTTGTATGATTATAGATCATTTTGTTGAAATAATTGAACATGTAGTGGTTGAGATTACTCCTAGTTTACTTTCCATTAAAGGAACTTAAACATGTTTGTGAATGTTACTGTAGAAAAGGCCTACTTTCTCATAATAAGATAGATATGGAACTGTATGTGTTTTGTTTTTTTCTTCTTCCAATTTTTGCTAGGTGAGTCGGTATTGGAGAGATTCGTTTCTACTGTAACCAAGCCCCGAAGGTGTCCAAAGCCCAGAGTAGTACAAAGCCAATATTCTTTTTTCCAAAATAAGCACACGCTCTTGGCATGTTTAGTAACCTAGAAAATTTAAAAACCAAGTGAGAGATTTAGAGCTTCAAAATGTATTGTAAAATGAAATCACATAATTTAGGGCACTGGAAGCTCCATTCTTTGATGTCTACAATAACAATGTGCCACTCTTTCTTCCACCAAGTGATATTAAAACCTTTGTCGTGGAAGACCCACAAGGGTTGGTAGACCACCAGTGACATCAACTCTGTAGAGTCGCAAGCTTGGAAGTCGAAACTCCAAGTCGATTTAGTTAGCCCAAACAAACAACAATTAAAGAAATACACAATACACAAGTTTATGGTGGTTCGGCAAATTGCCTACTTCCACCGTACAAGAGAGAGAGAGAGAGAGAGAGAGAGTTTATTTAAGATCTCGGTTACAATCGCTCAAAACCAATTAGAGGTTCTCTTAAAGATTTCCTCTCAATTTGATCTCACCAAAGGATTAGCCTCCAAAGAGACCTAAGTTCCCCTTTATATACTAGGGGAACATAGTTACAATCACTCAAATCTCGAGGCAAACAAGTGGTTATAAAATCATAAAAAAACAGAGTTCCACATTTTCGTTCGAACGAAATCTGAAGTCGTTCGAACGACTTGGGTAGCTTGGGCCAAATTCCAAAGAGCTGTTCAAGGGTCGTTCAAACGACCAAGGCTACAGGCAACCCCCATAATTATCCACCTCGGTGAAGATTTCTCCAACCAAATGAATCGAAATCTGAGCCAAACATAGAAACCATCCAAACGGACCCAAACAAACACTCTCCATCATCAAATGTCCCCAAAGACCCAAACACACAAACGACCCAAGGAAGCCAATCAAAAAACAAGCATCCCCAAAAGGACCAAATCCAAACCAAGCGTCCCAAAGGACCAAAAACCAAACCAAATATCCCAAGGAACCCAAATCGACTGCACCAAATCAATGGTTGCCTACGTACCGCCGTGGATCAAGTCGCTCGTAGTTCACAATCCCCGTGAGGGGCCAAATCAATCCATAGGAAAGAAACACACCGTTCCTTTCTCTCTATTTCTATAAATCTCCATATCAAGAGCCCGTTTGTACCGTTGTCTTGGAGACATCTTCAAACCGTACAACGATCCCTTCATCAATTGACACACATCTTCATTTTTAGCAATAGTAAACTCACTCGACTGAGTCTTATTGATCTTTTCCTTCAACTTCCCATGTAAGAACGCCGTCTTAACGTCAAGATGTTGCAATTCCAATTCAAGTTCACTACCAAAGCTAATAGGATACAAATGAAGAAGTGTTTTACCACTAGACTTGTTTTGAAGTGAAACATCATTTTTGAGATCCTTGCTTCCTTTTGTAGACCCATTTACCAATCGCCCTATTTTCCTTAGGCAACTTTGAAAGTTGCCAAGTTTCATTCTTGCGAAGAGAATACATCTCTTTCATCATTGCTCCCTCCCAATGTTTAGCCATGGAAGGAACACCTTCAGCAATCGGTAGTGCATAGGCTACCATGGCCTTCGCCTTTGGAAGTACCATGTCCTTTGTAAGCCATTCTGGCTTACCCATATTCCTCTTTGGTTTACTAGTTGCAATTGACTCTACAACCGGAGTCTCTTCATCCGTACTACCAAATGCTTTACCTTCATCCATGTCTTCATTATTTGGAACATGAACTAATGGCTTATCACCCGTTGTCACACCGGTAGATGGCATACTCTTTTGTACGGAACTTTCTTGCCGATGTGAAGACGAATTATTCTCCACCCGCTGCAATACCTCGTTTGTCGTCTTCTCTGTGTGCTCAGAGCCATGCGACTTCATCATAGAAGCCTCATCAAAAGTGACATATATGCTCATAATGATCTTTCAATATCTCATTCTCACAACTTGTAGCCTTTCACACTCTTCTTCTTACCCAGAAAAATGGCATTCCTTGCTCGTGGATCCAACTTACCATCCTTAACATGATAGTATGCCGGACACCCAAATATACGAAGAGTATTATAATCTGTAGCAGGTTCTCCATACATACCAAGCTTCCATTGGTATTTACCCTCAATTGCAGCCGAAGGCAACCTATTAACGAGATAGCATGCATATGTCAAAGCCTCAGCCCAAAATGTCTTGCCCAACCCAGAATTGGACAACATACACCGCACCTTCTCCAACAAATTACGGTTCATACGCTCGGCTACCTCGTTTTGTTGTGGTGCCTCTCTAACCATGAAGTGTAGAACTATCCCCTCATCCCGACATACTTACAAGAATGAATCACTAGTGTACTCCCCACCATTATCCGAACGGAGCGACTTGATCTTTTTGCCAGTTTGAGTCTCAATTAACTTCTTCTACGTTATGAAAATTTCTAGGACTTCATCCTTCTTCCTCATAGTGTACACCTAAGAACGCCTTAAAAAGTCATCCACAAAAGACACAAAGTAATGTTTCCCCCCTAGCAATGCATTCTTGGAGGGTCCCCAAACATCAGAGTGAACATAATCAAGGGTTCTACGAGTACAGTGGATAGTGGTGCCGAATTTTACCCTTGTCTGCTTGCCCAGAATACAGTGTTCACAAAATTCTAATTTACGCACTTTGACACCTTTCAATAGCCCCTGGTTCGCGAGAACTCTCAAGAACTTTTCCCCAGCATGCGCCAAACGCATGTACCAGAGCCGAGTGGTATCTATGGAAGTGGTCTCCTCCCTTTCCGTGGTAGCAACCTCACCAAGAATAGCTGTACCATCTAAATAGTACAAGTTGTTACTTCTTCTATGGCCCTTCAATACAACCATGGCTCTCTTAAGAACCCTCTTCACCTCATTCTTAGGCACAACCTTGTAGCCTTTCGTTTCAAGTAAACCCGTTGAGATAATATTCTTCCTCATCGTCGGAATATACCGAACCTTATCAATCTCTTTAACTAGCCCATTGTGCAATTATAGTCGAATGATACTTATCCCCATGATGCGGCAATGATTATCGTTTCCCATCAACACCGCTCTACCTTCTAACATTTTCAAACTAAAAAAATAACCTTTTTCGGGACAAATGTGATAAGTAGCACCCGAATCTAAAATCCATTCTTTTGTATCTGGATATCTCCATTTTTTTGTTGAATTCTTCAAACACAAACGCATGCTTTGAGCCTCGGATTCTTCTATGGAATTTGCCAAATTCAGCCGATGTACCTTCTAAAATGCCAAAATGTAGCACAGGATGTGCTCTAACAACTAGTTATAATTTATATACATTTTTTTTGTGTTGTTCACTCGACATTACGAGCCTCAAAGTCCTCCCAATGGAGCTCAATAAATGTCAAGAAATCGGTATAATGATCGTAAACCATAATCTTATAAGGCAAAGGTCCCAAGTACTCATAGTCATTAGAGTACTCATCAAACACTGTAAACTTTCTCCAATCAACTTGTAGTATAAGCTCACATGACTCATCAAATGTAGAAAAGATGCCTCCATTTTTATGGGGTGAATTTTGACATATACCCTAATGATTTGTGGCATATTTAACTTACACCATACGGTTTGCAAAATATTTGATATACACCCCACATTTGCAGTTTGACTATAGTCAACTGCAGTTGACCAATATTTAAATTGTGGAAGTATATTCATTGCCGAAAGTACACACGATCTTTTGTTCAACGTGTTAATCATCCATTGGTTAAAAGTTGAATAATCTAACGTTCGTTCAAGATGTAGCTCGAGGAGTTTTTGAATTTATTTCAAATGGGTGGTTTTGTCTTCTTTTTTTTTTGAGTTTGGTTGACTAAAGTCATAGCTGGTCAACTGCAGTTGACTACAGTCAAGCTGTAAATGTGGGTGTATGTCAAATATTTTTCAAAGCGTGGGGTGTGTATTTTTTTTCAAACCACCCTCTCTTTAGACTAATTGAATATACAAAAGATGGATCTCAATGAAGGGGAGATACCCTAACATCAGGGTATATGCCAAATTCACCCCATTTTTATCACCGAAAGGAGAGTAACAACTCCAGAGGATAGCTTGCATCTTTCAGAAACTCACATTAATTATGTCTACTTCATCTTCAATGCGATATAGTCGTGTTATAAGCATCAACAAACCCATCATTGAACAAATAATATTGGTTACGGTCATACCACACCGTGTTGCGATATCCTTTAAAAGGAGATCAACTGTAGGAGATAATATAATGTTAGGAAGATAAACAAACCGCTAGAAGTATGCATCAACCACACCAAGAAGCACTGGATCTAACGTGATGTACAAGATCTTACGCTAACAAGCCCATAGATGAAAAATAACTCGTGAGAAAGAGAATCGAAGATAACCAGGTAGAAAGTAGCAACATTCTCATTTTCTTCAAATCACACGATTAAAGTTTAATTAAACCGTAAATACTTATCGCAATCGCAACTAACTAAATCAAACTTCACAGCCACAGGTAAGTGACGCATGGCCTTCTTGTCATCGATAGTACCCAAATTCTTCTCTACTACGACAGGAGTAAAGTCGATAATGATGACCTATTATCGACTGTGAATTATCACTCACGATATGTGAAACCTAAGACAAGTGGGGGATGACTGTGACCTATTAACTCTCCCCTGCTATAAAAAAAGGGCCAAATTAGCTTTTAGACCCTACATTATGACCACGAAGGTCTAACCCCTCCTGATTGTCATTTTTAGTTTTTGGACCCTAAAATACCCCGGGGCTGTTGGTTTTTGTTAAAATACCAAAATTACCCTTTTGATTATGTTTTAATATTTAATTAGAAATGCCACGTGGACACTTCTTTTCTACTTTGGATTGAGCGGGAACTCTCATCTCCTTCTTTGCCATTAAAGCTCTAAAACTAAATTAATTTCATCACCAGACAACATCATCACCCAAATTAAAACTATACTAAAACATAATTCATTAACAAAACCCAAATTAAAACTAAAATAAAACAGAATCCATTAACAAAAATTAATTTAAAAATCATCACCACCAGACAACAAAAACCCTAAAAAAATTCAAACCCCCCCCCCCCCCTTCTTAAAGCTAAACAAAAAACCTAGAAACTAATAGAACCTCCTCCTCTGACAGGGAGGTTCATCATCGTCCTCATCTTCATCATCACCGTCACCACCGTTGTCCTCACTGCCACTACCCCCGTCATCATCATCATCTTCATCATCATATTCGTCAGCGTCCTCATCATCTCCATCTTCATCGCCACCATCATCTAACAACTCATGATCCTCTTCATTGTCGTAATCGTCTTTATCACCTTCGTCCAAGGTGTCGATATGATTAGATGATGGTACTGGTGCTTCCTTCCCTTTGTCATTATCGCTATGGTCAGATGTTGGGGGTGTTGGTGGTGGAGTGTCAATACCAGTCCTACCAGTAATCCAAAAGTTGACGTCGTTATAGTCAGACATTTTTTAGAGAGAGAGAGAAAAATGATGGAGATAGAGAGGTTGAGATCCTTTTACATTGTCTGAGTTTTAAAACTGACAAAGAGATAAATGCCAATCAATGCGTCTCTTTAGTTCCCCACCTAACCACTCTAGTCCTAGCCTACTTTGCCATAATTACCATATTTTGTGATTTTGCTTTTAGACCCTCTGTGTTTAAAACATCTGAACTTTTAGACCCTTGTGACTGCACGTAAGAAGCATCTCATGGGAGCATGTGAGAAGCACATGAGAATCAAAGAAGGAAAGCACGTGACTCACACCCACTTTATATGTTTCACTCAGTGTCATTCATTTGGACACGTGTAGGGCAAGACTAAGTTATTTTTGTGGTGGGAAACTGTGGTTTTAGGGCACAGAAAACACAACTCGATTGCGAAATGTAATTTAGGGATTGTTAGATCAAGGCAAAAAGGAAGGAAGGTTATTACATTACAAGGTAAGTTAAAATTTAAATTTTCTTACTCTACCATTTGAAAACATGTCTGATGAAATATATGAGGTATTTCACCTAATAATTGAGTATGGTGGGGAGTGGGATGAACCATGTAAGAGTGGGTATGGAGTGAATCAATATAACGGTGGTAGATATTTAGTTTTAATTGTACCTGCAAATATTAATTTTGTGGAACTGTTGAGGTTAATTGCTACAAGGATAGACGAAGAGCATGATCCAGATAATCATGTTCTTGTGGGGGGGGGGGGGGTAGTTGGGTTGTTATACATTGAGGAAGACAAAGTTCATTGGTATTACAAAGTTTTCATAGAAACAGAGAATACACCTGCAATAGTACCAAGCCCTGATGAAGAATCACCATTACAGTTAGGATACGATCAAGCAAAAACTAAGAAAAAAAAAGTCTACTAGATGTTTAGATAATACAACTAGACCTTTAAAAGTGCCTACTTCTAAGACTTTTAATGCAAAATCCTTAAAGAGAAAGGCAAAAACCAAATCACAAAATCCTAAGGTGAAGAATGTCAGGGATGATTACCTTTCTGAGGAAGAACTTAATTATTTAACCAATAACTATGCCAGTCAAGAAGAAATTAAAATTAAGGAGAATGTAGAGAATGTTGATGAGGAAGTTGCAAGATGGATAATAGTGGAGCTTGTGAGGCAATTTGAGAATAATGAGTTTGAAAACTTAACTAAGGACTCATTATTTGATAATAAGGAACCATGCTTTAACAATGTGGACACTGAAGAAGACTATCATAGTAACCATACATCACAGGATGGTGATAATGTTCATACAATTAATAACATAGAGGATCATGAAGGTTTGGCTAATAATGGAGATTTTGTGATTGGTTCTTCAAACTTGTATGAGAAAGAAGATCATGAAGATGAGAAACCCTTTCTGGCACTTCAAGTATCATAGTCTATGTTTACAATTTGGATGGAGTAATCAAATATATTTAAGTGTAGGTCATTTATGAGGAATTTTGCAATTATTAACAGATTCATATTTAGGCAAAAGAAGAATGAAAGTAAGAAGATCATATATGTGTGTAAAGAGGAAGAAAATTGTCCTTAGTGGGTGCTTATAGCTAAGTTAAATGATGGTCATACCATGAAGCTTAAAAATGGACATTTTAAACATGAGTGTAGTGGTAAGCATGGAAAATTCAACAGAAATGTAAATGTTATTTGGGTTGAAAAGAAGATTGAGAATCTAATTAGAGATGCAAGGACAACCAAGCCATGGGAGATATCTGATATTGTGTGTAGAAGATTTGGAGTAAGAGTTTCATATTACACTGCATGGAATGTAAGGAACATGGTGATGGAGAAGATAGTGTGGTCATATGAAAAAGGTTATTTTTTATGTCCAAAACTATGTGTTCAGATTCAAAAATCAAACCTTGGTAGTATTACTACTTGTCATAGGGAAGATGGTAATCTTAAGTTTACAGACATGTATATTAGTTTTAAGGTAGCTTTAGATGGGTTCACCAAGGGTTGTAAGCCAATTCTTGGTCTAGATGGATGTTTCTTGAAAGGCAAGTATGGAGGCCAATGTTTGAGCATCATATCTCTTGATGCAAACAATGGTCTTTTCTCTATAGCAATATTTCTTTGTAGAAGTGAGTGTCAAGATACATGGATAAAGTTTGTAACTTTTATGCAAGGCCAGCCTACCTTATACCCATCTAAATTGGCCTTCATATCTGATAGGCAAAAATGGTCCTGTTAAGGCAGTTTCACAAGTGTTCCTTCATTCCAATCATAGATTTAGTTTTATAGGCACATGTACAAAAAATTCAAGCAACTGTACAAAGGTACTTATTTGATGATATTAGCTTGGAATGCATCAAAGGCGTAAAAAAATTTGTAATGAATAAAACATGGTTAGAAAAGGAGCCATATGAATCTTGGTGTAGGTCTTACTTTGATGTTTCTACAAAGTGTGAGCATGTGACCAATAATTTCTCATAATCATTTAACAATTGGATTACTAAGATTAGAGATAAGTCTTTAAAGAAGATAGTAGAAAAACTAAATTTGATGCAATGTATGAAAGGAAATTGAAGGCAAGAGAGTGAGATCAGAATGGATTGGTACCTAGAGTAGTGAAGGGGATTGAGTTGTTGAAAACATACAGTCACCACTACAGTTTAGAGGAATTTGAAACGGATCAGTGGCTGGTCCTTAATGACAGTGACACAAGGTGGATATTGAACTTGGAAGAGTATACATGCACTTGCAATGTTTGGCATATCATTGGATTACCTTCTGTACATGTAGTCAAAGTGATTGATCAACTGATATATGAGTGGGTTGGGTAAGTGTTTTTTTTAGTTAATATGTCCTACTTATAATTTTATTGTGCCTTTTACTATTTTACAACTTTATCATGGCCTATGTACAAATATTGTAGTCATTACCATAGGGTGGTAGTTTATGTAGCAACATACAACCAAGCTGTATATGTAATTGTAGACTCATCAGACTGGGGAGAAGTATGTTACTTTTGCCTTTATATTATTGAATTACTGAATTCTCTTGATTTCATAATACTAACATTTATTCTTATGAAACAGCCTACAAGAGATATCATGACCACCACCATTGTTGAGACCACCACGGAGACCTAGAACACTAAGAAGAAAGAGGCAGATGAGGCAAATGGTGTGGTGAGACAACCAAGAAGATGCAATAAGTGTTAAGCATTTGGGCACAATAAAAGAACTTGTAAAGGTTAACCTGGAAAAAAGCCAAGCATGAGGAAAGGAGGTGCAAAGGCATACAGATTTAGGACACCTTCAACTCTAATTTTAACAAGAAAGAGGGGGAGAGGAAAAGGGAAAGGTAGTACTAGAGCATCTGAACCATCACAGCTACCTCAACCTTCAACTTTTATTTCAACTCCTTCATCACATACTAATACTACTCAACCATCACAGGCACAACAGAATAATGCCACTCAACCATCACAGCAATCTCAACCATCACAGTCATTTTAACCATCTCATCCTTTTTAACATGTTAATCCATAGTACCCTAACTATTTCCCACCATCTCATTCAACTGGTCTGCATTTAAAACCACCTAGGCAAGATCCTAATGCTAGAAGAGAACATGGTAGATATAGAGCTACTTAGACATCTAGATGGTTTGTACATTGGTTTGAAGCTTCAGGGCAAGGAGAACCATCTAATTGAAGAAGGTCTGACAAAACTACATTGATTTTTTTGCAGCTAACAATTTTAATGCTGCTTTTGAGAGTTTACATAATTTGTAAGTTTAAAAATGGTGATGTTTAACTGCCATGTGAGCTTCTTTTTGTAAGACAAATTGCTGTGTTTTCTTGTTTGAATTATGCATTTCAAAAGTATATAAAAACCCTTTTATATCATTGATAAATGTTCAGTACAACATTACATTTTCTCCTTCTCCACTGTCACTATTGTAGTAAATTGAATTACAAATTCATCTAATGGCATCTCCACTATCATTTTCACATTCTTTACATATTCTTCTCCTATTGCATCACTTAACCAAATAAAGTTATTGCAAATTGGATCTTCACATTTTAGAAACTTCTGCCCAAATGACTGATGTGTCTTAGAAGTAAACATTTTTATAAGGTAATTGCATCCATGTACAGTATAAGAAAATCTAACCTAATGACAGTTTTTTACCCAATAGTTACTTTGATTCCCCCCTAAATACACTACCAACCTTAAAAATCAAAGCTTCTTCTTCTTATTCTTCGTCTTCTTCTTCTTCTATAGGATTACAACAAAGCTTCTACAAAAATCAAAACAGATTCTTCTTGATGTACTGTTTGTCTCCTTCATGTGCTAAGTCTTCCAACTATCGTTCTACATTCGTTAAAGTCCTCACACAGAGGTCATTGGGGAGGAAAAGATCATTGTTATCATAGGTTATTCTCGTTGCCAAAGACCGTTGTTATCCTTCTCTTCGACCATTGAAGTAACCGTTACAGTAAATATTATCTCTAATTCTGTATCCATAATCTCTTACTGTGTATCCGCATCATGATATGAAGCTTTTATTTTTAAGAAAAATACTATGCAAGACGATATAATTTGTACATAATCATTTTTCTTTTCCTTTTTTATCATTTGTCTTCTGTTACTTTATCATTTGTCTTTTTTAAGATTTATTATCTACTACTATCTCATCGGAATTGTTCATTGATATTATTTATTTCAGGGTTTTTATCATTTGTTTAAGGGATTGTTAAAGTTGAGTTTTATATTATTTTTCACATTTGTTTTTTGTTATTTTATCACCGAAATTATTTATTTATATCATTTGTTTCAGGGATGAATGGAGTTCAGCTTTATACCATTGTTCATTTTGGTGGGGATATCGTACGTTCAAAGATCGGATCAATCGTTAGTTATGTTGGAGGAAGTACAAAACGCACCTCACTAAGAGCGCACTCGTCATTCGAAGATTTCGCTACACTCCTTAAAGAAACAAGTGAAATCCATCGTGAGGACTGTAAGCTGTACAACTTCGTCCATGGTTGTGCATGCACAATTTTATCAGTCCAGGAGTTTACCATAATGATCAATATGCATAAAGGCAATCCCGACACACCCTTTCACATATGGATTGTTAATGAGCTTAGGGTATTTTCCCAGAACTCCCAGAACTTTATTTATGATTTCTATTCTTCAGGTAAAGGGTTGTCTACCACCAAAGATACTGGTTCAGGTAAATGGTTGTCCACCACCAAAGCGGGGGGACCTTTGTGTCATAGCTCATTTCCTGATCCTGAACCTGAATACAGGGGTTACCCTGAAAGAAATGGCAGAGGGCCTAATCCACGTAGGTTTGGACCTTCAGTAGATGATGATGATGTTCCTCCCTCAAATGAACCTAGTATTCCTCAATCAAATGTTCATCTCTCAAATGAACCTGTGTTAACTAATGTTCCTCAATTAAATGAACATTTTTAAACTATCCCTACTGATGTTCCTCTCTCAAATGAACCTTGTATTTCTCAATCAAATATTCATCTCTCAAATAAACATGTGTTAACTAATGTTCATCTTTCAAATGAACCTATGTTAACTAATGTTCCTCTTTCAATTGAACCCGAACCTATTATTGGATAAACTGAACCTTCAGGTAAGCTCGCATAATTTGTCATTTGTGAGGTATTTTTTAACATTTCTTTTCAAATTATTATCATCCTAAGAAGCATATTTCTCATTTCTTTAGCTGAAATACGATATGAGTTACAGCCCAAGCAGGTGAAAGATCTCGTGGATTTTCAGTTCAAATCTGCTGCGTACACAGAAGATCCCTATGACTCCAGTAAAGAGTTTAACATTGGTGATCTATATCGAGATATGATTGAACTCAAGAATAACATAAGAGCTTATGCAGTTGTAAACAAGTTCAATCTCGAACACGTTCTGAGCAACAAATATAAAATTGTGATACATTCCAAAGGTCATAAATGCTCTTGGCGGATTTATGCGACAAGGTTGGTCAGTTCTGCCCTATTTAGAGTAAGTACTTATTGCTCCGTGCATACATGCATCCGAGTAGAAACTGATGGTGGGAACGCATATAAGACAGCGTCTAGTAGATGGGTTGCTTCTATAATCAAGCAAAAACTACGAAAAGACCCAAACTACAAACCTTCCGAAATTATTGATGATATACAAATTCATCACAATATTGATGTAACATACAATCTTAATCTTGCCTGGCGTGCGAAAGAAAAAGCCCACGCTGGGGTATCATCACTTTATATGTCATTTGTTCCCCCATACAAGTCATTTGTACAACAATGTTTATCATTTTATCGCATGTCATTTTGTCGACTCACTGTGTCATTTGTACTGTGATGTTTATCATTTGTCTGCTACACAATTTCATTTGATCTACGTAAGTATTTTAGATGCGATGCCGCTTTGAGCACGTATACCAACTACTTATGAGCTACTTTGCGGAAGTAAGGTTGGTTGACCCGGATTTTGTATTTAACATACAAACTACGAGTTGTAAGGATAAAAGTTTCACAAGGTATTTTTGGTGTTTTGGTCCTCCTAAAAAAACTTATAAACTATTGAGACGAGTTATTGTGATTGACAGAACATTTTTAAAAGGGAGATATCGTGGGACTCTACTAACATCCATCGCCATTGACCCAGACAATCATATTTTTCCACTTGCATTTTTGATAATAGACTCGGAGACCACCGAAAGTTGGACATACTTCCTGGAAATGTTTGGGTTTAATTTCCACGGTTGTGACACTAGATTCGTCGTCATCTCTGGCAGGAACGTCAAAATTATTAATAATGTATCCAAGGTGTTTCCATTTGCAATCCATACGTTTTGTGCCTTCTATATATCGAACAACATTAAAACTACCCTCGAAAGTACGAGGATCGCATTTAGAATGGCAGCAGAGGCCCTAACCTGTATTGATTTCAATAAACACATGAATGCTATCTGGAATACAGGTCCAATGGGTCTCCAATACATACTAGGTATTCCCAAGGAAACATGGTATAATCTATACATTCCAATGACTAGGTACGTTGTCACTCTGTATTGATTAACTTCTCATTTGTTATATTAGGAATAGTTATTATTACTCCATTTGCATTCTTATTTGTCATTTTTTTGCCATTATTTCTCATCAGTTCTTTATTATTCCTTTTACATTTGTATGATCCCATTTGTCATCAGTTTATGCTCATTTGGCATTTAATTTCTATTGTTTGTAATTTGTTCAGATACAGAGTGGCTTACATAAATCATGTCGAGAGTTGGAATAACATTATTTTGAAAGTAAGAGATCTCTCTATCCATGTGATTATTGAGGAATTTTATAGAATCTGTTCGAAAATATCCTACACGTATAGGGAAGAAGCTGAGAAGAGTTAAGCTTGCTTAATGCCATGGGATACAGATTACTATAAGAGCAGAAAGTTTGTAGTGGATTTACTAACCTGCAGGGTTCGTACATCGCGCCACCATTTTCAGATGACTAGTTATGGCAGAATCGATTCTATAAATATTAAAGAGGGTACTTGTTCTTATCGTTGGTGGCAAACGATGGGTATACCTTGTGAACACAGAGTACGCGTTCTCTGTCATGCTAATGTTGATCTAACTACACGTGTCTCTGAGTACTTCACAAATGATACATACAAGGCTGTTTATGAACCTATATGGATTCCTATAAGAGGAATTGAGCGGTGGAAAATTTTAAAAATTAATCCACATGTTCGTGCTCCTATTATAATAGTTTGAGCCTGTCGTCCTTGCACGCAAAGGAAGAGACAGAAAAAATGCCTGGTCTTGTCACCAAACTAAAATTTTGAAGTAGGTATCAAAAAACATACACAATCGTCGTTCATGTAAGCTTCTGCCAATCCCATCCGACGATAATACACGTCCAACAATGGCACCGTCTTTTACGATGAGCACTGAGCCACCTGCCATCCCATATGAAGATGTTGCAATCAGTTTGTACTGATGATTTTGGGTACTTTATGTATTATTTGTTTATATGATCTTTATCGTCAATGTTGTTAAAATCATTATTTGTCTAAATATAACTGTCATTTGTTTAAAAAGAATTTCTCATTTGTTTGTTTCTATCATATCATTATTTGCTACTGAACTGTCATTTGTGCAAAAAGAATTTCTCATTTGTTTGTTTCTATGATATCATTGTTTTCCTTGGAACTGTCATTTGTTCTTAAGGAATTTCACATTTGTTGGTTTCTTTTATATCATTATTTTCTTATGAACTGTCATTTATGCGCTAAGAATTTCTCATTTGTCTGTAGAATTTTTATCATCAGTTTTGTTAAGTTTATCATTAAACTTGTCCCCCCCTTATATCATAATTATTTTCTTACAGAATTGTGGGTGTTTTGTTTGCCACATATCAAACTGAAACTATTATTTAATATCAAAAAGCAAACAAAATAACAAAAAAAAAAGATATTCATTCATACATAGGGAAAGCACTAGTTACCACAAAAAACTAATGAACTAAACACCAAAAAAACTAGAAAAAATGTTCACAACTCTTGATCACGTTCCGAGTATTCCAGATCGCGCTCCAAAACCTAGATCTTCTGCTGGAGATAGATAATCTTAGAAGTCGACTCCTCCTACAGTTTCTTGTGCTCATCCCGGTCTAACTTTACGGCGTAGAGCTGATCTTCCAAAAAGTACATATGAAACATGAACTTTTCAACACGTTGATCTTTCTTTGTTATAACTTAATACAATTCATCCTGAATATAATCAAACGCTCATAATTTCACCTTGAAGTCTTCGTAATGCTTTTTCAGCATTTGGGCATTCTCACCGGAGACATCCTTCTCTATTAGACATAAAGTCTATTTAATTTGTAGAGACGTTGGTCACGCTGATTTTCTTGCATCCCTACCGACTCAAACCAATCGTATGGAGTGTTCAAAGAGACATGGCTGACTCGAGTGGAGTGCGATATTTTTTTTGAGAAGTTGAAAAGACTTTAGGGTTATGGTTTGAATAGTTAAAGATTTGAAGAGTTGAGAATAGTTAATTTGAGATAAGATTTTTTATAAGGGGAGTTGAATGCATTGGGAAGGGACGCATGTCAGGGATTACATGATGTTCAGGATAAAAGTTATTATTACTTCGCTTCATCGTCGTCGTTTCTTGTTGTACATGTAAGTCATATGAGTATTTAAACTGAGTTGTCTAATCAAGTATCATTACTTATCGCATCGACTTGTAATATGTTGAAGAGAAATTCACATTTGTTTGTATGCTATATATCATTTGTTTCTTGCCTAAACTATCATTGTTTAAAGCTAATTTATTATTTGTATGTTCAAATGTTATCACCAGTTTCGTTCAGTTTAAAATTTATCTACCTTTGTTCATGCAGTCTTTATCATTTGCCTAATTCCCTTATATCATTTATTTCGGATGAAACTTTTCAGTTGTTTGTTTCTCTCATATCAGACGAAAATTACTATTTGAAAGCAAAAAAGTAAAACGAAACAAAATAAATGTTCACGCAAGGGAAACAATAATAACAATAACAAAAAAAAAACTAAACAATACTAATGTTTACAACTCTTCACTTGAGGAATTTTGATCACGTTCCATAGCGATGATCTTCTGCTCGAGACAACTAATTTTACAAGCCGACTCCTCCCACAGTTTCTTGTGCTCATCCCGGTCTAACTATACGGTGCGGAGCTGATCTTCCAAGAAACAAATATGGAACTTGAACTCTTCAGAATGCTCTCTTATCTTTTTTATAATTTTATCCAGCTCGTCCTCCATTTTATCGAGTTCTCCTAATTTTTTATTGAACTCTTTGTAATACTCTTTCAGCAGTTGTGCCTTCTCATCGGAGACATCCTTCTCCATTAGGCAAATTCTATTCAACGTGAAGAGACATGCGTCCACCTCATCATCCTCAATCCCTACCGCCTCAAATCAATCTTGAGGGGTACTGGTAGAGGCATGGCTAAATCGAGTAAAGTGAGAGTGCGACATTTCTTGTGAAGTTGTAAAGAGTTTAGGGTTTGAATAGTTGAGGCCTGAGAATATTTAGCTAAAAAGATATTAGGGTTTTTTATACTTAGGAGAATTGGGACTTTGAATCACGCATAGCAGGGTTTAGGGCTTAATGTTTAGAGTTGCGAGAACCACGTGGATATTTTGGATAGATAGCTTGTTCTAAACGTAATCAAAATTAACTTTAAGATAAGTTATCTAATCTAGTAATAAAGATTGACTTGTCACATCGACTATTTAGGAAAGAAGCTCTTAGAATTTAAACGGCTTATTTGTCATTTGTTTTTACAAAGAGTATCATTTTGGTGTAGTTAACTGTCACCGTAAATTCAATGTCATCCTCCTATCGTAGTATTTGTCATTCATTTTTATATACATTGTCATCTTACTGGAGTGATTTATCAAGTATTACATACTTCCCTTTAGAGCTGGCAAAATGACCCACGACCCGCCAACCCTACCCAACCCAACCCTATTTATGGCGGGTTTGGGTTTGGCCTTAAGGGATTACGGGCCATTTGACCCGAACCCTCCTAACCTTTAATAAATAGATTGGGTTAGGGTTTAGCCTAAGAGGTTCGGGTCGACCCGTGACCTGTTTAAGTAATTTGGTTTAATTGTAATTTTCTATATTGAAGCTACCCTTTAAGTCTTTAACCTTTAGGGTAACAAGTAACAACAAGTCTTTCAAGTTCAAATTTCAAACAATGCCTCCACACTTCCTCACTTGGTTTGTTGGTTCACAACCTTCTCTTCTCCACTCTTGCTACCACACCACCACCCACAGTCATATCTCACCTAAAATCTAACACTGAGTTCTCAAACTGCCTTCTCTCGCCATCTTGATATACTGCTTCAGTCCTAAAATCTAACACTGAGTTCATATCCATGAGGCAACTCCCTAAATATCAACGGTGGTGGATCATACAAAATACTTGACGCACAATCGGTCACCGCAGACGGGATTTTTTGGAATATATTCAGCGGTTTCTTATTCAAATTGGTAAAATATATTGATAAATTAGGGAGCATCAAAGAATTGGAACATCTTTGTAGGTGTAATAACTTGAGAAGGTCTGGCGTTGGTGTAGGGTTTAGATTAAAGAACTGCGGGTCGTGGTGGTGATAATATTGCTGGGGTTGTTGTTGAGAATAAATATCTTGCATCTCTTGTATAGGAAAGATACCCTTGGAATTAAAATACCTAATTAGTTATTTGTTTTTACAAAGTGTATCATTTTAGAGCAGTTATTTGTTACCTTAAATTCAATGTCGTCTTCCCATTAGTATTTGTCATTCCTTTATGATATTATTGTCATTTTACTGTTGTGAATTATCAAGCATTACGTACTTCCCTACCAACGTGAATGTTTTGGATAGATAGCTTATTGTAAACGTAATCAAAATTGACTTTATGCTAGGTTGTCAAAATCATGTAATAAAGATAAGATGGAATTGTCACATAGACTGTAAAAGAAAGAATCTGTCAAATTTAAAGTGGAGCATTTGGCATTTGTTGTGACTAAGGGTATCATCGAAATGAATGTTAATTGTCATTTCTTTATAAATAGCTTGTCATTTTACTGTTTTGAATGAATTATCACCATTATAAAGTTTTAACTACATAACCTGCATACTTGCTTCTAGTTCTTTCCAGTTCTCAAGCATTACATACTTTCCTACCAATGATGCATTCCCTTGTTTGCTGGTATGGTGAAAATTATGATCTTCGTCTCTCACGCACAAGCCTCAACCCTAACCGATGGTTCTGTCAATGCGCTCACAAAATTGGTGGGTGTAGTTTATGAGCGTGGGTAGATAAGGTGAAAAAGTACAATTGTGGTCTTATTTGAAGTCTCTAAACCACCCGGTAGGATATTCTACCATTGCCCACAATACCATTGTCAGTTCAAAACTTGATTTCGAGAATCCTCTACGCCCAATGATTCTAAAAGGCTACAATCGTCAATGGCAGAAGACATCACAAATTCTGGTCAAGGGAGCAATCAGATCCTCGACACTATTACAAATGAAACTTACACTCAACTAAGGATCTCCGAGGTCAGAACGAAGATGTTGCAAGATTTTTTGTCCAAGTTAAAATCTCTAGATCTTAACAAGTAGATAAATATGTAGGAGGGAAGTGTAATATTCCTTATCTTTAGTGACGTTAATTTCTTACTTTAGAATGTTAAACTCTTAAGGAATAAATGTTTAAAGCTGCAACATAAATGATAAATAATGATAATCGAACTACAAATTCTACTGAACAACGACATTACAGAAGATTGGTAAATCTAGCGATTTAACTATGTCAACAATGCGCTCAAGATTCGAATTTATGGTTGTTAGACTGGCAGCCATCCTATTACAAATGTCCTCGACAGCTGATTAAAGTTTCGTAAAGAAATCTAATGATAAATGTTTGATGGGACATACTAAATGATATATAGTAAATGACAACATTCTCTAATACCATGACATAAGATGGTAAATGACAAACACGGAAAAACAAATGACAGAAGGAGAATTAATGGATGACATATATTTTATTAAATGACAAATACATTCAGCAACCAGGGATCATTTCCAATGGGTTTGGTCAGCATTAAATACTATTGTGTATAAATTCATTCTAATATTGGGATTTGGAACTCAGCATTAAATACTACTGTGGTTTGCAGTGGTATGGTATAAATACTGCCGTACTTCCTTATTTTAATCTAGTACAACTATTTCCTCTGTAACTGCTATGTGAAGAGGATGGTGACCACCAGATGTTAAGCATACGAGGCTAGGGTTCTTGCCAAGATGCAAGAGTTACGGCTTCGATACTTTGGGACTTAGTCCCTTGAATTTCCTACTCCAATTCCAGTATATCCTACCTTCCATGGGATGACGTATGAAGAGGTGGAAGAGGCGGATGATGATTATTATCAAATGCTCCACTTTTACTATATCGTGACGTTGGAGCAGGATCGAAGAATTGGTCTGCGTCTTCTAGCAGAGGATAATGTTACAACGGCGGATGAAGCGGCTGATATACGTCCGATGATGTCTTGTAGTTATCCTGAGTAGAATCAGAGGAAGAAACGGTGGTGGTAGTAGGGTTTACGGAGGAGGAGACGGTGGTAGCGGTAGGGGAGACCGACCACCACCACCACCTCTGAGTGCGTAACTAATGTAAATTAATGTAATGTAAATTGTGATTTATAACAATATATTCAAGCTAATGCAATTTACTTTTTGTGCCCAATGAGTATTACAATTTCAAACTAAAGAAATATAATCTTACTATGCTGAAGATGAAGATGATGATAAATCATAGATAACAAATGATAAATCTCATATAACAAGTGACAAATCTCATATTACAAATGAAAAATCATATATAGCAAATGATAAATCTCAGATAACAAATGTGAAATCATAGTTAGTAAATAGTTCACAAATATATAGTGAATACCAAATCATATATGAAGAATGATAAATAATATATAATGAATGATAAATGGATTATAACAAGTTATAAATCTCATAAAACAAATGACAACTCTCATATGCCAAATCATAGATGAAGGATGACAAATAATATATAGCAAATGAAAAAATGTTTATAACAAATGACAAATACATTCAACAAGTTTTGGCCTTTTTGGCTCTTGGAACATCAGTTTCACCTTGGTTGCCATCACTACCATCACCATCAGAGTCACCACCATTATTAGAGTCGATATCATCATAAGAGTCACCATCTCCATCTGTTTCATCATAGTCTCCATCACTATCAGAGACACCATCATCATCAGAGTCACTATCAGCATCAGTGTTAACGTCCTCATCTTCATATATTTCAACAGAGTCATCATCCTCACTCATCTTTTCATCAGAGTCATCATCACCAAAAGAATCATCTACGGGATAACCATAATCCCTTTCTTCTTCATCTTCAGAGGTTGTATAATATTTTGTTGCTCTTGGACTATCATTATCTATTGTAGAAGATGATGAAAAGGATGTTATGTTATGATATATTTTGGGGTAACAATATAGGCTTTTATAGACTTAGCTTGTGTTTTTGGGATTACAAAATCTAATTAATACTTTTAAACACACTTGTGTTTCCCATAAACCATAGTCAAAGGAAATGAAATAAAATACCTGTAAATTTATTCCTTACTTCATGCATTCTAATTGTGTTTTTGGTTAATGTTTCATAAATCATATATCACAAATGCCAAATCATAGATAACAAATGACAAATCATACATGACGAATGACAAACCATATATAACAAATGATTTCACACAAAAATTTCAGAACTGGATGACAACTATAACAAATGAGAAATCATTGATAACAAAAGAAAAATCTCATATAACAAATGACAAGTCATTACTAACAATTGAAAAATCCTGTATAATAAATGAATAATCATGTTTTTAAGAATAAATGTTGTCTACTTACAAACAAACACAATTTATTATATCAAATAACCAAATAAACTATTGACTTACATCAAATGTTGTCTATCTACAAAATAAATAGATCAATTGAACCTTCACAAATCATATATATAAAAAAATCGATCATATCTAACAAATGACAAATCTCATACAACAAATGACAAATCTCATATAACAAATGACAAGTCATTACTAACAAATGACAAATCTTGTATAACAAATAAATAATCGTGTTTTTAAGAACAAATGTTGTCTACTTACAAATAAACACAATTTATTATATCAATTAACCAAATAGACCATTGACTTACATCAAATGTTGTCTATCTACAAAACAAATAGATCAATTTTCCATAGATAACAAATGATAAATCATAGATAACAAATGATAAATCACAAATAAATTATAGATAACAAATGACAAATCTATGATAACAAATGCCAAATCATATAAAACGAATGGCAAATCATACATAAGAAATGCCAAATCTATGATAACAAGTGTCAAATCATCTAAAACAAATAACAAATCATACATAAGAAATGACAAATTAATAATAATCCAATTATGTAGACTAGATTCTGACTCTATTCTAACAAATATGTCATATACGAATGACAAAGAAGATATAACAAATGAGAAAGATCATATAAATAAATAATATTAACTATTTATAAATTTACAAAATTACAGAAATTATACATTACAACAAAATGCAGATCAAAGTTTGTAAAACTCTCTTACGGCTCAACTCCCAGCCTCAATATGTCATAAGCAATTGTGTAACGGCATTCATCACCGTCTATCAGATCTAGAAATTTTATCCCCCTTAGGATATTGTCCATAAAGACAAACATATAGACCCCACAGTCATAACCATTTGGCTGCATTAAACATTTCCCAAAATAAGTTGTCCATTTGGAGTTTAGATCATAATCATTTACTTCTAAACCAGTAGGTGGACTACTTTGATCGGCAAAATCTATCTATATCAATATTTTGGGGAGGATCATTGATAGCTGATTTTTAATATGTTGGTATCCAGGAGATAACTTCTTTTTCTTCTATGCATTTACAATTTTTGCATCCACCAGTAAATTGTAGATGCATATTTTTCTTCCCTTAAAGGACACAGCACAAAATACCCAATAGTTGTCATTGAGGTTCCAGAGAATGAGTATTAATTTCGAATTTACCACTTTCAAATCTCCTCGATAAAAGCAATTAGAAACTGTACGATCCCATTGCATAGATATAATTTGTTCCCAAATTGATTTATTCTTCAATTCTACACCTGCTGGAGAGGGCATAATACTAGTCCAGATATTAAAAGTTCTGCCAATATATTGACAAGAATAGACATCCGCCAACACAATCTTTTCTTTAGCTTCGCTGGTACGATGTTGTGTATTAAAATATTGAATCACGGCTTTAATGTACACATTAATGACCTGAACAGGAAAAGAAAATGACAAATTATATACCAACAATGATAAAGTTCATAACTACAAATGAGAACAATGTCAAAACAAATAATAAAGTGCAAACAAATAAAGAACAGACAATTTGAAAACAAATGGTAAAGACTCTTGTAAAAATGATAGGAAAAGAAATAAATTATATAAATACCTTATTGTCCAACCATTACTTTGGATATAAGGTGTAGAGAGCGTTAAGGCAAACAGTTTCTTCACTTATCCTCCTATAGGTTATCGTGTTGTCCTTCATTACTTCAGAAGATAATTTATCTTTCCTCAGTGACCAGACTTGGTCCACCTAGTTTTTTTTATCCTGGGAGATGGGTCTTTAAATGAAAGATTGGAATAATACTCCCGGAAGAAGCTCGTCAAGGTGAATATGCAATTGGTTCATTTGGCAAGCCATTTTGAAGACTCTTTCATTAATATCTTCGTCAGTTAGTGTATGCCTCTTCTTTAAGGTGGCATCCACTTCTGACTCCATTAAAACAAGCTGAAACAGATATGCCGAAATAAGAAAATGAAATATAAATGTGCATATTACATGAGAATGAGTAAAAACTAGTTGTTTGGTTTAAAAGTACTTTAAATATTGGTCTGGTTAACCATTTCTTTTATTACTTCCACAGGGTCTGGTTTTTTCTGTAAATTTCCATCATCATCATCCTTGCCTTCATCAACCTCCTATTTACTCCATTTTACCTCCTCTTTACTCTATTTAGTATGTAAATTAACAGAGTACAAATGATAAGAGTGATACAAGATATGGGAAAATAAACAAAAGAAAATGAGAAGTTACCAGCAAACAAATGATAAGTTACCTGACTAGCTTCATCTTCAATTTTTGTAACCTCCATAGTCTGTTCATCGATAGATACAATAGTTGTTTGGTCTGCACTGGCCTGCAAATAAACAAACTACAAATGATAAGAATGATACAAGATATGGTAAAATAAACGAAGAAAATGAGAAGTGGCCTGCAAACAAATGATAAGTTACCTGATAAGCTTTACCAACAACTTTCTCCTGGTCGAAGAATACTATATCAGTTTTTGTTACCATAGTCTGTACACCAAATAATAATGAAGAAACAAATTAAGAATGGTATTGATAGGTGATGTTAATATTATGGATAGCTCAATGCAAACAAATATTAGTTAAACACCTCATTAGCTTCTTCCACTATATCTTTTTTTCCATCATAATACACCACTACAGTTTCTTGTTTTAAATCCCCCATTTGTAAAATAGGATATGCATGCATACTATGAATGGTAAAATTAAATGAACAAATGACAAGGTAGCAACAAATATGTTAGATAGCTAAAAAATGTTAGATAAATACCTCTTGAACTTCCTCTTTATCAGCAACTTGAGGTTACTCTTTATCATCTTCAGCTTTTTCCTCGCCAATTTTCTCACCCTTCTTCCACTTCACATACAATAAATGAAATGAACAAAGACTTCAGAACAAATAAAAGTTCTAGAAAAGAGAATGAAAAAGACAACCGAACAAATGCCAAAAAAAATTTAACAAATGACATACATCTGAACAAATAACAAAGGTCATAAAGTAAATGCCAGTATTTTGAAATACAAATGTCAAATAAAATCATATAAATGATAAGAAGTAGCAAACGGATGATACCTCTAGAAGATCACCACCATATTCAGAGGATATCACTTCTAAATTTACTTCCCTCCCAACTTCAACATCATCATCTACCATTAAATCCTTTACCACCTCCAATCCCTCTCCAGGCGCAACTTGCTGAAGTAAATTTTCTGCAGTTGATTGAATATTCTCAAGTTCTAGGAATTCCGCCCGTCTCTTCCTTGGCGCTCTATTAGCCAAGCCATTGGGGATCTTGGGAATTAAGGTTTTCAATTGGATCAGTGGGACATGATCTAATTGTTCATCAGTGAGATCTTCTATCTTCGTGCCTTCAGCTTTTTTCTTTAGGGGAACATCAGCTTCTTCTTCCTTCTTGTTCTTCTTGTTAGTATTCGTCTTCTTATGCCTTTCTTCTTTATCTTTTTTCTTTTCTTCAATCTTTTGATTTTTTTGTTGAAGGTCTCTTTGCCAGGTTCTCGGCTCTGCCTTCTTCCTTTTCCCATCTTCTTTCTAATTATCTTATTCTCGCTTGTATTTTAAGGTTTTCTCAGGAGTAGAGAAGTGGTACTGCCCAAGGAGTGGAGTATCTCCAAGTGGTAGAGTATTGTCTCTAACTGTAGACATTGAAATTCATTCCAATATTTTACCATGGTTATGTAACATTTTACCATGGTAATCCAAATTTAGCAACATTTTACCATGCTCCTCCAACTGAGAGTATACCCTAACCACTACAGTTCCAATCTCAGTGGCAGAAGAACTGCTACCTATTGCAGGTGTACCGACTGCAGGTGTACTAACTGCAGGTGGTTCGATTGCAGCCGCAGCGCTGATTGCAAGTGCTTCGATGTAATTTCTCTTAAATATTTAAATAGATAACGATGACAAAGGGCAACTTAGAAATAACATAAAAAAAATTCAAACAATGATAATAGGCTACTTAATAATGACAGAAAAATCAAACAAATGACAAGAAGAGGATATAAATGTCAAACCTGAGCAAATAAAATGATATGAAACCTAAATTAAATGATAAGGAAGTAATAAAATGAATTAAAATCATACAAATAATGAAAGATTACCATGGCCTCTTGCACAAGTTCTTGCTGCATATTAGTCTCAGACGGCTTCATAGCTATTACCAGCAATTTGGAGTTGGCAAAAAACTTTTTAAACGTCACAATTTGGTGACGCTTAAAGGACGTCATCCTCCATCCTTGTAGCTTAGGGAACAAATGTATGGATTCCTCAATTCCTAGAAACTTTAGGCTAGGAATAGAAAGGAAAGTCCATATCATCAACATCCAGGTACATCCGTACAGTGATAAAGTTTTATCCTATTTTTTATCAGCGGCCGATCGATAATCAACAAACTCCACTATTTGACTCCACAAGAAATTATAGACTTGCTCACCCCAGGGAAATCTGTTGGACTGATGTAGATCATCTACCAGATCAACATACTTCACCCCAACGTTTCTCCCTTTGTTCGGGAGGAGAAATGATAGTATAATTTTTAACAAATTTAATCGAAGAATATCGTCTGCAAAACAAAATCACATACAGCTAAAAATAAGAATGGGTAAAAAATGTCAAATAATACACAATGTAATGATAAGAACCTCAGCAAAGAATGACCTAAAAATTGCAAATACAATACAAAAAATTTTGGGCTGATAAATACAATGAAGAACGATGATAAATTAGACAAAACAAATGAAAAATTAAAACCTTACCATGATGTCTTTCTAATTTTGCCTGTTTTAAAGCACCGTCAATTTCTTTCAACCCATATGTATTCTTCCTCTTGGGAAATCACCTCATTCTGAAATTTTTCAAATGCTCAGGATCAACAAATAAAAACTCATTTGCAATAAGAGAGACACGTAGCCCCAAAATAAGGTAAACATGAATGGGCTTCATCTGAATTATCGTCCCCCCAAATTGGAACTTCATATCACCGAGATGACGATCGAATATTTCCACAACCAACATCGACATCGTCGTTATTGGGTCAATAAACATTAAGGGTGCAAAGCAGGTAATACGAAGAACACCCTTCTCCTCTTCAGGCAGAGCTACAAACATTTTGTTAAGTCCCACACCTATACACCGAGAGGTATAATTCTTAGTATTGAAGGTGTCCTTCTTGGCTCTACCATCCTGTGTTTGGTTCTCCTCGTCAACTTGTTCATTCACTTCTTTATCAAACTTTATTGTGAAAGAAGAAGAAAAAATATATAATCAAACACCTGGTAGGCAGTAGTCACACAGATGATTTTCCACTGATATAATACTGAAATCACACACACACACAATAGGTAGAATGACGATGATTTTGAGAAAACGGTTTGTACGACCGGGACGGTTTTTACAGTTGTCAATCACACACACAATTTGTAGAAGCGGGACGGTTTTTACAGTTGTCAATCACACACACAATTTGTAGAAGCGGGACAGTTTTTGCGGTTTTTGCGATCTTTGCAGTGGTGATGTAAGAAGAAAGTGTTTAAGGAATGGGAATGGTTTTTAGCGCCAAAAGCCAAACAAATTCGTATGAATCGCACGTGTTGCCTAACTCTAAACAATAGTAGCCAAATGCCAAATAATATAACTAATGGTGACAGAGTCTGCATGATTTAATATAACTTATGTTTAAAAGCGTGACAAATTAGCATCAATAAATGCATGAAATGGTGACATGGTTTGCCTTACACGTCTCGAAATAGTAATGGCACGTGTACATCGAGGAATTAAATTTCAACACGTGGCGTGATAATATATTTTTAAATGATTCAAACTTTTGTTATTATTATTTAGGAAGTGACATTCGTACTAGTGGAGCCCATGGCCTTACCTGTGGCCTTACCTTTGGAGCCCACGGCCTAGAAACCTACTATAATATTTAAGTAGTTAATATTTTTATGAAAGAATGGCAAAGTTATATAAAGCAAATGACAAAGTAGGGTGAACAAATAGGAAATTCTTTATTGAATATGACAACTAGCTGTTACCAAATGACATAGTTATCTAAAACAATGCCAGAGTTTAACTAAATAAATGACATAGTTTGGTTGGTAGTAGCCGCGCAGACGATTTGTCATTGTTTGTTCCATGAGTTGAGTAGAGTAGAGTACCATCTACAGGAGTTACGAGTACCGTCATTTCCTCCATGCCTAATGTGTAGAGTGCTAGTCTTTAATCAAACACTTGGTAGGCAGTAGTCACACAGACTGTTTGCGACAAATAATTAAACAATTTTTGTAATTGAGTAAGAAGAAGAAACTGTTCGATGACTCGAGATCGCTTTTGGCGCCAAAAACCAGATGAACTCCTGTGAATCGCAGGTGATACCTAACTATAAACGATGAGAAATAGTAACAATTGGTGAAAGAGTCTGTCTTCTTATAAATAAGAAATCTGGTCAAAGGTAGAACAAAATATACTAAAATAAATGACAAGTAGTTTATGAGATAGTGACAATATCAGCCTTCCACGTACATGTGGCTTGATATAATACTTTTAAATGAGTTTAAAAAAAATTACAATTTTTTATTACGCCGGATGTGACATTCGTACTTGTGGAGCCCAAAAACAGGTGGTTGTCTACTGTAATATTACAACTTTAGTAGGGGCAAAATTAGTTTTTCCTCTTGCTAGTATCGATTTTGAAATTTATTGTTCCATTGGTCTAATTTTGTAAAGATGGCAAAAAGTAGTATTTATTATCATAATTTCCGTTTTATTTTCAACTCTCAATAGTCCATCCCCTTGTGTGAAATTCTTTCCTTCTCTAATTATGTCAAAACCCCTCTCTCTCTCTCCGTCATTAACTAGAATCACTATCATACTAAACTTTCCACGGGGAATTCTCTTCTTGTTTTAGATGCCAAACTAAAACACTGTAACTTTAGGGAGAGAAAAACTGGTAGCAATTGCAATTCTAGGGAGATCCATACTACAGAGAGAGGAGGACTTTAAACATCTAAACAAACTACAAACAATTTTGAGAATTTGTTCACACAGTATTTTCCAACAACTAAAGAAGCCCAAATGATGATCAAGAAATACCAAAATCACCAATAATATTTTTCTAATAGAACACAAATTAAATTAAGGTTCAGCTATAGAAGCTAAATTTGCTAAAAGCATCATAATATTTGTTTTTCTTCGTTGAGATTTACAGGGCAGAGACACCATGATTCAACTATAGAACTAAGAGATGTGAGCTCTTTCTTTTTGTCTCTCTTCTCCCTTGAACCACCATTAAAGAGGAGGACCTCATTTCTTGGTTTGTTATTTGCGACTAAAAAGTAGGGGTATTTGTGCCAGCTCGGGTGTACTAAAATTGTGTCTAAGAAAATTTTACGAAAAATATGTTATAATATTTCCATTTCATGGAGTTACAAATTGCCAACTTTGCTCATCATTAGGCAAACAAATAAAATTCTGTGAAAAAAAATGTGTTTAATATGTTCATCAAATGACATTGGAAACATTTTTTATTTTTTAATACATTTCTATTATCATTTTACGTTTAAAAATCAATCATTACGTATCTTTTCTATATTGTTTTTCCATTTTTAAATAATTTTCCGTTACAACAAAATCTATTATATAGCTTTGTATTAAGTAGATTCACTGATAGTTAAAGTACTTAGACCTTTATTAGATTTTACAAAATCGACAAAACAACAAGATCTATATTTTTTTAGAACATTAAATGTAAAACAATATAAATTCTAGAGATAAGCAATATGGAAAGCAGTAAGTAGGTTAAGAATCTACTAATTAAGCTTTAAAATAAAATCTTTCTTGATTTTCCCGGCATGTCTCGCAGGTATAAATAGGTCATAGTCATCTTTCTAATTAATCATTTTGGGTTAGAGTGAGAATTAGCGAGTTCTCACCTGGTATGTTTGTTTGTTTTTTCCCTCACAGTTTATAGTGTTTTCGTTCTTACGCTCTATATATCGTGCTAGTTGCATTGTTTCCTTCCTTCTTTCAGAAATGTTTTTCAGTTATTTTTTGTTCATGTTTTGTTATCGTTTTCAAAACGTATGTGTTGTAGATTACGTAACACAAACTCAAACAAAGACATGTCTAGTCGAAAAGAGAGTTTCCGTCATTCCTCGGCACACATAAAGGAGATGGAAGCGTAAGTTCCTTAGAAACCTTATACATATTGAAATCTGTTATACTAACACATCAAGTTAATCTTGACGAATTATTGTTATAACTAATATTTATTTTTTTACATTGTAGTCTCTATGAACAAATTACCCATCCAGATCAGCAGCAGATAGTAGAGTTAGCGCGACGTCTAGGGCTATCTTTTAAACAAGTGAAGTTCTGGTTCCAAAATAAGCGTCACCACATGAAGGTAATGCACAGGATAATACAATTTTTTAGCTTGATATAGCTTCACATATCATCTCCAACATGTTTTCTCACAGGTTGCCGAAGACAAAAGCGAGTCGAAAACCCTAATTGCGGAAAATGAGGAACTTATGGAAGAAAACATGTGTCTAAAGTATTTGTCCAGCGTTCGTGCATGTTCAAGATGCGGTACTGAAGGAGTGCCGTTTGTTGCAGACGATCTACGCAACAAGAACTTACAGATGAAGCTTGAGGTAGCTAGAAATAGAACTAGTAATAGTAATTAGAAAACATATTCGCATTTCTGACTTTTTGTTTGTAATAATATGATGTTACTAACTTCGACCTTATTTATTTACAGTTAAATCGACGTAAGGAGCTTCTTGCCATCCATGAGGCTATGTATCCCCCTAATGTTGATACTTCCCCTCAGATCTCTCCATATTCGTGTGACTATGGGGTTGGGATGGGCTACACCCCAGTACTTCCTAATCTTGGGTTAGAGATTGGCCGCTGCTCAGAGCCCCCTAATCTAGGATCCGTGACTGGCTATCCCTTCGAGCCCCCAAATCTAGGATTCACGAGTGGCTACACCAACGAGCTCCCTATTCCAGACGTTGGGACTTCTTACAGCTCGGAACCCTTTAATCCTGAGTTTGGTAATGGCTACTTGGATGATATTGTGGCCCGCGGTAGACGCTTTTGATACCTGGTCACTTCTGGAATAAAACACCAATGAATGCGAAGTATTGATCGTACCTTTCTTAAGGCTACTTGATCGTACCTTTCTTAAGGTTAGGGAGCCTGATCTCCGTGTAGAATAGGATTCATGTATGGAGTCAATATCTATTATATTTCGATTTAATGCCTAAACTATTTTCTTTTGAAGATTTGCATTTGCTTAAATTTGGTATCTTAGAGCTGAGTTTGTTTTTAAATTAAAAATCTGGTTAATTCTATGAAAAATTAAAAGAGTAAAAACTGCGACAAAATGAGTAAAGTCTGCGGGTAAAAAGATTGAGTAAAAGATCTGACTTACAAATATTTTCTTTAATCTTTCAGGCTCAGTTACTATTTCTGAAATTCTTCAGTTACTAATTCTGAAAATCATCTGGAGATAACAAGGGAGGATAGATTCTGGAGGAGACTGGATCTAATAAAGTCATTATTTGAGTTTAACTAATAACGGGTTATGCCAAATAGAAGAAACAGCCTCAAGGAAAATCATTGCATCTTACAAAAGGGAATAACCTTGAACAGAAACTTTGGTTAACACTAATCAGTCTATAGACCTAATTGAGCATCAAACATCAAATATCAGAGTTCAGAGAAACAACTTAAATTGATCATAAGATATGGCAAGTGGGAGAGCGACAACTTCAATAGAATGATCATCATAGCACTCTATATTTACAGATAAAACTTTCAAATTTATTACACAACTCTCAGGTTTTCTCACTGGAACTTTGCAGCTTACTTAAACCGAAGAGGATACCAACAAGCAGATATTGAACAATGAGTCCCAAACCCGCAGATATGAAGTTCATATAAGGAAAAAGCAATAAGTGCAACATTTTCAAAACAATGTCTTTCTAATTTATATGTAAACTCAAACTTGAAAGTTACAGATTTATTGTTACACATTGTGTTGCGTATCTCACATTTACAATTTAACCTAACTTAGCCACTCTTGTCGCAGGAAGCGACACAAGTGTAGAACACAGGGAAGGACTGAAAGATGTACGGAATTTCTCAGAACACTTTATTGAACCGAGCCCCCTCATGGAGGCAAGAATACGTTGAGTAATATTTTCAAGCCATTCTACAGTTTGCGTGAACAATCTACTGCCCGGTACAGTTTCCAGAAGCAACTGTCTTTTATACATTAAAAGTGGATTTGCTATCATTTCTATAGTTTTTTGCTCTAAGGCCTTTTCTTTAGTACCTCGTTTCACGAAGAGTACCATTCTGCAAGAGCACCGATAGAACACTTCTCATCTTCTCAAGTGAAATGGGTTTGAGTACAACTCCATCCATACCAACCCTCAAGCAGTTATCTTTCGTAGCCCTATCTGTGTTTGCTGTGAGTGCTACAATCAGTGGCCTTTGATGACGTGCTGAAAATCTATCCTGTAATACAGATACTACTTCATAGCCATCCATCCCTGAGATACCTACATCCGCGAATACCACCTTGTGTTTCTGAGAAACGATCCGCAAACACTCTTCACTCGAACCAACCGTCGTTACATCACATCCCAGATGAACAAGAAGGCCCTTGGTCACCATCCTGCTAACTCTGCATTCCCACAGCAATGAAAAGTTCCAAATTTTCATTAATGGATTAATAACATGGTAAAGAATAATGCTTACGAGAACATTTTCCCCGGGCTTAGGAGAAATGTTTACTCAGCAGCATTGTCCCGACTTAACCACCCACGAGGTGTGAGGTTTTACCTCAAAAGGCCTCGGTGTCGAGTAAAGTGTGATTCTAACTTAAGAACCTTATGCTCGGCAAGATCTTAAGCAATGTAAGACTAAGCCATGAGCGCAACCATCACCACTAGCTGGTTAGGCGCCCTTCTGGTATACCGGCTAGAGCGGGGTGTCACAGACCTCCCACCTTTAAGATTGATTCGTACACAGCTGTGATACCATTTTGAAACTTGAGGTTCCAACTAAAAAACAACGGGCAATGAGAGGAGTGTCCCCAAGATCTTATATTTTTAGTTGCTGATAGGTCGACCACATGGTCGTTCGACGCTCTACGCATCGTCCATTCTCTCTAGTAGTTTGTTTATGTTTTAAATCTAGTTATTTTCCTATATATTAAGTATATTAGATTTTCCCAAATCTTGCTAATTATCCTGATTGAAGGGAGAGAATAAATGATTTCCTTCTATATTATGTGGAAGGGAGATCTAGGGTTTCTTTTAGGTTGGTTTGAGTGAAGAAAGGTTTCCAGTAATTATGTATAGTTCGGGGAAAAGCTTAAACCCTAGGTCTTTTTGACCTTTTAATTCAATAAAAGAGAAAGTATTTAATTGATTATTAGTAGTTTTAATTGTTAGATTCCGATTAAAGTTTTCGCATGTGCATCGAATCTCAGTTGCAAGGCTTAATATGCCAATGTGGGACTAAATATCTCAACAAGCCCCCTCAAGTGTGGCACAATATTAAGCGAAACACGTGGGCATATAATTGGGCGACGTGGACCACATGGGCTGTCGGACACGATACATGGAAGAAATTGCCCGCTCGGGTACAAAGATTATTGAGCTCATTTCTTTACTTTTTATCTCTCTCCCTCTCTAGTCGTGGGTTGTTTTCTCTCTCTAGCCTGCTGCGGTTGACATAGAGTAGAGTTCTCTTTGTATGAGTGATGAGTTCATTTCTCTCTCTAACAAACTATAAAGAGATGGGTTAAGAGATGTGGTTGACAATGACGGCTACTCTTGGGTTGTTCCTATAAAAGACAAAGCCCTAGATACTAATACTCTAGTTATAACCCTAAGAGCAAAAGATTTTATAAAGATGTTGTATAATTAAGTTGCATGTGACACACTAAGCTATCATGTATGACACTAATTAAAGCATACTTAGTGAAATAAATACATATTCAATATTAAATATTATGGTTACTACAAATATAGATAGAAATATGCATGATCATTAGCATTTAAAACATTCTTTTAGCATGATATTTTGGACCAGGATAAGATGCCAATTAAAAAAAGGCGAAATAGATATTCATTTATAGTGTCACGCAGAACTGCAGAAATTTGAGTGGATAAGCTTAAGAAGTGTGGTAAATGGAAGAAATAAGATTTGAAACAGCATATGTTATCCAAGAAAGTAAAATTTAATTCAATAAGCTTCATTGTACTAACCCATTGCCATCCATAACAAGAACTTGAAGTCCTGGAAAATGGGAATAAAGCTGCTCAGGCTCACTTGGACGCTCTGCAATTCCTAGTTTTACAAGGAATGTAGCAATACACCCTTTGCCAAGGCCTTCACTTTCAATCCATATGTGACCCTCCATGAGACTTAAGAACCTAATTATACCGGGCAGTATTTACGAAATAAATCAGAACCAAATGACTGAACTATTGTGAGAAGAGTTCTACAGGAAGAATAAATGAAATTTAATGATCACAAATTGAAGGGTAAGCTATAACACCTCTTAGAAATTGCAAGTCCAAGTCCTTTGCCACAGGAATTTTTACTTGTTAAAGATTGACTGTCTGCAAATTTGTTGAACAACTTGGGAATATCTTGAGGGCTGATTCCTGATCCTGAATCCTTTACCTGTGTACAAGAAAAATATATGATTCTTAAGAATTCAATGAATTTAATTAATATTCCAGAAGAAATATTAACTAGAAAATAAGCATACCTGTACTCGCAAATAAAAGTGATTATCACTTGGCATTGGAGAAAAACCCGGAGCTCGAGCATCTCTCAGAGATTCCAGTTTTGCAACACTAACACAAACAGATATACCGCCTTCTTTTGAGAACTTCACAGCATTGCCAGCAACATTTAATATGGTTTGCATCAGAAGTTTTTCATCACCAACAACATATTCAGGCAGATCCGGTGCTAAATTTAATGAGAGAAACAATTTTTTGACAGATGCTATGGGTTTGATCAAGTTAGTGACCTGCAAGGAAAAATAAGCATCTTATCCTACCTGGTTTAAGAAATCTAGTAGGAACTAAACCAAGCATTATTTTCCCAAACTTTGTCTTAAAAGAATGGCATGGAACAGAAACGAATGACCGTTATATAGCAGACAAAGCCCAAGACTTGATCCCATAAAACAGAACTTGCAATTACTTACTCTCTATGGTTAACAGTCTCGGTATCTAGGCCAGAATCACTCAGACCCCAAGTCTATAACATTTCCAAATACTTGATAATTCATTTCTAGAAGTAAAATAGTTACTATAAGATGCATAAATGTGGAAACCTAGATACTATACTAGATTCTAGATATATTTAGATAAATCGATAAAATAACTATCCACCAGCACCAAAAAATTATTTGAAACACAAATAGTTGTTGAAAAGTAAATTAAACTAGGTCATTCCAGGCTGAGACAACTCGAAAATCCGGGGTGATCTCGGCAGGAACATCCAAACTGTTTCCATTTTTGAGATATTGACACGATCTTTTCGGAGAAAGCTGATCCCGAGTTAGATCACCAGATGAAGGCAGAGTGATGTCGACATCAAATCATTTACGGACGTCGAAAAAACATAGATCTCCACTGATTTAGAAAGTCTGCTTTACTTTATTTCCAAGTATTGTATTTTTATTTTTGTTTCTATTTTAGATAGATTTTATTTGAGATAGTTTGAGAATAAAGAAACTTACTTAACCTAAGTTTCGATATAACTAGGAGGCTTGTTTTATAAATGACTAGGCTTTTTTTTTGTGGCTATTTGTGTTGAATTTGTTTTAGGGTTAGATGAATTAATAAAGTTATTTTCAAACTATTAAATTAGCGATTCTCTCGAACCCTAATTCGAGTTTTTAGGGATTAATTGACGAGAATTAGCACAATCAAAGCTTCTGCTGATTGGTTCTCCTTATGACAGGATCCAAGATTTCGCATCATGTTACTCTCTGTATCTGTATCTGAAATGGCCAATATTACCTTATGTAAATCCCAAGAGAAGTTTTCAAAAAATGGAATAAAGGTCAATCTATAACTTATTAGATTTCAAGTTTCACGTTCCTAGACTTGTTTAGAAACCTTAAATTTTGGATATGCAAAACCTAGAATTTCCTCAAGAACTATATGCTATTTATAGACAGAAAGATACACACCTCTCTGAAAACTGAATGGAGGTTAAAAGCTCTAAGGTCTAGTTCAAGGCTTCGATCTTCTAGTCTTGAAAGATCTAATACATCATTTATTAATGTTGCTAAGAGGTTACTACTCTTTAAAACCGTTTCTACCATCAAGCGTTGTTCAGTTGTCAATTCAGTTTCCTGTAATAAGGAAGAAAGGGCAATAATAGCATGCATGGGGGTTCTCATTTCATGGTTCATGACGGCCAGGAAATCATTGCGAGCACGAATTGCTGTTTCTGCTTCTCTCCTTGCAAGATCAAGGGCAACATTTTGTTCCACAAGTTGATCCCTTGCTCTCATAGACTCCTCCAAGATTGCAGCATGTGAAAGAGCAACTGCAACCTGCCACAGAATCATTTCAGTAATAAGAACTTCCCAGAACTGATAATTACTTTTTACTTGTTTTGAGAATACAAAATAAAGAATTGATATATCAATATCATCATTGTAATTAAATAAGAGCGTTCTGGAAAGAAAACATATCATAATTATTGACGACATGAAGGATACAGTCCCAATCATGTGATTGACTAATATGTCATGCCAATTTAAGAAGTGAAATTGTAGCAAAATCCCAAGTTTTATAATGAAGTTCAAATTTATTTTCTTGCTAAGCAATATTGTACCTACCGTTCTAGTAGATGTCATAAGCAAAACTGCTATACTAGGTAACAACGACACGGATACGGGTGTCAGTGTCGGACACGGGTACGGGGTGTCGGTGTCGGACACGGGTACGGGGTGTCGGACACGTCGACCCAAAAATATGTAAAAACAGGGACACGGCTGTAAAAAATTTATTTATTATTTTCTACTATGCTTATGTTAGTTACTTAACCTATCTAACACACTTAAGGGTTAATTTACGACATATTTTTACGACTAATAACAAACAAGTCCCAACACTTATGGGTTATATTAACTTATGGGTTAATTTATGACTATAACAAACAAAAAACAATGATACTAGTTAGTATGGTTGAATAACATATATAAGAATTGAAAATTTTCTAAAAGCTATGTCAAAAAGGTTATGATCTAAGTAAGAAGTGTCCGTTGAAGTGTCGACACGAGTGTCGGTGTGTCCGAGTGTCCGACACGTTTGGACACGGATTTTTTTTGGAATATGGAGTGCCCATGTTACATAGTTGTTATATTAATCCTAACACCTAGGATCAAGTCCAAAGACCAATATACTTTTTAAGGCTACACTACTTTCCGCCTCGTGCGCTCAGAAGAACAAAACTGTAATTAATCTTCAGAAAATTGCTTCAGTCAAACTAATAGCATTTGGATGGAGTGAGAAGGACGTTCGGACTGATCAAGAAAGCTGTTCAGGTGGACCCAATATACAAAGTGAGTTAGGACAACTCTCGATGGAGCAATCTAAAGCAAGACTTCCGCCCTTCTCACTTAAAAGATTGCATTTATTTCCTTTACAAGGTTTTGCAAATATATATCATTTTCCTGAGGATATTACCTCCTGTTATCTTTCCACCTAAAGTTATTATTTCCATGTGATTCGATTTATACTACCTGAAACTTATTAGCATCTAATGCCACTTCTTCATCCAAACATTCAGGTTTTCTTTTAGAAGAGACTTTCAAATGTTTAGACATGTTTACTAAAGAGTAAGCCATCAGCCTAAATTAAACTGTATGTGACTACAAACGAAACTAATGAACCATACTCTAGATTTGAACTCCAGAATTTACAGTGAAGCGACAAAATAGGTGAGAGTTTGATTAGACCTGATCTGCAACCACTTCAACGAGCTCCAACTCGTGAACATGCCATTGCCTCGCACTGTCTGAGGGAAGCATCAAAACCATTAATGCATATCGTTTTGTGGAAAGCTCTGGCCAATCATTAATTTGAAAATTTGAGAGATGCAAAAGAGGAACACGAACAGCAACAACCTCCCCAGGTATATATTTTCCAACAAGAGGTCTGAGTCTTGCAACTGGGGAGTTCGGTGATATTTTAACTGCCCGGTTGCTACTAAAAACTTGATTTATTACAGGAAGCTGTATAGGTACAGTAAATCCAACAGGGTTTTGGTGCCGCAAAGTGTAGGAAAGTTGAAGCTCCAGACCAGTACGTGTCGGCATCCAGAGTGCACATTCCTCCAATGCCAAAGTTCTTCCCAGCTCAACGAGAGTGGTCTTTAATATAGTTTGCCTGTCAAGAGTGCTTCTTATTTCATGAGTCAGCATTCGAACATGCCGTCCTGTTTCTTCCTGTGTACGAATCATGCCCATCTCCCGATCAAGCTCTGCAGCTTTATTCTTCAAAAATAATTCCCTCGTTTTCACACTCAACAGCTCGGGAATTATGTGAACAAGCATAAGTGCAGTAGCGCACGACACGGCGGCGGTTAAGACTTTTGCAGTAGTCAATACAATAATCACAGTTCGTGAATGCATGCTGAAAGTCCATAAGTTGATAAGATGTGTTGCTCCACAGAGAACGATAAAAGCACCAAATTGCACAAGCACCCATCTATATGGGAAAACTGCAGATCTCTTTACGAAGTATATCAGCTCAAGCGGGATGGAAAAATACGCAAGTGCAATAAAAAAGTCTGAAATGTACTGATACTTCATCAACAGTTCATCCGCTGGCCATTGTGGCTCAATGCAATTGCAAGAATCCATCTTATGAAATCAACCTTGTCTCACACCATTATTTTTACATCCCTGCCACAGAAAATATAATAACTCAGTAAACCTACGAAGGAGCATATAGATGAAAAAGTGCTAGACGTGTGTAGCAAAGATATACTCAATACATAAACACTCACGCACACAGACATACGCGTATGTAATATTGAAAGCAAAAAAACTATACGCACCTTAGGTTTGTATCTTTTTTAACCTGTAATTTTATTTAAGTTAAAAGCTGTATTCAACCATTTTCTTGTCATGTATTTCTTGACGTTATCGACTCATATTTGAAGTTTTAGTTAAGTTGTTAGCTGTTGATAATTGTTAGTGATAGTTTGATGTTGTGGAAGTAAAATTTAATGTTATGTTATTTGTGAACAATTATGTATGAGTATATCTAATCATGCTAATCAGGGTGATCAAGGTTCATAATTTATCACCATTTACCCAACTAATCCCTAAGGCACATGAGATACCCTCAGACACATGTGCCAGGTAAGTCAAGATAAATTCTGGCGAGTAGCCTCCTGTCATGAGTTTGAACTAGGGACCTCTGTTTCTTCAGGCATAGTTCCAAAACTCCGCACCAGCCCCGGCAGGTTAATTCCCTATACTCGGCAAAACAAGATACACCCATTATTAATTAAATGATACACTCTAGGAAACATGATTTTGACATCCTTGCTTACAGATAATCTCGTAGTTGATTACATTGACAGCTTATATGGGCAAGGGAAAAGGGAACCCTTTGGTGCTATAAAAGTAAAATTAATATACTGTTGATTTCGCTCAAAGTGGATGCAAGTCACCTAGCTGCATTTCATTTCGTTCACTTGCAGCACAATGTACAACGACCTAATTGGTTCCACACCGTGGAAATGGATGCTAACAAAGATCTGATTGGTTGGGTACAACAGTGCCAATGAATGCAAATCCTTCCCAGTTTGATAAACCGTGTAAGAAAATTATAACCCATCATTACCTAATACCCCCCACTCCGCCCTCCCAAGATATTCCGTACTCTTCCTAATAATCATACACATTTTTTTGCAATGAACATAACAAATCCAATATACATAATAATTTTCTTGGTGATCTCCAAATTAGCATTGTTTACATATTTTACCTTATAACTAATGATTAATAACAAACTTTACTTCAAATGAAAACCATATAAAATCTTCATATTTACTCTGTTATCTAAATTTACAAAAAATAAAAAACCTGTGATAAAACCTAAGCTCAATGTCAAAACCCTAATTCAGTCATTTATAAACACTTTGATCTTCACTGCTCAAGACTTCACAAGAGAACTCCAAAATTATTACAATTTTGTATTATCTTAAATTAGAAATCAGAGCAACAGAACATTCCTATTGAACAAAACCCGTTCAGAGATTTAGTAAAAAAGAGAGAGAAATTAGGTCATGGAAATAAGAGATAGAATTACCTGGTTTTTAGGAGACGAAAGCTGGAGTTTTTATCTGATTTTGAGACCCGAAGTAGTTGATCACGAGAAAGAATGATATTTTCAGCTACAACAGGGTTCACCATTCTTAGAGTAACCTCACCCCTTACTTTGTCCGAACTTCTTATTTTTTCGATTTTGGAGCCCTATTTTACGTTTTCAATTTCCTATTATTTCCAAAAAATATCGGAATATTCTCTCAAATTTTCGATCCGATTTTTCCGATCCGATCTGATTCTTCCGAATAACATCCGATAAATCGGAACTACATCCGATCCGATTTAATCTGAAGTTTAACTTTATAAAACATTAAAACCTCAAACATAACAACAGGTCTGCCTCTCTCTTCTTCACTCCCATTTATTCTAGGTCTGTCTCCATTCTTGGTAAGAATTTCTTTCTCTCTCTCTAGAACTTTGTTTAAGGTTTGATCTATTTCTCTATCTCTCTCTCTGAGTGTCTCTATAGATTTTGATTTGAATATGTAATTTTAATTTGATTTTGAAGTTTTGGCTTCGACAAAAACTCTAGCAACATCAAAGAACTCTAACAATAATTTGGACAATATTTATTTACAAGTTGTTATTATTGGTTATGTACCAAAGTTTCTACGATGGTATCCTTTATCAGGCCAAATACAAAATTTTCTATTTTATTAGAACATCCAATTTTTTTTCGAAATTTTCAAAATATCCGATTTTTTTGATTTTTTTTCTCCGAAATGTTCAGAATTCTGAATTTTTCATATTCGGATCTATTTTCGCTTTTCCGAAGAAGAAAAAATCGGATCCATTTTTCAGATTCCGATTCAAAAACAGGCCTACTCCCAATAGTGAATTGATGTCACAATATGAGTAGAAAGTGTCGCGTGACATAGTGTAACTGTGTAAGTCGTGGGGCAAATAAAGTTACAGTAATAACCCAACGGGTAAACGACGTGTAGTGTAAGGGGGAGATGAATTTGGAGATACGTCACATAAATTTAAGGGAAGCACATGGGTTCTGCGTCCATCGCGGTTGTCCGTGAGAGAAATTTTATCATAGGTTTTAGCCATAAATTATAATATATTGACATATATATAAGTAGACATAATATTATTCGCAGATGTGAAATACAATGTTTTATCACACATTAAAAGTCGTGAGGACATTTGTGGAATCAAAAGCCTTGAAATTCCCTCAAATTCATGTGATGTATATTTACGTAATTAATCTAGTTTTTTAGAATTTTATTCAACTCCAAAACCTTAATTTTTCTTTCAAGTGCGATTCTAAGGCTACAATTTTTGTAAGAGTACAATTATTTTGAGACTTACAAAATCACAGTTCGCGCATAAGATAGACCAAAATGGGCCCTCCCGACGTCAGGGGCCTTCGCGAAATCACTAATTATCTCCTCTTTCTCCAAAAACCATGTGACCGTTGCAATTGATATCTATACTATTTTTCTCATTACACACTTTATATAGTATTTTAACCTCAAGAAGAGTATCAAGCCCAATCTTAAACATATATACTTATCATACCAAAATTTATTATTGCTGCACGCCTTTCTTTACTCTCACCGGCCTCATTTCTCGCTTTGTCATTTACCACAAGAACTAGGGTAACAAACCACGTTGTCGCAAGTACTTGTACAAATCATAAGTTGTTATGGGCTTTCTTCCTAATCAGTTACGTCTCAACTCACTTTTATTCTTCATTTTGCTGATTTTTTTTATTTCTTTCCTTTATCTTTATATCTTGAGGTGGTTACCTTTATTTTATATTTTATTTTTTAAAATATGATGTGAGATCCAATTGGGAAATCACAAAAGAGAACATATGATGGGAGTATTTATGAAAGAAATCATCATAAATTAAAGGGGATATTTTAGATATATGAAAAATAGCAATTTTGTTCTTTCCCCATCATTATTTAAGGCAAAATCCCGAATACCCCCCGGAGTTGGCTTAAACCCAACTTTAGATCCAAAAACTATCTCGACCTTGCTTTGACTGTAGTTGTTTTGATTGAACTACTTCTTTTATCCTAGTGCATATAATTATGTGTGCGTAAGACAACCGATTACCACTTTGAGATTTTGTAGTTTGACGACGAATCAATTATGTTAGATGAAATCATCACCATGATGATGCGTGTCATCCCTAATGGTGAGGATACGATCTAGGGGGGGGGGGGGGGGGGGGGTGGAACTCAACCTCTTCTCCACCATTGAAAACTTCACCCTTTTTTATCTTTCTTTTTTTCTCTTTTATGCATTATTATTATTATTATCATCCAAACCCAACCTGAAGCTAAAGGCAACGGAGTAATTGTCATGCATCGAACCCCTTTAATTCATCCTTTAGAAGATCCCACACTGAGCAAATTCTTGCCCCCAGGAAAGCTTCACCCTCATTTGACCTAGTTGAAAAACCATGAACCTTACCCTTACCATCATTTCTAGTTGTAGCCATTTTACTAAACATCTGAATAGACATCGAAGGCAGCGTAGCAAGTGCTGACGACCGAATACCATTAATTCCTCCATCTTTCATCCACCACCTCCACCTTCACCTCCATTTCCTAAAGACCCCACAGTAGGAGAATTTTGAAAGTTTCCCGTAACCACTGAATCATCAACCTCATTCTTACTCGTCCTAATTGGCGAATACCCCCCCCCCCCCTCTCTAAAAACCCCTTACCCTGGCCTTCACTAGCTTTCACTACGACCTCCTCGGAGTATAACCGAGTAGGTGGAAGCGACTTAGCCTTCCTCGTCTCCCAATCAACGACCAGGATACTAAAATCATCAGGACTAGAAAGCCATAAATTCCAGTACATTTGATCAATTTTCCCCTCAATCCGCCCAATAATTTGAAAGCTTATTTAACTCGAATACGACAAAAAAAAATTAACGTTGACAAAGACGATGAGTAATAATAATCTTCAGGTGGTGATGAAGGTGATGGTGATGGCGGTGGTGAAGTTAAGGTATCGTAATAGATTTTCTTTCAGAGGGTTGAGGAGAGAAAAAAATTAGAGGAGAAAGAGGTTTATTGCAACCGGTAACCTAGGTTTTGTAATAACTTATTTCATATCTCGGACTCAAAGCCTCATCCTCGACCTCATCAACATACCTGAAACACTACTAAAATTATATTCAATATTTCTCAGTTCGAATCATCGCTTTCGACCTCCACATCAGCAGTTCGATTTATGCAAGTGTACAGTCATCAATAGAGCCGTTGTACAGCAACAGAGGTCAGGACATTACATCATCTGGCCAAATATTATCTTATATCTACTTTGTAACGTTCACCATTAAGAATCTTAATAGTCATCAAACGGTCATATTATAAGACCTATAAATAGGACCAGAGAACTACAGATTAATGAGAGGCAATTTTGTATAGAAGAATCCCTACTCTGAAACTCCATATACTCAGAGTGCTCATTGTAATAAGTTAGCAACCTCAATAAGATCATCTTCTCTTTCTCAAAATCCTTAAGAGAGGTCGTGGATTTTAACCTATTCTAAGGTTTTCCACGTTAAATTATTGTGTTGAATATTATTTATCGTTCTTGAGAATTCTAAACACATTTGGTGTAAGGCTAAGTCTGAATCCCAGAATTAGGCCACTACATTTGGCGTCGTCTGTGGGAAATGAAGTTCTCAAACCCATTATCTCATAAACTGCTAATCATCTCCTTTCAGAATGTCACCTCCAGGTCAGAGCACGCCGATAGTTTAAGCAGAAAAAAATGCCACGCTAGCAGATCTGCAGGCCACCTTAAATTCTGAAATAGAAAGACGTGCTGCTTTAGAGCAACAGTTGGCAAGTATACAGGACGCATTGAAGGTTCTACAGGGCCAGCAAGTCACCGCCCAGAAGAACAAAGTCATACAACCTGAAGGCTCGCAAATTTCTATTCATGATAGAATATGACCTCCTCCGAAAGGCAATCACATAGGAGGTGTGCTTCAATCTAACCATCATCAACATGAAATGGAACCCATCCCGATTCAGGAGGCCCATCAGGAAGTAGATGGCAGCGCGGTGGGAGTCAGACAGATTGAAAATCTACCTCGAAGAGTTTGAGTCCCAGCAAAAGAGCCTTTAAGTAAAATGAGTGGCGACCATAATCCTGGAGAAGGACGTGTCACCCGCACGACCACCGCAGATCAACAATACATGACTCAGGAACATGTCGAGAGACGAATTAAAGAAATGCTTAAAACTCAAACTCCGACAAAAGGAATCCATAACAGATTATAGAAGAGCCCGATCGCACAAGAGCTATTGGATGACGAAGTTCCCAACGGATTTCATACTCTGAAGATCCGCAAATACAAAGGAACAGATCCAGTGGAGCACGTCCAAGAATTTCAGGATGCCTTAGGCCTATATTCTACGTCTAACCACATTATCTGCTGCCTCTTCCCTACCAGCTTGTCCGGAGAACCTTTACAATGGTTTTACACACTACCTGAAGGACTCATCACAACTTTTGAACAGCTACGAGAACTCTTCGTCAATAATTACTCGTACAACAGAGACAAAGAAGAAAATCTATACTCCATTTTCAACCTTAAGCAGATGTCGGGTGAGAAGCTCGTGACATTCATTAAGAAGTTCTTGGAGTTAGCTCAAAAAATAGATCAGCTCGACCAGAAGATTACCATTTTGGCTTTCACCAATGCATTACATGTTGATGGAAGGGCGAAGGAATACATCGTCCTCAACAAACCAACAACTCTATAAGACATGATCGAAAAGGGCAACGGTTATATCAACCTAGAAAGAATGGTGTCTGACAGACATAAACCCCAGAAGTCAACATTAACAGCTCGATATTAGTCAGCCAGCCAGGACTTTAATCGTACTGCCAATCAGGGGGGAGACAAGAAACAGACAAAATCTAACTATGAACGACCTTGAAAGGGGAATATCTTGCCCAAGCCCTGCCTTCTCAAGATGAATGTGACCATAGCCAGTATTTATCCAATACTTCAGAAGGATCGGTTCTTCCACAATGCATAATATCTCTAGCCCATTGAGAATAAACCATATTACATTCACCACAAGGTCAGACATCATGAAATAGAACTCTGCTTTGCCTTACAATGGTTGTTAGAGTATATATTCGCTGATGGACGAATGCATGAGTACATTGTAGACATCAAAAGCTACAAGAATGGGAGTTATAAACTTCCTACAGATACCGTACAAACTGAAGAACCGACAGGAGAGAAACATTTATACCATATGTCGCTCTACCACTTCGTTGAGACCCAGATTGTCAACTAATCGAACAGAACTAAGAGACGACGGATCAACCAATGTCATGATCTGCCCATGAAAGACAAAGAAGCTCGTTTACTTCCCGTTTCCAGCTCTCAACGAACATGAATTTCTTTCGGCGACTGCGATGTTTGTCATATCAACTATCCTCACCATGACGCTTTGGTGATCATGATTAAAATGCAAAATATGGTACTTCACACGATGATTATAGATATTGGGAGTACTATTGAATTACTTTTTCAAAGCACGATTGATCAGATGGGACTAGCCGATAAAGTACAGCCCAGTGACATTGATATTTGTGGATTTAGCGAATCTAAAGAAGAATGTGTAGGAAATATTATACTTCCTATCACAGCAGGACCTGTGATACTCAACGTTGTCTTTAATGTTATCAATACGAAATCCCGTCATTTGGGGATAATGGGGTACTGCTGGTTACACAATACAAGTTATTCCATCCACCTATCATTTGGCGTTATGATTTGAGTGGAATGCCAGCGTATATGAGATCAAAGGAAGTCAGAAGCTCGCTTGAGAATGTAAAAAATTTGTCGTCATTATTCTAGAGTCCTCAGAGCTACAACTCGCATAGTAATTACATAAAACAAGAGGAAATGTTACAGAAAACTATACATAAAACCACCTGCCAAGCGCAGAAACAGTAGAGTACATCGAAATCAGTGGCTAAAAGTGAGGAACATACATTGGCACTCTTTGCCAATAGCAGAACGAGATATCCTCATTCAGTTCCTTAAAGACAACTGTGATGTATTCGCTTGGACATTTCACAAAATGTCGGGTATTGATCCCAATCTAGCTTGCTACAAGCTCAATTTATAGGATAAAGCCAAAGCTGTCAAACATAAGCAGATGACCTTAGCACCGAGACTCCGAGAAGAAGTAAATAAAGAGATAGATAAACTCATCGAAGTTGGCTTCATCAGAAAAGCCAATTACCCAGAATGGATCTCAAATATTATGGCTGTCCCAAAGAAGAATGGCAAGATGAGAGTGTGCGTAGATTTTACAGACCTCAACAAACATACTCCAAAGGACAATTTTATACTTCCTATCATAAACCATCTGCTTGATTCTACTGTGGGACACGAACTCCTGTCTATGATGGATGCCGCATCAGGATACAATTAGATACCTATGTTACATGATGACCAAAAGAAGACGACTTTCATTACAGAACATGGCTTATACTATTATAAGGTCATGCCTTTCGGCCTCAAGAATGTTGGGGCCACTTATTAATGGTTGATGGCACAAATGTTCAAAGATCACCTCCAAAAAATGATAGAAGTTTACATTAATGATATGTTGTACAAAATCCTTAAAAAAGAAGAACCATATTACAGACTTGCGCACTACTTTCAAAATTCTCTGTTCCTACAAGATGAGGCTCAGCCCTGAAAAGTGCCAGTTCGGGGTTCAGTCAGGAAAACTCTTGGAACATTTAATCAGTAAGAGAGGTATAGAAGCTGATCCAGATCGTATTCGTGTTTTACTGTCTATGTCTTCTTCGAAAAAAATGAAAGACATACAGAAGTTAGCAGGCAAGATTGCCGTAATAAATCATTTTGTTTCGAAGTCTTCAGATTGATGTCGATGGTTATTCAACCTTTTATGTGAAGGGACAATAAAATAGATGTCTAAAAAGGATCCTGAGATCGAGTGGACAACAGAGTATAAAGCAACATTTTAGGAGCTTAAACTTTACTTTGGATCACCTCCAGTGATTAGTATACCTAACGAAGGGGAAAAACTCACGATATATCTTGCAGTTACCAAAGAATCTTTAATTTCTGTCCTCATTCGACTTGATGGGAAGATAGAAAAACCTGTCTATTTTATCAGTAAGACTCTCACTCCTGCAGAGTCCCAGTATACCAAGATCAAGAAATTGTTCTTAGCTCTCGTGTACACATCGTAAAAGTTGAGACTGTATTTTCAAGCACACTTGGTTTAAGTGGTGACAAATTACCCTTTATGAGAGATCTTATCCAAATGGGAAAAGTCCAAAAAAATACAAACATAGTCAGCCACTCTTAGCAAACACGACATCCGCTTTGAACCGCGAAGCTCTGAAAAAGGTCAAACAGTAATAGATTTCCTTACAGATTTTCCAGTAGAAGATCATGACTGGGAAGAAGACTGTATGGATAACAATGAGGAATACTTCGAAGAAAAGTCAGACTGGATAACTCAAAAGGGATGGCATCTTTTAACTGGTGGATCTTTCGGACCTGCAGGATCAGGTATCGAAATCATACTTATTACACCTTCCAAAAATAAGATTGAGAAAGTAGTCTGGCTCAATTTCGAAGCAACCAACAATAAGGCCGAGTAAGAAGCAATGATTTACAGTCTAGATATGGCTCTAGAATTTGGAGTCTCTGAGTTATCTGTCTATATTGACTCATTACTCATTGTGAACCATTACCCAAAAAAGTTCTAGAAGAACGGAAAGATAGTCGACTACGCAGTAGAAGTAGCCGACAGAATGAGCAGATTCAAAAAAATTACTATGAACATTTACCACGCAGAAAAAATTGGCATTCAGACTCTCTCTCGTACCTGGTAGGAATACTTGATACGGAAGCGCGTTATCTAAAGATTGAAGTATCATCCACCCCCAGTTTTAACATTATAAGCTCGAATTCTATCAATACTGGGGGCGTTGAAGAGGACGATTAGAGACGACCTTACTTCAAGTATATTGGGACTAAAAATACATTTGACAGTGAACTCCCTATAGATCCCACAGAGAAGATATGCGTATTTGATAATGCTAAACGATACATTGTAGACAACGGTGTCCTTTACAAAATATTGGTCACAGGACTGTACCTCGAATGTTTGTCGAACAAAGAAGCTCAAAAAGTTCCTATACGAACTCCATAAGGGGACTTGTGGTTCCCATACAGGGGGATGATCTCTCGTAAATTGAGCTCTTACTCAAGGTGTCTTTGGGCCCAAGATGAAATCTCAAACAATTAAACTCACAAGCAAGTGTGATGCCTGCCAAAGACATGGCCCCCAAATTTGAGCTCCAGCCTTGGAACTCCATTCCAGCAATGTTGTTTGGCCATTTAAAAGATGGGACCTCAACCTTGTAGGAGAATTCCCCACGGCACCGGGGAAAAGGAACTACCTCCTTGTTGCAATAGATTACTTTACAAAATGGGTAGAAGTAGTCCCTCTATGCCGCACAAGCAAAGACAAAATTATCAAATTCATTTGGGAAACTATCATCATCCGATTCAGTTGCCCCAATCTCATCAGAATCGATAATGGACCTCAGTTTGTTGGCTCCAGATTTGTTGAGTTCTTCAATCAACACAATATCATTTACTCCCCTTCAAATCCATATTACCCTCAAGGAAATGGCCAGGTGGAAATTACTAATCGAACTATAGTGGATGGGATCAAAAAGCGCTTGAGAGAGAAGAAGGGCAACTGGATCTAAGAACTACCTCATGTCTTGTGGGCATATCGCACAGTACCCCGGGTATCAACTGGATGCACGCCGTTCTTACTAGCGTATGGTATAAAAACAATCATCCCCACTCTATATCATAACCCAATACGCGACCATACCATGACATATGAAGAAAATGAGTTCCAGTTAGCATGTAACATGAATTGGATCGAGAAGACTAGAGATAGAGCAATCATGAATTTGGGAAGATACCACCAAGTTCAAGCCATATCTTACAACAAACACGTTCGTTACAGAGAATTTGAAATCAAAGATCTCGTCCTACGAGAAATTCCCAAACACAAAGAAAAGGTAAGCGCTGGGAAACTGTCTAAAAATTGAGAAGGCCCTTTTGTTATTGTCAGAAAAAGTGGCCTTGGTTCTTACGATCTCGCCGCTGAACATGGAGATCGAATCCCTAATCCTTGGAACACGAGGAGATAAAAATTGTATCACCGATAAAATTTCATCACAATATACTTTTCTCCAAATCAATCTATCATCTTATATGAGGATCTCACATCAATAAAAGACTTATGTTCGATCCAAATACATCTGAGTACTTTCTACTATTTTATACAGTACTCTATCTAACACATTCATCGTACGTCAATCTTAAACCAATGAAATAATTGTGCTCAATTGCCCTACACTATAGTACTTTTCTAATATATCCAATAAGTACTTCTATATACAGGTTACAGATTGTTTGTTGTTTTGGCCAAACTGATCACCTATTACATTATAGATCGTTTGTTACTTTGGCCAAACTGATCACCTATTATATTACAGATCGTTTGTTACTTCGGCCAAACTAATCATCTATTACATTATAGATCGTTTGTTGTTTTGGCCAAGCTGATCATTTAGTACATTACAGATCATTTGTTTATGTGGCCAAACTGAACATCTATTACGTTACAGATTGTTTGTTGCTTTGGCCAAATTGATCATTTATTTACATTAAAGATCGCTCGTTGCTCCGGCCAAACCAATCAACTCTTACGTTACAAATCATTTATGGCTTCAACCGAACCGATCTACCATCCATGCTCTTCTACGTTCGATAACATCTAGGGACCATCCTATACAACAGATGTTTGACTGATACGGTATCGCTGATTTAACGAAAGGTTAGTATAAATCATTATTCAAGACATTCCTATTTTTATACATTATATCCGTTAGTATACATCGTATCATCACAATCGTTACTCCTCACTAGAGCTATCACTCGAGCCATCACCTATATTAGAGGGTCCCGTAACGTCAGGTGCATATCCCGTGTATAGCCGTTGATGCATTAACTCTGGCATTTTTCCCGTAACGATTTGTTTTCCATCTCTGACCATACGCTATTTCATAACTCCAATTTTGGCTACCATGGGACCTAGATACTCACACTGTATCGCCTCCATGTCGCACTGCACACTTTTTCCAACTACAACATCATACACTAGTTTGCTTTCTTTTTCCAATCTATGGAACTCTAATGTAAAGAATGAAATTACTGCCGTCATATCTCTCTCATATACGCCACCTGCTTTGGTCTCCACCTGCTTAGATAGAATAAGCTCGCTAAGTTTAGTTTGATCTTATTGTAGTAAAGTTTTCAAATGATCGTAATACTTCTCTACTCGACGTTTCTCATCCAGTACAACAGAATTTTGAGACTCCAGCACTGTCATGAACTCATCCATATGATAAATCAGAGACATTAACTCATCAAGTTCCGCTTCACGATTCTCCTACTCTACCCTTTTTTCATCAAGACATATCTCCGCCTGCAATAAGTCAGCATCTAACTTCGTATTTGCATCACGCAAGTTCGTATTCTCATCCAGGTGCTCTAAGGCATTTATCTTAAACCCTTGTATGGCATGCTCTAGCGTGACTACTTTGTTCCAAGCTGCATTTATGTTTTTATTATGTTAATTACGGGCCTCTTCCATCTTCTTTATCAAAACGTCAGAAACTAGCCATAACACTTCATACTTAGAAGCGCGCACTTGCGTGTTAGCTACCTCCGCTTCAAGCACATTCACTTGGAATTGTAAGTCTTTCATATTCTTACCTTTCTCCTATAATTTTGTCAATAATTTTGTAATTCAAACTCGAGCAGATATCAACTTTGCTCCCTGCAGGCTCGTTTGCCTCGAGCTACCTATAAATTTAACCTCTTTCTTTCTTATAATTTCTCTTAAATCCTCTATCTTTCTCAGTCCGTTGGCTAGATCTGCCTTTTTTTGTAGATCCACAAACAATAGAGCTCCAATGTCTCGCTCTTTCACCATCTCCACCTCTGTTTTCTTACTAACTCAGTAACACTTTTTAGTGCGACCTAACTCGAACTTAGCTCAGTGTTCAGTTGGTCATTTTGGGCGCATACCGCGTCACACTGACTTTGAACAGCTACCAATTCCACCTATCATCACAGTTTACGTTCATAACAATTCGATTATACCAACAGATTACATCTCGCAGTTAACAAGTTTAATTCAAGAACATGGTATCTGAGTAATATCGATACACTGTTTCATTCATCATCATAGAGAACAAATTTTATTTATCATCAATAACAGTATACAAATATCTAACACATATGAAGGGCCGGTAAAGATAACCGAGAATACCCTAATTTTGATTCTTCAAGGAATGAGAAGATTGCCTTTTATCTCTCAAACTCTTTATGTTCGTTAATTGAACATCTATCGGAGTGGTAAAGGTCACCACCTCCTACGGACGTTATTTACGCCGCGATCGGGGTATCAGGCTTTCAACCTCCTCTTCACCTTCTTCTAAAGGCAGTTTCTTCGACCTCGGTAGGGGTTTGCCACCAATAATTTCTCCCTCACCTTTGGTAAGCCACATGTTCTCAGCCTTGGCATTCTCCACATCAAAATCCTTCCCACATCTCGTCACAAACTTCCTAAATTTGTTATCTACCCTAGACATTTCTTCCCCATAAAAATCAATAATATTGTCTATATGACACTCAAATTATGTTCGAGCAGCGACTTTTGCTCGCGATGGATATAGATGATCCTTTAATGTCATTTGCGCTTTATGCAACCGTTAATGTGTGTCATTCTGTAATATACTCAAATCCGCTTCTACCTTCATTAGAAGAACCACTTCTTTCGACAACCGCATTGCTAAAGATATTTTTTGCTCCACGTGTTGCAATAACTACTCCTGTAACCCCTTTAATTCACCCTCTAATCGCTTTTGAGCCTCTATTTTCTATTTCCTTACCCTAAAAAATATAATTCTCATAGCCCTCTGATCTTACATAAAGCCAAACACATCAGATAAAGGTTCTACATCACCCCATACAAAAGACATACCAGCTCGAGCAGAACCCCTTTTTGCCTCTAAACTATGACGATTATGTACTTCTTGAGCTAAAAACATAACTCGAGCTGGGTCTGGAACTACACCTCTCTCTTTCAAAAGCTCTGCATGAGCTTCTTTTAACCCTCATTCACTATCTACTTCGACCTCAAAATATAATGTCAGAGCTATTAACAAACTTTGACACCTAGCCTTATCACTCAGGTCGTTAAAATAGGTCAACTCTTTTGGTTTTTAAACTAATAATCCCATTTCCTCTTCCTTCCTTAACACCCCATCCTTTTCTATTTTTATCTTAGAATATTTACATTGAAGATCATATAGCTCTTTAAAAATTTTCTCTGAATTTAACTTAAATTTCTTTCTCTCATATTAAGTTTTATTAAGTACCTGTTGAATACGAACCACGGAATCACTCGCTCCACTCAACAATCTCTCCAGTTTGGAGTTCATTTTTCTCAATCGCTCTATCTCCTATGCAGAGTACAAATATGTTATTATAATACAGACATCCAAAATGAACATGTTTCAAATCATCACTCCAACTTCAACAAATACAGAGTACTATCACTTTAATATCACACGAACTGTATCAAATCAAAAATAGAATACCACAGAAGGTTTAGAGATTCTTGTTAGTTTATACCTCAGATGGAGGATCTAATGTTTGCCTAACCAGCTGACTCGGATCAACATATGTAGAAGGAGGATCCAATGTTTTTTCAGCTATTCGGACTGGTTCGACACGTTCTGATGGAAAATCTAACACCTTCTCAGGAGAAACACCAATGTCCACCATCACTGCCTCCGAAACCACTGAAGGAAACTCAATTTCCTTGTACCTTCTGACCTGGCCTAGCTCCACATTAGCTGGACTCAACCCAAAATCATAGTAGGATTTGATTAAGTAATTTCGTTCCACTTTAAGTGCCTCCACCGATTGCGACATCACATCATCATGCTCTACTAGAGCTGAGTACTTTTCTGTGATCTTTGCAGCTGTTTTAGCCTCTTCAGCTCTGTTCTCCTTCTCTAGCTTGAGTTCATCTTTGAGCTCCTTTACACGAGCAAATTGATCTTTAAACTCCTTCAAGCGAGCAGATTGAACTTTGAACCTCGCTATAAGAGCCCCGAACTCCTGGCTCCTCTTTTCTAAACATTTTTTTGCCCCCTTCAGCGACATTGAGAGCTGCCAGTACAAACATATAGAGTCAAAGTCAGCACAACAGTTTTCAGTCCAAATAAAAACAATTGACTTAAAAAAGAAGAAAAAAAGAAGAAGAATATAGTACCATAAAAGTATGTTCGTAATACTCTGCATCGAGTTGCTTCAGATCCGTCCCAACCATCGGGCAGTATTTTAGCTCTAGCTCTGCCATCTTAGATGTGGCATGAGGATTAGTTCGAGAACTACCCTCTTCCTCATGCCTTTTTATTTTCAGCGAGGACTTCTTGACCTCAGCAGGAGCAACTTCAAGCTTCACAGCTATATTGCCAGAAATAGACTTTGCGATATCTTGTGCCGTGGCCTCCCCCCCAGGGACAGAAGTACTCTGTCGAGCTAGCCTCACGGGACGGTGAGCATTCCACTTGGTGCTCTGAGATATAGGAGGTGGAACACTAAGAATATTAGCAACAGTCAAGACAGCTTTTCCCTCGCCATAACTCGATTCTCCTGAGCTCGCTAAACTTTATGGGCTACAGAATTTGCCCATTTATCATCTACAGATACCCAACTCACTGAGTACCTATTTTAGCTCATCTGGATCTCGAGCAAAACAGTCGAATTGGCTGGTCTTGTCTAGTGTAGATAAAGGCTTGGGCTCTGCCATAATAAGAAACACGACATTAAGTAACAGATCAAAGACAAGTTATAGTTTATTTGAAGATTGGTCAACATTACTTACTCGGATTATAATATCTATGGTTCAGTTCAAGCGTCGATTCATCTGAAACTTGCATACAGTTACCCTCTATCCACACAAGGTGGTCGTTCCATGGTCTACCCACAAATTTGAAATCAAAGCATTTTAGCCTAGCTGAATCACTATACAGGTAACCACTACTTCGACCTTTGACATATTTCCATTTATAAAACTTCATCACATCTTTATCTTCGAACTGCTTCGCAGTCCCTTCCTTCCATTTCTCATTTAGTACCTCACATACCCTTATCATTTCATAAACATTCCCATTTAACTGGGCAGGGCAACACTGTAACATATTCATAACCCCTTTCTGAAAGAAGGTTAAAGGAATTCAAAGGCCATATACGGCCTGATTCAAAAAATGCAAAAACCCATCCTTCGGGCCTGATAGCCCAAGACCATTATAATATGTGAGATTAACCCCCTCACCAATCCCTCTATCCTTTTTCCACTTTGCCAAGCATGGGACTTGGTAGTAGACGGCCTTCTCCCCTTTACCGGAGATATAGGCCCTAAACCATAAACCTTGCTCCTCCACATAACTTCTTCATTCTCCATACAATTTCTTTTTATATTTTAAGTATTTTTTCCCTATATCTACCCCCTCTTGGTATATCACAAGGACTTTTTCTTTCTATTATATATCCTCCATTTCTATCACCTCCTCAACCTTACTGGGTTCCCCACCCTTTATGCTTCTCTCTACATTATTTATAATTTCCTCCATCACACTATACTCATCCCCCCTCCCTAACGATGATATTTCCTCAGAACTGGATGATGCTATAAATCTATTGGTGGGAATACTAGGTTTAGGCCGCATATTAAACCTACAATATACAAAAATATTTTTTTTGTCATTTTCTCTACATTACATATAGACAAAACAAACCCACCTTCTACCCAGTCAACACGTCTATTTTATAAATTCCCAAAACAAAAGCAAAAATTAATCATTTCAAATTTTCCTCTTCTTCCCCAAATACATATTTTCTCTCTCTAATAGTCAATTCATATACCTAAACTCAAATCCTCCTTTTTTATTCAAACATCCCAAAACCCCTATATTATCAGATACAGATATCTAACAGGTTACTACACATATCAAACAAATAACTACAGATATCATCCAGATTACTAAACAAATCAACCGGACAGAGCTTTATATTACCAACCTGTACTTCAAGAATAACAATCCTCTGCTTTACCTGGACATCTTTTTTGAGAATGAATGCTCCCGTCGCTTCTCAGACAGTTTTCTACCACCTGATGAAGATTTCCTTCTCAAATCACACTCAGGGATCAAATATTTTCTCTCCTTGGAAATAAGATTGATATCACTTTTCTCTCTCTCTGAAACTGTAGATAATTTATGAGGGAGAGATAGACACATTTTATACTCTCCCTCGGTTTATCAAACAACGGCTCCTTCTAACACGCGTCAACCATCCCTACTGTCTCTAAAGGTACATCTTTTCGGTTGAAGGCATCATCATGACTTCTATGATAACGTTTACCATCATCACGTCTGCTCCTATTGTCTGCCATTACACAATTCTGCACCTCCTCCTTAAATACAACACAAACAGCCAAATACCTTACTTTAATACCCTGCCAAGATCGTACAACTTTCCTAAAACATATTAATATTCAAAATTCAAAGATATCAATACAGTTGTCTCCCATAATATCTGTACAAAAAGATTAAAACAAAATACATTATTTTTATTCAATCAGGTCGAGACTTCACATTCATTTATCCTCTCAAAATCCATCATCTTACATTTATTCAAACCGAACCACAGTACATTCAAAAATAGATTACTTATTACGAGCTCACATGCTTCGAGCTTACTGAGCTCTCCAGTCACATCTAAAAGAGCCTCGGTAATGTGCTTCCCCGCACAAAATGATCTCCCCTCTTACTGCCCTAGCACCCTCTTTAACAATCTTATCACATGCGAGCTATCGAACAGTCAATTCCCGCACCGTGGCACTCAACAATGGCCTCCAAAATACGTTGTACCAGAAAAATTGGTCATACTCTACACGCTTCCCTTCTTCATCTAGTCAAGCCAGATTTAACGACCATTCCTGCAACACGGTATCGTAAGGGAGTCGGCAAAAATACCGCTCATGAAGTTTAACAACCTTGATATGAAAATGACCATCTGCTGCCTGATGAGCATGCTGAGCACGAGTCCTCACCATGGATAATCACACCACCTCCACAGTAAAATTATTCCTGCAAAAGATGCAAATTAAAACAGCCAAGATTCATGATTTTATAGTCGTCAGGAAGATTTTTGCATATATCACCCACTGATTTGGCCGAAGGATATATTATTCAAAGCAAATTCACAGAAAAGTAGAATATCAACATCAAATGTAGAATATTGTGACAGATCATTCTTTCCATAGTATGAAATATCTCCTCCAATTTTGTACGGGCAAATATAAAAAGGGCAATATACAAGATTACGCAAATCCAGCAGTAGCACCTACAGATCAATGCCCACCCTTTCTCACAGTTCAGAAAATTCTATCACCCAGTTCGAGTACACAGATTGCAGAGAACAATATCTTACTACTTCCTCGAACTCCTCTTTCTTCAACCCCAGCTATAACTACCATTTACTTTCATACACACGAAACTCCTTCCAGCTCAATTTCTCTATCTTACCCCATTATACCTAACTCCTATTTTACAAATAGAAATCCATACTGACAAGTTCATGATAAAGAATCATGACCTTCGAATGAAGTTACTTCATTAATTTGAAAATTTCTTTACAGGATATGTTTCAGATAACAAAATGTCCCCAATAATTACAACAGATTACATCACAAAGTTACAGTTTGAATTGCCTTTTAGGAATCAACAAAGAAGATGATGAAAAGCTGAAGCAACTTCCAAACCCTGATCCCATACTCCAAGATCCAGGAAACAGTCAGAACTAGAAATCACAGATGAAAGATCTTCTTCATGGACAAAATCTATGGTCCATAGAAGAAAATGATCATCTGCATCCTCCCATTTCTTACACCATAACCCCCACCCCGCATGCTAAAGACATACGGAAGGTCCTACCTTTTAGAAAGGACCCATTCACTAGCAAGATACCGGCTAGACTTCCTCAGACGAACGCCTGTTGCTTCATCTTCAGTTATAACAGCCTCCTCTGCCAGCAAACGAAACCCATTTCGGTACTCCGCCTCAGATGTCAATAGATAATGAAACCACGCCATCTGATAATAATCATCCCCTGTCTCCATCACTTTTATATATGACATGCGGTAATAGATAGGCGACACATGAATTAGCGTCGGCAAATGCAGAGGTTGGTATCCAAAGTATCATATACATAATTCTTTCATCCTTCTATGATTCCTAGACTCCCGAGATTGGTTCCTGGTAGTCACCATACTCTCAACAGTCAAGTTCTTTACAACAGTCAAGAATTTAGAAGAAGAAAGTCAGAGACAAAGACTTGGTTCCTCACTCTCACTTCCTAATGCCTTTTATACTATGATAAGCATTTAAAATAGACTATCCAGATTCCTAACATTAGACGGATTTCCCATGCCAATAAGCATTGACTAGAACCATTGGTTGTGGGAAACCCAAAAGGTACGTACAAGATACTTATGAATATGCATTGGAAATGATTCTCAGATTTTAACTACAACATTAATGACACTTCTTAACCAGCACCACTCGCCCGTAAGATTTTTCGTACTGTTGGCTGAGAGGGGGCGGTTGTAGTGTCTTATTCCGTATCTCGAACTTATGCTTCATCTTCGAACTACATACACACTTTCAACCTCAACAACATATCATGTGGCATAATCAGAAATAAGACAACAACGTCAGGAAACACATACAACACAAGTTTCTCAACCAACACCACTCATCCCTGATGCTACTCGTGCTATTGCTTGAGACCGGTCTTGTAATAGCTTATTTTGTATCTCAGACTCAAAGCCTCATCCTCGATCTCATCACCATATAGGAAACACTAATAAAATCATATTCAATATTCCTCAGTTCAAGTCATCTCTTTCGACCTCCACATCAACAGTTCGATTTATGCAAGTATACAGTCATCAATAGAGCCGTTGTATAGAAATAGAGGTCAGGACGTTACATTATCTGGTTAAATAATATCTTACATCTACTTTGTAACGTCCACCATTAAGAATCTTAATGGGCATCAAACAGTCATATTATAAGACCTATAAATAGGACCAGAGAACTACAGATTAAGGATAGGCAATTCTATATAGAAGAATTTCTACTCCGAAACTCCATATACTCAAAACGCTCATTGTAATAAGTTTGCAACCTCAATAAGATTATTCTCTTTTTCTCAAAATCCTCAAGAAAGGTCGTAGTTTTTAACCTATTCAAAGGTTTGGGATCCAGTGGTTAACTCACAAGAGATATCCTATGTCTACGGATGTAAAGTCGAGTATAAATTGTGGGCATTTATGAAATTATCTTGAATTAAAGGAGCCTTCTAGTAATATATAAATTTGAACTGATTTTGGTACGGCTCTTGAGCCGACACTATAGGCTCAAGACGCACCACATTAGAGGAGTAGTGGAACTAATGTTTTTTTTTCATTTCTTACCCTAACCCCTCTTTTTTAGCTCGACGACTACTATTAAGACCTTGCTAATAAATCCCAGTTATTGTAACTCTTGTACAAATGGATTTATTATAGGCTTCTATTTAACTATGGCCTGATAGATCATCGTTAGTTAAATCAAAATCCTACTTAACTAATTAATATCGTAAAGGAGAAGTAGGGTGTCAATCCACAGAGATGTACATTATTCTAGGGTAAGACAAAATCTAGGGGAAAGGGGGTTATATTTTTTCAGAAATCTATGTTAAACTAGGTGCTTTGTCGGAGGGCTACATTAGTTTGAACAAAACCCTATTTCTCCTATATTTTAGTTTACCCAAGAATAACGTACCTATATGTGGATTGACACACTACTTGCCATTTTACTACATTAATTTGTAAAGTAAGATTTTGATTAGACTAACGATGGTCTGTCAGGGACCTCGATTTGAGTTGGTGCATTCATTGTTGGGATATGCGACTTTGTTACTTTAGCTGAGTTATTGAATGAGTGGTTTGGTATCTCATGAGCAACCCGTTAAACATGGAGGGTCTATATTAGACATAGTTGGTGTATTCCAAGATATTTCAAGTCGTTCGCCTATAACATTGCTACTATCTACCCTAACGGTGGCAAAATGTCTCATCAAAGTGAGAGTCTGTAAACCTTGCAGTCAAAAGATTGCATGTAATGGGCTCCAAGTATCGGATGATAGAAGGAGAATCAAATCCCATGAAAATTCAAAATCGTAAATGAGGACCCATTTTGGTACGTTTAGGTGATACTACCAAGTACTTGTACTGTACAGCCAAATGTGCGTAAATGGTGAACATTTGGTTGTTGGCCAATGTCTAGCTGAATTAAGGAAATCGAATAATATGTTGAAGGTCTCAATCTAATTAGTGCTGAAGTGTGCAAAACTGCATGTCCCCAGGCTGTCGGCAGAAGCTGTGTTTGCTATAATAGTAACCGAAATATCAGCTCGGTCTTCGTTGTTAGATTTTCTTCCATCGTTATGGGTATGCACGTACTGGATGTTCCACATCAATTCCCATAGACAAGCAATAATCATCAAAGGTCTGGGAGGAAAACTCTCAAGCTTCGTCAAGTGGGATGGACTTAATAGAGTACTAAGGAAACTGGGCCCTTAGTTTTATGATTTATGTTTATAAGCATGCAAATGTTGCATTCCTTATCAAAAGTAGACAATTATGCGACCATCTGCAGGATGCACTAATGATGACCATGAAGTATCGAAATGGGCTACTGGGCTGATGGATAGGTCTATAGTTATCTTCATGGATACGGTGAAGAAATTTTGGTGATTCCTCATCGATTTTGGTCTGACTGGGTCTCATAATGAGTTTCCCTTGGGAACACCCGGTGCAAGGCTCGTTCTTTAGGATTGGGAATTTCAATTCCTTCAAGGAATAACCAGTCGAATTTTTGATAATTTTATTTATTGTGACGTACCCGGGATAGTCGAAATGATTATGTCATAGTTGGAAAAGGTTTTTAATATCCACAGGGATGTGCGTAATAACATAAGTTTCCATATTGCTGATAGGGGTCTCGTAAAGGCGTAATGTGCATATTGGATATTGCTCCAACACTAATTTTTGACCATTTACTTGAGATGTGATGTGCGTGAATATACGACTGCCATCCTTTCAAGTCTCAAGGTGGTATCCATTGTCATGGACACCCTTGAAGTTAAGTAAGTTTATGCTGGACTTACTAGAATAGAAAGTGTTATCAATCTGTAAGATCGTGCCTCTAGGAAGCAAAATAGTAGCTCTTCCGGAACCCTCAACCAAACTAGTTATGCCAGATATGTTGGTGGCACTTAAGTCACACATGGTCAAGTTCGAGAAGAAGCATCTATCTCAAAGAATTGTATATGTAATTTCACTGTCGATGAGATAGGATTTACTAGAGATTCTATTACCAAGATTCATGTGATAAGCAAACAAGTCTATTCTAGTAAGTAATTGCTTTAGGCAATTTGTTTCTTCAGGCAACTATTACTATTGGCAACATACATAATCAATGGTTCTGAATATAATTCACATACATAGTTATTCTGCTGGAATAGACACATAAATTCTGCTAAACTTAAATGCTACAAATGCATGTATCTATCTATACTATTACGCCAATGACCCCTATACTGTTCGCGGTTCGAGATCATCTTTTTTGGTAGTCCTTCCAATCAATAATAAAGTGAAACGTGTACAACTTTGTTAGACTACTAAACTTTCTTTGCACGAATCCTTAAAATTGAAGAGTTGTAATAGACGTAGAAATACGTAGGATTAATACGCCTAAAAGTATCGTTTTGTTAATCTTGATTTATTATTTTCTAATGTTATTAGCATTTTCTTATTTTCAGACACTTATCACTGTTGGAGCTAATAAGTAGAAAAAAATATCTAATAAAAGGTGCAAAGAGTTGAAGCATCTCCAACAGTCTCTCAGGTACAAGGAAGATGTAAGCATTTAATATACTTGTAGATTTACTCTAAAAAATGAAAATGATTAAGGACTCTACAAGGATTAGCTTGGGAAGAATTATCTAGATAAAAAATAAAGTATAAATGAGATAAAATTTATCTGAGATAAGATTTATCTTTACTTAGAGATAGAGTTTCAAAAATGTAAACAAATCTCTCATATCTCATATAAATAGGAGAGCCATTCTTTGTATTTTTCATCTCAATTTTGGAAGGAATAAAGCTTAGAATTTTTTAGTCTCTCTCTTTCTCTCTCTCTTTCTATTTTATTTTATACGTAAGCTGTGATCAATGTCATTAATGGAGAGCTAGTCTCCTTAGTTTAGGCTAAAGATTGACTCTCCGGCGATTGGGAGCTAAGTATAGTAGTTATTTAATATAATAGATCTAGTATTACTCTATAATAGTCTGGTTTGTAGTAGGGTAGGGTTGATCTAGCCATAATAACCCCGATTTATTGTGAAGATGAAGGAGATGCCAAATTAGCCATATTTGGTGGTCTTCACGTTCAAAGAGATTACTAGATCACTAGGAACTTAGACACTCCGCCTAGCCTTGGAGGGAGTGTACAAGACCTAGATCTAATTATCCAAGAACGATTAAGTCCTTATATAAGGTTTTAACCATAAACCCTAGATTCTAGACCTGAATAGATCTAGCCACGGCTATTACGAGTGGATAAATTTTATTATATAAATATTACTTTAGTAAGCTAAGTCGAAGGTGATTCAAAGCCTAGGTTCTTTTTTCTATATTTTTAACAAGTTAGTAATTTAGATTTGATTTTTAGTTCATAAAATCTTTTCCAAAAATTAGTTTAATAAATGTTATTAGTTAGATTAGTAAAATTAATTTTTAATACGTTTACCCCCCGTGGATTCGACCTCCGCATGCTCTTATTATATAACGACACCTGTAGTTTTGAGCGGGGCATTTAAGGACTAAATTTATCTCGTATCAAGTTGCAACTTTTCAACACTATCAAATTCCATCTCTCTTTAAGAAAATATCTCAAATTGCACCATTTTGGAAATAAATCAACTCTTTTCAAAACCCATTGAAATACTTGTTTCCATTTTCCATCAAAACCTTTCACATCAATAAATTTAGTTTACCTTCCTCTGTCTCTTCATCACTCGCAACTCAAGAATGCAGAATCCTCATTCATATTGTATCTTTCTTTCTTTCTCTCTCTCTCTCTACTGTATTTTAGAATTTCTATTTGGATTTGCAATTGTTTGCTACGAATACGATATAAACTGGGTTGATTACTACTTCTACGCGTTCAAAACATACTGTATCTAAAGGCCCACTAAATTGGTACCTAATTTTAATCGTAGATCTTTTGGGAACTATTGTGTTCATAAAGGTTATGGTGAATGATTCAAACGAGATTTAGTGATTATGGATTGATTTTTAGGAAATGATGGATTATTTATTCGCCAGTTATATTGGCGTTCCTGCCACTATAAGGATGATCTATTGTGCAAATTACAAGGCTCATCCAAACATTGCCTTGAAATGGTACGAAACGTATATATTTTAACAAGTGTTTATTATTATCTATTTTCATATTGATTTAGATTTTATTTGCCGCAATATTTAATTGGTGAATGACTTCCTCTGTCGGATTGTTTATATTTATATAAAAATAGGTATTGGTTACTTAAATAATACCCAATTCAGTTATTGCTCCACCAAAATTTGTACATATTTACTATTTACTATTTGTTATTTGCTTATGTTTTTTAATCTTTTTTCTTTATCAAAATGATTTCTTGTAACTTAAGTTATAACTTTGCTATTTTCTTTTCACTCACTTCGTTCTGAAAATAACTTTTAATCCGCTAATCTTATAGTTCTTTCTCCTCTACCAGTATCTCTTGACCACCACTATACAAAATTTTTGTCAATTGGAAACCAAAAAGCTAATTTTTAAGATACAAAAATATTTAAGAAGGAAAGTTGCATGCACATCGTGCGTGATTCTTTACTAGTATATATAAATATAAGTAAATGTTCACCGAAAACATATTTTTAAACTGAAAACAAAGTCCACTTTCATCACGGAAGGCTTATTTAAAATTACTTCAAAACTTAATAATGCATACATCCTAGACTCTCTTCTTTGGGGTGGAAGATTTGCCATTCAGCCTTGCCTACTGATGATGTTATGCAAAAAAAAAGTCTTATTATTTGTTCTAGATGCTCTATTTGTGGGATTACTACTAAAGATATGGAGCATCTGTTTTGGTCTTGCTCTTCTATGGGAAAAATTTGGGATTGACTGTGCTTAGTTTTTCAGGTTCAGTTCAGTTTCAATAACATTAAAGAAGTTTTATGGATTCAAGGAATACTTGCAAAGCTATGTGGAACTCGAGAAATGCTATCATTTTTAATGAAGCAAATCAGTTACTCTATTCATGAAGTGTCTTTTCTGTCCAAGTCTCATATGAAGAACACTATAAAGAAGCTGAGCATCATTAAAGACCTTGGGGTTATGTCTAAGCCAAAAAAAAACCCTTCTATAAAGTCTTGTTTTTGGAAACTGCCTAGAGATAATGAAATTAAAGTTAATACAGATGGTATTGTTACTAGAAACCCTGGTAATGGAGGAGTTGGCTCTGTCCTTAGGGACAGTGGTAGAACTATGGTGGAAGCTATATCTTTGGGCTTAGGGGTTGTTTCAAACCTTATTGTTAAATTTAGAGTTGTGATTGGAGACCTGGACATTGCTTCAAGCTTTGAGTGGGAGATAACATGGCTAAAAGCTGGCACTAAATCTACGGTTAAAACCTTCAAATCTTGAGAAATTTCTTGGTGTTTAAAAGCTAAGTGGAATAATATGAAATAGAAATTCAGAAGTATAAGATATTCTACTATTTGAAGAGAGGCAAATTTTAGTTCTGATAACATGGCTAAAAGAGCTTGCAACCTTGGTATTAATGTTATTAATAGATATATTGGGAAACCCCACTTTCTAAGTATGAAGGATCTTGAGAGAGAGTATTTTAGATTTAGGTAAGTTTGTTGGCTTAAGACTTCTGCCCTCTTGTTGAGGTGTAGAGTCTTGCCTTGTTTGTGGGGAGGTTTATATTTCAATCATTCTTTCTTAATAATATGTCCTGCCTATCTTGGAAAAAAAAAACAATACTAAAGTTACTTCAGGAACGCAAAGTACTAAAAGGAAAAACTAGTGGTGACATTTATATTATCATGTTGATTTAATTTGAATCATGTCCCTCCTCCATTATAGTATGCGGATGTGATACTCTATGCCCTTAGGGCGATAGTAGTCATCTGTCACGTCATCCTAATAAGAAGGCTCACCAGCAGGATCCTCGTAGGTATCCTAATACCTAGTTAATCCTCTGCTAAAGTGGTGCCAATGTCACGAAGGCTACACTTGGCATAGACTAGGGTTGTCAATGGGTTAGGTCATGCCATGTCTGGGTTGTATTATCGCAGGTTTGGGTCAAGAAAGAGCCAAACCGAACCCAACCTGTAAATAGGTTAAATATTTGAACCCGAACCTGACCTACAAATTATTGGGTTAACACGACCTGACCCTTTGACCCGTGAAACTATCAGGTCAACACGATAACCTGAGTAACTAGGTCAACCCGACCCATTTAAATATTTAAAATTGACATAAGAAATACCTAACAAATATGCGTTCAGACTTTATACCATACTTACTTCAAAGTTCAGAGTTTAGACCTTCGAAATTTAGAATAAAGTCAATAGGCTGCTCAAAATAAGTTTAGAACTTCATAATTCAATTTATATAATAAATATGAGTTCATATAACAAAATTCAAATTATTCAAAATGTGTTAAAATCCTCATAATTAATTTAGAATACATAACAAACATGAGTTCATAAATCAAACATGAGTTAAGAATTCAATACATTATAAAGCAAAGACAAGTTCGGGCCATTCATGCCTGGTCTTCAAACTTTAAACATAAGTTCAACACTTAAACAAATAAATACTCAAAATGTAAAGTAGAAGTAAACTTCAGGCTTCAAAACTATATATAAGGAATTCCATCACTTAAACATTCATCTCTTGCACAAGCACTACTTGGCCCATTGCCATAATTACTTGCACTCTTCGGTGATTCTATGTTGTCACTAGCAACTCCATGAATATTTTGACTTATATACATATCAAATAAAATATTAAGAACACGTATAGAATCATGTTATGGACAATAAAACTAATCATAAAATCATCTACATGCAAAAAAAAACCTAACTAAAACAACCACAAAAACAAGTATGAAACTTTAGAGTTCATAACTTACCAACATCCAGAAGTGGCAACTCTTTAACTCCTCTATAGCTGATTCCATAACATCATCAACTTTTGTATCCCCTACAAAATTTATTCATATAGTGAGGTCTCAAATAAATAACGATTATTAAAATGTAAGAAAATAATATATAAGATCAATATAAAATGAGATTACCTCTCTGATATATCCAATTGCGGGTACAAACTAGAGCCCCGACACACGCAAGCTTTAAAGTACTACAGAATGTATCTATAAGTCTTCTACCAATGCTAAAAACAAACACAAAAGCTACAAAGGATATCGGGATGGCCAACACATCACGAGACAATCAAAGCAAGCTCAGGATATCTAAATTGGTATGACTTCTAAAAAGATAATATGTCAAAAAATTATTAACCTAAACTTAGGTTCCCTTTGATATTATTGTTGCTAAGACTTTATTAGGGCATGCCCACTCTCGTCAAATGCCTAAAATGATATAAACAATTAACATTTACTAATTCATTGCAAATATGACAAATATGGGAAACTTTGTACATAGACATGGAAATACATATCATATAAAATCAGCAAGAAATGAAACTACAAAATCACAGGCTTAAACACTACAAAAATTTAGGAATTTATAGTTACTTAGTTAGTAAGGTACGACAAGAAAGGTAGGCAGTTATAGATATATAGTTATAGTTAGTAAAGAAAGGAAACTACAAAATCATAGGCAACTGAATATGGGCAGTTATAGACTTATAATACAACAAGAAAGGTGGGCAGTTACAGTTATACTGTTATAGTAAATAAATTGCTTCCATTTTATTATTAACTTAAAATACATAATCAAATACAAAATTATGGACTTATAGTTAATAAATAAACTTTTTTGAAACTGGCTTTAAATAAAATCATAACAGAATCAGAAACAGAATTATGGCATGTTATTATTAACTTACAATCACATACAGAATTCTAAAGTATTAAAAGCAAATGGTATAAATTATAATTTCTACAAAATTTTGACTTCATGGAACTAGAACTTGAATTATGAGTTAGCTTGAAACTAGGAGTTTCCTTGGTATATAAAGCCACATAGATGTAAAAAAGATGATTCAACTTCTCCTTGATGTCTATAAACTCTTGATTCTCCAGCCCATAGATCTCATTGTAAACAAACTCTACAAAAGAAAGTTTGTGTCTAGGATTAAATACGCAAGCCACCATAAATATAAGGTTATGCTTTGACTAATATTTTTCAAACTTGGTCTTCATTTATGATGCCATGGATTTTATAAACTTATTCCTACTTTTGATAGCCTTTGAAATATGATGTTGAACCGAATAGACTTGAGGAAAATATAAATTTAAAGTGGGGCACTTTGTCCTGGAGAAAAGACATGTCACATTGTAAAATAACTTCAAAGCTAGCATATCTTCCCAACATTGTCCCATTCTTCCTCGGGAGGGCAACACTTGTAGTTAGAATCACTAAACTCCAAATGGGTAAAAGTTTTTCGGTAGAAAAGTGCACTATTAAGCATCATATAAGTGGAGTTCCAACGAGCTGGAACATCTTACATTAAGCCCTTGTTAAACGGTAATGACGTTTGCCTAACACAATCACAAAAAATTTACTTCCTATATTGTGAACCCCTAAAATACCTTACACTCACCGAAACTTTACCAACCAACACATCAATCTCCATCAAAGCCTCTTACACAATCAAATTTATCACATGCACAACACCTTGTATGAAAAAAATTTCCATCGAACAACAAAGAATTACTCAACTTCAACTTACTCTTAAGCATCCTAACAAAGACATTATTAAACAAAGCGTATCTAAAGTAATAGAAAAGAGTTTCTTCTCAATGCCCTAATTACAAAGTAAAGTGTAGATTTTCTCATATATTATCAATCCGGTATGAGAAGATGGCATAAAAGAAAAATTTAAAATTTTCATCTCTGAAGTCCAATCGGAATTCACAAAATGTACCGTAAATGAAATAAAGCTATCCATTGTAATAGAACTCTATAAATTGGATGTTTGACTAATTCTACCAATTACTCCACGCAACATACTCATAACCATTTTTTTTCTCTTTCATAAATCTTGATCACATCCACCCTAGATGTATTCCTAAACACTAGCTTCATTTCTCTATTCGTAAATACCGTATAAGTAAAGGCATCACAAATCCCTCATACTCCACAAACTTGAAAGGAAGTTAATGCTTAAATATTGCTAGATTCAACATTTTACAAAAAATAACAGGGTCAAACTTTGCCGCCTTCAAAGACATGGAAGACTCAGATTAAGACAAAAGTATTTATCCCAAATCATGTGCTGTAGTCTTCTCATATGTCTTGAGATGGCGGGAAGGATTGTCGGTCTCATGTGTACTATAAGACAAATATATAGTACCACAATTCTTATACTTGGCCCTTTCTTTATTATCCTTACCGACGAAGATTTCCAAAAAAACCAAACATGAGAAGTTAATTTTTGATTTCGATTACCTAGCTTTCTAACAACTTCATGATTACCAATACTTCCATCTCTAGTATCTGGTAATGGGCCATCAATCCCCTTTGTCTCCATGTCATCTCCATCAAGATCAATTATTGTTAATGTTATTATCATTATTTAACTCAAGCACCTCAACAATTAGATCCATCTAGCAAAAAAAATAGATTCAAAAACATATTAATTCAAAAACAGGGTAGATTAACAATTAACATTAAAGCAAATATCGAATATGACAAACAAAATAAGCAACTCATCATGTAAAAATCAACTTCAAATTTATTAAGATGACAACATGGTACACTACAATAAAAACCACCTTTATGGAGAGCTAAAAAAGTATCCCAAAAACTATTATTCTGTCCCTACAGCTATTAGGGATGTCTTTAGGGATGATAAAGTATTGTCCTTTTAGGGTGGCATCCCAAATATATTAGGGACGGACACATCCGTTTCTAATACTATAAAGGATGGCTTTAAAGATGACAAAAATCCATCTCTAAAGGTCTTTGTTTTTCAATTCCTTTGGGGACATAGTGTAACTGTTCCTAATACTTTAAATTTGAGACGGATTTGTTTGTCTCTAAAAATATGATGCCAAATTTTCCCGCTAGCTCTAATATTATTAATCCGTCTCTAATACATAACATTTAAGATATATTTGTTTATCTCTAAAAGTATGGCACCAAATTTTCCCGTCATCGTCAATATTAATAGAGACAGAAGAAACCGTCCCTAAAGAAGGTAAAACAAAATTAAACATTTTTTACAATTTGAATTACGTCCCCTGTTAGACTATACAAAACATTCATCAATCATAAGTTAATTTCAAAGAGAGAAAACAATAATATATTACATCATAACATGGTAATGCCATAGCATTTTCATGTTCATAGAGATCAAAATTATAGATTTCAAATATTTATTTACAAGTTTCCACAAACACCAATTCCACCTAGATAAATTAGGTCTCAATCCATGTAGAACATTGAGAATCATTTTTCAATCAGTAAATACAATTGGAGCACTTAAATTAATGATTCAAGCTCTTATGCACTCAACATAGAACCATCAACACTCGAACAAGTCTACGTAAGATTAACACTTAATGGTGTCATTCCCATAGTTGTTAAGAAACTACCTGAAATGACAAAAAAAAATCAAATTGTTACAACGCCAACCACAACATTAAAAAATAATTATAGACCAAAAGATAATAAAATAATAAAGTACACATTATGAAACTGAATATATAAGAAATCAAGTAACACCTTACATTTATATCAAAGTTATGCGCAGAAGTAAATCATAGAAGAAAAATTCTATCAAAAATTCGATAATATTTCCCCTATAAATTGGACATTTCTATTTTGTACTTGTTAGAAAGCATATATAATTTATACACTCAAGTAGATAACGTAATCATTCGGTTTGAGGGTGTTTAGGGCCATTATACACAGTACACTCCCAATTCCTAAGATTATGAAATCCATATAAATCGTACGACAATTAGATATCACATTAAGGTCATATCAACCACGAGACACGATAGTATATATAAATCTTAAAAACTACAAAAATTAACAGCCCGAATAAAGAATTATTTCATAGCATTAGTATAAATATCTATAAGCTGGGATGACATACCTACAAAATGTTATTCAACACATAAAATAGTAAAACTAAAATACCCGTATATACCAAGAATAAACCATACCTGATAGGACTAAGGGACTCTTGCAACCAACATTTTGTCCAAAAAGAATATCAGTGTCAATCTATCATGTGTCATACAAATTTTATCCAAATTACTGCAATCTCCGAAACCTCGGTAGGAAAATTGGACCACGTCTTTAAATCAACTTCAACTATCTGAAAATAATAAAGTAAAATAAAATCGTTCCTTCAAAAAACTAAATACATTTAGCAACCTAAAGTCAGTTGGACTTAGCAATGACCAATATTAAACAATCTTCAGTAATATTTAGTTTTGAGATTTATTTACATATGTGTGATGGATTCCAGGTGATCCCAAGTGATGACTTTAAGTATCTTCTCCAATGACTTACAATTTGGGGAAAAGAAGAGGAGCTTGTAAAATAAATAAATAATTAGAATGACAGGCCATCTCTGCTTTTCTTTGATCCACACCATGCTAACCATTTCACCAATTACTAAGAGGACGATGATGGCCACAACAACAACTAAAGAAATCTAGAACTTACTTGGCTATGTTGGACTTTCCATGATGGTCGTAGTCTTCACACTTGACAGGGCCATTACAACTTGATAAGCGTCAATACCTTTAATAACTTCTTCTTTAAAAAAATTAAACCTTATCATAATTATTTAGCTTCCATTTAGATACGATTATAATTGAACGAAAAAAGTATAAGTTTACCTTACTACTTTTGTCCTCTAGCCCGATGACAATTAATTGTCACTTGGTGAGGGGACAAGCACCCTGATTAAATTATGTACCTTTATGGAGAGCTCTTTGATTTTCCATGGTGGTGGCACTATTTATGCTTTATGAGAGGAACAGTTTTGCACGTCCCAGGCAGAGTGTGGAAGTCCTATAACAATTTATGCATTCTTATTAGCTCAGTCTTGTGTGTAAGCAAATTGGTTTGTTAAAAAATGCTCTTAGTGTTCCCTGATTCTATGTAGAATGTTTTACCTACTGGTGACCAGATACAAAAATAATGAAATATATGTTGATTCTGAAATCTAATACAAATGATGTTTGCAGAACTTAAGCAAGTAAGGGGTGCGTATTTACAATTCGCTAATTTTGCTTGGAAAAGTTCCTTTTTTTTACTAACATAAGATATATTTTAGAAAAATAGGAATGTAAAATTATGAACAAGCTTACACTGATTACTCACCCAAAAACATCTACATAAGAATAAGCGTATGATCCTAGAAGTATTTTCAGCAATTTGTAACCAGCAAAAAAGGGTTGAACATTATGCTACGTTAAAGTCACAAATCAATTATTAGCAGTATATTACAATAATGGTCGCAGTGAAGAAGTGAAACACCTCCAATATAAAAGAGTTTTTTAGACTTTAGACCCCACTTATTTGATCGTCTTTGGCCTTGCCCTCCACATTTGATACTTCTTAGACTTTAGACCCCAAAATTCAATTTCAGGCAAAAAAATAGCCGGTCAAATGGGTCAGTCCGGTGTTGACTAGGTTAAGACATAAAAAATACATTAATACCCTTCAACATTCAAATCGTTTTCCAAGCTTCTTTGGTTGATTTTTGTTTATAGCAGAATAAGTTTTGTCAAAGATGAAAAACCCCCAAATATCAAAATTTAGAATTACTGATCAGAGTAACTAGGATAGTCAAAAATAGCTTAACTAAAATCCCCTGCCTCTTGAATCACACTTGAAGGTTCTCTCTCTCTCTCTCTCTCTCTCTCTCTCTCTCTCTCTCTCTAATTTTCCATTTATGTCGAGCCCTAAGTCCCTTGCTATTTTTGATGCTTTCTCTTGAATTAGATGGTTTGGGATTACTAAAATTCATTACTTGATTGTGGTTATTAGTATTGTTTTTATTTTATTATACATTTGAAATATCTAAGAATTGTAATCAGTTCTGGGAAGCCATAAAAAACAATCTAGTTTAGAGTATCTGTCCTCTAAATTTGCAATTCTATGAGAAGTTCATTCTTTCCCTTTAACTATTTATATATGTTATTTTGGTTAATTGTTAATAAAACACTTTTTTCCTTTTTTCTTCACTCTCCATTGTAGTTCTATTGATTTATATTTAGTTGTGCACATGAATAAGAACTCATATATTCCAACAAGTTTTAACTCTTTAAAGTTTAGTGGTTGAGTGTTTGAAATTAGTTTTCAGTTTTGCTTAGAAGAAGTCTTCAAAAGAAATCTGATGAGTTGTAAATATTTTTTGAAAATGAGACTGTAGAGATGAGCTTACAGGTGAACTAGGGGGGCTCTCTAGGTGGTGAAGATGCATCAAATTATTAGATGTGCAATAACCATATAGGATTATGCTATGTATGTAGCTCGTTGTAATATCTGGATGTTCAGTTCTTCACAGGCTATGTTAAAGATAACTAACTGATATTTCTATTGTAATTGTTGTCTCACGATATTGAATATTTAGCCCTAAGAGAATTTGCTCACATGCTACTCGATGTTTCTTGCAGGGGCAATACTTAGCAGAGTAAACACTTATGTATGCCAAAGAGAACATGAATGTAGAGGAGTTCAAAAGTTAGATTTTCAATATAGAGGTAATAGTAAAGTCCATGTCCAGTTAAGTCTTTATTTTAGGGTACCAGAAATGCATATTTTTTTAAAGAACCCATTTGCTCTTTCGGCATGCCAATCTAATGGTTATACGGAGTAGAATTCTTAAATTAGATATGTGTCACTTTTAACCCTCCATGTTCAACGAAACTCGAATTCCTTGTTATTGCAAATTATCAAGTTGAGAAAAACATAATTATGAGTGAGATAAATTCCTCAACAATCCCATTAGCTCCATGTGATCTCAAGAGAACTAAAAATAGTAATGGAGCAAATGATGGCCGGAATCCTAATGTACAATTTACGCAAATATTATGGACATGATAGTATAGCTGCTTGTGTTTGAAGGATGTAGAATCCTGGACCTTCATGGCGATATAATTTTCATTACTATTTTATTTTAATTTATTGCAAGATTTGTTTATAGCTAGCATATTTCTCCTTTATAGGGTCAACAAAATAAGAAGTTAACATCGAAATAGAGTTTGTGTTAAGCTTGTCGATGATCCAGGTGAGTATTAGCTTTTTTGTGTATGTCCAACGCTCTTGAACTCTTAAACTCTTGAACTTTACTATGATTAATTATATCTATGTTAGTATCATAGATGGGCTCTTTGAAATCCAGAACTTGAATGTTTTTTTCTTTCCCAGAAATCCATACCACTTGTCCAATTTAAATTGATTTCCCTTTTGAGTGTTTTTCCTTATGATTTTCAATGAATCCATTAGCTCAAAATGGCTAGAGCACTTAACTGATTGAGGAGATGGTGGTTCAAGTCCACCTGGGTTCAAATCGGTATAAAATTCAATTTTTATTATATTCATTTATAGGAAAAAAGACTATAAGGATATATCCCAATGAAACGATGACATTTATTATCTCTTTAAATAAGCGACAGTAAACAATAGAGAAAGACATGATTCCATTAATACATATAGCATTAGAGAGATTAAATAGAACACTTGTTATACTAAGACAATGCTACCCTCCCGATGAGAAACCAACTAAAAAAAATTATAATGAAATGCTGTCAAAAGGTAAGCTTACATCGCCAGATTACAGATCTCAAAATGGATAAGAGTTCTATAATAAAAGCACTCTGACCAAATTATACAACAGTATATTCAATAAAAACACAAAATGCTTCATGAAGTTTCAAACACGATTTCAGGGGGTTTACGACGCAGCTTACAGAGCAACAAGCTTTGGAAATGGCAAGTATGTTTACTTGCTTATTGGTTTTCATTTTATTTTTATATTTATTGAAATTGGATTATGATTAACCGTAACCTTTGCATACTAAAGGAATGCCTGGGTTTGTTTTGGTATTCCCCAATTCTAAAAGATGACTACATACAACTCATTCTTTGGATTTCATGGGCCTTGTGAAAGATGAAGCAATGGAAATTCAAGGATACTCTACTAAGAACCAAAAAAATGTCATTATCGGATTCATCAATACAGGTGAGGAGTTTCTCTTTAATGATATTGAGATGTTTATCAATGTGTTTATCAATATCATATACAAGCTTTAGCTTATGTCTTGATAATTTAACGGTTTTCTTTTCATCTCTACCTGTGATGCAATTTCCTTGAATTTGATCTATTGCATAGTGGTCCTATAGTTTTTCTTGTAAAGAGAAAGAAACTAAATATACCCGTCGTATTAGCTGTTAATTTGTAATTCTTAATTATAGAGTGCAATTACTTTGTGTTAGTTTATTTTTTATTTATCTGTTATATGATGGAACTATTCAGGAATATGGCCAGAACCACCAAATTTTATAGACCGTGGTATGCCCTCCATGCCTTTGAGATGGAAGGGACAGTATCAGGCATGAGAAGCTTTCAACACTCCATCTTACAACAGGTTTCTTTGCAAAACTTCATACTATGTACTCATTTTATGAAGATTTATAGATGAGGCTTCTTCAGCTTTGGTTTTATCATTCAGGAAAGTAATAGGTGCAAGATATTAGTTTAAGTGACTACGAAGCAGAAGAAGACTCATTAAAAAAATTTAGATCGCCTAGGGACGGCAACGACCATGGCAGCCACACAACATCAGTAGCTACTGGCTGTTACATGGAAAACATTAATTTTAAAGGCTTGGGTCTGGAGGAGCTAGAGGAGGTGCACCTTTGGCAGGATTGCGGTATACAAACCATGTTGGGACTCTGGTTGCTATGATGTAGACCAATTAGCTGCAATTAACAATGCAATCAAAGACATCTTCCACATCTTATCTCTATCTCTTGGTCTTGACCTTCCTCATGGAGATTACTTCAGTGTTGTTATCTCAATAGGGTCGTTCCATTCTGAAAACGCAGAATTCCAATTATTTCACGTTGTGCCTACAACTATGGCACTAGGTTGGATTTCACAAAGGATCACAGATATCAAAGAATCCGAGTTCTTACATGATTTTCCTTCCATATGCACTATCAAGAGCAATTCCCTTAATTATGAGAAAATAATAAAAACTATGACATGCGCTCCAAACTTATGTAGGAGTTTTAATTGTCTTCTCAATTTGAATCCAGTTACTGTTTAGAGAGCTCATTAAAGAACTTCTGGAGACATACTTTTGTTTCTATGATTAACACATAATAAACTTCTAGAGACATACTTTTGTTTCTTTGATTGGCATCTAATGAACTTCTGGAGATGCCCTTTTTTCTTTTGAATTACAAACCTATGTTAAGCTGAAGCCAATCTCAGATAAATTTGTTATATCCATAAATTCTTAGAGAAAGTTTAGATATGCCTTCTGGATCCCATTACCTGTATTTCAGTAAGTCCTAAATTAGATTCTGCAGCTCATAAGTTTGTGAGCTTCTTATGTTAGATAACTATATAAACTCTTGGAAGTAAGAAAGTAATAGTTGTATAATTAGAGGAAAAGGCATTTGAAAATTTTTGAACTAGACTATGAAGTCTTCAAAGACTTCTTTGAAAAGATATACCATTTCAACAGTTTTTTTTAAAGAGATGTTGAGCGAGACCGGATCCCTGATTGGATGCAAGTGCATATTGATTTATCAGAGGATCACTAACTTAACGACTGTTTAAACATTGGTTAAAAAATATGGACGCAGAAACATAAAACAGTGTATGCAGAAAATGGATTTGCTTTAAAAAAATGTAGAAAATGGATTCATTGTTTACATAAAATAGACAAACTGTAAACAAAAAATGGATAAACTGTCTTTATGCACAAACACAATATTTACTACCAACATAAGAATTGCATTCACCACAAAATATCAAATATCTTCATAAAAAGTCATATCTCCAAATCATCTTGTTAAGAGTCATATCTCCCAAAAAGAATAATATCTTAAAAAAAAATGAAGAAGAAAGAAAATGCTTTAACAATTCTAAGTATGAGTCATATCTCTCAAGGAAAAAAAATAGTACTTAAATCTTCCACTTTGGCCTAGGTGCATTAAAAATCCTCATGTAAGGATTAGTCTGACTGGATTGGGTAGGAAGTGTCTTTTGAATGTGTTTGACTGGATTGTGCAGCTTTGGTTGTCTTTGATGTGTTTGCATTACTACACTCAAGCCAGTGTGCAAATCCAGTACTAGTCCTCCCTCTTGCCGTACTTGTTGTTCTGTCTCTTCCTGACCCTTTGGTCTGATTATTACCCCTGACCAGATTTGCACTTTGTTTACTTTAAGTTCCCTTTGCATTTGTCTGAGTATGAGTGATTCTGGTACTTGTATTTTGCTGTCTTGCCCTTTCACTAAACTGATTAGAAGTCTTTTGCTGATTTTGCCTTACCCTCCTACATGTTTGAGTTGTTTCTGATGTAGCTGTACTTGGTCTTGGTTCACTTCCCTGACCAAGAATGGAAAACCCAAACTTAACTTTAATCTCTTCTTAACTTCTTAGAGTATCTACCCTAGTAAGTTTCTTCTTGTTATATACAACCTTATCAGCCGCAGGGGGACTCTTACATGTCTTCTTATTGTGCCCATAATGTCTACACTTGCCACATCTCCTTGCTGAGCCATTAGTGAGTTCATCTTTATCTTTTCTCCTTGATTTTCTAGGTCTTCCAGTTGGCCTCAAAAGTGGGGGTGTCCTGAACTCCTTGGGTGGCTGCAATATAATAATTAAATCATTAACAAAATAAAAAAGTCTTCTCTAAAACAGGTCCTATTAAAAGCACAAAAACATGTTAACATACCTTCACCCTACTTGTTTCATTAGCTACTGGATAAATTACACTAGCATATGCTTTCATATATTTAGACACCAATGGTACTCACTACAATATCTACATGTAAAGTAGTAAATATATAAATAATTAACATCCATGTATATGAAACATTTAAGCTAAAGTAGTGAATGTATGAAAAATTAACAATTAAAAATTAATGTAATTAAATTGATACTTCTTCCATAATGGTTTTCTCAACCAAACAAGTATGCACACTGTATGTACACATGGTAGACCAGATTCTTGCCACTCCTTGCATTCACATTCTTGAGCATCTAGGTTAACTGTCTACCTCTGGCCATCCTTTGTAGCAGTCCACTTATTCTTATCAACACCTACAAGATTGAATTTTCCATACCACTTCTTCAGCTTTGCTATGTGAGCAACTGCCCTTGGTACCAAACCATCTTGGTCCCAAATACTTGCCTTGGTTCTTCTATCATATATCAGAGTCATCATCATCATATTCAATTTCTTCAACGACTTGTGAAGTGGTTTATCCCTTACCCTCAAAATCCAATTGTTAAATGACTCACTGAAATTGTTAGTGATGTGCTCACATTTAGCTGTTGAGTCAAAGTGAGACCTATACCATGTTTCAGGAGGTTCCCTCTCTAACCAATGCCTTGCATATAAATGGTCTTCCCCAAGCTTAGCAAGAAAATTGTCTTTATCAATAGTTCTGTAAGCTCTTGCTGCATTCCATGGTAGCTTCTCCAAATGTGTACCAATATAAATCTTCTTGAAATTCTTATACATGTGCCTAAAACAGAACCTATGATTGCAATGATGAAAATTATCTGCAACCGCTTTAATCAACCCCTTTTGTCTATCAGAAATGAATATCAATTTGGCATCATGTTGATCAAGCAATGGCTGCAATGCTTGGAGAAACGTGTTCCATGTATCGTAGCATTCACTCCTGCAAAAATATGTAGCAACTGGAAATAATCCATTGTTCCCATCAAACCCTATAATAGACAAACAAACTCCCCTATATTTTCCTTTTAAGAAGCACCCATCTAATCCAAGAACTGGCCTACACCCTCTCAACCAACCATCATAAGATGCCTTGAACATTACCATATTTCCAGTCCACTGCAATGAGGCATCATCTCTGCTATAACCTATAATGTTCCTAGGATTTGCAGTAAGAAGTTCAATAGTAAAAGAAGGCATCTTAAAGTATCCCTCGTCATATAAACCAACAATCCTTTCCATACATATAGTCCATGCATTCCAAGAAGTCCAATAGGATAAATCAATACCAAATTTCTTCTAATTGTTGTGAAGACATCAATAGGTCTGGATAGTTTAATATTCCTTAGTCCATCCTCATAATAGTTAGGAACCTAAAGAGCATTTGCTAGCTTATTTTTGTCTTTAATGTTGCCTTCACAAGTATGCTCTAAATGACTACCTTTCTTCACAATCATAGTATGCTCATCAGTTGATCTTCTAACATATAGCAACCACTTGGCATTTTTCATCAATACACTTGAACCTTAGCCGATAACTTTCATTTTTGACTTGTTCATATGTAAACTTGTTTTGGATAGACAATGTCATTATGTAGTTCCTTGCTTCATTGATAGTTGGCCACTCCATCCCAATTACAATGGGATCAACAAACTTTTCTATTTTTGTACTATCCGCCAGTATAATATTTTCTTCCTTCTCAAAAATATTGCTATTCTCCACCACAAAATCTTTGAATTCTTCATACTTTGTAATATCTTCAGTTGTGGGTACGCCATTTCCATCTTATGAGGAGTGAGTGTTGTAATAACCATCATCAGCATCGACATTAATATTTATTTTTGAAATCACATCAGTCCAATGGTTAACTTTCTCATTAGTATCATCAATAACAAGATGTGTTATATCATTTCCTTGAACAATAGTTGCTCGAACATCAATTGGTATATCATCAAATTACTGAGACATTTTATTTGGTTGAACGTCATTATCTTTAACATCAATTGGTTGAACATCATACTCTTGGATATCATCTTCATCTAAGTTCATCATATTTGCATCATCACTATCATTGCCACTAGAAACAGGCATCTCATCTAATTCTTCCTCTAAATGTTAACTTGGTCTCTTCCTTTTAAGTGCTGAGAGTTTTGGTTTGAGTTTTTTTGACAACAAAAGCATAAAAATGTACACTTCCTTCCATTGGCATGTCCTTCAAGATGTTGTAAGAATCCACTATTTATTTATCACCAAGGAATAAGCAACACAGCTGGATCATTGACCCTTTAGGAATTAAATGTGTAGTTTGCAAAAAATGATCCCTCATCTACTCTGATAATATGATCAATTTCTTATAAGAATGGGAACCTTTGAGTAGTTGCCAACTATGTAATCTTTCCCACTAATGTAATCATGTTTGCAGTATCCAGTGGCACCTGGACTTATCCACATTCCCTTAACATGGATTACCAAATCCAAGTTTTTGGGTTCCAATCTGCATTTAAACACAAGTAATTAGGGCAGATGAGCAGGAAATACCAGTTGAACACATCTTACAAATTCTATTATGAGTAATCAAACCCTATTTATGATCCTATCAAACCCTAGTTTTTTTAAATAGTAAGAAACCAAAGTAAATCATGTTATAAAAAGAGTAAAACCTATAAATGAAGACTAATGATTATGTACCTAGCATCGATGATGGGTGTGCTTTAAACACCAAAGAAAAACATGTCAAAAGCAAGTTTACAACAGTACTTAAACATATCCAAACACAGATATGTACACAAACAAACACATAATACATGAGTTGATTATGAAATCAAGGAGAGAATTGAATACCTTTTTTCTGAGGTTTCTTCATTTGGAATTTGGGTAACTTCAATTGGGTATTTTGTGCAAAAGAAGCATCGATTAGTAAGTTTAGTTGGAGATTTTGGGTGTTTGGCGGGATGGAATTTGTGCTTCGGTGTTTAGGGATTGATACAATAGATTACAGTAGGTTTGTAAGGAGATGAATGGCTGAGAAAAATTATTGTTTCCTCGAGATAAGTATATGTTGGGACAAAACTAAATAAACTAAATAATACGTGACAGACCATGCTGGGTATTTTAGACTTTAAATTTTTTGACCCAGTCAACACCGGACTAACCCAGTTGACTGGCTATTTTTTCGCCTGAAATAAAATTTTGAGGTCTAAAGTCTAAGAAGTATCAAATATGGGGGGCAAGGCCAAAGACGATCAAATAAGTGGGGTCTAAAGTCTAAAAAACTCAATATAAAAGCATTGAAACGAAAAAACTGAAAACAATCGAAAAGATAAAAGAAAAATTGTATGAGTCCCAAACAAGATATGTAAACATTTAAGTACATCTACAAAGTAATGCACGAATTCATTGCAACCCATGTGATTTCAATACCTTTGCAAATGGTTACTTAGTTACTTCGAACTAGAGATTAATTACCATCTTTTAGTGATCAGGCTTACTAGTCGTTTTAGTGAAACTAGGAATGAACCCCCATATCTCTAATGGAACATCTGGCAGCGAAAGGCGCCTCAAGCTTTTTCTAAAGTAAAATAGCAAATGTGGTGTTATGTAATGAAGTATAGGGATGAGCCCTCATAGCAAAAAACTTGTACATACAATCCAGGCTCAACATTCAATCATAGTGGTCGATACCTCAGAATTGGTTTCTAGTTAATCTCAATTGGGTTTATTTATATGCATACGCAATTTGATCTTGATAGATGCAGCAATTTGGAAAATCAAATTAATAGGTGTAAATGGAGAAGGAGATAAAATTAGGGTAAATGAGCGCGTGAGAGAGAAAAAAAAAAAAAAAAAAAAACAGTGCAAATTAGGGAAAAGTATCTGGTGGACCCATTCCACCATGAATCAAGTACCCTTTACAATAACTTCACGATCGAATCCTTCAATGAAAATTCAATTTATAAAACAAAATCAGATATTTACAAATTCAATACCTACAAATCCTCGAATTAACAAAGAGTGAGAAATATTTTCCCAATTTTTTAATTGAGATCTTCACATCAAGAGACATAGTTCGTTCTAGAGTTTTTCTGAGAAAAAATGGTAGAGAGAGAATACTCGATTTCATATCTGCTTTCTGAGACTTGAGAGAGAGGGTTTCAGCACAAGATGTTTCTTCAATCGACCCCAAGTAGTATATTGTATTTTTGAATTCTTGGGGATAGCTCGCAAAGGTGTGATATATATCTTAGAGTTTTAAGGGACAGAGAGAGAATGGGAAAAATTAGAGAAGTAGAAGAAACATAATACACAGCCATAACCAAAAACGACACTACTATGTGTCACAACTAGTTAAAACGTGACATATAAAGGAGTCAAAAATTAGAATGTCAATTTTTGTAAGAAATGATATATTTTTTACTTTGTGTCAGAATTATCTATCAGAAATTTGGATAGTATTACGACATTTAATATAGTGGTTAATGGTTGTGCACAAGCGACGCTAATATCCAATTTTTACGTAGTGAAATTCAATCCAATCTTATGTTTTTGAAATCAACAATTATGTGGTTACTACTAATTGAATACTTCACATCATAAACTAGCAATTCTAGAAAGGATTAAAGTTTGAAATTGAAAAACTGACAAGTAATAGAGATCATTAGAAATCAACAAATCGGCAAAATCCAAGAGCAACAGAGATTTACAGAAAGTAGCAAATTCAATTGCAACAGAAGAAAGCAACAGAGATCAACTATAAGGGAATTAGGGTTTTAGTTTTAGGGTTAATGATTGTATATTGGGGTTTTGCGTAGTTGTAGAGAGTTGAGGGAAAATGGGTTACGCGAAGGAGTTTAACTGCCTGAGTGCTAAAAAGAGATTAAATTGAGTTAAAATTGGGTATTTTCGTTTTTGCGGTGTTTATGTCGAGTAATCCATAAACATATACTATAAGGGACAACCATGTCCAACTGTCCCTAAACTTATCAAATTTGGCACGGCAAAGTCAAATCGTCCCTAACCTTATACTATTAAGGACAAAGTGATTATTTCCGTCCCATAAACAAAAATTATAAGAAACTGATTCAAAGCCATCCCAAATGTTGTATTATTAAAGACATATGCCACTCAATCTCTAATATTTGGTCCCTAATACCCTTTTTTTTAGTGGTAGATGTTAAGGCAAACATTATTATAAATAACTTACAAGTCTAATGAAAATAATGAAAGTATAAATCTAACATTTACTCACTTAGCTAAGAGTAATGTAATTACAATTAGAAGTATTGCCCAAATAAACAAAACACATATAAGATTTCATCCAATAAAACCATAGGTAAGATAGTTGTCCCTAATCCTAGGTCTTATAATCTTAACTTGTTTACATTCAGTAACTTGTTCTCCACCTTGTCCTAGATCTCCTACCCCAAGGTCCCCAACGAGAACATTCTCCCCTAAATGACTTGCATTGGTTTTGGAATAGGGGACAACGATAAAAATAACAACCATTTCTCTTCTTAGTATTAGCCCTATAACACTTCATGTATCAAGCCCCACAAGTGCAAGGAGATCCAACTTGTGCCATTTTTATAAGAAACCTAAACATAACACAAGTTAAAAACCCCCAGCCAAAGTTACCAAACAAAGGTAGTGTAAATTATTAATTATTATACATGTGTTATCAATTTATCATGTACTTTTAGAGTAATTGTAATAGTAGTAGTAGTAAACAACAATATAAATAGATGGGTGATCAATTACAAGGCTAATAGCTACAACACCTTGAATAAAATTGCTTATAACATGTCAGTTGTTATACAGATAATTATTTATACAAATTAAATATAGACACTTGCAAATAACCAAACAATAATATAAATATTTTTCCAGTAGATAAAGGTAGACAAACCTCATCTCTCAATCCCCTTCCTCTCTCTATCCTATATCTCACCTACAGAGAAATAGGGTCATTCACCCCTCCATTTTGGGTTTACTGTTATTAAAATAAGAACCTTAATTCAATATCTTACAGTAACATCTATTTTCTTAGCCAAACCCCAAACCCCAAACCAATAATGGGTATATAATATCATCTACAAATATATCAATCTAAAACCAATAACTTTTAAGCTCATTAACAAAAATAAGGGTTTGGATTACATACATCTCTAACTAATTTGGCCAATTATAGAGAGTTTGCAAACACAATCAAAGTAACAAATATTAAATCAAACATTAAATCTAATAAGAGATATGAAACATTAAGAAATTACGAACATAATCAACATAAATGCATACAAAATCAATAGAGATCACCAAATTAAACATCAAATCTATAACAAAAGTGATAGATAAAGCTAGATTTTACCGAAAGTAGTGAATCATCTAAGTGATCTTAGCTTCCTTCAGTATAGAGAACTTAGAGCTAACCAGAAATATGATGATCAAAGTAAGTGAGAACATAAAGATATGATGAAATGAGATCGAGTTTCTCAGTAAAATCTAGAGAGAGAAAGAGCAAAATCAGGCTTGAAAAAGAGAGAGAGAAGAAAAAAAAATAGTACTTGAAAACTCGAAGTTGAGGCTTGAGGAAATGTGTAGTGTCTCGGATTTTATTTTATTATTATTTATCTATTATCATTTTTTTATTCATTATGCATCATGCATCTACATACATCACCGTTCATCACGCATCTGCATCTTATTGTATTATCAGGGTTTCAAGTTCTTCTTTCTTCATTTTCTGTGTTTCGGTTGTTGTTGGGCGGAGGAGGTTGTGTTAAGGTTTTGGTAGCCTGTAGTTAGCTTGGTGAATGTGTGTTGTTGTTGTTTTAGGTGGTTGTGTAGTGTAGTGTGTGATCCAGGAGGGATCTGTGGATTTTTCTTTGGGTTTTTCCCAGTTTTCGCTCGAGGGAATCTTTTTGGATTTCTGAGTTTTTACCAGTTTTTACCTGCTTCATTTTATTCGAACAAATTTGTGTCTGTTTGAATAGATTTCTATCTGCTTCATTTTATTTAAACAACACCTTTCCTGTTTGAATATATTTCTTTCTGTTTGGTTCTGCTCGAACAAGACTTTTTATGTTCGAATAGACTTCTACCTGCTTTGTTTAGTTTGAACAAGAATATATCCTGTTTGAATAGAGGCGTGTTTTAACGACCAGGTTGGATCTTTTCACGCAATTCTTGGTCGTTGATCCCTTCCTCGAGGTGAGTATTGGTTTTAGTGTTTTATTACCCATTTCATTCTCTCTTTCTCTCTCACTTTCACTTTTTATCCAAATTGGAATCCTCTCTTCCATTACTTACCGATTAGTCGCATTTTCTTGCCGAGCTCAGTCGCACTTCCTTCAGTGAGTAAATTCCCTATTCCCCTCATTTTTGTTGATTCAATTTTGGCTTTGGTTGGAACCTTTGTGGCTTGGGTTGTTTTAGGGTTTTGTGATTGGGGTTTTAGTTGAGGTTGTGGAGTTGTGTTTGTTGCAGGTGTTGGGTTGTTGGCGTTGGTGTGATTATTGCCTGTGGGGTTGAGGTTGGATTACCCTGTCGATTGTTGGTTTGCAGTTTATCGTTTATTAGACGAGTTTCCCTTCCTTGCTAAATTCCTTTACTAATTTAATCAGTGTTAATTTAGAGTGTTGCTCTGGACAGAGAGGTGTTTGTGATATTGTTAAAGTCTATATTGTATTCTTCAGTAGTTGTTATTTTAGTGCATCTTTTCCTATTGTTAGGCATGTAGAGTGGTGCTCTCTTTGTCCTTTATAAAGTGGTGCATTTGGGTGGAATTCTCGTGGCTTTGTCCTTGAATACTGTGCTTCAGTCTTGTAGAGACTGATGTTGTTTGGATGTTGTGACGGGTGAGTCACTGTTTGCATCTATGTTAGGATTGTTTACCATCCTCTGAGGTAGGTGGTTATTCTATGTATGTGCTGGCCATGTTGGCTCAGTTTGGAGAATAATGACCTCGTGCTCCTGCACTAGACCCCCCCCCCCCCGCTCTGTTAGTTACTCGAGGGAGGGCAGACCCGTCCTAGTGCCTCGAGTCGTCCGTCCTCGTTTTGCCGTATTGCTCGGGTTGGAAACAGAAGAATCCTCCTGAGGGCGTTACACTCTTGCCATAACAGATGGAACAACAATGGTTACACAAACAAATGCCTAACAAAAACTTCGTATAAACCTACAAGCAAACCTCAATTTCCCCAAACTTAACCTACACGGTTAAGTAGGGGAACCCAAGATACAATGAATCACCTCCTTGAATTCAATCACCCAAATCTCCACCAACAACACAACCAATACCAGTTCAATCAACCAAAATTCAATGCAACAACCCAAACAATAGAGTACAAGCAATTTCTCCAAAATCAAACTAAACAACCCCAATCCACACAATGTACGACGAATCAAGTGTTTTCCATGAGAAAGGAAGTATAAATAACCGTGAAGAAGTAAAGAGTAACCCAAACACAAACCCTAGAAGTACCACTGTCTCGGCCAAATTGTCCAATGAAGAATCCAAAAGTAAATTTATCAACTCGGGAGGAAGTGGGGAGGATCAAGTCGAACAAAGCAATCGAATTGGTGTTATAATTATGGTAGAATTTGATAGAGAGAGATAAAGAGAGAGATAAAGAGAGAGCAGCGCCAGGAGAGACGAGTGAGGGGGAAAGGAAAAAAAAAACGATAAATTTATACTAAAACTCAAAACCGACCTCTATTCGAATAGGATTAACCTGTATTCGAATAACAATTGCCTCCAAAATTTTATTATTATTATTATTATTTTTAAAAACGACGCTGGACTAGATTATTCGAATAGGAAAAAAACCTTGTTCGAATAGGAAATCAAAGTTTTTAAGCCAAAAAACGCTGAGGCAGATTATTTGAATAGGAAAAGAGATTATTCGAATAGGCAATGAAAATTTTTAAGCCCAAAAATGCTGAGGCTGATTATTCGAATAAGGAAAATGCCTATTCAAATAGAAACTAAAAAATTTTGAAATCAAAACAAACCTGAGGCCTATTATTCGAATAAGAAAAAATTCTTATTTGAATACAAAGAATCCTTTTTTTTTCTTCAATAGACACAGAGATAAAATGGAAAACCAAAGGCATATGAATACTTCCCCTGTCTACTCTATATCAGAGAATAATCACAAGCTATATGAATATCATATAGGACATCATTCAATCAAAAATTCAGACAGAATAAGTATTTACTCAGAGTGTGTGTGTACACAGTCAACATAAAACAGTACCATACATTCGACAGACCCAACATCCAGAAATAAGACACTAAAAGAAAAGTTGTTTCAACTTAGGCCTCTCATGGGTGGTCACTCGAATTCACTGAGAATTGACTAGCTAACACTCTGTGTAAAATATGAGTATGAGTAATATGCAAAGAAAGACTCAGATTTCATCAAATAAGAAGTGCACTGTGAGCTGGAAGATCTCATGGAAAGGGAATCAATTGTCAATAATGGTGACAAGATAATTAATATAGACTCCATATCTGTCATCCCCATTAAAACAGCTGTGTTAAACTCAAGATCAAACAGGTCTTGAAAAGGTTATAATGCAGGCACGGGCAGGCAAATGATGGAGTAGGTGTTTTGCTGGCATTCTGAAACTGCAGGAACACTAACTCATCTTCTCACTTGAAGTCAAAAACATCTTCTGTATATACCTCTTCATATCTTTTTCTTCCCTTTTTTTTTTAATTTTAGATACTAAAATATCATTTTGGATCTCAGTTTATTCTTCTCTGCATCTTCCCACAAAAATTATTCATATACTTTTTTTTTTCTTTTCTATTAACAGTCTCAGAACAAAAGGGTAAAAACAAATAATTTTTGGTAGAAAAGAAAAAGCATATTTTAAGGCACAAAAGGGCTGCAAGTGGATAAAAATAGGGTTAAACATAAGGAAGGCCAAAAATGTGTAGAAATAAAATGCCTATTATCATATCTTCGATTGAACACAATTACTTTTTCGCCTCGAATCAAAATAGGGAATGTTCTATTAAACTAACTTGAACTTGAGGTTACCATTTGAAAATTAAGCACAAAAATGAAATGAGATCAAAACAACAATATCAAAAGGAGGAGTAACTATCAGAATACACGAAGCTAATAAAGAAGGCTAGATCCTCACATAACATTAAGTACGAAGTCTTTACATGTATCCTAAATTATACTATACTATCAATGAGTGCCTATCTATCTAAGCATGCGATAGCTAACTGCCGTGAGAGAAAACAATATCCAAGTAAACACTAAACTAAACTGTCCTAACATTAAATTGGACAACGTATCTGACCAAGCATATATCACTGTGATATTCTAATCGATAGAGCAGACACCAATGGACCGTCGAAAAAGCTCGAACCTCATAGCATCTAACGGCTTGGTAAAAAAAATTGACTAACTGACTCTCAGTAGGAACATACTCAGCACTGACTATCTTGCGCTTAACGAGATCTCGGATGAAGTGGAACCGAATATCGATATGCTTGGTTTTGGAATGTTGTTCAGGATTCTTGGAGATATTGATCGCACTTGTATTGTCACAAAAGATTGACATTGTCCCCTGGACTATCCCATAGTCAAGCACCATCTGTTTTATCCAAATCAATTGGGTGCAACAACTACCCACATAAATATACTCCGCTTCTACTGTGGATTGAGAAATACAATTCTGCTTCTTGCTCTACCAAGCCACAAGATTATTTCTAATATAATAGCATCCACCAGAAGTGCTCTTTCTATCATCTGCATTACCTGCCCAATCTGCATCAGAATACCCAATAACCTCGGAGGTTGTGTCATGTGAATACCATAAGCCAAAATCAGAAGTCCCACAAACATAACGAATAATACGCTTAACAGCCTGTAAATGGGACACTTTCGGACTACCTTGATAACGAGCACATATACATACACTAAACATAATATCAGGACGAGTAGTAGTAAGATAAAGTATACTACCTATCATACTTCCATACGTCTTTTGATCAACATCCTTACCTGCTGAGTCCTTACTTAGCTTTGTTGTGGTACTCATGGGCGTCCTAGCATTCTTTGCAGAAGAGAGACCAAACTTCTTCACAAGATCCCTAGCATACGTGGATTGAGAAAGGAACATTCCTCTATCCATTTGTCGTATTTGGAGACCTAAGAAGTACGTTAGTTTCCCAACCATGCTCATTTAAAATTCACTTTTCATTAAAGCTGCAAAAGAAGAGGTTAGTGAACTCGAAGTATAACCAAACACAATATCATCTACATATAACTGAGCAACTAGTATCGCACCTCCCTTCCGTTGGATAAACAACATTTTATCAACTCCCCCTCGAACAAATCCCTTAGCTAAGAGAAAATTTGAAAGCCGTTCATACCAAGCGCGAGGAGCTTGCTTCAAACCATAAAGAGCCTTCTTCAAGTAGAACACATGATCGGGATAATGAGGATCTTCAAACCCTTTTGGTTGAGACACATACACTTCTTCTTCTAAGAGCCCGTTCAGAAATGCACTCTTCACATCCATTTGATATAACTTGAATTTTTGATTGCAAGCAAAAACGGACAATAGACGAATAGACTCAAGTCTTGTTATAGGGGCAAACGTTTCAGCAACATCAACCCCTTTTACTTGATTTCACCCTTGAGCGACCAATCGAGCTTTGTTTCGAATGACATTCCCAAGTTTGTCATATTTGTTCTTATAAACCCATTTAGTCCCAATAACATTTGCACTTGAAGGATGTGAAACCAAACCCCAAACATCTTGATGTCGAAACTGCCGAAGCTCATCTTGCATCGCATGAAGCCAATATTCATCTAAAAGAGCTTCCTTTACCGTGGTTGGTTCAATCACCGAGACATAACAAACACAGTTAACCGTCTCATGGTGTTGGCTTATAGTTTGAACCCGAGAAGTAGCATCCCCAATAATATTGGCATGTGAGTGATCCTTACAAACTTGATGCCATCCGGGTTGAGGTACACTTGGAGCGGGAGGGGATGTCAGAACTGGAGGTTGTGGAGTAGATAACGGAGAATCACTCTTTGATGTAGGACTCGATACAAGAATATCAGTAGATGGTTCAAGAGTTTCTGTTGTACAGTCATCTTCTCTCACATCTGTAGAACCAATGGTACAAGTATCATCTACTACCACATTACAGGACTCCATCATCACTTTGGTTATCAAATTGTAGACTCGAAATGCTCTACTATTTGTTGAGTAACCCAAAAGAATACCTTCATCACTCCGAGAGTCAAATTTCCCAATATTTTTTTGATCTCTAAAGATGAAACATTTACTTCCAAAAACCCAGAAATAATGGACATTCAGCTTCTTTCCAAACCACAATTCATAGGGCGTGTTTAAGGTAAGTAGACATAGATATACTCTATTAATAGTATAACACGTAGTATGAATGACCTCTCCTCAAAAGTGTGCCAGAAGATCCTTGCTATGAAGAAAGACACGTCCCATTTCTTGAAGAACTCTATTCTTCTTTTCTGCAACTCCATTTTTTTATAGAGTGATTGGTGCAGAGAATTCATGTTTAATCCCATTAGAAGTACAATACTCAATCACCCCAGTATCCTTAAACTCGCCTCCACGATCACTTTGAATTTTATCAATAGAGCAATCTTTCTCATTTTGGATTCGAAGTGATATAGTACGGAATTCTTCAAATGTGTTAGACTTTTCTCTCAAAAGTGTTATCCATGTATACTGAGAGAAGTCATCTACCATTACCAAGATGTACTTTTTACCTCCTAAGGATGCCGTTTTCATAGGACCCATCAAATCCATATGTATCAGCTCAAGAATCTGAGTTGTAGCAATATTATTGGACTTCTTGTGAGAGCTCTTTGTTTGCTTGCCAACTTGACAAGGACCGCAAACCACGTTGTTCAATCTTCCCAACTTTGGAACTCCCTGAATCAGCTCTTTACTTGTAATCTTGGAAAAATCATTGAAGTTTATATGTCCCAACCTTTGATGCCATAACTCCACATCATTCAGTTTTGCTTTGTTACATAGTATAACTTCTTGTTGAACAGCATAGCAATTATCAGCAGTTCTAGCAGCATGCATCACACGTTGTCCTTGAGAGTTCAAAACCTCACATCCACCTTTGGAAAATGTAACAGTATGATCCGTATCACATAGTTGGCTGACACTCAGAAGATTTGCCTTCTGCCCCTTAACCAAGAGAATATTGTTAATTACTGGAGTACCAAGTCCTTCGGCCTGTCCCCTTCCAACCACAGGAGATGTGCTTCCATCACCAAATGTAACATCACCTCCCTGAATACTCTCTAGGTGACACAATTTGGATTCATCACCAGTCATATGACGGGAACACCCATTATCCATATACCATTGAACTGACTTGAAAGCATTCAGGGAAGTTAGTGCAACCATACACCTTATCTGAGGTGCCAAATCCATCTTTCCTGCCCAAATGCTCTGAAGAGTTCTTCGACCTGTAGTTTCTTGTGCAAACCATCTAGATACATTATCACGTTTCACGCTAGTAGACATTGCAATAGAATTATATCAATATCCATCAAAAGGGCGAACATATGATTGATAAGGTCCGACAAATCTACAGTATGATGCAATATGTCCCTTTCAACCACATAGACTACAATAGTAAATTTGATAGTAAGAAACCCTTTGGGAATGATCATGAGTAGTAGATATCATGTTATGTTTAGGAAACAAGGTAACAGCAGTTGCTTTTACAAACTTTGTGATTTGGGGAGTCTTGGTACTAGGAAGAGATTCCTTATATCCTAGACCTTTTTTGTCACTATATGTCTTTCTTATTCATAATATTTTATCAATGTTTTTGGCCCCATGACAGAACATCTCAAGTTTCTGCTGAGATAAAACTACATCAAGTTTGGCCAAACGAAGTTTGGCCAAACGAAGTTCGTCCAAAGTTGATTTCATTTTCTCTTTCACATCATTAACTTCTTTTGTTAGAAAAACAACTTTGTCACTAAGGCATTGTTTCTCACTCTCAAGTACCCCTATCTCGTAACTTGTACACTCAATTTTGCTTTGAAGTTCACATGTAAGTGTATCAACTTGGTATTTCAAGACTTTGTTACGTTTACCTAGTTTCATACACTTAGCGAGAGTTTGAGAATGTAAGTCCTCAAGAGTCGGGTCATCAAACTCATCTTGTTCTTGATTACTCTGATTTTCATCAAAATTTTCAAGTTCAAAGACATCAAAATTACAATTGCCACAAGTAAGAAAAGCAGAATAAGCAATAAAATTTCTGTTACCAGCAACTTGGGAATGAATCTCATTGTTATCATGTTCATCATCGCTGTCATCCCAATTGACACAGATATTCATAGCTTTATGATTAATGCCAGATTTCTTACTAGGACAGCTATGGGCATAATGACCAAACTTGTGATATTTAAAGCATTCAACTTGATTAAGGTCAGTATCACTATTGGTCTGCCGGTTATATGTCTTGACCTGATCATGAGGTCGCGGTTTATAGTTCATTGATTGCCATTGCTTTTGTTCTTATTTTTGAAACTGTCGTTTCTTCAAGATTTTTTAAAACTGCTGACTAATAAGGGTAATAGACGAATCTATATCCGAACCTTCATCATCATCTGAGATAAATGAGTGATTAACCTCTCTAGAACCTTTGGAAGAAGAGGAGTAAGATAAAGACTTGAAAGCAACACTCTTACTCTTTTCATGGATCTCCATCCTCATTTCAAGTTCAAACGTTCGCAGTTTTCCTGCTAATGTATCGGGCTTCAATTTTTTTAGATCTTGAGCCTCCTCGATAGTATCGCGTCTGGACCTAAAGCTCTTAGGAAGAGACCTTAGGACTTTGCAAACAATCTGAACATCAGAATAAGGAGCTCCTAATGTGACACTAGTGTTTGAAATATCACTTAGCCTCGCATAGAAGTCATCAGACGGTTCATTTTCACTCATTCTGATATTCTCAAATTGTTAAGTAAGCATCTGTAGCTTACTTTCCTTAACTGTATCTTCGCCCCCATGAGTTCAAACTAGAATATCCCAAGCTTCTTTCGACGTGGTACAAGCAGAGAGATGTTGAAACTTACTTTGGCTCACAGCCATAAAAATTGTATTGAGGCCTTTAGAATTATAGCCGGCGACATCTTTTTCATCCTTTGTTTATTGATTCCTAGGTTTCCGGACCTCAATAGAATCTCCTGGTGTTCCTCGCATCTCAGTAGGATGCGACCAACCATCCTCAATGGCAATCCATACATCTTCTCCGATTGATTGTAAGAATGCAACCATTCAGACTTTCCAATATGGATAATCTTTGCCATCAAAGATTGGAGAGCGATTTACACGACCTCCAAACTTCTCAGAACTCATTATTCTCAAGCAAACTATCTGGGATTCACGCGTAGGTTGTTAAACCATAAAGCGAGACCGCTCTGATACCAATTGAAATTTCTAGATGCTTGAGACTAATCAATTTCGATTGTTTTAGGTCTAAATTGTCAGGTCCTAATTCCTCTGAATTAATGGTCTAAGATAAGCTTAAATCAAGTTAATCCAATTATCTAATGATAGACAAGTAGTTGGAAATTAAAGAAGCATGCAATAATTTTTAACCCTGCAGGAAAACCTTTCTTAGGAGAAAAACCCATAAGTCACTGTCGAATCCCCGACAACTAAACAATCCACTATATGAAAAAAAAACTACAGGAATTTAATCACTTACAGACTCGATAAGAACCTCTCATGGTCATCTCTCTTCCGAGTAATCTTCTTGCAATTAATCTTGTATTCTCGCAACGCCTCTCTTCAATCTCTCGTCGAAGCTCCAAATCTTGAATCGCTCAAGTTCTTTAATTCATTGCTAGGGTTTCTTGATCAATAGATTGATTCAAGATTATAGTGATTTGATTCTTTCTTGAATCGCTCAAAGAAGATCTCTCTTCACTCTCAAAAGTAAGTCCTTAAAAATATAGGTTTTCAAGAAGTGAATTTGAAAAAATGGTAAGTATGTCTTAAATAACGAAACAGAAAACACGGGCACTATTCGAATAGAGACAATCCTATTCGAATAGGATCAAGCTAGAAATCATACTGAAGTGAGTTATTTGAATATACTAAAATCCTATTCGAATAGAAGAAATCTTTCCAAGCTTGAAATCACGCTGAGGTAAGTTATTCTAATAGACTAAAATCCTATTCGAATAAAAGAAGTCTTTCCATCTCTATTCGAATAGAAAATAGTCTATTCGAATAGAACCTTTATTTTCTAAAGGCAGACAGACATTCTTACTAGTTTTTCATACTCTGTAAAAGGCATAGGCTTAACTTTTTAGAGCAAAGAGATAGAAACCCACTTGTTCAGAGTGAGTTTGTCCTGCTGTAGTCGCTCCTCGTGCACTCACTGACGCCGGATAACCACGAGAAAATATTGATGCCTACTCTAGACACTAAATGAAGCAAACTCCAAAAATGGATGTTTCAAGGTTCGGGTCGTGTTATCATATTTGTGTCTGATTGATAGCCCTATCACAAATTATGAGTAGGTAGATTTTGATAAGAAAACATGTTCCACAATACCATCGCCATACCAACATCCAAGTAATTTTTTGTTCTTAAGGCCGGGTTTTAGTTGTCATTGTTTACTTCCCCTACAGGGGAGCAAATACCAAGAAGTGGGTAGAAAGGGCATGTGATGTTAGAAGTAATCATTGCTAGTTCATAAGGAACTACACCGCTTCCGCAAGAGGTAAGGATCACCATCCTTAACCGTGCTAAATCCCATGCACATTACTACAGACGGAAGGTCTGCTAGCATAGCAGTGATGAGTCTGCTAATGTACACCTAGATCAAGCCACTATGTAGTTCAACATCCGGTTGCCTAATCATTTATCATAATGAGGTACAAATATGGATTAAAATCAATCTAACGAGATAAAAGTTTCCAAGATGTAATGATATACCAGGTTCATCAATATGTAAGTAGATAATATAATTCAGAATTAGGAAGGGCAATGTGAAAAAGATAAACCACATACACCCTTCCTCCTGCTTTGATTTTTTGCCCAAAACTGGGAAATTATAATATACAAGTATGAAAATAAAAGCATGGAAAACAATGTATAAATTATACATAATTTTGCTTAAAAAATAGCTAATATTCACTTCTAGAAATGCAATTGTTATATCCGGTCCAGTTATCAATTTTCCATCATTAAAACCACATCTAATGTTGCTTAATCATGCAAGGATAAGCTGAGGTTAGATGATAAGGGATAGCGCTTAGGGGTAACCCCGAAGCTATGTGTATCAAATCCTTCTAAAACTATCAGATAATATACTAAAGTTTTCCAAAATACTACGGGGTTCAAAACTAGTATATGCGATTTTATTTATAAAAATAGAGGGATATGGTGGAAAACTCTAATTTTTGTACGACAAACAATGCAAAACAGATGCTTTTGGCATAAATTAGTGCTTCAAGCAACCACAATAGGCCTCGGAGTACTTTTGACATGTCTTGTATATGAAAGAGCACATTGGGAGGCGCGACTCAAGCAGATAAGAGACTCGATTGACTCGGTTCATGATGGGGGCACTGTTTGAGACCCACTATTCGCTTTAAAATGTTGACTAGATCCAAAAGGTTTTGTTCGTTAGGTGGAAAGCAAACAAAGTCTGAACAATATCCAATCCAATCGAATATGTTTAGGGCGCTATATATCTAAGTCTAAGATTGAATTAATCTGCAAGTTAAGGTACTATGCAGCATATGTTTCTAATAGGTGACCACTCACCACACACAGTCTTTAAACTGCGCATGCGCGGGACCTTTGGGTGAAATGTAGGTTAGGGTGTGCTAATATGTGAGGCAAAAATATGCGCGGACACGACTAGAGACTAGGAGTGCGACGCAAATAGGATCTGGAGATCATATATCTAAGTGTGAAGGTCGTATTACAACCAATGGTGCATATCGTAGGCGGAAGGTATACAAAGCTTCCTGAACCTTAAGTTTTGATATGGCTCATTCCTGCATAACTACTCGGCTCTTGTGCAGGCCCATCATATTAGCGTTAGCATTGTATGTGACTCGGGTGGACACCAATGTCCTCTAAAGTTACTCGGGCTTCTGAACTCAAATGGAGCCATCGAGCCTGCAAGTTTGGACTACGGGCCAGGTTGGCATCGACTTGGTTCAGGGTCTAAGAACTAGTAAGTTTGGGGTTCGGGCCGATGTTACTCACTCGGGTCTTACCTTTGAGCTATAAGTGTTCAAGCTTTGGGGCTGGATCTAACCTTGGGTAAGCCCTTGAGTCGATCCGGACTCGACTTAGGGTTGGGTCGGATAGAACTCGGGTTAAATTCTATTTTGATATGCATTCAACCAACTTTGGGATCTGATCTGGGCCGGTAATGGGTCATACTGCGAGTCTGGACCTGATTCGAGTCGGATCTTAATCGAGTCGGATATAGATCTAGTCTGACCTAGATCGGGTTAGACTGCAGGTCTGAGCGGGATCGGGTCTAAACTGTTGTTCTAGATGTGGTCTTTATAGATCATGCTTGAACAAGCACGTGACTCGTGGACATGGGTGGAGGGCTTCGGGCCTTGACCTGGCCGTGTCAAATTTGACTTGGTTAGTTAGTTCCTATATCGAATTGGGCCTGGCTTGGCTTGGTTAGTGGGCTTCGGGACTCAACCAAATTCAAAAAATTGACTGGCTCGGTTGGCTTTGGACTAGACCTACAGCCAGTCCACTCGAGCTTCAAGCCGTGTGGAGGGGAACGAGCTTTGGGATTGATGAGTCAGTGGGTGTTAAGGCCTTGAGCTACGGGCTTGAGCCTTCTGTAGAAGTGGGCATGGGCTTGCAAGCGTTAGACTAGAGCCTCACGAGCTTCAGGCTCGGACCTATTATGACCAGCGGGCTTGGGCCTCTGGGCTTCGAACTCGGGACTCACAAACTTTGGGCTTGGGCATGTCAACCTGCAATCTTGATTCTACAGCGAGCTTCGGGCTTAGACTTGCAAGCTTCGGGCTTGAGTCTGCAGCAAGCTAGGGTTTGGCACTGCAAGATAAAATACATATAATAGCATTCGAAAAACGTTATGAAAAGCTATGATAAGAATTTTTGCCTGATGTATAAAGCAATGTTATCTTTCATATAATGGCATTTTTTGTACCCTATAAAAGCATAGTATTTGTAAATGCTATTGAAAAACTTTTGAAGAATTTTTTTGAATGTTATTATAGATTTAATGTAGCATTTAGGTAATGTTATCATTACTTCACTATACATAGCATTTGTAGAACGCTATTGTAGTTGTTTTAAGAGTTTTTTCTAAATGCCATTGTTCCCTTAAGATAGTACTTACGAATGCTGCAATTTAATTTCCTTTTTTTTACAGATAATTCGACATAATCATCTAACAATGATCTTCTTTTGAGAACTACACAAAATCCAGATGGATTCAAACCATCATCCTCTCAATCTTTGAGCACTCTTGCCATTTAGAGCTTATGGATCCATCGACACATAAACATAACTTACAACAATGTAAACAAAAAACCACATACATCCATGCAAATTATGCTAATAATTATAAACAAACCACCATTAATTTCATTCAAAAATAATACAAAACATATTGAACAAGAAGGCAAGAGTAAAAGCAATATTTCATATTAAATATGCTCTGTAATTTCAATATTTTAGCAAGTATAAAGAGTTGCGTTGTATGTTGCTACTTCAAGACAATACAACTGTAATGGCATATTTTCCAGGAGGATAATCTTCGCCAATACTTTCAGTAAGGATGATTTATTAATAAGCTTAAACAAACAAGATTTTACGTAGAAACTCAGTAAAGGCTGAGAAGAGCCATGACCTCGAGGAGGGTTTTGATGAAAAATTCAATAAGTTACTAATTATTACAAATTATTGTATGGTATGAGTGTAAGGATGAATAAATAGTAAAGTTAAGGATCCGAATAATTTATTTTGTGCTGTATTTATAGTGGATACATGCAATTTACAAAAGAAAAACAGTTTCCTATTTTGGAGATAGTGGGCGAACTTTGCGAATCTTTAACGACTCTTTTTGACTAAGCATAACAACTACTTTTAGTAGGTCGAGAACTGGTGGTTGCAGAAGTGGCATCTTCTCGAATGTTGGGCTATCTTCGACTATGTTATGTTGGTTTCTCTTTGTCAAACTTGGGAAATATGCTACAACAATCTCCCCATTCTTGACATAAGTACTTGTGGTTGTGTTGAGAAGAAATTAGAAGCTCAAGAGGTTGTCAATTGTAGCATAAGTCTTTATTCTATCATTTTCGAGGTAAAAGTCAAATGAATGTGGTCATGTGTTTTACCAGGAGCATTTAATGCTGAACATTGGAGTTCACAATTTTTGGAGGGTTGGGTTATAAAAAGAGGGAGAAAGGAGTTGTTATTCGGCAGGTGAATGGTTTGGAGGCCGTGATGGTAAAGATGTCGCCCCAGGCGTGACATAGTGCCGTGTTTAAGGTGGCTCCCAGGAATGTGGAAGTGTCGGATGGGGAGGGTACCGAGACAGATATGAATTACGAGCCACAGGCTAGTGATCGAGAAGGTAGTGGTGGGGAGGAGGAAGATGTTGAGGATGATGATGAGGCTTGTTATCGAGAGGGTCTAGAAACAAATGAGATTTTGAGTTTTAAGAAGAAGTACAGTATTAATCAAGACATTAGGTTAGAAGAATATAAGTATGAAATGACTTATCAAGAAATACATTTGAATGGCATTTTTGTCCATTGAGAACAAATTAAAATGGGTTTGAAGCTTCCTCTTTGAGCTGATCAGAAGAGGTTGCTGAATTTCTTCGATATGGCACCTGATCTATTTAATCCTAACGCTTATGATCTTTTTCGGGTATGTAGGGTGATAAATAGTCGATTAAAAGAAAGAAGGGATGAGTTGATCACGGTTGATGATCTATGTGTGCACTACACACTCAAACAAAACCCTCAGAAGTTAGAAAATCGGTACTTGGCAAGGTTTCTAAAAAGATTGAACGTCTTATGACAAGAGGGCAGTATAGCGATGAACGTTTTCTCGTGTCGGGGAACTACAAGATTGATAAGAAATATCCAAGGGAGCCTTTGAAAAGGAAGACTTTCCATTTAAGATTGTGGTTAGGTAACGTAATTGTCGATGTTCTGGATTTGCTTGCATTTGTGTAATTGTTGTGTAATTGTTGTTTTGTGTCTGTACAACTTTGAAAGAGATTGACAGGAACTCGACTATAAAAGAGAAGTTATACAATATCAGGAGAGGCTACTATGGTAGGATCGATAACCTAGTTATCGATCAAGAGAAAGTGGACACTTTGTTTCAAGAAGCAGGGATAAAAAGATCGAGGGTTAAAGGAACATAGGTTTCAGTTATCGACAGAAAGATGTCTGCATGGAACAAAAGAGCGGCAGACTCGAGCTTGCCCCTCGAGAATCTGTTACTCAGTGGGTACACCACGGATTTTGTAACTGCTGAAAGGGATGCGATGCTAATGAAATAATTCTGTAAGAGCAAGGGAATAAGGGTTGTAAGTCAGGTTGTTGCTCCCTTGTTACCCACGAAGAGGGCTTCTCGAAGATTAACAGTTGAGGAGGGGTTAAAAATTGATGAAAGCTCAATTTTTGTTCCTGATAGGCAACCTCCAATGGCTTTGACAAGCATACTGCCGAAGAAGAAGGTATCTTCAGAGTTGACAAATAATAAATTCATCGAGGAGTCGGAAACCGAGTTCCAAAGGACCATGGATGCTTATGTATCTAGGACGACTATGCTGGGGGAGGAAGTTGACGATTGCTTGGTGGGGGCAAAAAGTTTGATGACTTTTCTCAGTGAGGGCCACCAAAACATGTCTAAGGTGAGGAATTTTTCTACTTTGCTTCGATTAAAGAATTTGTTGCCCCATTCGAATACTCAAATTATGAATATAATACAGATCAAGAAGTTATTAACCGAGGCCAAGCCTTGCATTGTAGGTACTAGTACTTTGGCAAAGCAGCTGGTTGCCTACAAGAATATCGAGAAAGAGTTTGTGAAGGATAAAGAAGATTTGATCGAGGAAAAGATGAAACTGGAGGCGAGGTTGAGTAGGTATAAGTTGGACGCTAGGAAGGTGAAGGAGGTTGCTCTAGGTGAGGTAAAGAAAATTGGGGATAAACAGGCTGAGGAGTAAGGGCCAACCTTGCGAAAGATAAAGAGAAGGCATTATCTTTGCAGAAAACAAATTTTGAAAATGATGTGGGGGAGCTGATTAATACTGCTCGAAGGGAGATGGAGGTGGAACATAGAAATATTTTGGAGGAGGTAAGGGTTATACTTATTCGAGAGAACCTTGACGCGTGCAAGAAGATGAAGGCTAATTTTGTGGGACAGTTCGAGGAGATGGAAGAGAAAAAGAATTTTACAAGAAGTTAGCTATTGCTGGTAACCTAATTTTCCTCGATTCATACACGGAGGATGAAGTTCCTAAAATATCTGAGGCTCATGATGAACTCCAGGCTCCTGAGGATCCGGTGATTATAATTCTTGAGGGTTTTCGTCCTGAGGAAATATTGGATGAGCTTACTCCAAGTAGATTTGTGAAGGTTGATGATGCAGTCTCTCCCCCTGTAGAGTAAATTGTCGAATACAATCATATCTGTAAAGGCTTTGATCGATAGCCACCATAACTGGTTTTAACGGTTTCAAAGAATCAGCCACGGGCAAAATCACCTTGCCAGTTCAAGCAAGATCAGAGACTACTTTCGTAAAGTTCATTGTCATAGATGCTGAGTTAAAATATTTGGGGATATTAGGTCAAAGCTGGTTACATTCGATCAAGGCAGTACCTTTGACATATCATCTAGGTTTACGTTTTCCAATAAATCACGAAGTCTACAAAATCAAAGGAGGCCAAACGTTATATGTATGTGCGAGAATACCACCACCAACTCTCACACGATAAAACTTTTAAAGGCATATCAACTTCAGTAGGAAACACCCCCCACATTCGAGCAGTATGATACTGAGGTAGTAGATTCTATTGAACTCGATGGGCTTGGGAGTAATACCTTCATTGGCTCCAAGCTGTCATCCGATGAAAAAGAAACCATGATTCAGCTTCTGAAGAAAAACGTTAATATCTTTGCATGGTCTTTCCAAGCGATGCCCGACATCGATCCCTCGATCGCATGCCACAAGCTCAATCTCCTTCCTGATGGCAAAGCAGCTATACAAAAGGGTCGAAATCTAGCTCCCCGCCTTCGCGAAGCTATAAATGAAGAAATTGATAAACTCTTTCGTGTATGATTTATTAGGGAAGCAAAATATCCAAAATGGGTTTCTAACATAATGGCGGTCCCAAAGAAGAATGGGAAAATTATAGTTTGTGTTAATTTCTCATAACCCAACAAGTTCACACTAAAAAGATAACTTTCCTCTCCCACTTATCCCACAACTCCTCGGCTCTATAGCAGGGCACAAACTTCTTTCAATGATGGATGTAGCCTCCGGTTACAATCAAGTTCCTTTCGCCGAAGAAGATCAGGAAAAAACAACTTTTGTCACAGAAAGAGATCTTTACTAATACGCAGTAATGCCTTTTGGATTAAAGAATGCAAGAGCTATTTACCAACGGCTTGTCACTAAAATGTTTAAAGATCATTTAGGAAAAATCATTGAGGTATACATTGATGATATGATCTACAAAAGCTTAAAGTGTGAAGATCATTGTAATAACCTCCAAACCATCTTTGATATCCTTCGTACCTACCAGATGAAACTCAGCCCAGAAAAATGCCAATTCGGTGTCGCATCTGGCAAATTTCTAGGATACCAGATTAGTAAAAGGGGAATCAAAATTGACCCAGTACAAATCAAAGCACTCATGGCAATGCCATCTCTTCAAACCAAAAAAGATGTACCAAAGTTTGTTGGCAAGATTGCAGCTCTTCACAGGTTCATCTCTAAGTCATCTGATCGATGCAAACTTCTTTACCACCTTCTTCATGAAAATCTGATTCCATTATCTATAAAATAACCCAAGGAAATTATCTGGACCCCTGACTGTGAATTGGCTTTCCAAGATCTTAAACGATAGTTGGGGCGTCCTCCTATCATTAGTACTCCAGTTGATGGCGGAATACTAACAATGTATTTATCAACAACCAATGATTCCATTAACTCAGTCCTTATTCAAGAAGATAAAGATGTGGGAAAACTAATCTACTTTATCAACAAAACTCTCATGCCTGCTAAGAAAAGATATAAAAAAACTGAAAATAAACTACTGGCCTTGGTCTACTGCTCTCAAAAACTTTGACCATATTTCCAAGCTTATCCCATCAAAATTATTGCCAAATATCCTCTCAAACTTGTACTCTCTAAAAAAAATCTCGAAGAGTTCAATAATAGTTTGTATTCCTCGACAAATATGACATCTCCTCTGAACCTCAGATATTTATCAAAGGACAGGCAGTAGCTGATTTCTTGGCAGATTTTCCAGTGAAAGACCCCAATTGGGATGAACTCAAAGAAATATTAACTGATGACTCAATCATAAAACCAGATGCATGGTCGCGAAGCACAAGATGGAGACTCTTTACAGACGGATCTGTTGGACCGCGAGGATCATGAATTGGCATCGTCCTTATTACACCTTCCAATCATTAAATTTAGAAAGCTATTAAACTCAAATTCTATGCCACCAATAATAAAAATATAATATGAAGCTATCCTTTATGGACTGGATCTTGCTATAACACTTGGGGTGGAAAAAATAGACCTTTGCGTCGACTCCTTACTCGTCGCCAACCATTACAATAAATTTTTTAAAACATCAAGCAAGATGGTGGATTATGCAGACCTGATCAAAGAAAAAATGAGCAAATTTAAGACATCAACAATCTATTATCTTCCTCAAGGTGAAACTCGATGCGCCAACGCATTAGCCTATATTGCTGCAATGCTTGAAGATAATGAAAAGAGAACATTGGATATCAAGGTTATTGTACATTCCAGTCTCGATATAAGCTATACCAAGCAAATCAATGTTACTGAAGATGAAGATGTAGACAATTGGAGAAGACCTTTCTATGCATACCTCAATTCCAACATCCTCCCAAGTAACAAAGAAGAGGCCCAATCACTCTTGGCCAAATGCCCCAGATTTACAGTTCAAGATAAAATCCTATATCGCATTAGGGGGAGGACCTCTTATTGAATACATCTCTCAGAAATAGGCTCAAGACAAAATCAAAGAACTTTACGAAGGAATCTGTGCAGCTCACATTTTAGGACAATTTTTGGCCCAGCGGGCATTCACTCAAGGGTTATATTGGTCCAAGATGCGATATGACTGCAAAGACTTTGTTCGTAGGTACTACAAATGCCAAATCCACTCTCAAGACATCAAAAGCCCGGCACTTGACTTGTACATATGCAGTATCCTCTGGCCATTCAAAAGATGGGGGATCGATATCATTGGATCTTTCCACCCATCATCGAGAAATCACAAGTTCATTCTTGTGGCAACAGACTACTTCACCAAATGGGTCGATACAGTTCCTCTATACCATACTGACGAAATGAAGTCCTTAAGTTTCTTTGGGAACATATCATAACCAGATTTGGCTGCCCACACATGATACGATTCGATAACTGCAAGCAATTCATTAGCTGCAAAGTTCTTAGTTTTCTCCTCAAATACAAAATTCAACTATCTACTTCGACACCATACTGCCCTCAAGGTAACAGACAAGCTGAAACCATTAAAAAGAGCATCAAGTCAGGTCTACGCAAGCGCCTCGACGAAAAAAAGGCAGATGGGTCAATAAATTACTAAGTGTCCTATGGGTATATCGGACAACTCCCCAAATATCCACAGGCTGTACTCCATTTATGATGGCATTAGGCACTGAAAGAATCATACCTTTAGACCTCGATCTACCAAGTGTCGAAGAAAATTCACAGATGAAGACAATGAACTAGGTCCCCTCTGTAACCTCAACTAGATCAAAGAAACCTGAGATAAAGCCATTACGAACTTTGGACGGTACCATGACACACTTAAGAAAGCTTACAACAAAAAGGTTCGAAAAAATAAATTTAGCATTGGTGACCTTGTCCATCGACGCATACAGGACAGTACTCGACCTAAGAATTTCGATAAGTTATCAGAAAACCGGGAAGGGCCATATATTGTCAGTGACAAAACTGATAGTGGGACTTATTAGCTGATGACTGAAGATGAAATACAGCTTGAATATCTATGGAATACAGCCCAACTGAAAATGTTTTACAAATAACAACTATAACCGATTTCGACTGATTCTAATAAAACTATTTTTACTTTCAATTACATCTATCAAACATTTATCTTTACTATCTTTACTTTCACTTCCTATCGATACATACTTGATAAGTATGCATTAAAACTAACATTCATCTCTTCGATAAATACTATCCAATTACAGGATAATCTCGTTTGCATTCATTACTTATCGAACAAAACATGTCATGTTTTGTTCTTTTCAATCAAAAACCAGATATCCCATTGAGGAATAACATCGGGTAAGCATTTCAGATACTTGCCATTACATGACCCATAGACCCTTTTTCCATCATATCAGATACTTGCTTCGAAGTAACTCTTTGTACACTATCTACAATCATATCTCAAACTTTTGATCTTGTCGAATACCAACACTTAACATAAATTTCACAACTTGGTAAATTCTTGGTAAATTCTTCGAGTTCTTCCCAATCGGGGTCCTCGACTAGAAAGTCTGCCAAAAAGTCAGCAACTGCTTATCCATTTATAGATATCTAAGGTTCGAAGGAGATGTCGTATTCGCCAAGGAAAATAGACCACTGCTAAATTCTTTGAGATTTTTTTTAGAGTACCAATTTGTGGGGATACTTGGTGATGATTTTGATATGATGAGCTTAAAAGTATGGATAAAGTTTTTTAGAGCTGTAGACCAAGGCGAATAGCTATTTTTCTGTTGTTGTGTATCTTCTTCAGCAGGCATGAGTGTCTTGTTGATAAAGTAGATCGGTTTTTCTATTCTTTCATCTTCTCGAATAAGGACAGAACTAATTGAGTCTTCAGTTGTGGATAAGTACATTGTCTGTGTTTCGCTATCAACTAGAGTACTCATGATAGGAGGACGCCTCAAGTATCATTTAAGATCTTGGAAGGCTAACTCACAGTCAGGAGTCCAAATGATTTCCATGTGTTGTTTCTTTAAAAGAGGAGTGAGATTGCCATGAAGAAGGAGGCAAAGAAGTTTGCATCGATCAGATGACTTTGGGATGAATCTGTGAAGAGCGGCGATCTTGCCTACAAATTTTTAGGTATCTTTCTTTAATCGCGGAGATGGCATCGCGATAAGTGCTTTGATTTATGCAAGATTGATTTTGATTCCTCTTTTGCTTACTAGGTGTACCAGGAATTTACCAGATGCTACTCCAAATTGGCATTTTTCTAGGTTGAGTTGCATCTGGCATTTGCGAAGGATATCAAAGATAGTTTAGAGGTTGCTAGAGTGATCTTCGCACTTCAAGATTTTGCAGATCATATTGTCGATGTAAATTTCCATGATTGTGCCGAGATGATCTTTGAACATTTTGGTCGCAAGCCTTTGGTAAGTAGCTCCTACATTTTTTAGCCCAAAAGGCATCACTGTGTAACAGTAGAGACCACTTTTGGTAATGAAGGTTATTTTTTCTTGATTGTCTTCGGCGACTGGAACTTGATTATAGCCGGAGGATGCATCCATCATGGAAAGAAGTTCGTTCCCTACAACGAAGTCGAGGAGTTGCGGAATCTGTGGTAGCAGAAAACTGTCCTTGGGTGTAAACTTGTTGGGTTCTGTGAAGTCAACATAAACCCAAATTTTCCATTTTCTTAGGGACTGCTACGATGTTAGAAACCCACTTCAGATACCTGGCCTCCCGAATAAATCCTACCCAAAGGAGTTTATCAATTTCTTTGTTCACTGCATCGCAGAGGCGGGGAGCTAAGTTCTGTCATTTATGTATGATAGCTTTGTTGTCTGGAAGGAGGTTCAGTCGGTGGCATGCGATTGATGGATCGATGCCGCACATTTCTTAGAAAGTCTAGGTAAAGATCTCGACGTTTTTCTTAAGTAGCTGGATCATGGCTTTTTTTTTGTCGGTGGATAGTTTGGAGCTGATGAAGGTATGACGCCCTGGACCATCGAGCTTAATGGATTCGACTCTTTCGGTGTCATACTGCTCAAATATGTGGGGGGGGGTCTCTTGCTGTAGTTGTTTTGCTTTAAGAAGTTTTGCTGTATAAGAGTTGGTTGTGGCATTTTTGCTCATACGTGCCACTGCTTGGCTACCTTTTATTTCATAAATTCTGTGATCTGTTGGAAATCGCAATGCTAGATGATAAGTATAAGGTATTGCTTTGATCGAATGTAGCCAACTACGTCCCAAAATTCCCAAATATTTGAACTCAGCATCGATGACAAGGAATTTTACGAATGTCATTTCTGATCCTGCCTGAACTAGTAGAGTGATTTTTCCTGTGGCTGATTCTTTTAAACTGTTGAAGCCAGTGATTATTATTGTTAAAGCTTTCACAGAGTCTGTGAGGCCTAGCATTTCAATTTCTCTTCGGAACAATACATCCATCACGCTTCCTATATCGACGAGAAGTGTATGTAGGTAGTCTTGTCCGACTTTAAGCATAATAATGAGAGGGTCATCGTGAGCGTATTTCATGTGGCTAGTGTCGCAGTTCTCGAATGTGATATGATATGGACGTTTTCATTTACTCGAGCTTGGAAGAAGTTTTGCGGATTTATCTGAGAAGGTCATTTTGCAACAAGATGTAATTTTGTCGTCTTATTTCCTTTTCTTTCCTTTTTTAATTTTGATCATATATAGGTGGCGAGCCTGCCCTTGGCCTTTATTCTGTTAAACATCTTTGTTCTTTGTCTCTTCCTCGAGGAACTTTTGGATATCGAGGACATAATTATAAAGCCTTAGTAAAAGGATGCGATGAAAGATTCGAATGAGTAAGTAACAACTGTCAATTTCGTGACTATGCACATTGTGATACTGATATAGAGGTCTGTTGGGGAGATTGGGTATTGTTTGTGGTGCTATAACACTCATCACCCTTTATCGTTGGTAAGATAGCAGAGAAATTCGTTGCTATTGCGGGTAGAACTGGTGCAGGCATGTCGGGTCTTCCGTCCTTTCTTTCAGGTTTTCTTTTATTGTCGACGTTTCTACCGCGTTGCTTGGGTGTTTCAGTAGTGGTCGACTTTTGGGGAGGAGAAGAAGTATTGAGTCAAGAGTGAATGGTAGAAGAACTTTTCATTTTATCTTTCTTAGATCGTTCTAGTTCTATGTAGTTATTAACTACATCAATCATTTTTGTTACCGTTCTGGGCCTGTATAGAGTGAGCTCTTCTCAAACTTTAGAATTGATGTGCAAGGCGAAGGTGAAGGCTGGAACGACTATTTTGGGATCGGATTTCCCAATTTTCTGAATTTCTTGCAAGAAACTCTTGTAAAAGCTTGCCAAGGTTTCTTTTGCGCCTTGCTCGAAGAAAAATAAGGAATCCACAGTAATCTCTCATTCTTTTGCGTAAGCATAATTATACTCGAATAAACGCTACAACTGATTAAAAGTGGTGATGGAGCCATCTTGGATCGTATAGAACCATCTGAGAGGTTCTTCTTTCAAGATCATATTGAATAGCCTACAAAGCATGTGGTCGAGTTTGGAGTATAATCCCACAGCGACTTTGAAATATCGTACATGGGTAAGTGGGCCAGTGAGTTCTACATATTGAATGAACTTTGGCATGTGGAAATTGTTTGGGATGGCCATGACTTCGAGATAAGGGGAGATAGGGTTTGTTTCTATCCTGTCAAGTGCAGATCTCCTGCCCGGGATATCAGAGTTTATGGCTTAGATTTTATTGTTTAGGTCATCCAAGTTGATGAATTGTTGTGGAGGAATTGGTAAGGCTACAACTTGTGAAACAAAATCTTCCTGTCCTTCTGGTCCCAATCGATCCCTGATTGATCTTCTTTCTGGTGGTAGGGGATTATGATGATGTGTGCGTCGACTTCTTTAAGTTGTCGATGATGAGGATGTTAAGCCAAAATACTGAGAAGCCCTGTCTAAATTTTTGGATCTAGATCGAGAAATTTGAAACCCATCTTCTCTCAGTTGATCATCACGCTGAGTTGCTCTTGATCGATGATCGTTTTGGGCAAGTGATGGTGACGTTTGTTAGCCAGTGAGTCGATTCTGGTTTTTCCATAATCTCTCCATTTCCTTTTAATGTGTTCGACTCTATTGGTCAAAGGCTTTCCTTCGTTCGTCTCTTTCCACCTGAAGAGATTAAGAATGAATGCGTTGGTCTTCCAATCTTTTGGCTTTTTCTCACACCATTTGTTTCTGAAGCTCGATCACTACATTGTGTAGGTCGACTGTTCCTGGTATCGGATTAATTTCTTGGTCTCTCACCATTCTGGATTGGCTTTTGAGGTTCATATTTATCATCGAAAGATTTTTAGATTAGTGGTGGTAAAGAAAAGTGTGGTATTTCCCACAGACGATGCCAATTGTAGTGGCGTGTTCTTCATAAGGAGAATCTTTGCTAATACTATTAGTAACGGAAATGCAATAAAAGGTTTAAACAAATAAGATTTTACGTGGAAAACTCAGTAAAAGCTGAGAAAAACTACGACCTCGAGGAGGATTTGTATATAAAATCTAATATGTTGCTAGTTATTACAAGTTTTGAGTGGTAGTAGGGTTAGGAAGTAAGGATAGTTGAGTTGCGGATTGCAGTCTCTCGAATAATCTATTATCTGCCTGTATTTATAGTAGATACAGACAGTTTACAAAAAAGAAAGAAACAGTCTCCCGTGCCGGGGAGAGTGGGAAAAAACTTCGCGGATCTCTAACAGCTCTTTCTTGACCAGGCACAATGGCTACTTTTAGTAGGTCGAGAACTTGTGGTATCTTCTCGAATGCTATCTATCTTCGATTATGTAAAACTGTCTTCGACTATACTATGTTGGCTTATTCTTGTTGAATTTGGGGAATATGCTACTACAGTGGTGATGGCATGACCATAAGGGCTTTAATTTGTTCTTGATCAATTTCTATTCGTCTCTTGCTTACCAGATGCCCCAAGAATTTTCCAGATGCAACTCCAAATTAGTATTTTTCAGGGTTTAACTTCATGCGGCATGTACGAAGAATGTCAAAGATTGTTTGAAAATGGTTGTAATGATCTTCTAGCTTTAGGCTTTTGCAGATCATGTCGACGATATAAACCTCCATGATTTTGCCCAAGTGATCTTTAAACATTTTTGTGACGAGTCATTGATATGTTTTTCCTACATTTTTCAATCCAAAAAGCATGACGGTATAACAGTAAAGGTCTCTTTCTATTACGAATGTGGTCTTATCTTGATCTTCTTCGGCAAGTAGGACTTGATTATACCTCGAAGTTGCATCCATCATTGAGAAAAACTCATATCCTACTACGGATTTGAGGAGGTGAGGAATCAAAGAAAGGGGGAAGTTATTCTTTGGTGTGAATTTATTGGGTTCGATAAAATCTACGCAAACCCTAATTTTTCCGTTCTTTTTAGGGACACCGACTATGTTCGAGACCCACTTGGGATATTTAACTTCTCGAATAAATCTAACTCGAAGTAGCGATTTCTTTATTAACTGCACCCCGTAGCCTAGGGGCTAGGTTACGATACTTTTGTACTATAACCTTGTTGTCTGGTACAAGGTTCAATCGATGGCATGCAATGGAAGGATCAATTCCTAGCATTTCTTGAAAAGACCATGTAAAAATATTGACATTTTTCTTTAACAACTACAGGAGGGCTTCTCTTTCTTCTGGTAAAAGTTTAGAGCCAATAAAAGTATTTCTCCTAGGTTCATCGAGTTCTATAGATTCAACCGCTTTAGTATCGTGCTGCTTAAATGTAGGGGGAAGCTTTTTATGTAATTGTTATACTTTCAGAAGTTTTGATGCGTGAGAATTCATGGTGGTATTTTTACACATTCGTGTTACAGCCTAACTTCCTTTGATTTTGTAAATGTCATAATCAGTCGAGAAGTGCAAAGCTAGATAATATATAGAAGGTACAGCCTTGATTGAGTGAAGCCAGCTTCTTCCCAAGATTTCCAGGTATTTAGATTTGGCATCAATGACGATGAACTTGACAAAGGTTGTTTCTGGTCCTGCCTGAACAAGTAATATGATTTCTCCCAAAGCCGATTCTTTAGAACCATTAAATTCTGTGATAGTTGTGGTTGAAGATTTAACTGAATCTTTAAGGCCCAAGACGTCGACTGCCCTTTTTAATAATACATCTGTTGCACTTCCTGTGTCGACAAAGAGTATGTGTAAGTAGTCCTGTCCTACTTTGAGCATTATCACCAATGGATCATCATGTGGGTATTCCACATGAGTGGTATTGCAATCCTAAAATAAAATGTGATATGGGCGCTTTGTTTTACTAAAGCTAACCAAAAATTTGGCAGATTTCTCATAAGAAGTCATCTTGTAGCATGATATGATTATGCCATCTTTCTTTGGTTTATTGCCTTTTTTGATCTCGATCATATAAAGATTGCGAGCTTGACCTTGACCCTGGCCTTGGCCGACCTCTTTTCTTTTTATTTCTTCTTCGAGAAACTTTTGGACATTGATTACGTACTCATGGAACCCCTGCCAAAACAATATGAATAAAAAGGCTTATGAGTGATTAGCAGTTATCAGTCTCATGGTTATAGACATTGTGATTTTGGCAGAAAGGTTTGTTTGGGACATCGGGGATTTGTTGTACTTCTCAAAAAAAATTGTATCCCTTTAGTATGGGTAAGATAGCCGACAAGATTGTTGTCATTTAGGGTAAAATTGGGATTGGTCTATTTTTTTGCCATCTTTTCATTTGATGTTGTCATTAGATCTTTCACGTTGTTTTGTGACAACATTATTAGTAGGTTTGAGGTGTGGTGGTGAAAGAATGTCATTGAAATGAATAACAGAAGAGCTCTTCATCTTATCTTTCTTAGACTGCTTGAGTTTGATGTAGTTGTTAACGATATTTATCATTTTTGTAACTATTTTAGGCTTGTGAAGGGTGAGTTCTTCTCAAACTTTAGAATCGATGTGGAGTATGGAAGCAAAGGCTGGTACTGTAATTTTTGGATTTGAATTCCCAATATTCCTTGTCTCTTGCAGGAAACTCTTGCAAAAGTTTGCAAGGGTTTCCTTTGCGCCTTGTTTAAAAAATAATAGAGAATCGACCGTTATTTTTTGTTCTTTAACATGTGCATAATTTGATTCAAACAATTGCTTTAGCTGGGCAAAGCTAGTTATCGATCATTCCGGGATCTTATGAAATCATCTGAGATGTTCTTTTTTGAGGCCCATGTTGAACAAACGGCATAACATGTGGTCAAGCTTGGATATAGTCCAATTGCTTCTTTGAACTGGCGAACATGGGTAAGAGGCTCAGTGAGGCCTGCATATTGATAAAATTTTGGCATGTAAAAGTTGTCTGGAATAGGCATAACCTCAAGATGAGGGGAAATAGGATTTGTCTCGATCCTGCCTAAAACAGATCCTCAATTAGTGTCGTTGGAATGTATGGTCTGAGTCCGATTATTCAAGTCATCCAAAGTAACGAATTATGGGAGATGGTTTGGAGTTGTTGCAGCTTGAGGATCAAAATCTCTTTGTCCTTCAGGTCTTAGCCGTTCTCTTACTGGTTGCCTCAGAGGAAGTGGTGGGGTGTAATGACTAATGCATCGACTTCCATGGGTGGTTGATGCTGATGGCGTGAGTCCAAAATGTTATGATGCTCTGTCTGGGTTCCTTGATAGAGACCTGGAGGTTCAGTTTCGTTCCTCCCTTGGTACATTTTCCATATGAGAAACTCGTGATCGGTGTTCACTTCGGGTTGGGAAGGGTGATCCTTATCGAGTAGTGATCAATCGATCTTGTTGTCTTCGCAGACTTTCCATTTCTTTTTGATGAGTTTGACTATGCTATTTCAGAGCTCTCCTCCTCTCGTCTCTTTCGACTTGGAGGGCTTGAGCATGAATTCTTTGATCTTCGAGCTGCTGGACACTACCAAACTCCATCTGCTTCTGAAGCTCGAGAAGAGCATTGTGTAAACTGAATGTTTCTGCTAAGACGGTTGTTGGAATGTCCTCATTTTTCCTTTGGGTACTGGAGGCACTTTTGAGGTTCATGTTGGTCATGGCAGTGACTGTTCAGGATAAGATCTGGTAAAGAAAAAGTAGGTTTTCCCACAGACGGTGCCAATTATAATGGCAAATTTTTCGGTAGGTAAACTTTCCCAATACTTTTGTAAAAAGGGAATACTACTTAGACGTAAACAAAGACTGTAATACAGTAGATTTTACGCAGAAACTGAGTGAAATCTGAGAAAAACCATAGCCTTGAGGAGGATTTTGTGACCCGAATCCACTATGTGCTAATAAATTACACTTGCAAAGAGATTAGAAAGAATATTGCAATGAAAGTTAGACAGTTCTTCTAAAGAGTATTAACATATGTTCTGTTGTATTTATAGATGGATACAGGCATTTTACAAATATTTTTCCTATCTTTTATGGGTGGTGGGCAAACTTTACGGATCATGTGCAACGACTTTATTTGATCAAGTGTAATGATTATTTGTGGAAGGTCGAGATCTGTAGTTGTGGTTTTGACGTCTTCTCAAATGATAAGATACCTTCAACATGATTCTGCTAGCTTGTCCTTATCGAATTTAGGGAATATGCTACTACAGGGTGGGACCTACACGGATCACAACATAAAAAAGTTTGTCCCTCATTTTAAAAAATAATAATGAAGACATAAGATTCCTAAGCACCTTGAAGTTAAAAGAGAGGCGCATTCGTTATGTCGTATACGTCAAGCCGGCATAGCCCCACCCAACAAGGAGACAGCGATCTGGTCGACCTAATGCAGCTTTGCACTACTCATGACCCTAATCCGGTAGTCGAGCTCGATCCCACTCGGTGGGCTAACCTCCAAAAACGGTGGCAATTTTCCGTGGCGTTTCGATCACTCTCGACCAACCTTAAAGAAAATGTTGTATGCGAAGGAGTCAAACATGAATGGGCAAAGTTGATCCGTAATATACCTCCTATTTCGTATGATAAAGAATCCCAAATTTTCACGGCAAACTTTAGCAACCGACTTGATTACCAAACTATCCTCTCCTCGCCTCCGGCGAACGTGTTTGGTTTCTCAACACTATAACAGCCCTATGACCCTCTTCTTCACCCCTCGGAGATGAACTTTAGTCGTTATCTCTGCTAGGTGCAAGTGGTCGGTTTACCTTGCTGCATGCACGATATTGATACCCTTAAAATGATAGGGAACAAAATTGGAGAGCACGTCAAAGAAGACTTTAGGAAACGAGATACGGAACCGCTTCGCAACAGCTTTGTTAGAATTCTGGTTAACTTGTTCACAAACAAGACCTTGATCACCTCCATCCTGGTTCAAAGAACTGGGAGCTACGGCACAACAACCCTGACCATTAGATACGAGCGGCTTGAAGGATACTGCCCCCTTTGTGGACTGATTTCTCATACCCTCGCAAACTGTGAAAAAGTTATCTGACTCAGGCAAGACCGTGCCCGGCAGGGCAACGACGAACCCATTATTTTTCCTTATGGTAAAAATATCTAAGTAAACTCTACTAGGGTCTCGGCGAAACTATTATTTCAACAGGCCCACCTGAGCCTACTCAATAACCAGGCCTGACCGGAAACCTTGAGCCCCTCGACATCTAAACAGGCCGAAGGACAGCAGCAGAGAGAAGAAGCCAGTCAGTACAAGGTTGGGTCCCTCCTACAAACAGCCATGCAACAGCTCTCTAAATGGTCTCATCAACATAAAGCAACACACAACCTTTACCCCGGTCTTCCACCCCCGACCGGATTGCTGCCCGCCTCAAACTTTGACTCTCGGCATCTCGGATATGAACCCGCTCCGAAGAAACTCTTCATCGCCCCCATCGACGATCAACACGTCGAAGTTAAGCTAGCATTGGATGCTAGGGTTTGCATGCAATGTACGCAACTCTTGGGAATCGAGGGAGTCAGAACGGTAAATTTGGGGAACAACATTGAGTCATTAAAATGCTTATGGCATTTATGAGCCACCTAATCAGATATCACCCTTTCAATCAATCTCCTTTGTCTCCAAACGTGGCAGTTAGCCGTTGGCTCCTCTTACCCAAAATCAACCATACCTCCCGGATCCCACCCATCTTTTCAAATGGGACCTAAACTCTCCACCCGACCAATCAAAGCTCCTTCTATCAAATCTTTTTAACAAGGCCTTTATAGATTATGGACAGCAGGTGGTCTCACCCCTACAAGTCTGACAAATTGATTTTGATTCTATAACCCACCATGGCTCAAGCCCACTTATCATAAAAGACCCACATCACCAAACAATTGCGGCCCAAAGCGAACCCAAAATCACAAACAAATGTAACCAGCCCATCTGTTCGGACCAGCAGCAAAGCCCATATCCAGAACCCACAGGCAAAATATTATAACCCAAACCAATTAAGTCCTCCACCAAAGCCTTCCTCCTGACCCACCCCATGCCCAAGAATACTCAGAAAGATTCAGGCACTCACCTTGGCTCTCACTGGGCGCCCAACCCTCAGGACTTATCTCTGACAATTGAGCTCTCCTCCGAAGGCAGCTCTGGTTGGATCACACCGACAAGTAAAGACATCTTCGACTCTGAAAACCGTCTAAAGACCACCCGTAACAGTCACACGCCGAGACTAAAATCCACAAAAGACTCGTCGATGCTCATCGAAAGCTCAGCTGAATCACCTGAACCAACAAATAACACTCGAAAAGAGAAGAAGACAAACTTCACCAGAGGACGCAGATTCAGACGATACAAGCTGACCCTCTAAGGTTTAGGTTTACTCACCTTCAGCACACACGCACATTTCTTTCAATTTGAATATGCATGCAAAGCTATTTCTCTCTCATTTCCACTTGGGATATTCTTTTGAACGATGGCGTATGAAAAAATTCACAGAGCACATGCATGCACATTACTACACTAAACTTCCAAAGTTACAAATGCATGTCATACTTATGCACAACCTAACACAATTAATTGCACTTTTCGTAGCCACCGGTTTGCAATTCACACACCACGCACACACCCGCAACTCTGGAAACCCCACACCATACTTACCCACACTAGATACTCTGGCATTCAGTCCAACACTTTTAAGCAAGAACTTTCTAGACGGCTGAGACAAACATACTCTCTCGACAACCGACGAACGAACACAGGTAGGAATGGTAAATATTTACCCAACATCAAGAAGAGACAAATCATCGCTGAAGCCCGCAACCTGCTTATCGCTCCTCCTAAACCTGAGAAAACTAGAAAGAAGCAGTCTACTTCACAAAAAACCCGATTATCCTATTTTACGATTGGCACTCCGAGGCACTCACTCTCTCATAGCAGACATCCCAAACTCAAGAGTCATATTAACAAGTCTCTTTCTTTTAGACCCCCTCTCAGAATCTCATCGGAAGCGGGCCCGACATCGGCCCTCGGTTACCAATGATTATTCTCTCTTGGAACTGTAGGGGGATAAGTAAGTCGTCCACCCCTAGAGAACTCAGGACGTACAACAACAAGCTCCACCCTTTTATCATTTTCCTCTCAGAGACCAAAGCTGCCAACACAGACTCCCATTCGGTTAACGCAACCCTCACCCATGGAGGCGGCCTCTGGCTGGCCTGGCATGACAACATCAACCTCACCATTCTATCCTTATCCCCGAGGGGGATCGATGCCCTCATCTCCTCCCCCACACCTAACCAACCTCCTAACAGTGATCCTACACACTGGCTTTGCTCCTTCACCTACGGTCCCTCTGATCAACAGAACAAACTGAATTACTGGAACGTTATTAGTGCCATGGCCCCCAATGTCAAGGTCCATTGGCTGGTCTTGGGCGACCTTAATAGTATATCTAATCAGAACAAGAAATTTAACAAAATCCCTTTTTACCCGACAACTCCCAATCCTTTTAATGACTTTCTTTTTGACTCCGGACTGATTGATCTCGACTGCTCGGGCATCCCTTTTACCTGGTCGAACAAGAGGAAAGGTAGAGAACTCATTAAACAACGGCTTGATAGAGCCCTCAACTCTGCACAATGGAACTTCTGCTTCCCTGACGCCATCCTGCACAACCTCCCTATCATCAGCTCGAACCACGGACCCATCATCCTCAACACTGAATCGAAGAGAATCGATTTGTCCAAGCAATTCCACTTCCTCTCCGCCTGGGCCAAGCACGCTCGCTACCAAGAGATCATCAATCAAGCTTGGGCAAAAGACCAGCCGGGATCTCGGCCGCTTCGGTTGTGTAACAAGCTCAGACATACCAAAAAGGAGCTTTCCGCCTAGAACAAAGAGGAATTCAATGCCAACCCGATCTCTCTTCTCAACATCCGTAACCAGATCGCCAACATCCAGAAAGAGCAACCTAACGAAGCCAATACTACTATTGAACAAAACCTCTAACGCCATCTCCATAACCTTCTAGACATAGAAGAATCCATATGGCGCGAGAAATTGTGCGAAACGTAGCCCCGGGACGGCGATCGGAATACAAAATTCTTCCACTTGTCTTCCCTTGGGCGCAGACGTGTTAACACCATCAGAAAGATCAGGCGTCCCGATGGCTCTTGGGGGCAGGGTAGAAAAGACATCGGTGATACCCTCATCCAGTACTTCAGAAACCTTTTCACATCGTCACACCCCCTATCAAAGTAGGAGACCTTAACATCCTCGATACCTCCATTACCGAAGAGAACAACGCATTGCTTACGAGAGACCCTAGTATGGAAGAGGTCAAAGAAGCCCTTTTTTCTATGAATCCGCATAAATCACCTGGTCCAGACGGTTTCACCCTTCTTTTCTGCCAGAAATCCTGGGACACGGTTAAACATGACCTCCACCTTACCACGATCGCTTTCTTTCAAAACAGTTACTTGCTGGGCAAATTTAACCATACCAATGTCACCCTCATCCCCAAGCACAAACAACCAGAGAAGCCAGAGTACTTCAGACCCACCAGCCTTTATAACGTCAAGCTTAAGATCATTACCAAGATTTTGGCAACGCGACTCCGGCCCCTCCTCAACAAGATTATCTCCCCATCCTAGAATGCCTTCATTCCTGGCGGGCAAATTTTCGATAATATCATTATGGCCCAAGAGATTCTCAAGACCTTGAAGAAGAAGAAAGGAAAGCCTAACTGTATGGTCATAAAGCTCGACCTCAGTAAAGCTTTCGACCGCATGGAGTGGGATTTCCTAGAAGACAGGATGCGTGCCATGGGTTTCTGTGATAAATGGCACAATTGGGTCCACCAATGCATATCCACCACCGCGCTCTCTTCCACCTTGGATGACTCTCCTTATGGTTTCCTGAAACCTGGGCGGGGCATTCGCCAAGGCGACCCCCTATCCCCTTCCCTATTCCTTATTTGCTCAGAAGTCTTATCCAGAATCCTGCTCCAAAAAGAAAAAGAAGGTACTTTACATGGTATTAAGAGTGCTAGAGGCAACACCTCAGTCTCTCACCTCCTTTTTGCGGATGACAGCTTTATCTTCTGTAATGCTACCCTTAGCGAAGCTGACACCCTCAAGCAAGCCCTGGACACCTTCACCAAGGTGTCAGGCCAGAAGATTAATTTTGACAAATCTTGCATCCTTTTCAGCAAGAACGGGCATCACCGTCATCATAAGATCATTCAGAGGATCCTGCATATCAAGAGAGATTCATCTGGGGACAAATACCTCGGAGCTCCTCTTACTTTCGACCGTGCCAAGAGCCTTATCTTCCAGGATATTATCGCCATGGTTTCTAGGCGGATTGAGGGCTGGAAAGCAAAATTCCTTCCCCAAGCCGGCCGCCTCACCCTTATTAAAGCTTTTAACTCAGCAATTCCAACCTTCCTCATGTCCGTTTTCCCCCTCCCCCGTAAAACTTGCAAACAGCTTGACTCTATGAACGCGGGTTTTCTTTGGGGGTCAAATCACGAGGGCCGACCCAAGGCCCACCTTATCAAATGGAAAAATATTTACAAACCCACTCAGTCTGGGGGTTTTGGCATTCGCACCACTTTTAGCCATAATCAAGCCCTGATGGCTAAACTTTTCTGGCGGGTCATCAAAGAGGCAGATAAGGTATGGGCTAAAAACCTGAAAGCAAATTATACCCCCAAAGACTCCGTTATGCTGGCCCTCCCCAAGCCTGTCGACTCCTGGATCTGGAAAGGTATCCTTAAAGCCCGTAACGACATATGGTCCGAGCTCCGCTGGCATATAGGAGGCGGAGAAAGCGTCGACCTCTGGTTGGAACCATGGATCCCGGGTATTAGATTCGGGAGACCAGCTGGCCCCGTCCCCGCTGTCAGAGAAGTCACCAAAGTTGTGGACCTCATTTGGACCAATAGCCAAACCTGGAAAACGCACCTCATCCAATCCACCTTTCACCCTTACCTTGCCGACATTATCATCTGTACCCCTCTCAGCAAATATCCTGCGAAAGACGTCCTAAGATGGACCAAGGAAAATAACGGCATCCTTACGGTCCGGTCTGTTCACAATTTTTCGACCGACACTTCACCTGGAGATTTCTTCGCCCTCCCTCAAACAACCCCACCCTCTATACCCTGGGAAAAATTTGGAAACTCCAAGTCCCCTTCCGCATCCAACACTTTCTTTGGAAAATCCTTCAGAATTGTATCCCTACCAAATTCAACCTTTGACATGGTCACGTTGATTGGGATACTAACTGCCCCCGATGCGGCCTGGAAGGGGAAACTACTACCCACGCTTTATTCTTCTGCCCCAAGATCTGCGACATCTGGCTTGAGTCAGACCTCTTGATCGACTTCAGAAACTGGAGCTACACAGAATCGGTTCCTATCACTCTCTTAAGAGGCTTTCAAAATCATGGGCATGTTTCTAATTTTTCATCTTATTGCAGCTCTTTTAGCAGCACTTCTTTTGCTATCTGGACCAGCAGGAACTCTCTTGTATTCGAGCAACAAGCTAAAACAACGAGGGATATTTTGCATCATGCAAAAAAGCTCTGCACCATTCCCCAAACTCCCTCAAACCCAAACCTCTCCATCAGGCAGACTCAGACCCAATACCAAGTCCAGGAGGGATGGCATATTGTCAACGTGGATGCCTCCTGGAACGCCCAGGATAAGCCTGGGGGGTCGGGTTTCACTATTAAAAATTACTCAAACTTTTTTATGTGCAACGGGCTAGAGCAGCTGACGCTGAAGAGGCTGAGGCACTCGCAACGCTTAGAGGACTGAAGGCGGCTCGACATTTAGGTTTGCAGAGGATTTTGCTTTTGTTTGACTACCAGAGGATCGTTCGAGCCTTCAGAAGAGGTCAGAGGATCTTAGTTGGGGAGCTCTTACCCTTGCTCCGGATACGAGAGCTGCGACAATTTTTTTTTTAGATTTTTGATTCGAGTATGTTAACCGTAGTTGGAACACTGCAACTCACTCTTTAGCAGCTAAGGGAGTTGGTTCCCCCATTTCTGGTTATTTTGTAGGCCAAGAGGCCAACGCTTATGTAAATTCTCTTTCCCCCCTCGCTTTTAGGCGAGTAATTTAATCCTTCTCTTATACGTAAAAAAAAAAAAAAAAAAAAAAAAAAAAAAAAAAAAAAAAAAAAAAAAAAAAAAAGAGGCGCATTCGACATACCCGACCCATCGTCAGCTTCAACTTGGAGATCTGACAAGCACAAAATGGACAAAGCTTCAAGCACTCTTGGAGGATTAAAAACAAGAAAAAGAAGGGGGCGAAGACAAAGAAAACAAAACCCCGAAGGTTAAAAAAAAAAAAAAAGAGAAAGAGAGAAGGAAATATCCATCTCTCTCTTCTTCAATTCCACCATTTTCTCTTCTTCTTCATCTCTCTCTCTCTCTACAATGCGATTTGAGAGTGATTGATGTCTCAAGCAAAGCGACCTTACTGCAACACTACTACAAGCAACAACAACAACACCAACAACAACTCCGGAGTCCCTCGATTGGTGATGAAGAAAGCCAAATCACAGCAACAACAACCGAAGCACAATCATTTCGAGGAAGACATGATGATAGACGAAGATCCCAAAGCTACCGACATAGGAGGTGGAAGCATCGGATGTAGCGGAAACCCCACTGGAGTTGCTGCTAATTTGTCCAGAAAAATTGCCACTCTTCCTCAACCACCACCCAAGAAGAAATTCGTAATTAAGCTTAACAAAGGTATGTCCTTTCACTCCTTTTCAAGTTTGGGTGAGAAATTTAGATGTTTGATGCTATGTAGATCCAATTCACTAGCTTTGTTTAGGAGTTATTATCGAAATAGTTGTAGTTCGATTGGTGAGTTTTTGATTTTTTTTTTGTGTTGTTTTGATAATTTTAGTATACCCTTTGAAGCTATGGAGCTTGAGAAATTGTGGGTATAAGTTAGCTTTTGACGTTCCATCAAGCTTAAATGTTTGTGCATAGAAGTCGATTTTTAACATTTCATTGTGAAACAAGTCTTAACTCTCAAGACTCTTGGGAGTTTGTAGCTTATTGTGAGCATGTTTGGTAGTATACATTGTCAGTGGATAGGATTTTTGACCCAGTTAATAGTTTTAGGTTTGCGGTAGATATGCGATAAGATACAAAAGACATGAACATCGTCCTGAAAATAGAAAACTCGATTACACAAGAATGTTTCAAACAAAATGGTTGAAAACGCCCTTAACGATTTTATTGGCTAAGAACCTCTATAGTGTGTGATAGAGTGGAGCAGTGTACCAACAACTGTACAGATGCATCTAAGATCACCCCGCAGAACTGCTCACAATACAACAAGGATTTAGCATCTTATTTCATTTAATCTCCTTTTTTATTGATGAAATTTTTATTAGAACTGGAGATAGTCTGGAGAAAAGGGAAGACACAGAACAAAAGCAAACTACAGGATCTTATTAACCTACACTTCATCCCACAAAATCGTAGAAAAATTTCCTTATAAAGATGAATTGAGTTGTCTTCCACGAGAAGACTAAGTTACCCAAGATGATTTGATGAAGATTACGAGTATTCCCCATAAAATTTTTATTATTGTTTTCTGCCTACAAGTTTCCTCTCTTTTTATTTCCCCCCTTTTTCTGTATTTCTCTGTTCTCTATTCTATTTTATAAAATTTTCTCTTGCCTTTAGTGAGGGAAAAAACCAAGTTTTGTTGACACCAAATCTCTTGACACCTTGGGCCAATAGAAAACAAGGGACCTATGAAATTAGGCATAGTTCAATCAAGATCCACAGCGAACAATAAATAAATATATAAATAAATCTCGTACGGTTATACCGCTACTGTTACCTCATAATGCAAAGGTCAGCCATCTCACAAGATACATGTAATGTAACAGTTTTTCAATGCGGTCAAATTTCTTGCAATGAGATTGTCAGAGAGAGATCAAATACTTCACCTTTCTCATAAGAAATTTCATCTAACTTCTGGTTTATAGATCGATTTAGCAATGAATTTTTTTTTGGGGTTGGCTAAGTGCGGGATATAGAACTTACAATTGAGTAGTTCTATGCCTCTTAAGGAACCAGTGATGTGTATGGATATTTGGGATCAAGAGGCTGGCCTTATCGAAAAGAAAACAGCCTTGAAAGGGGTTGCATCATGCTTTTTAAAAGTATGATCTGTAGCCTGGCAGTCTGCGATACCTCTGTTCTATTATTGGCAGTAGTGTTTGAGAATATCACGAGGAACTTCCGCTGGGAGGGAACTAGAAGGACATGGAAGAGTCATCTTTTCATCTTGAGGGAGGTAGGTTTTGGGGGTTAGAAATTTCAGAGCGATGATCATGACTTTGTTAGGGAAATGATTATGGAGTCTTGTGGGGTAGAGGACTGTCTATTGATTAAAGTGGTTCAAGCCAAATATAATATGATGGCCCTAAAATAGTTCTCCAATGATTCATGGGCGGGGGGATACGGAAGTCAATTTTAACACATGGGAGCTTTTTAGAGAGGGAATCATTATGTCTACCTCTAACGAGGATAGTATAAGGCTTTGGCACGATATGTTGTGACTTGTGAGACTCTCATTGGCAGAGGTGTATTCATCCCTTTAACCTCTTAAATGCTTGTGATCTTAAGATTTATAGAAGGGGAACTTTACGATGAGGAAATGTGTCATCATCAAAGAGGGTCTTTTAAAAAAAATTATGGACCCTTGGTGCTTCATCGAAAATTCACTCTGGTGTAGTACAAGAGAGTAGAGGATGAAAGTGGAAATAGAGCAAGGATTAGAAGTTCACTATTAGGTTGATGTGCAGTTATATAGTTGAAGCTAGAAGCAGAAAGGGAGATTATCAGGTTGTGGAACATTTTGATCGTATAATGAAAAGATTTACTGTTTTAAGTGTCCTATTGAGAGGTGACATTGGGTGAAGATTTGACTACAGATATCTCAATGAGAATAGATATGGAAATTTATCCTTTACATTTCGTTGTCACCTTGAATGAGACTATCTGATGTTAATTACATCCACAGAAACTTTTCATTGCAAACACGTGAGTAATTCAAATTTCTCACTTAGAAACCAAAACTAATTAATTATTCACTGGAAGCTACTAAATTACAATGAGGGCGCAAACCTTTATTTAACACAAAACTAGCGAAATCGTACTCCTAAAATATTTAGGAAGCTGAATTAAAGCTTAAATATAGAATACTATGGTCGGCTGTGATGACATCACAAGAGAGGCAACATTACACGTGCCACTCACACCAGACTTCCCTTTAAAGAATCCGATCAATTTTTTTTGAGCTCTGGGTAAACTGAGCTAATAGTTAATGATATATTCTCCTTAGCAACCATAGTTGTAGTGCTCGGTGGAGGAGCAGAGTAGTAGGTGAAACGCTAGAATCCGATGTCTTCTGCATTCTTCAGTCTTGAGAGAATGTTTGATGTCATCACACATGTCATGAATATCTCTGAAGGCCAAACTGTCATGTATAGATATCTGCAATCCATTTATATCTCTTCCAACATTTTGCGCTTCGGTTTCTGATAATTCAGACCTAATACTTAACAGAAAACTCATCTATATAATCATTCAAATTCTGGAGTTTCTGATTCAGTTTATGCAGCCTCATGAATACATCTCTCTCATAATCAAGGGGGATAAATTTGTCTCTCATTTTCTTATACATTTTGTCCGTAGTAGTGGTTTTTTGAAAACTACACGGTTCACTAATAACTCATCCCACCACATGAGAGCATACTCAATCAATTTTGTGGCGACCAAATTCACATGCTTCGAATCCCAGATTTTTGTAAACAACTGTTTCAATTTTGTTAACCAATTAGTCAACAAAAACACCTTTTTTTTGGCAAAATATATCAATAAAAACATCTAGGTTGGACTTTACCATTAAAATCAGGCGCACTAATTCTAATGTCATATTGAGTTTTATCAATAATACAGTGAGAATGATTAATATCGATATTACCTCCAACGTTCACTTCTGGATTGTGTCGTCTCCAAATCAGCGTCATTTGATCATTCAAGTGCATTCAGTCTGCTCTTATTAATTTGCGACTTTTCTCGATCTAAATGATTTTTATCAGCAATTTTAAGGCAGTTATGGTTTGCTGTGTTACTGGTTTATTCAATTAGTTAAACAAGGTTCACAATCATCATTTTTTTTGAATGGGTTCTCTTAGGACTAAATCTGTTGGCACAAACTAACAGTAATCACATCTAAATTCTAATATAAAAATTTAAGTACTGGGATGAACAAACACGCAGAAGTTGTTGGAGTATGTACTTGTGCTAATTTTTGTGTGTTATTTAAGCCTCATTTCCTGATCAATTACATATTTCTATAGTGCTATTGGATATAGATATACATGCACTAACTGTTAAATAACTCTGTATAAAGTACGATTTAGCTGAGCGAGGAACACGAGAGAATTTTGTAGGTAACAAAAAAGGCCGGGACAGCAATTTTGATTGAAGTAAAATGAATCTTATTCTATTGGGTCTAGGACATTATGGAGCTAAGAGAACATTCTTTGCCAAATTTCTGTCTGACTGGGGAGTCATTTTGCTTATAGAGTAGTGGCCTTGGGTGCCCTTTCTTTTACTCTCTCCTATTCGTTCTTATTTCTGTTTGCTCTTTTTTGTATACTTTTATCTTTTGTTTTTGGGCCATTTCAATCTTTAGGAGTTTATGATTGATTGCATTATTGCATTTACAAGAAAAACATCCTTTGTTTTTGGGCCATCTCAACCTTTAGGAGTTTATGATTGATTGCATTATTGCATTTACAAGAAAAACATAGTAACTTGAGAAAGCTGTCTGATATGTTTTTTCGTTTCATGCCTGTTTGATGCCATGAAGCTAAACCGAAGCTGCCACAAAATTTTGAAGAGGATACGTGGGCAACATTGAAGTCGGCTATTATTGCTATATTTTTGAAGCAACCAGATCCTTGTGATTCTGAAAAGCTTTATCAGGCAGGTTTTACATATAACTTCATTACTGCTTAAAGTGCACTATCGTATTTTAACATGTGAATTTGTTGATTGAGTTTCAATATATCATATCTTGTCTCCTTAGGCGGTTTCCGATCTCTGCATGCACAAGATGGGAGGAAATCTTTATCAACGGATCGAGAATGAATGCGAAGCACACATTTTAAAAGCAGTTGAATCTTTGGTTGGCCAGAGTCCAGATTTGGTCGTCTTTCTGTCTCTTGTTGAGAAATGCTGGCAGGATCTTTGTGATCAGATGTTAATGATACGTGGTATAGCCTTAGTCCTTGACAGAACGTACGTGAAACAAGCACCGACTGTGTGTTCTTTGTGGGACATGGGATTGCAGTTATTCCGGAAACATCTCTCTCTATTAGAAGAAGTGAAGCACAAAACCGTCACAGGTCTTCTAAGATTGATTGAAAGGGAAAGGTAGTCCAAAATCTTGAATTTTTTTTTATAAATTTTGATTCATAATAAATTAATTTTTTGCAGAAATCAAGTCTAGCTGGCACTGCATTCTTCTATAGAATGGTCCTTTTTTTACTTTTGATTATTAAAGAAATAAATAAAAGGTATTTTATGAAGTGAGGAAAAGACAACTGGGATTATAATCTAAATATGCAAGAAGTCCTTGAAAAAAGTTAAGCATAGGAAGACTAGCTAGATGGCATGAATTCCACTACAAAATGAAACAATCAAATAGTAAACCTATATAATAACATTTTTATATAGAATTATAAAATTTGGTACTCACCAAAATAAATTTATTGACATTTCTTATTTCTGAATGGAAGAAATGAAGCACTTGGCATTTTGACGGAACTGTAAGAGTTGGGATGACATGAAAAAAAGTTGAGGTGGTGTAACTATTATAGGAATGCTATCTTCTCCCGAGGTCTAAGTCACTTAGCTGTTGATAATAAATATTTTATAGTGGTTCTAGTAGCTTAGGTCTCCGACGTAAGAAAGCAGAGACAAAGAGAGAGATATAGATACAGTTTTTGAGGACACTGATTATTTACAGATAAGTAAGGCGCATAAAGGAAATTAAACATAAATAGAAAAACTTCGAGCTGGTTAAAAAGGTTATCGAGCTAAGATAATATCATTTTGGGGATATTTTCACTCTCCCCTTTGCCGTTATATCACAAACGATAATCTTAGTGGATAAAAGGTACAAAAGGGAAGCTTCTTTATTAGACGAGGCTCTAGAGTTAAAACTCATAAAGGTTACCTCTGGAGTCAGAAAGAATTGACCTTCTGGCTTTGTGGTCTTACTTGTATGTTCGGGAGGTGGAGAATTCCAGACCCGAAGCGAACGGTACCTCTAAGATAATCTGTGCGTAAGGCTAACGGTGCACGCCTGCTAAACCTAGCTGAAGACAAATTCACCAGTCAAATCTTGATTTTGTAGTGGTAATGTTTATAGAAGGAGCGATTTGCTGCGTCAGCATTTGGCTCTCTTAGCGCTTTGAACCGCCGGGTCGTGTGCCCGTCCGGTTCAGCACATGAAGTGTTGTTCTAAGGAGCTATAAGAACTCCTGGACATTACTACAAAGTGTACGGCATCAGATCTCAGACCAAGCCCCAACCTGAAAGGGGGTGTGGGGGAAAGGAATGCAGGATGGCCAGGATGGTACGGCATATAGGCCTTATTTGCTTTTGTACTTTGGACTGTAGGGGAGTAGGCCAGAAGTAGTTGATTCCAAGAAAGAACGAGCGCCAACCGAAGCAACTAGCGCAGACCCGCATGAACCCCCGTGGGTTCTAATTTTTCCACCATACTTTACATGCAGAGTCAGGTTAAGCACACGCCACGGCATGCTGATGTAATCTGTAGCTACACATCAATATCCGAGAGTCTCAACTTTCTTGTGTTTTTTCAGGATAGGTACTTTTTATGGCTTTGGTATGACAGCCTTGTGATACTAAAGGTGGTAAGTGATATGTTATTGACTGGATTATAGGGCAAAAATCTCTATATGAAGGTTTCCTTCAATTTGCTTGTAATCTTCCGCAGCTAAAGATATCATATTACAAGAAACAGTTAAACAAAGATCACCCGGTTAAGAGATCATATATTAATAAAAACTCTTAGAGTAGTTATCAAAATCAAGCACAAGAGAGGCAGCGGTGAAGGAACAGAAAATGATGGGAGCTGCTGTAATGGGTTCTCCAAGGAAGTCTAGTGCCGGGCGTTTGAATGCATCAGTGATACTATACAATTTACGCCATCATCAGTGGTGTGATGAATGTCAGATTCTTCTCATTGGTCAAAATGAAAACAAAAGGAATTGAAGTTGGATGACAGTTGTTTTTGGAAGAATGATGTTGAGGAAGAAAGAGTTATATGCCTGGCTAGGAGAAGAAAATATCAATTGTTTGGTACCCCCTTAAGTTCATTATCATCAGTTTTTGTTCTATGTGCTAGGTGGATAGTGAATTTATTGATTTCATTATTCCTCTGTCTGTGGCCAACCTTGTTTGGGTTCCAGTTTCCTAAAATGGATGGTGAATCTATTGACTTATTTATTCATTGGTTTTAGGTCAATCTTGGGTGGTTCCAATTTTCTTTTCTGAAACAAGTCATGTGTCGGAACCCCCTCAGTTGACCGAGAGATAATTTTTGGCATAGGATTAAGCCCCTTGTTTAGGTAACCGAAGTTGTGTTGAGATCGCTTCCTTTGTGGTTCTTTAGGCCTCTGGTTATAAATCAAAGGAGGTTTGAAGGGATGAAAAAGTCCTTTACTGATTTATATTTGTTTCCAGAGAATAATTTAGCTTCTTGGTAGAAATGAGGGTAGTTTTCTTAGACATTGTTGTTACCTGTTGGATGAAAATTGTGTTAGGTTGATTTGTTGAAGGTGTGGGCATCTTTCTTTCTTTTTCTCTCTTCTCTTGCTTTGTTTTCCTTGTATGTTCTCTTTTGACCAATAATTTTTTTCTTTTTTCTGTATTCATCAAAGAGGAGGGATCAGTTGACTCCCCAAAAGACTCCCCTCATCAATCGTTAGATACTGTAAATCTACGGTCATCACTTCTCTGACTTGGAAGCATCTATTAAAAGTCATGATTTTTTAATATCTGAATTTCATAATTTCCATTGATGAATCACATTATTGGATTGTATTTGCTGGTAATAAGTTTAATTCGTCAAAAACTTAAATCTGGTAAAATGCTTCGGGGATGGACCTCCCAAAATTTCAGTGTTTTAATGAGGAAAGAGAACGAAGAGAATATGAGAGAGATGAGAGAATTATGGGTGAGAAATTGAAAAGGCAGAGATGATGAATTAATTTCTCACATGCCTAGTCAGCAACAATGATAACCGTAGATTAACAAAATCCAGCTGTTGATGAGGGGAGTCTTTTGGGGAGTCAAGCATGGGGAGTCAACCGATCCCTCCTCTTCATCAAAAGTGGATGAAGGAGAATGATCGCTCACAGAATAGAGGCTAGAAGTCTGTTTAAACACGAACAAGAAAAGCTCCTTTCGAAAAAATGGTGGCAACTAAGATCGAGAGGTAAGGAAAATGGATTTGAAGTTTCTGATATGTATCAAAGGAATTTGATTGCCGAAGGCTTGAGAGACATGGAAATTCCTAAGCAGTTATGCTAAACTATAGATGACGAATACTAGTGTGTGGATGATCTATTCCTTGTAGAGAAACTGAATATGGTGAAGGATATGTCTATCTGACAATGTGGTCATGGATGGTGGAGATGCCATGTTTTGAGTTTGGAGAAGAAAGATGGAGATTCATCTTAGGGAGTTGTTGAGTTGAGAACGGGTGCTTTCTTCTACATCAATAGATCAAGGACATTTTCAAATTGGTAGGAGGGTTAGGGCAGGATTTATGAAGATTCATCCGAGTATGAGACAATTAAAAGCATCTTAATTGCCAGGACCCAAGTGTAAAACGTGTTTAAAATCCCCAACCCGGTTTAATTGGAGGGTGAGGATGTAGGTTATATAGTGAAGAAGACTATCATCAAGAAGAATAAAACAAACTCATAACAGTAAAAACAACTTGTGGAGTTGGAGATTTAGGCACAAAGGTTTCTTGTACAACCAGAAAGCTTAATCTAATGTTTTTTAGAAATAATAGGATGTCTAAATACCTAAAACCAGCTCAATCCCCTTTAACACAATAAACAATACAAGCGGGGCATTATATAAACAGTGGCTTCGTGATTAGTGCAAATTGAAGTAACAGTTTTGGTAACATTATCATGTGATTGGGATTTGGCACTTTCATGAACTTACCTCTCAAGGCCTTACCTGCTCATTCCCGGGTCTCCTTCCTTTTTAGGCATGCCAGCCATATCCTACTTTACAAAGTGGTACTTATGCCCCTTGCCTTCATGTGCTGATCTTAAGTACCATTCTCTTACATTTTGAAAGCTTTTCACATTCAAAATTTTCAGACTGTTCAGTATGTAGCCAATAATGATTTTCAAACTGGAACAAAGTCAACCCAGATGCAGAATTGCTAAAAAAGAGTCAATTCAACAGGGCACATACACGAAAATATCAACCTGGACCCGAAACAACCAAAGTTCTGTAAATAATCTCCTGGAAACTCAATCTTATATAAACGGTTATTCTGCCATCTCTATTTTAATACCACTCCCACATTTGTCTTTCGTTGCCACTGGAGATATCTATTAAGCAAGAAAAGTAAGATATCATGTAACTCTACTCATTTAATCAGTGATTGATGGTTTGAGTACCAACAACTGCCAGGTCCTTTATCTTTTTGTTGTTATTGTTGTTGAGACAGTCTTTTTTCTTTGAGAGATCTAATAACATACAATACTTTTATATTTTTTCTTGTGTAGATTGGGTGAAGCTATTGACAAGACACTCCTTAAACATCTTTTGAAGATGTTTACTGCATTAGGAATTTATTCAGAAAGCTTTGAGAAGCCATTTCTCGAGTTCACTTCTGAGTTTTATGCTTCTGAAGGTGTGAAGTACATGCAGCAATCAGATGTTCCGGAGTATTTGAAACACGTGGAGGTGCTTTTATTGCATTTATTATCTTTCTGTTTAGGTTGTGTTTATAATTTTATCTATTGAACTTGATTCTTTTTTATATGAACATCTTTCTCAGCGTTTTGATGACGATCTGTATTTTCTGAATCTTATATTTTTATGATTCTGATTTCGTACCTTACTGAAAAAGAAACTAATGCATGTTGCAGTTACGATTGCATGGAGAAAACGAGAGATGCTTCCTATATCTGGATGAAAGTACAAGAAAGCCACTAGTAGCAACTGCTGAAAGACAACTTCTTGAACGTCATACTTCTGCAATCCTCGATAAGGTATGGACCACCTTCCCACTTTTCCTATTCATGTCAGTGTTATCTGTTCAGTATTGAATCCTTCAACTTTTTTACTATTGGTAAACTGCTATTTTCTGCTTTGAACAGGGCTTTACAATGCTTATGGATGGAAATCGTATTGAGGACCTGCGCAGAATGTATGTGCTCTTTTCAAGGGTTAATGCCTTTGAATCACTACGACAGGCCCTTAGCTCATACATCCGTGGTACTGGACAGGGAATGGTCATGGATGAAGAGAAAGATAAGGATTTAGTGTCCTCTATTCTGGTATTTAAAGCCTCCCTTGATACAATATGGGAAGAAAGCTTCTCTAGGAATGAGGTGTTTTCCATCACAATCAAAGATGCTTTTGAGCATCTCATTAATCTTCGTCAGGTTTGCATGATTTTTCTTGTAACTTTCCCCCCCTCTTCTGATAAAAGCAATCTATGCTCACTTTTTTTGGTTTTGATAAATGTAGAGGTATGATTGGTTAAAAATTGGCTTTGTGATCGCAAGATAAATGGGGGAGGTACACAAGTATAGAAGACTCATATGTTATGATAGATACTCTGGTGGGTCCTTTGGGCTATGTATATTCGGGATACATTGTGTATCTTAGGAGTGCAGAGGCTGGCTTTATTTTCTGCACTTGCACTACATTTCATCCCTTGAAGGTCACATGTTAGGCATCCATTCTGTACATATGTTTTACTACTTCTTCCTCTTGTGGCTGTAAGGCATTTTTGACTAATAAAAGCTCTTCATTTATTAAAAAATAGAAGAAATAAGACTGTTATGAAGCGCTATCTAGTGCAAAAGGAGAAGCTAAAGAAACTTAACTATCACATGACTGTAAATTAAAAATAGCTAAAGGGGCCTTAGAAAACTCAGTTCCAAGAGGAATATACTCTCTCTCTCTCTCGCCATAATTTTATTGTATCTGGGTAACGGATCCCTATGAACTCGAAGAAGATATCTCCCTATGAAATGACTATTCCTTGACCCCCAACAATCTTTGCAGAGACTTCAACAAGTCATTCTCCACTGTTGTGAAAACTCTCTAAGGTGTCTCCAGCCAGATGCCCCTGCCAGTCACATCACATACTTAAGCAACCTTCATAAAAGGATTCCCCTCGAAGGCTCGTAACCAAAGGACAACTCTTCGATTTACTCAAAAGCTTCCTGGCAGGCCAGGTATCTTCATAAAAGTAGTAAATAAATAATATCTACATGCCATCCTTGCAATGGGATAATGTGGAAAAGATTATCAATTATCTGACCACTAACATTGCAAAAATGGGGGTAATTCACAAGTATTATTCTCTTTATAGAAGTTAGGTTTTCTCTTAGAGTTCCACAACTGAATTAATTGAAGAATAAGAATTAAAATGGAACCTTAGATACTCATACAATGTATGTAGGACACGAACCATCTCGATGAACTTCAGTCTTACGTTGAGAGGCCAACGGATACTTTTCTGTGACATGACATGGGCATCGGTTTGGTGTACTGCCGTGTTTGACAGGGCCGAGTGTGTTTTCTAAATTAGCAAGGAGTATATCTTTCAGGAAGCTGGGAAAAAAGGGAGAGGCTGACGGATACTTTTTTGTGGCATGACATGGGTATCGGTTTGGTGTACCACCCTGTTTAACAGGACCAAGTATGTTTTCTAAATTAGCAAGGAGTATATCTTTCAGGAAGCTGTGAAAAAAGGGGGAGCCCTAAGGTACACTAAGTGGAAAGTGGCATGGAGGCTGGAAAAGTTGTGCAATTCACGGCGTTAGGTCATAGTTGTGAAGTATGGGAAGAAGGTGGGAGGGTGGAAATCCAAAAGGATGAGAGTTCTAGTCATGGGTAGACTGTAATACTGGATTTTAAGCGTAGCCGCGTAGAGATGGTATGTAGGATTTTTGCTTAGTTAGGATTTTCTGCAAGTACATTTGATTGTAGCATGTAAATTAAACTGTCAACTTCCTTCATAGTATCGGATGAAATGGGGTGTCTTGGAATTACCAATTATATGTCTGCTCAACACAGGGTGGAGTAGGAGTTTCATCACCAACCGTATTTTCTTAACTTGCCTCCATAACCATGATAGGGAGGACACATGGGTATGGACTAACACAGAAAATTGACATCATTCTTATTTAGATTTTTCTTTTAACATGTCTCAACCTTATGATTTATTTTAAGTAGCTTCATGCATTTGAGGGTCGGAACTACATCCAGATTTTGTATTTATTTTGGTTTGGCTTGGACTCCGTTTCTGCATGATATGTTAACTGTTGAGAATCTCTTAACTAAAAATTTGTGAAAATTCTATAATAAGAAGCTGTTGTTGAAGATGGTCATTCCATTTCCATCTTCGCCTGGCGCCAAATCATTATCCTAGCAAAAACTCTTACTATCTCTGATTGGTTGTGGGTTGTCACGACCACGACCACGACCTTGGTGCACATCTTTCATGGCCGATCTCAAATTAGTTTATTTTTTTATTCTAGGTAATCCTCTGAATTAGGATTACTCTAGTTAGTTGCCTTTTTTGTGGGGAGTGTAGAGAGAGGTATATCTAGGAGAATCCTAGGGTTAAACAGTTAGTGTTGAGTTTTGAGAGAAAAGGAGAAGCTGTAGTCGGGTTAGACAGATTTTGTAGTAGTAGAGAAAATTAATGAAAGAGATCGTTTTGAAATAAGTGCTGATTAATCGCTTCTGCACGTAGTTTTTAACAACTTGGTACCAGAGCTAATTCGATTCTGCAGAGAAATTTTTTACAATGGAGAAGAAGACACCAAAGAAGGTAAAAAGCAACCAACTCAGGGCAAACGCTTGAAGACGGTGGAAGATTCTACCGCGTTACTTATGGAGAATCCAACAAAGAACTTGCTGCTTCGAAAAAGTTAATGTCTAAACAAATCGAGGCGATGATGATTGCGGTTATGTCAATTCCAACAAGAAATCCTATGTCCAATTTTGAGAATAGTGAGCGAGAAACGGAGAGTGGTGATTTCGTTAGCAATGGAGTTGTCCGAAGAAGAGGTGTTTCGAATAATGGGTTTATACGAGATGCGCGAAAAGGCGGTGTTAACCCGACTAATCCTTAACCATTAAGGGTTGTTGGGCGTGGACGGAATTCGGGGGTACTAACTACAACTAATAACGGATTTGAAGTTGAAGGCGAGGGCTCAATCTTACCAAATAGTTCGGTGGGGGTTGGAAGTTGATGTAGAAAGCGAAGACAAATTTGCCAATTCGAGAGATGAGGAAGGGTTTCTCGATGACCAAAGAGGTAATTATTACCGGCACTCCCGAGAGCCGTAGAAATGAAAACGGAGTCGGAGAAATTCGCGGTTTCAAGCGTGATTTACAGCGGTTTCAACAACAGAGAAACGATTTCAACCATTACCCACAACCCCGACAACACCTCCAGCTCTGCCAACGCCGCCAACGACAACACCAGATTCAACACCGATTGAGGATACCCATACCTAAGCATCACCACGACAAGACCAAGATGTAGGCCTGTTTTTGGATCGGATCGGAAATAAGGGCAGTCGGAGATTTTTTGAATTTTTTCGGAACTGTAAAATTTGCTCCGATCCGATTTTTTTCAGAAATCCAAAAATTATTCCGAATTTAAAAAATTCGAGTTTTTCGGAATAATCGGAAATCCGAAAAATTCGGAATTTTTAATCAAAAATTCAGAAAAATCGGAAATTTTAGATGATATTTGTGAAAATAGTGAATCTTTGGCTTTTTTATATGTAAAAATAGGGTTCCAAAATTGGAAAAATCGAATCGAAAATCGAAAAAAATTGGAAGTTCGGACAAAAGTTGCAGCCTACCAAGGTGGGATGCCACAATATTTTGGGCCTACTTATAGAGGCTTTAATCGGTAGTTCTTTGCGGCGGCAACGACGTTTGCTCCAGGGCGACCATAAGGACCACTACCACAACAACGACAATCCGATTTTAGCACGGGTGGGATTGGCAGAAGTAGTACTGGATGTGTGGAAACCCATAACAGAGATTGGCAGAATACCGGGTAGTCCTCAGGATGACAAGTGTCGGCAGAGACACCACCTTATGTGCCCCCTCGACCACAGAGGTCCCCTACGCCTCCTTAAGGACTACAATATTCAGGACATGGTAGTCAGCAGAGGCAGTGGGCGTCGGGAAATGGGTCCACAACTGAGAACAAGTATTGGGATGACTCTAACCAGAGAGGGCACGTGAACAGGTATGGTTTCCACGACAGGAGAGGGCAAAGTCGCAAAGTTCTTCCAAGTAACTTTGGGTCACGAAGTAGAAACGATGGGTTTCAAGCATGTCCAGGGATAGGGAGTACTCGATATGGACAACAGCCGCAGTATGGCACACAGGGATACAGATACCAGGGTAACCAGGAAAATCAGGTAGCGAATACAATTATTTTAGCACGTGGACAGGTATGGTTTCCACGACAGGAGAGGGCAAAGTCGCAAAGTTCTTCCAAGTAACTTTGGGTCACGAAGTAGAAACGATGGGTTTCAAGCATGTTCCGGGATAGGGAGTACTCGATATGGACAACAGCCGCAGTATGGCACACAGGGGTATAAATACCAGGGTAACCAGGAAAATCAGGTAGCGAATGCAATTATTTTAGCATTCCAAAATTTGAATTCTGACGCTAAAATTAACTTATCTAATTTTGATGGGAAATCGGATGTGGATAGTTTTATTGATTGGTTAAACAGGGTTGACAAAATGCTAGCGTTCAAGAAATGCATTGGACAAAGGGCAGTAAGCTTGGTTGAGACACAATTAATAGGGTATGCATTAAATTGGTGGGAAAGTGTGCAGCAGTTGCTGGTATCCGGGGGTGATAATTATGTTACCGATTGGGAGGTTATGCGAGGGGAGGTGATGACTCGTTTTATACCAAGTACTTACGAAGAGGAGAGTTTTGCTAAACTCCAAACTTTGCGACATGCTAGGAACCGTGGATGACTACACCAGCGATTTTTACCTGTTATCTTCATGGGTTGTATTGTTGGAGTCCAAAGCGCAGCGGGTTAGTCATATTCGTTTGGGGATTACAAAACGGATTCAAGATGAGATGGTTTTGTTCTCACCGCAATCGCTTTCAGAGATAGTTAAGATGGCTCGTCGGGTTGAAGTTAAATTAAAACATTCGGGATATTCGTCTTTTACAACACCTTCCACAGTTATGACGTCTACGACAACAACAGCCCCAACAGGAGTGGTTAAACTAATGGGTACAACTAGCACGACTATTTGCTATAACTACGGGAAAACAGGGCATATGAAGCGCGAGTGTCTTAACCTGCGAAAACCAATAAAGCTCGTGTCACAACGGCTACATGATTAGATAGATGAGACATTTGAACAACTGTTGAGCGATGACTATGGTGACGCGGAAATTGCAGTGGCAGACCTTCCTCCAACTTGAATTCGTGGTCGAATTCTTCTAAGAGGAGGAAAGTTGATAGGCCGTGGGTCGTCACGACCACGACCTTGGCACACGTCTTTCATGAGCGATTTCTAATTATTTTCTTTTATTAGTTATTTTATTTTAGGTAATCCTTTAAATTAGGATTATTCTAGTTAGTTGCCTTTTTTGTGGGAGTGTAAAGAGAGGTGAGGATCTCCTATATCTAGGAGAATCCTAGGGTTAGATAGTTAGTGTTGAGTTTTGAAAGAAAAGGAGAAGCCCTAGTCGGGTTAGAGAGATCTTGTAGTAGTAGAGAGAATTAATAAAAGAGATAGTTTTGAATATAGTGTTGATTAATCGCTTCCGCCCATTGTTTTTAACAATCTCCTTTCAAACAAACAAGCTAATTAAATTAAAACTAAAGTAAATGAAAAGTTGATTTTTGGGGATAAAGAAAATATCAACAAGATCTACGAAGCATATAAAGTAATACAAGTACGCAAAGCAGGTGTTTTTATGACTGGGAATGATGTTGTGTGTGTTTTCTGATGAGCTTAATTGTAGCTCAAAAGCATATTAGCTTAAATATCTTACTGTAGATAATCTGTGTATATGTTCAAACTGCTGGAGGAGATACTTCCTCTTTCTAATGAGGATGCACAGATTCCAAGGTACTCTTGATTTCAAAGAAGAAAAAAGATTCGTAATGTGCCGAATTAATGAGATTATTGGGAAAAAAACCACAGTGATTTTGACTCACTTTATTTACATGTCATGTCGGTTATTATATATATTTAATTATTAAAAGCAAAATAAATTATTACAAACAAAATGTATTAGTGCTTAAAATAGTCTGGCATACATAAGGTGCAGAGTTCAAGATGCTCTTGGTGACCAGACTTGATGGACATAGTAGATGGATCAAAAAATCCCTAAAAGCTATACTATGTGTCGTTTCATTAAGTTTCTATTAATGAATATGCAACTAAAGTCTATAAAAAAGATGTGTCCCTGTGTGACATCTCGAGTACCGTGTCATTGGCTCGAGTTGTGTAGAATATTTTTGAGTTTTGTCTTTGTAATTGGAGTCTTTTGGACATTAAAAAGTATTGTATAAATTTTCATTTGTGCAGTATATTTCGTCTCCAATTTCCATGTTTTCTTTTGGGACTTGTGTATTTGCTTACAGGCTATTATATCCAGGAAGATCATTTGATACCCGAGCATTGTAACCAAACATTGTACAGTTGTTGTTAGCTAATAAAAGTTGTCTTTACTGTGCATTGGATTATTACTTGTTACCTTAATGCTGCCTTATAGATTGTTTGCGATAGACGGATAAATGGCTTACTTGAGGGGATAACCTCGAGCGCCGCACAAATAGCTTGCAATCTCGGCTAGACCGTGACAGTTGGTATCGGAGCTGCATTTTAATATCATGTGATCTTGTTAACTATGGCAAAAGGACCCGATACTATTGTTGTGTAGCATGCAAAAGGACAAACATATGACCCTAAACCGAGTACAAGGAGACAGATAGACCGACTAGAGCATAAGATGCACGGTGGTCTAGATGGAATTGTTGATGGAGTGACGAATCTGGAAGATCGGATGGACGCGTTCAAAGACAATCACATCCAGATAGGCGAATAGATAGATGCATCGGAGAAGGTAGTCGAAGGAAATATGGCTACACTCGTGGAAACATGTGAGTTAACGTCAAAAGTGAATCTCCTACTTCAGGATGTTGGGAGTGGCGAACCAGCACCTTTGGGCGGCGTGACCAAGCTTGTTCCGGTTAAGATGGAGCAATGGGGTGGGAAGGTGAATCTTCTCGCATGGTGGTCTAGGTGGAATTGCTGATGGAGTGACGAATCTGGAAGATCGGATGGACGCGTTCACGGACAATCACATCTAGATAGGCAAATAGATAGAAGGTAGTCGAAGGAAATATGGCTACAATCCTGGAACATGTGAGTTAACGTCAAAAGTGAATCTCCTAGTTCGGACTGGCGAACCAGCACCTTTGGGCGGCGTGTCCAAGCTTGTTCGGGTTAAGATGGGGTAATGGGGTGGGAAGGTGAATCTTCTTGCACGGACAACTTGCAATCTTGGCTAGTGTGTGACACCCAACTTGCCAAGGTAACTCGTGGTTCTCCTTGGGTAGGCATTGTAAATTTGATAGAACCAATATTCCCTAATCCCTATGGTCTCTTATCTCCTTCTATTCCCCCCCCCCCCTTGTCAAACTGCACCTCTATCATTATACACAACAACCAATTTTTTCCAAGAATTTGTCGAATTGTATGACCAAAACTCTCAAATTTCTTGTTTTTAGACTGAGCAGTGATCACTGACACAATGTAATACGGGTCGGTTTAGCCTTTTGGAGATGTGTATGCGTCTCTGCATTTTGGAGGAAAGATGTCCCAAGAGTGTCACAGTTGCAAATAATAGTTTCCCATTCGATATTCTGGAAAAGGCTTAAGCCCCAGCCTTTCCCGGATTGTGATACTTGTTCCATCTGTACAGAGTTGGGTCCCTCAATACATGGTTTGTTTCCAATTTTAGGCTGCCATTCATTGGCGCTTTGTCAAGCTCATTCTAAGATGCTTGTGCCTTATTTATGGATACTCTCAAGCATTTACATTAACATCTCATGCAGCATGAAGGATACCAGGGATTTCATGCCCAAATTGCAGTTTGTTCCCGACTTTCCAGATCTCCCAAATGGCATAGTTTTGATCTTCTTAGAGAGGGCATTGAGATGATTGTTGGATACATATACAAGGCAAGTTCTGGGAATGATGCTCGGTGTGTCTGAAGACCTTAGGTGTAGGCAGTTCCCTACGACGCTTGCAAGAGAAGGTCATAGATTGGGACCTTTACTTCCGTAGATATTCTTTTGACAAAGAAGTATAGAGTGACAGGATTACAGATTAAAAGGTGATTTTGGTTAGGATTCATAATATAGAGGATGAATGGAAGTAAAGAGGACCAACGACAGGATGTTCATGGTTAGATGAATGTCCAAGATAAAAACATTAGGGAGAAGTGGAACTATCAAAGTGTGGTGGGGTCCCTGTTAAGAACATATCAACAAGGTGGCATTATTTTATAGGTGAGCGGTGTCGGGCCAAATTTTGAGCAGTAATATGCTTAGAAGAAGTAATAGATCCATCATCGTGTTTGTTATGTCATATATGGTACTGTTATGCTCCTGTAAACCATTTACTTCTTCATTGTTTGTTTTCTAAGGGGGTATAGAAGCAATGCGTAAATAAATTTGAATTGGTTAAGTATTTAAAGAAGATTCGTTACTTCTCTAAAGGAGTGGTGGTTTCAAGAATGTAAGTGAAACATCAGAAAAATCCTTTGGGATCTTACTAGTTGGAGTATTGATGAGTTATGTTGAAGGAGATTGAGGCTCAACACTTCGAAGGGAACACCTTTGATCGTCTCCTCTTGAACCCAGGGTGTTTTTTTTGTTCTTCTTCTCATGTTCAGTTTATTTTTCATTCCCATCAGAGTTCTATTCTATCGTGTTGCAAACTTTTTTTTTTTGAGTTGATTAATGGTATATGTTCATTTCCTGATAAATAAGACCGTTGAAATTAACTCTCTTCCAAAGTTCAAAATATGCCTCCTAACAAGCATAAAATTCAATTGCAAACCAGATTGTAAATGGGGAATTGAGTGGTGAAACCAGCAATTGGAGAAAAAGTGCTCGTGCTTGTCTTCCATGCCACAAATAGAACCAAGTGGATCCACTTTAATACCAAAGGCTATGAGCTTTGTAGCTATGGGTACACCTTTCTGAAGAAGCTTAAAAAATGGAAGGAATAACCCATAGAAATTGTGGGAAATACAATCGTCCTATTTGGGTATTCATATTTTTATATTGAAGTCCTGGAGGGGATGCTGTTCTTGGTAGAGTTTGTTGTAGGAGAAAGGGGTAACAACTTTAGTTTTGGCAGCTTACTTCCTAGTTTGGACGCCGGTTTGTCCACATTTTTCTTTAGAGCTTTGTTCAATTTGTTAGTTTATCACATTGTTTTGATTAATTCTGAAAAAAGCAGATTGTTTTGACTACTTCTGATTATCATCATACTTCTGAGGCAGTTAGTTCTCTTGTTGCATTTTAATTTTTCTTGAGAGCATTTCTACTGTTCATATTTTTCACAGTTGTACTCAATCCTTCAGACTTTACAGTAACAATCTTATTGTGTGTTTCCCTTAATAGAATCGACCTGCCGAGCTCATCGCAAAGTTTTTGGACGAGAAGCTTCGTGCTGGTAATAAGGGTACATCTGAAGAGGAGTTAGAGGGTACACTTGATAAAGTTCTGGTTCTATTCAGATTTATCCAGGTAAGTTTTACTACTAATTGAGTTTGTTGTGTGCATTTGCATCGGTTTGTCATTTGACTTGATATTCTCATTCTCACAATTGATGTTCTGGCATTGCTTTCTTACAACTTTGTCATTGAACCTCATCAAAATTTCATTTTTCTAAGATACTTGTAGTTATTTCTAAAATTTCATCTCCTTGGTATCAAGGGTAAAGACGTTTTCGAAGCCTTCTATAAGAAAGATCTTGCAAAAAGGTTACTGCTGGGAAAGAGTGCTTCTATTGATGCAGAGAAGTCAATGATTTCTAAGGTGAAGCAAGATATTTCATTAAAAAAAACTTTTTGAATTAGTTGATTAAACTTAAGAGATTTTTCTTTCTATTGCAGCTAAAGACTGAATGTGGCAGTCAGTTCACAAATAAACTCGAAGGAATGTTTAAGGTATGTGTGTGTTGTTGTTTAGCGTGTTTACTGGTTATAGATTCTAACAATTGTGATTTAGACTTCTAGCTAAAACCTAAACTTAACTTCAATAGTGATTTCATCTAAACTAATAATAAAAGGAAGATAATCTCTGTATGGTTGTAGATGGGTATAATTGTTGGTCTTCCGGTCCTTATTTGTCTTTTTCCAAATGTATCTTTGCATCCACTTTTTCGTCATGTAGATCATTTCAAGATTGAAGTACTCTCTTGATGTGACTACAAGAACTTGAGATGGGGTTGTACTCTTACATATTTTCTCTATTGATTTCAGTTAACATTTTACAACCAATCAGGGTAATATATTTTTATAGGAAATGCTTTGGTTGTTAACTACTTCTGATTGTAAGTCAGATTTGAGAGAAAATTGATAACTTTGCAAACTACATTATGAATTGATTGATTAATTAGTCTATTACAATGTTTTCTTGAAGAGAACCCTGATTTATTAAAATGACTAATTTACCTTTGTTAAACAATATATCTATCTTCTGCTCCCCCTTGAATTCACAATATCAAACGTCAAGGTTTGCCAAAAGAAACTAGTTGCCATGCCAATGCCATTGTAATTGCCATCATTTAAGAAAAGGGAAAACTAGAGAGAGAAAATCCCATACAATATCTTGTGGAATAACTCATATACATCATACAAGAAGTAGAAATACTAAAATATCGAATTCAAGGAAAAGGAAGATGCGACGTAATCTACAAATCAAGAAGGAATATGTGACGCAATCTGGAATTCAAGAGAGAATATGCGGCACAAAATAGATATGATGCAAAATGTTTCGTATGGAACCAGAAAGGAAGTGAAGGCAAGTGTGATGCAAATAAAGGATTAGAAGATGCATTTTGACTCTGTTTCTGTGGGTGGTAATAGAAATGGTTATGATGATAGATTTGCTTTCTCCGGTGTTTACGAGCCTTATGAAAACAATTAGGTTTGTGCATGAGAAGAATACTGCTACGAGGTTAACTTTGAGTTTGCGTATTTTTGGTGAGTTTATACAGAGTAATTCTCTTTTGGACCTTCTGTTATCTAGAGGCAAGTTTACGTAGTTGAGTAATGAGGAGATTCCGGTTCTTTGTCATCTTGACAGGTTTTTGGTCAGTGGAGAGTGGGAGGATCTATTCCCTAAACTTTCCCAAATTTTAGCAACTAAAACTTGTTCTGACCATTCCCCGATTATTTTGGATTGTGGTGTGGTTAAAGGGTTACCTAAGCTGTTCAAATTTGAAAATATGTGGTTAGAGGTTCCTGGTTTCAAGGAGAAGGTGAAGGTTTGGTATGATTCTTTTATGGTAGAGGGTAGGCTTGGCAAAGCTTTTAGACTCAAACTTAAGTTGAAGAGTGAACTTGTCAAATAGAATAAAGATTCAATTGGTAATATTGAGAGACAAAAGTTGGTGTTGCTCGATGGGATTGACGATTTGGATAAAAAGGAGGAAGATTTAGATTTGAGTAGTATCAAAGTTGCTAGGAGGGGGACTTTAAAGAATAGGTTTTTTAGGATGGTGAAGATAAAAGAGATATCATGGAGGCAAAAATCTCGGGTCAAGTGGTTGAAAGAAGGGGACAATAATACCAATTTTTTTCATAAAGTGGCTAATGCTCAAAATAAGATTAACAAGATGACTAAGGTGGAGGTGTCAGGGGTTTTGATGGAAGAAGAAGATGATATTCGTAAGGGGGTCGTGTATTTTTACTCAGGATTGTACTCTGAGGATTGTTACCTTAGCCTCGGTTGGATGAAGTAGATTTCGATAACATTGCAGCTGATGAAGTTACTTTGTTGGAGGCGCCTATTGTAGAGAAGGAAGTTCTAGAAGTGATTATGGGGATGGATGGAGACTCCGGATGGTTTCTCGATGGCTTTTTTAAGCGTTGTTAAAGCGGATCTTGTGGAGGTTATGAAAGATTTTTTTGAGAATGGTTTTCTAGATTATTGTTATAATAGTACATTTGTGACGTTGATCCCTAAGGTTGAGGGGTAGTTAATATCAAAGATTTTAGACCTATTAGCATAGTGAGTAGCGTGTTTAAGATTATCGCGAAAGTCCTGGCTTATAGAATTAAGGTTGTTATTCGATCGGTGATTTCGGAAGAGCGAGGGGTGTTTGTGCTTGGTAGACAGATTTTGGATGGGATTTTGGTAGCGAACGAGAGTATTGATTTTAGAGTAAAGTATGGGACTCGTGGTGTTGTATGTAAAGTTGATATGGAAAAAGCATACAATCAAGTGAGTTGGGAGTTCGTAGATTACATGTTGCATAGGATGGGCTTTGGACAGAGATGGAGAGGTTGGATTAGCAAGTGTATTTCCTTGGGGTCCTTTTCTATCTTGGTTAATTGTTCTTTGGCGGATATTTTAGGAGCACGAGGGGTATTTGTCAGGGAGATCCTCTCTCCCCTTTCCTTTTTATTGTAGTTGCGGAGGCTCTTGGTAGGATGATTAATAAAGCAGTGTTAAATGGAGATATGAATGGTTTTAAGGTTGGCCAAGATCAGGTTGAGGTCAGGCACCTTTAGTTTGCAGATGATACTTTAGTGTTTGTTGGAGCTTCCATGCATCAGTTGTGGTTCCTTCGGGGTCTTCTGTGTTGTTTTGATGCGGTGTCTGGTCTTTGCATCAACCTTATAAGAGTTAGATTATGAGGGTCGGTGAGGTCCCTAATTTGTCCACTTTAGCAGAGATCTTGGGTGGTGGTGTGGATACTCTGCCCTCTTCTTATTTAGGACTGCCGTTGGGAGTGAAGTACAAGTATAAGGCTTTATGGGATCTTGTTATTCAGAGGTTTTCTAGGAGATTTAGTAGGTGGAAGGCTAAGTATTTATCGAAAGGTGGGTGGGTTACCCTTTTGAAAAGTATTTTTTCTAGCCTCCCAATTTATTATGTCTTTGTTTACTCTTTTTAAGGGAATAGAGAAGACTTTGGAATCTATTATGAAAAAAAATCTTTGGAATGATTCGGTGAAGGAGCGTAAGATCCATCAAGTCGGATGGGATCAAGTTTGTAAGTCTAGAGAGGAAGGTGGGTTAGGGATCATGAAACTGTCTAGGATGAATGTAGCTTTGTTAGGTAAATGGTTATGGAGGTTTGGATAAGAGGATGCTGGGTTGTGGAAAAGAATTATTATTTCTAGGTTCGGTGTGACAGAGTTTGGGTGTAGTAGTAGGGAGAGTGTTGAGTCTTTTAGATGTGGGGTATGGAGGGGAGTGATGAAGTTTAGTGAGAGTTTTGGTAGAGGAGTTAGGATTAAAGTTGGTGTTGGCAATAGGGTTAGATTTTGGGAGGATCGTTGGCTTCTTAATTCGTCGCTTAGAGAATTATATTTGTTACTTTTCTTCTTATCAAATAAGCATGAGTACTCAGTTCAAGAAGCGTTAAACTTGGATTGTACCAGTATTTCATGGAATCTTGGCTTCCATCGAAACTTGAATGATTGGGAATTGGATCTCCTTACCTCTCTTTTGGGAAATTTACTGCTTTCATCATTGTCCAGGGGAAGATGATAGGATAGGGAGTCCATTGATCATCTTTTTCTTCTTTGCCCCTATGCTGAGAGTATTTGGATCGAGTTATTTAATGGGATTGACATCCTTTCATCATTGTCCAAGGGAAGATGATAGAATGGGGAGTCCATTGATCATTTTTTTCTTCTTTGCCCTTTACTGAGAGTATTTGGATTGAATTATTTACTGGGATTGGTAATCCGTGGCCGCATTTTATGAGCGTTAAGGAGCTCTTGAGTAATTAGAAGGCGAGGAACCTTGTTCGCCATGGTAAGGTGTTATGGCGTTTTCTACCTTTTGCGGTGATGTGGGCAATATGGCTTGAATGGAACACAAGGAAGTTTGAAGGAAAGGAGAAGTCGAGAGCCTTAGTGTTGGTGTCGATTAAAGCTTTCATCTTTTGGTGGAGTAAGGCCGCTTCGGATATGTCGGGGGCATCTTTTGAGTCGCTTATGATTAAGTGGAGGGAGCCGATCACGAGTTCCACTTGATAGGGCTTAGTATAGTCTTTTTATTCTTTCTTTTTTCATTTTCTCGACTTAGAGAGGCGGATTTAGTTATTCCTTGTTCATTTTAGGAGTGTACGTTGTTCCTTTTGCAAATATAATAAAAACTAAGGTGAGACAAAGTATAGAAGATGTGATCAATTAGGTGTGAAAAAAGTTAGTCTATCCTATGAAAAGCTTCAAATCAAATGGAGAAGTACATGATAAAAACAAGAAGAGAGAACTACTACTGAATTAAAATTAGAAGAGATAAACCAAATATAAACACAAGAAATATGGAAGAACTGTAATTCTAATCATATTTGGAATTATAATTTTCACTTTCCAATTGTAAATTATTTTGATTCAATTCCGGAGATTACAAATGCACTACTGAAGAAAATACCAAATCAAATCTTAACCAAAATGTATAAAGATTCTTGATCCTAAATCAAAGACGAAATAATATAGACAATTAGAGAGAAATTAGAGGCGTGAATCGATTTTTTGCTGTTGTAATTAGGAGTTTCAAAGTGTTTTGCGACCTCAAGATGAAGTTACCAACGATAGAGAGAGAGAATGATATATGCCAACGTTAAATAAAGAGAGAAAGATTGAAGTAGCCGTGGAGGTGCGTCAGTGATGTTGCGAATATATGCAGTTTAAGAGGACGAGATGTGACCAACTCCAACCCCATAATAACTTGGCAAACCCCAGTATCAAGATTTAAAGGCGGTATGAAGTATTACTCATAAGTCTCCCCTTTTCTTTTTTCTTCTTCTTGGAAACTATTAAAAAATATTTATTCAAAGACCAAAATAAATGAGCCTATCTTATCTATTTGTGCAATATCATGTAAGCGAATACATATGAATGATCTATGCTATGACTTACCTTCAGAAGGAAGTAATCTTTCTCCACATATACGCGAATATCTTTTATTGTTCTTCTTCTTTCATACTTATGAAAAGGGTTCGGTTCGTAGGTCTTGTGACACGGTGGAAAGATATATTTATTGCATATCCGACGTGATGAGTAGTGATTCGTTTTTTTTCTTTTCTTTTTTCTTTTGCCTTCGGGTTGTAATCTTTCCACCTCCGAAAATTTTATTGAGATCATCAATAAATTATTTTTACTTTCTCGTTTTTTATCTTACTTTAGTGAGTATTGTCCTCAATTCCTTATTGTTTAAGCATACACTAGTATGCAACACATTTGTTTAAAAGAAACATAAGATAATAAAAAATAATCTGAAATATCATTAGCCTAAAAGATAAAGAGAGTGAGCTCAAAAGAATATTATTTAACATCAAAATAACTTATACGCTCACAATACGATACAGTCAGTGCACAAAAAAGAAACAATCGTTATCAAGTTGTCATCTGTTAAAAGCCACTTAGTCTCAAAATAAAACCAAAGTTACTCTTCATCGGCACTAGAAGTTGGATCGTCAAGGGAATCATTTTATAGTTACTCCATTATCTTCTTCATAACCTTTTCATATTAGCATCAAACCGCTCATCTTCATCTATCAACGACATTGGTGTCTTTCTTTTACCTGGATTAGAAATGTATTTGTACTTTGCAATGTACAAGCCTACAAGATTAAATGTATCAGTTTATAAGCTAATCACATTACTTACCTTACTTACCTGTACCTCCATGGGTAGTCTTCCTATTCTTGCTCCTCTACATTGTTCTCCTCACCCTCTTCCTTGTCCCTGCATTGCTTTTTCATAACCCACTTTTAATTCCATGCTTGAACATCAAGTTCATCTAAATTATTATGCAATGCTGATGGATTACTTGTTTCTCCGACTTTTCCGGTCTTGGGTGAAGTGGTGATAGTGGCTCAATAAAACATTCATTATCCAACTCGATGCTATCAACAAGTAATGGATCTTCTTCTTCTTCTATCGCCTTTCTTTTTAGGTGTCTACTCTTTGAGTTTTTTGTTGTACAACACTTTCACTAAGGCATTAAATCTAGCTTACTTTAAATGAATTTGTTTCTTTGGATGTACACAAAAACAATTAATCACTATTCACAATATAACAACTATTCACAATAACAATTCACTAACACTATAAATATTATATAATTATATACTATAATATGCACACTATAAAATTAAATCTAATCAATTATCAGATTGTAGGTATAGCAACCCCCTTTCGCATTCTACAAATAAAACCAATGGGGGTTGGTGTAACGGTTTGGGACCGTGCCTTAAGCTATGTAACATTAACGCCTTATACCTAATAAGATAGTATCATTCTTCAAGTTTCCTATATTGTGTCTTATTGTATTTGTATGTGAATATATAATTACGATAGTAGCTTATGGGTTAATTTACAACTTAAAACAAACATAAAATAGTGATAGTAGGTAGTAGGGTTAAATAACATGTATAAGAATTGGAAACTTTGTAAGAGTTATGTCAAAAAGTTAATGATTTAAGCAAGAAGTGTCCGTTGGAGTGTCCATACGAGTGTTGGTGTGTCCGACACGTTTGGACAATTTTTTTTAGGAATATGGAGTGTCCATGTTACATAGGCCTCAAGAAGAAGACGTCCTGAGTTCGATTCACCACCAACTGGGGCTACACGCCAGGATTTATCCTGATTTACCCGGTATGTGGGTTGATGGGTTTCTCATATGCCCCAGGGATTAGTCGGGCAAATAATGATAAATTATTAACCTGGATAAAGCTATATTCATATTAGTTGTTGTTTCACATGTCTGTCTTATATTGTACTTTCTAATCTCAGTCCTTTTACAGGATATTGAGTTATCAAAAGAGATAAACGAGTCTTTTAAACAATCATCCCAAGCCAGGATGAAACTCCCGTCCGGTATTGAATTGAGTGTTCATGTTTTGACAACTGGGTGAGTTAAATTTAGTCCAGATTAGTCCTTGTACCTTGTGGAGATATTGAATTTGTGTTTGGCTTGCTGAGTTGCAGGTACTGGCCAACATATCCTCCAATGGACATGCAGCTTCCTCATGAACTGAACGTATATCAGGTTAGGCCTTGGTTGTGGTCTTCCATTTTTTTTCAAGTACTAAGGATGCTTCTTCTCCTTACTCTTACTTTTCTCTCCTTGGTACAACAGGACATATTCAAGGAGTTCTACTTGAGCAAATATAGTGGGAGGCGCTTAATGTGGCAAAACTCCTTAGGCCACTGTGTATTAAAAGTAGAATTTCCTAAGGGCAGAAAGGAGTTGGCGGTGTCATTGTTTCAGGTAGGTTTTGGCTTTTGCATTACTCTGTTTATGGTTAAGTAGTTGTCTTTTTTGAAGCCTCGTAACCTAATTTTTTATGGACGTTTGCTGAATGCTGCACCAGACTGTTGTTTTGATGCTTTTTAATGATGCCCAAAAGCTTAGCTTTCAAGATATCAAAGACTCCACGGGAATTGAAGATAAAGAGCTGAGAAGGACTCTTCAATCACTTGCATGTGGAAAAGTGCGAGTACTTCAAAAGGTGGGTATAAGTAGATTTAATATAAGTCTTCCTTAACATTTGCTTTCCCCGACTTCGACTGAAGTTTTGAAATACTCTGTCATGTCCAGTTCCCTAAAGGGAGAGAAGTAGGTGACATTGACTCGTTTGTGTTCAATGAAGACTTCAGTGCTCCCCTCTATCGCATAAAGGTTTGTTGCCTTTGTATTTTCTGTTGCAGCACAGTATCAGGTAATTGAGCTTGAAGGTCAAGATGTTATCCTAATATTTATCTTGAGGAAACAGGTAAATGCGATCCAGATGAAGGAGACAGTGGAGGAAAACACAAACACTACGGAAAGAGTGTTTCAGGACCGCCAATATCAGGTTCATGTTCACCCTTCACTTTATCTTCAATATACACAGGGCAACTTCCAGGCCTTTAAGATGCCAAATAATCATATTTCTGCTTGATTTGTATACCAAATGATCCTGGTTCTGCTTGAATTATTACAGGTTGATGCAGCGATTGTTCGCATAATGAAAACAAGGAAAGTTCTTAGCCACACTCTGTTGATAACAGAACTCTTTCAACAGGTAAGTAACTACAGTGGACGATATTTTTATCAATTTGTGTTTCTCTTTGGATTTTCTGACAAATTTCTGTCTCAAAATATATGATACTTGTCTTTAAAGTAGTCTGTCCGGTACTTCTACCTAAACACTTTTGCCCATTTAGTTCAAGCAGTATTCTGTTCTATTCAAGTTTTCTCCGAGAAATAGTTTTCGACCATGAAAAACATCAATTGAATGTAATTGTTATGTGCAATTCTTGTATTCAGTTATACTAACAGTATATTTTCCGCATACCAAATTGCTAGCTAAGCTACATACTGATAAATTGGGGCCTCTCCCTTTAAGAAAATCTGATTATGGTTGTTGCCACTGCAGCTGAAGTTCCCAATAAAGCCAGCAGATTTGAAGAAAAGGATTGAGAGTCTCATCGACCGAGAGTATCTGGAACGAGACAAAAGCAACCCCCAGATATATAACTATCTCGCCTGATATATATTTTTTGTCTGTAATTGACATGGGAAAAGATTTACCAAGAGATCATCAATGTACAGGAACTTGTAGTAGAATTTAGTTGTGATGTGCACAATACTGTAAAGTATAATTTAAATTGGTTTTCTTTTCTTTTTTCTATACCATCTATATGTAAAGGTGGGGTTGCTTGCAGTGGAGATAACTCTAGCATGCTTATACACACTATTTCTTTTACGAGAATTCTTACAAACCCTATGAGATTTCCAGTTGTAAATTCATAATATGCTCATTTTGTTTTTGGAATCCAATATGCTCATCACTTGGAAGATGGAAACTAGTATTCCCCAAGAATATCTTGGAAAATGATTTTAGGGTGAAAATTTAAGGAAAAGGAAAACATTATGTACACTCACATATTGTTGTAAGGTGTGAAGATAATTTATTTTCGGGCAGGAGGAATTATGCTGCACTTGATGCTAGCAAGATATGTGGTCCGCTGGACACTATTCCTCCTTTTAGGCCTGGCTAATAAGGTCAAGGTTATTATTTTGCCATGTTTATGCTCCTCATGTCAGAAAAACATGTTAATGAAATATAGCCCTAAGATGTTGAAAAACCAAGTGATCATTCACTTTTCTTACAACATAGCCCTCGATTAGAAAACATTTAGATTATCGGGTGCTTAATGTGGTTGTATACATTAAGAGATGTCGATAAACCAAAGATTACTGATTACTGATTTTTCACTGACTTGTGTCAACAGACACTAAAAGAGATGCCGATAAACCAAAGTATCTTCTACTTACAGCATACCCCTTGTTTAGAAAACATGTTGATTAGTGTGTGCTTCACGTCTAATGTGTGCTTAACATCGTTGTATACATGTAGTTCTTCTGTTAATACTACACAGATCATGTGCATTTTCCACCAAAAATGGGCAGTTTATGATTTCGGTCCATGTACATGTTTTACCTTTTTCACTCATGCGTACATAACCAATACAACAGGATTCAACTCCTCTCAAGCGAAGAATTGACTTGGAGTACCCAATGGGAGACCAATATGAAAAATATGCGATTAGTTCTTAAGAATTCAAAACAAAGAACCAATGCAAGATAATTTAATCCACATTGCAGACAGTTAAGCATCGAATAAAGTTACAACACCGGATTGCTTACACAAGGATTCTTGGACTGTACAGCTTAACGTATTTCACACTTAAAAATTTTATTAACCAAAAAAATAATAATGAAACTAAGTACATTAAATTTACAATTACGCAAACAGTACCTGAGAATTTGAGGGCGTTAAGTCATAAAATGTTTCTGGCACATCCACCACTTCCCATCGAACAAAGTAAGCTGGTACTTGATGGAAATCACACTTACAGTTCAGTTTCTTCAATTGACCAATTGCAACATGGAGATCGGAACCGACAATATATATAGTTGAACCATTAGAGCTCACAGAGAAAGGCTTGCATATCTGGTGTGGCACCGGAGAGCCTGATACGGCAACCCAAGAATCGGTTTTAGCATCGTAAACCTTCAACTTCATTCTCTCATGGTCAGAAACTACAAACAAGTTCCCATCGATCACCACACTGGAACCTGTCCAACCTTCTCTCATCCCAACAGACATGACTTCCCAATTGTTAGATTTAGGGTCGTAAACCTGACCTCTAGGAGAGAACATGAAAGGCCACAGCCAACCTTCCGTGACAAAAAGCTTCCCATTAAGAACTGCTGCATCGTAAGCAGCAATGTTGGTGCCCATTCTTGCAATGGGATGCCAGTACCACTTAACGGGGTCAAGTACCTCTGCCAAGTCAAGTTCATACAAGTCTGCACTGTTCCCACCCACCGCATAAACCAGCCCATTAATCACACCACTACCAAAGAATGATCTTGCTGTTATCATCGGGCTCATAACACTCCAGCGATTTTTGTAAATCTCATACTTTAGGACCAGGTTTAGTGGAGAATCTCTATTAGGCACTACACCACCAAGAACCAGTAGGTTACCCTCGTTAGGCATGGAAACACACATAAACCCACGAGGGGGAATCGGCTCCTTGCATGGCATTGGTGGAATAGTGTGCCATGTATAACGAGTAAGATCAAGGACCTGTCACCAAGGATCAAACATCGAATGATTCATCGGTCAATTTTGCTCAGAATTTGCAGTTTAGGGCTTTTGATGTATTTGGCATGACTCTTGCTGACTGGAATTTTACAAATGTCTTTAAATTGGTCAACTCCACGAGCTTCAATATACAAGATATGTGGATTAACATTGCTATGTCTATCCTAAGCTATATCTGGCACACAGGAAATAAATCAGGCATGATGAGAAGGTGGAAAGCTATGCTGCAGGGAAGATTAAAATTCGAATACAGGCGAGAGAAGCTGCTGGCCATTCAAAGGAGGTTAAAACAGCTCAGGTTTTGAAAATAATATCAGTTCTGGGAATTAATGCAAAATAGGCAAACAACAACAAATCAAAAGCTGCTAATGGAGTCTGCCATAGTGAATAGTGATGACTTAAAAGCAAATTGTGATGGCTCTTGCAGGGGTAATCCAGGCCAAGGGGGTTATGGGGTGGTGTTTAGGGATGATGCAGGCACATTTAAAGGAGTACAGGTTCAAAACATTGGCTACACAACTTCTTAACGGGCTGAATGTAAAGCCACTTTGGCTGCTGCAAAAATAGCATTTACAAAGAGATGGTGGAGACTGGTTATAGTGACTGACTCAAAAGCTGCTGCTCAAGCTTACAGAAAAGATGAGATTCCTTGGCAAATGCATGCAAAGTGGAAGAATTTACAAAGCAAGTTGAAGATCTGAGTGCAGCATTCATGGAGAGAGGTGAATTTTAGTGTAGATGACCGTGCACATAGAGTTAGGGCTAACTCTATGGAGAGTGGTGTGAGGAAAGACCACACTTTCTGAAAAGAATAGAAGTGCATTTCAAACCTAATTATTACAGGTTCTGCTAGATGGATTCCTTTTTACAGTTTCTTTCTTCTTGCCAAGTGTAGAAATTGTCTACTCTAGCTCCTATCTAGATTGTATCTCTTCCCTTTTCAAAATAAATTGCGTACCTTTTGCAAAAAAGAAGAAAAGAATATCACATATCATATTTTAGTTTAGATGTTGGTTAATACTATTATAGAGGATACTTTCACACGCATTTTAATGACGTATATGTCGATGGGCATACATAGGCCCCGCAAATTACAAGGTTATTACGACACTTTCAACATCATAACTTCAGTTATTATTTTTATTTTGAATAAAATGGATAACTTAAAACGGGTACAATCATTCATATTTGTAATTCTTTTACAATGTTGATAAAATTGTTGGAATGACTTGTTTACATTGTGAGAATGATCTTAATGGTATCAATTTTATTTCCATAAAGAAAAAAATCTCTTATAAAGATTAAAATAATCTTTATGTGACTGATAAAGAGTGTCAAATGTATTCAACCATAAGCATGTCAGAATAGCTCATCCCAAAGCAAATATTGTCGGATAATATCGACATTTTCGACCCGATATATCCACCACAGATACTGAACGATAGTCCATTTTTCAATATAAAAGTTTAATATATTATCAGAAATATTGAAGAAACTTTGAAGTGAACCATACCTGCCACTGGATCTTTTCAGTGCATTTGTGAAAGGCAGTGACAAAGAGCCATGGATCGCGAAACCCCAACTCCTTCCTTCGGCTAAAGAACCTTTCCTTAGTTCCTAACAACATATTCCATCGCTTGCAGACAGCTCTACAAGCCGGGTGACTCTCCACTGGCAATTGAAGAAGGCAATTAAGGGCAATATCATCGGGAAGGCCTGGAATTAAAGGTTTTCCTCCATGTTCCCCCGAAAATGAGGATTGAGCTGCCGCCAATCTAAACATGGGCAATAGTGTCATCTGAGGATCTCCCAACCTTTGTACTGGAGCATGGTAGGACGAAACTCGAACACGCTGCATAGGAACTTGCTTGAAGATGAAATAAATTACATATGTCGACGGCCTTATCTTCCGAGATAAATTACATATATAAGATCTGTGTTTATGTTATTCTATGAATCCCTGAAAGAAAAATATCAATTCAGCACCTACTACAAATTCACTGGGGAATAAGAAATAATAAAAAAACTCATCAACTGAAAACATAGATTAATCAATAAAAATAAAACCCAACATATTCAACAACAACCAGTTCCTCTTCTCTATCAAAAAATTCAAGATATCTGATAACTAACACAAAATATGACTCTAAAAAATATTTTTAATTTTTTACAATATTCCAGATATTTGAGAACTTAACATATTAGAACCCAGGATGATAAGGTGCAAGGACTATAAACTCTGATTAAAAAGAAAGAAAACATTTTGGGTTATCTTAAAGTTAAACCAAAAACTCATATTTTCCCTTCTTTTGGTCCTGAATTTCAAGACTTCAAATCTCAAAGTTAAACCAAACCCACTCAAGAACATGTTTACCTCTCCTTTATGAGAGAGAGCAACGAAGATATCTATAATCTAGAAAAGAAAATAAATTGAGAATTTTAGCTGACCTTGTAGAAATGATAAGAGGAAGATCAAAAAGTATTCTCCTCACAAGTTGTAGGCTTTTAAATTGGATTCACTCTCCCCACAAGTCGTTGGATTCTCTTGTGGGCTTCGAGGTTGCTATTGCACGAGATCTAGTTGGGAGATTGACGGGCTTCGAGGTTGGTACCGAGCCCGGCCTTATGTCGCTTAGCCCCGCTCCTCTGTGGTTTGCACGAGCCCTAAAGGGATCTAGTTGGAAAATTGAATACAAAAAAGAAAAAGAAGAAGTTGTTGCCTTTTAAATACAAAAGTAAAGTCTGGTTTTTTCTACCGGAAATTATGAGAATAAATACTAGTTTTTGCCATCTTTACAAAATCGATACTTTGGCAAGCCTTTTCCAAAATCGATACTAAAATTAACAAATCGATAATGGTCTCACCTACTATCCCCTAGCTGCCACCCTATTCTCAAACATTAAATGTTGATGCGTAGTCTAATATGCTACAGTAATAAAATTACCTACTCACAAGATTACTCAACAAATGACAAAGTTATACCAAAACAATTACAAAGATATACATATCAAATGACAAAGTTCTCGCATAACAAATGATAAATAATACATAAAAAAATGAGAAACTATGCCACTGGAGTTGTTGAGTAGTCTAATCTGCTACAGTAATCAGAACAGTAATAAGAGGGAAGATTCCCCCCATAATACACTACTAACCTTAAAAATCAAAACTTTTCTTCTTATTCTTCTTCTTCAACAACAAAGCTTCTACAAAAATCTAAGCAGATTCTCCTTGATGTACTGTTTGTCTCCTTCATGTGCCAAGTCTTTCAACTATCGTTCTGCATTCGCTAAAGTTCTCACACAGAGGTTATTGGGAGGAAAAGATCGCTGCTATCATATGTTATTCTCGTTGCCAAAGACCGTTGTTATCCTTCTCTCCGACCGTTAAAATAATCATTTCAGTAAATATCATTTCTAATTCTGTATCCATCATCTCTAACTGTGTATCCGCATCATGATTTGTCCCATTTATCTTAAGAAAATATGTTATGCAAGATGATAAAATTCGTACATAATCATTTTTCTTCGACTTTTTAATCATCTGTCTTCTTTTACTATATCACCGAAATTATTCATTGATATCATTTATTTTGGTATTCCTATAATTTGTTTGAGGGATTGCTGAAGTTCAGTTTTATATTATTTTTCTTATTTGATTTTTGGTACTTTATCACCAAAATTGTTTATTTATATCATTTGTTTTAGGGATGAATAGAGTTAAGCTTTATACCATTGTTCATTTTGGTGGGGATATCGTACCTCCAAAGATCGAATCAATCGTTACTTATGTTGGAGGAAGTATAGAACTTACCTCACTAAGAGCGCACTCGTCATACGAAGATTTTGTTATACTCCTTGAAGAAATAAGCGAAATTCGTCGTGAGGACTGTAAGTTGTACAACTTCGTTCATGGTTGTGCATGCGCAATTTCATCAGTCCATGACTTTATCGTAATAATCAATATGCATAAAACCAATCCCGACACACCCTTTCACATATGGATTGTTAATGACCTTAGGGTACCTTCCCAGAACTCCCAGAACTTTATTTCTGATTTTTGTTCTTCGGGTAAAGGGTTGTCCACCACCAAAGATACTGGTTCAGGAAGAGGCTTGTTCACCACCAAAGTGAGGGGACCTTTGCGGCATAACTCATTTCCTGATCCTGAACCTGAATACAGGGGTTACCCTGAAACAAACGGCAGAGGGCTTGATCCGCGCAGGTTTGGACCTTTTGTGGATGATGAAAATGATTCTTTCGAAACTATCCGTACTGATGTTCCTCCCTCAAATGAACCTGTGTTAACTAATGTTCCTCAATCAAATAAACCTTTTCAAACTATACCTACTAATGTTCCCCTCTCAAATGAACCTTTTATTCCTCAATTAAGTATTCATCTCTCAAATTAACCTGTATTAACTAATGTTTCTCCTTCAAATGAACTTATGTTAACTAATGTTCCTCTTTCAATTGAACCCGAACCTATCATTGGACAAACTGAAACTTCAGGTAAGTTTGCAGAATTTGTCATTTGTGTGCTCTGTTTTATCATTTCTTATTCAATTTCTATCATGCTAAGTTGAATATTTCTCATTTATTTAGCTAAGTTTCAGTATGAGCCACAGCCCGAACAGGTGAAAGATCTCCTGGATTTTTGGTTCAAATCTGCTGCGTACACAGAGGATCCATATGACTTCAGTAAAGAGTTTAACATTAGTGATCTATATCGAGATAGGATTGAACTCAAGAATCACATAAGAGCTTATGCAGTTGTAAACAAGTTCAATCTCGAACACGTTCTGAGCAACGAATATAAAATCGTGGTACGTTGCAAAGGTCATAAATGTTATTGGCAGATTTATGCGACAAGGTTGGTCGGTTCTGCTATATTTAGAGTAAGTACTTATTGCTCCGTACATACTTGCATCCGAGTAGAAACTGAAGGTGAAAACGCGTATAAGGCAGCGTCTAGTAGATGAGTTGCTTCTATAATCAAGCAAAAACTGCGAAAAGGCCCAAACTACAAACCTTCCAGAATTATTGATGATATGCAAATTCATCACAATATTGATGTAACAAACAATCTTGCCTGGCATACAAAAGAAAAAGCCCATACTGAGGTATTATCACTTTATATGTCATTTATTCTCCCATAAAAGTCATTTGTACAACCTTTTTTATTATTTATTCTCATATGTACTTGCCATACAAGTCATTTGTAAAATATTGTTTATCATTTGTCTGCTCCACAATTTCATTTGATCTATGTAATTATTTCAGATGCGAGGCAGCTTTCAGCACGCATACCAACTACTTACGAGCTACTTTGCAGAAGTGAGGTTGGTTTACTCAGATTTTGTATTTGACATACAAACTACGAGTTGTAAGGATAATGGATTCACAAGGTGTTTTTGGTGTTTTGGTCCTCCCAAAAAAAACTTATAAACTATTGAGACTAGTTGTTGTGATTGAGAAAACTTTTTTAAAAGGGAGATATCGTGGGACTCTACTAGCAGCCATCGCCATTGACCCAAGTAATCATATTTTTCCACTTGCATTTTTGATAACAGACTCGGGGACCACCGAAAGTTGGACATACTTCCTGGAGATGTTTGGGTCTAATTTTCACGGTTATGACACTAGATTCGTCGTCATCTCTGATAAGAACCCCAAAATTATTAATGTTGTACCCAAGGTTTTTCCATTTGCAATCCATACGTTTTGCGCCTTCCACATAACTAACAACATTAAAACTACCCTCAAAAGCACGATGATCGCATTTAGAATGGCAGCAGAGGCCCTAACCAGCATTGATTTTGATAAACACATGAATGCTATCTGGAATACAGATCTAGTGGGTCTCCAATAGATACTAGGTATTCCCAAGGAAACATGGTCTAATCTATACATTCCAATGAGTAGGTACGTACGTTGTCACTCTGTATTGCACAATTAATCATTTGTTATATGAACAATAGTCATTGTAACTCTATTTACATTCTTATTTGTCATTTTTTTGCCATTATTTCTCATTATTTCTTTATTATTCCTTTTACAGTTGTATGATCTCATTTGTCATCGGTATACGCTCATTTGGCATTTTGCTTCTATGGTTTGTCATTTTTTCAGATACGGAGTCGCTTACACAAATCATGTCGAGAGTTGGAATAACGTTATTTTGAAAGTAAGAGATCTCCCTATCCATGTGTTTATTGAGGAATTGTGTAGAATCTGTTCGGAAATGTCCTACACGTATAGGGAGGAAGCAGAGAAGAGTCAAGCTCGCTTAACGCCATGGGCTATGGATCATTGTGAGAACAAAAAGTTTGTTACAGATTCACTAACCTGCAGGGCTTGTACATCACGTCACCATTTTTAGATGACTAGTTATGGCAGGACCGATTCTGTAAATATTGAAGATGGTACTTGCTCTTGTCATTGGTGGCAAACGATGGGTATACCTTGTGAACACGGAGTACGCGTTATGGGTCTTGTTAATGTTGATCAAACTACACGTGTCTCTGAGTACTACATAAATAATATATACAAGGCTGTTTATGAATCTATATGGATTCCTATAAGAGGAATTGAGCAGTGGAAAAATTTTAAAACTGATCCACGTATTCGTGCTTCTATTCCAACAGTTCGAGCCTGTCGTCCTCGCACACAAAGGAAGAGAAGGGAAAAAATGTCTGGTCTTGTTACCAAACTAAGATTTTGCAGTAGGTGTCGAAAAAATAGACACAATTGTCGTTCTTCTAAGCTTCTGCCAATCCCATCCGATGACAATACACGTCCGACAATGGCACCGTCTTTTACAATGAACACTGGGCTACCTGTCATCCCAGATGAAGATGTTGCAATCAGTTTGCATTGATGATTTTGGGTACTCTATGTATCATTTGTTTGGATGATCTTTATCGTCAGTGCTAGAAAATTTATCATTTGTCTAAATGTAACTGTCATATGTTAACAAAAAAATTCTCATTTGTCTTTCTCTATTGTATAATTATTTAGCACCGAACTGTCATTTGTACACGTAGAATATATCATTAGTTTGTTTGTATGATCTCATTGTTTGCTTCTGAAGTGTCATTTGTGTATGAATACTTTCTCATTTGTGTGTTTCCATGATATTATTATTTTATTAAGAACTGTCATTTATTCTCAAAGAATTTTTCATTGTCTGTTGAATTTTTATCTTCAGTTTTGTTAATTTCATCATTAAACTTGACCCTCCTATATCATCATTATTTTCTTACAGAACTGCGATTGTTTTGTTTGCCACATACCAAACATAAACCACTACTAAACAACAAAAAACAAACGAAATAGCACCAAACAAAAAATTTATTCATTCATACAAAGGCAAAGTACTAGTTACCACAAAAAATGAACAAACTAAATACCAAAAAAACAAATGTTCACAACTCCTCCTGAACACGTTCCGTGCATTTCAGATCACGCTCCAAAGTCTGGATCTTCTGCTCGAGACAACTAATCTTAGAAGCCGACTCTTCGCACAGTTTCTTGTGCTCATCCCGGTCCAACTTTACGGCGTAGAGCTGATCTTCCAAGAAGCGCATATGGAACTTGAACTCTTCAAAACCCTGATCTCTCTTTGCTATAGTTTGATGCAGTTCATCCTAAATATGATCGAACGCTCCTAATTTCTCTCTAAAGTCTTCGTAATGCTCTTTAGGCATTTGTGCTTTCTTACCGGAGACATCCTTCTCCATTAGGCATAGTCTATTCAGTTTGTAGAGACGTTGGTCACGCTGATCTTCCTGTATCCCTACCGACTCAAACCAATCGTATGGAGTGTTCGAAGAGACATGGCTAATTTGAGTGGAGTACGACATTTTTCTTCAGAAGTTAAAAAAAATTTAGGGTTTAGGGTTTGAATAGTTGAAGAGTTGAGAATAGTTTATTTAAACTTAAAACTTTTATAAGGGAAGAGTAGAGAATATGGTAAAAGTTATTATTACTTGGTTCGGCGTCGTCGTTTCTTGTTCTTCACATAAGTAATATGAGTATTTAAACTGAGTTGTTTAATCAATTATCATTACTTGTCACATCGATTTGTCATATGTTAAAGATAATTTTGCATTTGTTGTTAAGCTATATATCATTATATCTTTCCAGACCTCTCATTGTTTAGCCATAATATATCATTTCTCTGTTCAAATGTTATCACCAGTTTTGTTAAGTTCAAGATTTATCTACCATTATTGAAGGAGTTTTTATCATTGGTTTGGTTCCCTTATATCATTTATATCTGATAGATTTTCCCTAGCAAAAAACTGAAACGAAACAAAAGAAATGTTCATACAAGGGAAACATTCGAACAATAATAACAACAACAAAAAAACTAGAAACAACCCAAATGTTGACAACTCCTCACTTGAGGAATTCCGATCACGTTCTATAGCCATGATCTTCTGCTCGAGACAGCTAATTTTACAGGCCGACTCCTCCCATAATTTCTTGTGCTCATCTCGGTCTAACTTTAAGGCGCAGAGCTGATCTTCCAAGAAGCGGATATGAAACTTGAACCCTTCAGAACACTTTTTTTTCTTTTTTATAATTTTATCCAGTTCTTCATTCATTTCATCGAGTTCTCCTAATTTCTCCTTAAACTCTTCGTAATGTTCTTTCAGCAGTTGCGCCATCTCACCGGTGACATCCTTCTCCATTAGGAAAATTCTATTCAACGTGAATAGACGTTCGTCAACCTAATCTTCCTCAATCCCTACCGCCTCAAACCAATCTTGAGGGGTACTGGAAGGGGCACGGCTAAATCGAGTGGAATGGGAGTGTGACATTTCTTGAGAAGTTTTAAAGAGTTGAGGGTTAGAGCTTTAGTTTAGGGTTTTTTTTCATTTTTTATACTTGGGAGAATTAAGACTTTGAATCACGCGTGGCAGGGTTTAGGGCTTAGTGTTTAGAGTGGCGGGAACCACGTGGATGTTTTGGTTAGATAACTTGTTGAAAACGTAATCAAAGTTGACTTTAAAAATGACTTGTCAAATCTTCTGTAAAGGCAAGAATCTGTCGACTTTAAAGACGGAGATATGGCATTTGTTGTGACCAAGGGTATCATCGTTATGTGTTAATTTTGATTTCTTTATAAATAGCTTGTCATAACCTTATACTACATAACCTGTACATTTGCTTCTAGTTCTCAACCATTACATACTTCCCTACCAACGATGCATTCCCTTATTTGTTGGTGCAGTGAAAATTATGATCTTCATCTCTCACGTACAAGCCTCAACCCTAACCGCAGGTTCTGTCAATACGCTCGTAAAATTGGTGGGTGTGGTTTATGGGCGTGGGTAGATGAGGTGAAAATGTGCGATTGTGGTCACATTTGCAGAGTCTCTAAACCGCTCGGTAAGAGATTCTACCATTGCCCACAATACCATTGTCAGTTCAAAACTTGGTTTCGAGAATCATCTACGCCCGATGATTCTAAAAGGCCGCAGTCATCAACGGCAGAAGACGTCATAAATTCTGGCCAAGGAAGCAATCAGAACCTTGGCACTATTACATATGAAACTTACACTCAACTAAGGATCTCGGAGGTCAGAACGAAGATGCTACAAGATTTTTTATCCAAGTTAAAATCTCTAGATCTTAACAAGTAGAGAAATATGTTGGAGTGAAGTGTAATATGCCTTATCTTTAGTGATGTTAATTTCTGGCATTTAAATGTTAAGCTCTTAAGGATCAAATGCTAAGTATTATATAATAAATGAGAGAATTTTAATAATACAATGCAATTTATGGATTGTAAATAACAAAGACCAAAAAAAAATGACAAATTATTTGTTGTTGGATGACATATATTTCATTAAATAACAAATAATTTTCCAATGTTCCTTCATCATTTCCAATGGGTTTCGTCAGCATTAAATACTACTACTGTGTTGAACAAAATCTGACATTTGGATTTGATTCAGCATTAAATACTGATGTGGTTTTATTGGCAAGTACTTCTTTATTCCTTATATTCTTATTCAGCAAGTACACTGTGAAGAATATGGTGACCACCAGACGCCAAGCGTATGAGGCTAGGGTTCTTGCCAAGATTCAAGAGCTGCGACTTCGATACTTTGGGACCCAGTCCCTTGAACTTCCTACTCCCATTCCAGTGCATCCTACCTTCCATGGGATGACGTATGAATAGGTAGAAGAGGTAGACGACGACTATTATCAAATGCAGCACTTTTACTATACGGTAACGACAGAGCAGGGGAGGAGAATTGGTCTATGTCTTCTGGCAGAGGATGTTGTTACTGTGGCGGATGAAGCTCCTGGTATGCGTCCGATGATGTTTAGCCGGTACCTTGAGTAGGATCATAAGAAGCGATGGTAGGGTGGTGGGGGTTACAGAGAAGGAGACGGTGGTAGTGGTAGGGGAGACCAACCACCGCCACCACCTCCGAGTGCATAAACTGATGTAAATTGATGTAATGTAAATTTAAAGTTGTACAATATTCGAGCTAATGAAAGTTTCTTAATTTTTTTGTGCCCAATGAGTTATGGCAAGGTACCCTAAGTTATACACAATTAATATCATTAATTTATATAACCTTTCTCATTTGTTATTCCTTCTTTGTCATTCGTACAATACATATTTGTTAGAATAGCTAGTCTATATAGTTGGATTGTAATTAATTTTTCATTTCTTATTTATGATTTGGCATTTATGATCATAGAATTGTCATTTGCTAAATATTATTTGGCATTTGTTATCAAAAAATTATTGTCATTTGTTTTAAGAGATTTGTTGTCTATAAGTTGTCATTTGTTAATTATGATTTGACTTTTTCTATACAAGATTTTTCATTTGTTATAAATAATTTGGCTGTGTCTAGAGTAGTTACTAGGGGAAGAGAGGGAAAGACGTATTGATTAACGTTTGTCAGATTAAAACCCCAAGTCTTAACACTCTAATCTCTTTATCTTCTTCCATCATTTCTCTTTCACTCTCTCAAGTTACAAGACTTTCAACAATGTCTAATTTCCTTCCCTTAACTCCCCCAACAACGGAGTATAATAATAGTGATGAGGGGGAGCAACCAGCCTACTACACCTCAGACGAATGTCCCGAAGAGGACTTCGACGTCGAGGAAGACCGAAAGTTATTGGAGGGTGGTAGTGGTGATGATGATGAGGAAGATGATAATGAGGACGATGATGATGAGGAAGATGTTGATGATGGGGAATATGATGATGACGATGATGATGATGATGCGGATGATGAAGATGAAGATGAAGATGAAGATGATGAACCTCCTCCTCAGAAGAAGAGGAGGAGATTATATTAGGTTTTTTTAGTGGCTCACTTTTTGGAGGGATTTTTTTTGGGAAGAAGCCTAAAAATATACATTTTTGGGGGGCTCTTTTTGGGGTTTTTATGATGATGAATGTTGAATGTTGAATGTTGAATGTAATTTACTTAGTTTTGAATCTTTTGATTTATGTTTTGTTTCGATATAGTTTTTAGTTGACAATGATTTGTATGATAGTAGACAACATTTTCTATGATTTGTTATTTGTTATCTATGAAATATCATTCGTTATATTTGATTTGGCATTTGTAATGTGAGATTTTTTATTTGTTATCCATGATATATCATTCGTTATATAAGATTAGGCATTTGTTATGAGAGATTTGTCATTTGTTATCTATAATATATCATTCGTTATATATTATTTAGCATTTATTATCACGTATTTGGCATTTGTTATCTTAAAAACAATCATTCGTTATATATTATTTGTTTTATAGATAGACAACATTTGATGTAAGTAAATAGTCGATTTGGTTCTTTGAACATTAGTATCGTATCAGTATGATAGTAGACTTCATTTAAAGTTATAAAAATTAGTTTTCAAAAATTTGTCATTTGTTAGCTATTATTTGTCATTTGTTAGCAATAATTTGTCATTTGTTAACAATCTATGGTCGATTTGGTTCTTTGAACATTTGTATCGTGTCTGTATGATAGTGGACTTTATTTGAAGTTAAAAATATTAGTTATCAAAAATTTGTCATTTGTTAACAAATGACAAATTATTGCTAGCAAATGACAAATAATGGCTAACAAATGACAAATTTTTGAAAACTAATTTTTATAACTTCAAATGAAGTCTACTATCATACAGACACGACACAAATGTTCAAAGAACCAAATCGACCATAGATTGTTAACAAATGACAAATTATTGCTAACAAATGACAAATAATGGCTAACAAATGACAAATCTTTGAAAACTAATTTTTATTATTTCAAATGAAGTCCACTATCATACAGACACGATACAAATGTTCAAAGAACCAAATCGACTATAGACTGTTAACAAATGATAAATTATTGCTAGCAAATGACAAATAATGGTTAACAAATGACAAATTTTTGATAACTAATTTTTATAACTTCAAATGAAGTCCACTATCATACAGACACGATACAAATGTTCAAAGAACCAAATCGACCATAGATTGTTAACAAATGACAAATAATGGCTAACAAATGACAAATTTTTGAAAACTAATTTTTATAACTGTAAATGAAGTCTACTATCATGCAGACACGATACAAATGTTTAAAGAACCAAATCAATCATAGATTGTTAACAAATGGCAAATTATTGCTAACAAATGATAAATAATGGCTAACAAATAACAAATTTTTAAAAACTAATTTTTATAACTTCAAATGAAGTTCACTATCATACAAACACGATACAAATGTTTAAAGAACCAAATCGACCATAGATTGTTAACAAATAACAAATTATTGCTAGCAAATGACAAATAATGGTTAACAAATGGCAAATTTTTGAAAACTAATTTTTATAACTTCAAATGAAGTTTACTATCATACTGACACGATACTAATGTTCAAAGAACCAAATAGACTATTCACTTACATCAAATACTGTATATCTATAAAACAAATAATATATAACAAATTATTGTTTTTAAGATAACAAATGACAAATACCTGATAATAAATGCCAAATAATATATAACGAATAATATATCATGGATAACAAATGACAAATCTCTCATAACAAATGTTTAATCTTATATAACGAATGATATATCATGGATAACAATTTTCAAATCTCACATTACAAATGCCAAATCAAATATAACGAATGATATTTCATAGATAACAAATGAAAAATCTCTCATAACAAATGCCTAATCTTATATAACGAATGATTTATCATGGATAGCAAATGGCAAATCTCACATTACAAATGCCAAATCAAATATAACGAATGATATTTCATAGATAGCAAATGACAAATCTCTCATAAAAATGCCTAATCATATATAACGAATGATATATCATTGCTAATAAATGTCAAATTTATTATTACAAATGCCAAATCATACATAAGAAATGAAAAATCAATAATAATTAAACTATACAGACTATCCACTCTAACAAATATGCAATATACGAATGAAAAAAAGATATAACAAATGAAAAATATTTTATAAATGAATGATATTACTTGTTATAACTTCGGATAGATAACTTTACAAAATTACATAAATTATACATACAACAAAATGGATGTTAAAGTTTCAAAATAAAATCTCCTCCGGCTGAATTCCCAGCCTCAATATATCATTTGCAACTGTATAACGACATTCATTACCATCTATCAGATCTAGAAATTTTATTCCCCTTAGGAGATTATCCATAAAGACAAGCATATAGACCCCGCCGTCATTACCATTTGGCTGTATTGGACATTTCCCAAAACGAGTTGTCCATTTGGGGTTTAGTCCGTAATTCTTTACCTCTGAACCAGTAGGTGGCCTACTACGATGGGCAAAATCTCTCCATATCAACATTTTTGGGAGGATCGTTGATATCTGATCTTTAATAAGCCGATGTCCAGAAGATAACTTCTTCTTCCGTGCATTTGCAATTTTTGAATCTACCATTGAATCGTAGATACATATTTTTCTTGCTTTACAGGATACAACACAAAGGACCCAGTGACTGTCATTGATATTCCAGGGAATGAGTATTAATTCCAAATTGACCACTTTTAAATTTCCTCGATAGATGCAATTAGAAAATGTACGATCCCATTGCATAGATGTAATTTGTTCCCAAATTGATTTTTTCTTCAGTTCTACACCTTCTGGAGAGGACATATTATAAGTCCAGACATTGAAAGCCCTGCCAATATATTGATAGGCAAAGATATCCGTCAGCACAATTCTTTCGTTTTCTGGGCGGGCATGATGTTGTGTGTCAAAATATTGAATCAGGGCTTTAATGTACACATCAATGACCTAAACAGAAAAAGAAAATATCAAATTAGATAACAAAAATGATAACGTTCAATATTGCAAATGACAACAAAGGCAAAACTAATGATAAAGTGCAATCGAATAACGGACGGACAATTTGAAAACAAATGGTATAGACTCTTGTACAAATGACAGAGGAAATGAAATAAATGATATAAATACTTCATTGTCCAACCATTGATTTGGATATAAGGTGTATAGAGTGTTAAGGCAGACAGTTTCTTCACCTATCATCATATAGGTACTCTTGTTGCTCTTCTTAGCTTCAGGAGATAATTCATCTTTCCTCAGTGACCAGACTTGGTCCACCTAGTTTTTTTCATCCTGGGAGATGGGTCTTTGAATAAAAGATTCCAATAACACTCCCAGAAGAAGCTCGTCAAGGTGAGCATGCAATCGGTTCATTTCACAAGCCATTTTGAAGGCACTTTCATTAATTTCTTCCTCAGTTAGTGCATGCCATTTTTTTAAGGTGACATCCACTTCTGACTCCATTAAATCAAGCTGGAACAGATATGTTGAAATAAGAAAAAAAAAATATAAATGTGCTTATTACATGAGAATGAGTAATAAACCAGTTGTTTGGTTTAAAATTACTTCATACATTGGTCTGGTCAACAGCCATTTGTTTTATTACTTGCTCAGGGTCTGGTTTATTCTGTGAATTTCCATCATCATCATCCTTGCCTTCAAACTCATCCTCTTTATTCTGTTCCACCTCCTCTTTACTCTCTTTAGTCTATAAATAAACATACTACAAATGATAAGAGTCATACAAGATATGGGAAAATAAACAAAAGAAAAGGAGAAGTTACCAGCAAACAAATGATAAGTTATCTGACGAGTTTCATCTTCAGTTTTTTCAACCTCCAGAGTCTGTTCCTCGACAGATACAGCAGTTGTTTGGTTAGCACTAGCCTGTAAATAAACATACCACAAATGATTAGAGTGATACATGATATGGTAAAATAAAAGAAGAAAATGATAAGTTACCTGATAAGTTTTACCAACAACTTCCTCTTGGTTGAAGAATACTATATCAATTTTTGCTACCTCTGCAACCACCATAGTCTGTACAACAAAGGTTAAGGAAGAAATAAATTGAAAAAAATGGCATGGATAGGTGATGTTAATATTATTATGGATAGCTCAATACAATTAAATATTAGTTGCAGTCAGATAACTTGAGGTTATGAGTCATCTTGTTCAGCAAATACCTCATGTCAGGTTGTGCACCTTTTTTTCCAGTATAATACACCACTACAGTTGGTTGTTATGAATTCTCTTCTTCAGCAACATCATCAACTTTCTCATCACCATTCTTCGATTCTTCCATCTGTAAAATATGATATACATACTACGAATAGTAAAATTAAATAAACAAACAACAGGGTAGCATCAAATATGGTAGATAGCTCTTGAACTTCTTCTTCAGATTTAACTTTCTCCTCGACATCTTTCTTAACATCATTATCTTTTTCTTCACCCTTCTTCCACTTCACATACAACAAATAAAATGAACAAAGACATCAAAAGAAGTGAAAGTTTTGGAAAAGAGAATGACGAAGACAATTTCACAAATGCTAAAATATATTGAACCAATGACAGACATCTGAGGAAATGGCAAATTATATAAAGTAAATGCCAATATGTAATAGACAAATGCCAAATAAAATCATATAAATGATAAGTAGTAGCAAACGGATGATACCTCTAGAAGATCACCATCATATTCAGACGATATCGCATTGGAATTTACTTCCCTCCCAACTTCAACATCATCTACCATTAAAGCATTTGCCACCTCCAATATCTCTCCAGGCGCAACTTGCTTAAGCAAATTTTTGGGAGTTGATTGAATATTTTGAAGTTCTGGGAATTACACCCGTCTCTTCCTTGGCACTCTATTAGCCAAGCCCTTCTTGGGGATCTTGGGGATTAAGGCTTTCAATTGGATCAGTGGGACATGATCAAATTGTTCATCAGTCAAAACTTCTTTCTTCGAGCCTTCAACCTTTTTCTTCTTGTTGGGCACATCAGCTTCTTCTGCCTTCTTCTGCCATTCTCCCTTACCTTTTTTTTTATTCCCAGCTCCGCCTTCTTCCTTTTCCCATATTCTTCCTTTTTTTGTTCTCGCTTGCGTTTTGCGGTTTTCTCAGGAGTAGAGAACTGGTAATGCCCAAGGAGTGTAGTATCTCTAAGTGGTAGAGTATTGTCTCTTATAGTAGACATCGAAATTCATTCTAACATTTTACCATGAGTATGCAACATTTTGCCATGGTCATCCAACTTCAGTAATATTTTACCATGCTCCTCCAACTGGGAGCATACCCTAACCACTACAGCTCCGATCTCAGTGGCAGAAAAACTGCTACCTATTACAGGTACAACGGCTGCAGGTGCACCGACTGCAGGAGCACCAATTGTAGGTGCTTCGATTTGATATCTTTGAAATATTTAAACAGATGACGATGACAAAGGGCAACTTAGAAATGGCAGGAAATACTCTAACAATGATAATATGCATACAACAAATGAAAAAAAAGGACTTCATAATGACAGAAAAATCTAACAAATGTCAAGATGGGAATACAAAATGCCAAAACTAACAAATAAATTGATAGGAAACCTAAATCAAATGATAAAGAAGCAATAAAATGAATCAAGATCATACAAAGAATGGCAGATTACCATGGCCTCTTGCACAAGATCTTGCTGCATGTTAGTCTCAGAAGGCATCATTGCTATTACCAGCAAATCGGGGTTAACAAAAAACTTTTTAAACGTCATAATTTGGCGACGCTTAAAGGATGCCATCCATCATCCCTGTAGCTTTGGGAACAAATATATGCATTCGTACATTCTTGGAAACTTTAGGCTTGGAATAGAGAGAAAAGTTCATATCATCAACACCCAGGTACATCCGTGCAGTGATAAAGCTTTATCCGATTTTTTATCAGCGGCCGATCGATATTTGGCAAACTCCACTATTTGCCTCCTCAATAAATTATAGACTTGCTCACCCCAAGGGAATTTGTTGAACTGATCTAGATCATCTACCAGATCAACATACCTCATCTCAACGTTTCTCCCCTTGTTCGGGAGGAGAAAGGATAGTATAATTTTTAACAAATTTAATCGAAGAACATCTTCTGCAAAACGAAATAACACAATGTAATGATAAGAACCTTATAATATAATGAGCCAAAAATGGCAAATACAATACAAATATTGGAGGGGTGAGAAATACAATGACGGACGATGATAAAGCATACAACACAAATGATAAATTAGAGCCTTACCCTGATGTCTTTCCAATTTTGCCTATTTTAAAGCATCAACAATTTCCTTCAACCCATATGTATTCTTCTTCTTGGGGAATCGCCTCATTCTGAAATTTGTTATATGCTCAGGATCAACAAATAAGAACTCGTTTGCAATAGGCGAGACACGTAGCCCCAAAATCAGGCAAGCATGAATGGGTTTCATCTGAATTATCGTCTCCCTAAATTGGAACTTCATATCACCAAGATGACGATCGAATATTTCTACAACCAACGTCGACATCGTCGCTATTGGATCAATCAGTAGTAAGGGTGCAAAGCAGGTGGCACGAAGAACACCCTTCTCTTCTTCAGGCAGAGCTGTTAACATTTTGTGAAGTCCCAAACCTGTACACCGAGAGGTGTAATTTTTAGCATTGGAGGGTGCCCTTCTTGGCTCTACCCTTCTGTGTTTGGTTCTCGTCGTCAACTTGTTTATTCACTTCTTTATCAGACTTCACTATGGAAGAAGAAGAAAAAATAGACTTTGATCAAACACCTGGTAGGCAGTAGTGACAGATGATTTGCCACTTATATAACACTGAAATTATACAAATACAGAGATAATTTGCCAATGATTTTTGAGAAAACGGTTTGTACGACGAGGACGGTTTTTACGCTCGTCAATCGCAAACACGATTTGTAGAAATAGATTATTTTTGCGGTTTTGCAGTGGTCATGCAGGAAGAGAGTGTTTGAGGAATAGGAATGGTTTTTGGCGCTAAAAGCTAAGCGAACTTGTGTGAATCGCACTCTTTACCTAACCCTGGAAAACAGTAAACAAATGCCAAATAATACTATTGATGGTGACAGAATCTGCATTAACCAATATAACTGATGGTTTAACGCATGACAAATTGGTTTCAACGAATGACAAGAAATGCATGTAATGGTGACAGGGTGTGCCTTACACGTCTCGAAATAGTAAGGACACGTGTAGATCGAGGAACGATAAAAATTGGGCACGTGGCGTGATAATAATATTTTTAAATGATTTGAACTTTTTTTATTATTAATTATGAAGTGACATTCGAACTAGTGGAGCCCACGGCCTTACCTGTGGAGCCCACGGCCTAGAAACCTATTTTAGTATTCAAACAGTTGATATTTTTGAAACAAATGGCAAAAATGTATAAAACAAATGACAAAGAAGACTGAACAAATGGAAAAGTTATATAAACAAATGACTACAAGCTGTTAAGAAATGACATAGATGTCTGAAAGAATGCTAGAGTTGAACTTAATAAATGACATATTCTGGTTTGCAGCAGCCGCGCAGACGATTTGCCATTGTTTGTTCCACGAGTTGAGTAGAGTAGAGTACCATAATTTCCTCCATGCCCAAGGAGTAAAGTACCAGCCTTTAATCAAATATTTACTAAGCAGTAGTCACACAGACGGTTTGTGACAAATAATCGGGACGGTTTTTGCGGTTGAGTAAGAAGAAGAAACTGTTCGATGAATCGGGATCGTTTTTGGCTCCAAAAACCAGACGAACTCCTGTGAACCGCAGGTGATACGTAACCTTAAACGATGAGAAATAGTAACAGAATTGGTGAAAGAGTCTGCCTTCTTATAAATAATAAATATGTTCAAAGGTAGGACAAAATGTACTACAACAAATGACAAGTAGTTTATGAGATGGTGATAATGTCAGCCTTCCTCGTACACGTGGCTTGATATAATAGTTTTAAATGAGTTAAAGCATTTTTTACAATTTTTTATTAGGCCGTATGTGACATTTGTACTTGTGGAGCCCAAAAAGAGGTAGTTGTCTGCTGTAATATTAGAACTTTAGTAGGGGCAAATATGGTTTTTCCTTTTGTCATTATCGATTTTGCAATTTATTGTTCACTGGTCTGATTTTGCAAAGATGGCAAAAACTAGTATTTATTCTCATAATTTCCATTTTTCTACTCATTACTAGTAGAACAAACTTTTTTTTTTTTTTTTGCACTAGAGGTATTCGGGCCACTAGTTCTTCTAAGGTCAAACTGCCAGACTAGGCACGTTGGCTTGCAGCGGGAATTAATACCAACCTCAAAACCCACCAGTGGTGAGAATCAAGCCCTGTACCCCATGTAGGGTTACCACTGAGGCAACAACAGGTAGTTGGTGCCAAAACATAAAACTTGGGCACATCATGAACTGTGTTGAAGGCCTTTGTTGCTATTCGACAGTCCTCGAGATGCTCGGCAATGTAGATTAAACCAACATGGTTCGATGAAGGTGTCGTAGTTTTTGAGCCACCATATCTATTTATGGCGAAATGGTGCTCTAGTTAATATCATGACCGACGGAATTTACAAAAGATATATTGATGACATAATGAATAATCGATTATAATGATGGTTTGAAGACATGAATTTAAGAAGAAAGTGAAGGTCTTGATAACGATATTTGAGCTCAAATTTGCTGTGTGAACTTAGGACTTGGGAGAGTTGAAAGAGAATGGGATTTTTGTTGGGAGAAATATGCGCAAGTTGGGAAAATGTGGAGGTAATAAAGGGGATTTATGGGAAATATGCGGTGAAAATGAGAAAAATGATGAAATTGATAGTAAATTTGTTTTCTAATCTGAAAAAAAAAAAACTTATACACAAAGGGGTGATTTTTTTTTTTTTTTGAAATTTATCCGTACTACAGTGAAACCTAGATAAATGGACTGCTATAAAATGTGCAAATATAAAGGTTGTGTAATTATATAGTTTGCTATTATAAAGGATGTTCATTTGGGGACCAAATTTTTTTTGTGCATTTAGAGAAATTGTGCCTTTATATAGAGTACGATAAGACTAGTTTCACTGTATTTTTTTTCCGTCCCCCAAAACTACTATATGCTGTGTAGAGATTATTAAATTTCGTCAGATGTTTAGATCTAAAGTTTACATTTCATATATGAATCAGTCGAGACAACACACAAAAATTGAAACAAAGGCCACCAACTATACTTATCAGAGGTTACCAAACTATTAGGAAAACAACAACATAGACAACAAAAAAATAAAATAAAATAAATAATCAGAGTTTTTGAACTATGAGTACCGGTACCACCTCCTTGTAAATATTTCGTTAACATGTTAACCTTCCACCTTGTCAAGGATTAATTAGCACGTATTTACAAGATACTACGTTACAAAATGAACAACATGAAAATTTGCATTTTGAACTTTCATGTATCCTTCATGCTTCCAAGGCGTATTTACAACTATACTGCAATGTCATTTTGTCTGTCAGGAATTGTATCTAGCTCGGATAGTGGCTAACATTCATATTTACAGTCTACAACTAAACACACACACACACACAAAAACCCTTCCATCCGAATTTGCCAAGATTAAGAGCTTAGTTAGAGCAATCCCTAGCCCAGTGTCCAGACTTACCGCACTTGAAGCATGCATTTGATGTAGTAGACTTTCCTCCGTAATCACTGGAAAAAGCAGATGAAGGCTGCTTGTTGGAGCAATCTTTTGACCAATGTCCTTGCTGGCCGCATTTGAAGCACGAAGAACCACTTGAACTGCTGTAGCTTTTGTTGTTTGCATCATTGAAGTTACTATAAGCTTGCGAGTTATTTGTTCGAACACCGCCTCCTGACGTCTGCTCACTACACCACTTAAAGAAGCCACAAGCATTTACCTGAAATGAAACGAGTATGCATGAAGCCACAAATGTTGTTTTCAGTATGCAAATCTTGACACTAAACAAGAAATTTTATTACTACAGCATAAAGTAGAGCAGAAAAGGGATCATGATGTCGTATGTTTTAATATGAGTTGCTGTGATGAGAAGCTGTTTTTATCGTTCATTATGAGGAAACGCAATATCTAGTTTCCCTACTTCTCGACAATACTATGACTTCCACTTCAAAACAAACAATGTAGCTTACATATAGACGAGTTAAAGGCTGATTTGTGTGCAGAAAGTCTACATATCACCATGGAGATGATTTACAAATTGGTCAGCACAAAAACGAGCATCCTCGTAACAGTGTCACATTATCCTTATCTCAATTTGACACAATTCTAAGAGTACAACAAGATCATAACCATTGATCTTTTTGACCTGACCATCGAACAGAGTTGGAAATGGCCCAATGACTGATTTTCAGGAATTATCACAGAAGATAAGCAGACTGGAATTTGTAAACCGTGTTTGATACTCTCATAGGGAGATTATCCCCGTGATATCATAAACCTTCTTACATTTATTCTAAACCTTTTCACTTTTTCTTATAGATACTAGTATGTAGGCCACATAGTGATTGTGCTAATCAGTGATGAAAGGTCAAATACTGAACAGACAAATTTTCCAGTTGTAAATGGTTGTTAAAAGTCAAATATACAAGTTAACTACATTGGTCTCAACAAACTTTAAAAGCCAAAACTAACACTTCATTATTTCCCACCATAAAAAACACACATCATCACACATCAAAACAACTACTCACAATCTTATCTTTCCCTTCAAATCTATTTGTTTTCTCACCAAAATCTCAACATATCAATACAATCTTATCCCTACTGTACAGTACATTACTTTTAAAAAATATTACTTCAATAAATTCAAGCAGATTTGAGTGTGATTCTCAAACAACTCCACCTACTTTGATCTTAAAGTTAATCAGTTAATTACACAATTAAACCACAAGAACAACAATTAGAAGAACTTAAGACACTAGAAATTTATAAACCCATATATACCTTCAATTTTAGCTTTGATTTTCGGATTAATTTTTGCAAAACTAAGAGTATGATAAACTTGAAGAATAAATAGAGAAGATCCCAATTCTAGGGTTTTGAAGGGGAGATCTGGAGAGTGGAGAGTGGAGAGTTTGAGTATCAAAAGAGAGTTTGTCTTTGAAAGGAAACTATTTTTCCGCCGATTAAATTTGGAGAATTTGGTACCACGTTACTGCTTTCCTATAGTTTGTTGAAGAAAAATGCCATGTATGATATTATGATATTTTGCCTAGTAAAGAGGTCGCCAAACTTGGCGAGTGAATATGACTTTGGGTAATTTGTCTTTTAATTGTTGAGTAAGATGCAGCTCATATTTAATGTTTTAACTCTCCAAATTTGGCTAAAAGTCATAATACTGAGTCAAGTGCAGATGTTCTTATTTCACTCTTCAAACCAAATTTAATACTTATGTAGCAACCAAATTTTGGTTAGAATTAAAACAAAATCTACCTAGAACTAAAGGATTTTATGGGAAAGGTGGCATGTGGCATTTGGCGAGTAATTTTTTAGGAGTCCAATGCAGTGAAAAAATTATTTGACTTTTATTGGCCAATTAAGCCAAATTTAGTGATTAATATTTGGGGAATCGACTACAGATGCTCTAATAAACTTCTTTTGGCATCGTTCACTTGCATGAGTTACTTACCTTACTTTGTTAGAGTTTATAAAATATTTGATACAAGACGCACAAGTCCCCAGGAAGACTTCTTTCACGCTTGAGTTTGCATCAGATTTAGTATCAGAACCATCAAAATTTTGGCCAATATCTCGCATTGGTCTCTTTAATTCCTATTCGGGAAAGATGAATAACTTTGCAATAGAGTTTTTTTGAAGGATAAAGAACTCATAGAACAATGCAAGAAATCGATTGCACCTTACCTGGTGTCGCCGAACCCTATACCACCGGCCGCCAGCTTTCGAGGGCCCGAACCCGAAAACCTATGACAATCGTTGATAGCTAAGGCCGTCAAAGCCACCTACACTGGTCAGCCAGAATATTGGCAACAAACTTAAGAAGCCTAGCGCTGACCAGCAGATCCCGAAGACGCGAAAACCCTCCCCGTGGAACACTCACCATTTTTACTACCTCCAGACAATTTCTGTTATGTACTGCTATGCATCAGGCATCTCTTGAGAATTAAACTAAATCATGGATTTGAATCAATGCCTTCTACTTTTAGTAGCGTCATGATAGACTGGTTCTAGCGAGAATCTCCAGATGGTACCATGAAGCTATATTTGATAAGAGAAAGCAGATGGAGGAGATACATGTAAGGGAAGCTATGTTATGGCAACAGAAAGCAAGAATTAAATGGATCAAGGATGGGGATAAGAGCACTAATTACTTCCACACTATGACAAGATTGGAAATTCCTAAGAGTCAAATAACTGAAGTGAAAGATGATAGTGGGAATGGTTTGGAAGACACTGAGCAGATCAAGCAATATATTGTCTAGTTCTATGAAAATAAATTCAAAGCAAGCCATGTGAGTATGCCAAAAGCTCTACTTCCTGTATTACTACAAGTGTTACCGAAGATGATAACCAGCGGCTCTCACAAATTCATGAAGAAAAGGAGATTAAACTTGCAGTGTTTAGTATGAATTCTCAAAGTGCACCTGGTCCTGATGGTTTTGGTAGTTCTTTCTATCAACCATTTTGGGAGATAATTCACACTGATGTTACTAATGTTGCTTCTTTTTAGGGACAACACCTTGCCTATAGGGTTTGACTTCAACTTTATTGTGTTGGATCCCAAGGAGAAAAAATGCAAGAAGACTTCAAAGCTTCAGGCCCATATGCTTGAGCAATTTTTGCTTCAAGACTATTACTAAATTCATGGCTACAAGACTAAGAAGAATTGCATATACTCTTATCAGTCCTGAAAAAGCGGCCTTTGTTCCAGGTAGACATTCAAAATACTATTGGTATGGCCACAAAAATGGTAAATGAATTGTCTAAACCAAGAAGAGGAGGTAACTTGGGGCTAAAGATTGACATAACACAGGCTTTTGACAATCTCAGTTGGGATTTTCTTATTAAAGTGCAGCGGCAGTTTGGGTTCAAAGCTACTTAGTGCTTTTGGATGTTGACTTTATTGCAGAATGCTAGGATTTCAATACTGATTAATGAGGGGCCATGTGGGAACTTTTCTGCTACAAGAGGGCTTAGACAAGGGGATCATCTTTCTCTCCTTCTCTTTGCTCTGGCTGAAAACTTGCTTAGTATTGGTCTTTCTAAGATGGTGGAGATGAAGCTACTGCAACCAATGTTAACTCTGAAAGGTAGGTCGGCTCCAATCCACCTTCTCTTTGCAGATGAGCAGCAGGTTGGGACGGGAAGCTTTTATCTTACCAAGGGAGATTCATGCTAGCAAAATCTATCCTAAGTAGCATACCCATCTACAACATGGAAGACATCTACAGGTGGCTTTCTAGTGTCATTAAAGAATGTGAAGCTATAAGCATAGACTTTTTGCAGAGTGGTAACCCATATAAAAAGAAGGTGGTCATTGCTGCATGAACGAAGGTTTGTATGCCTGCTGATGAAGGAGGGTTAGGCCCTAGAGGGCTAAGAGACACCAACACAGCTTTATTGATGAAATTGGCATGGAGTATTTATACATGTTCTTCTCAATGGAATAGTTATATGAGGTCAAAATACTACAGAAGGGATGGTGAACTGGTTACTTACTACAAGAAGTCTTCAATGTGGCCTGCATTAAGAAAACATTTCAATCGATTGGGACATTGTCGATACTACAGATAAGGAAACAATGATGTAAGTTTTTTTTCCCTTCTATTATCCGCATTTTCTTCTTAAAACGTGATACACTCAAGTTGTGCACTTTCCCTAACACCCACCATTCTTTTTATAAAAGAAAATTTTATTGATGACAAAACGAGCACACACCCTATACAGGGGAACAAGAAAAGAAGAAGAAGATACACGCCTCACCAAAAATTATGAAAAATATCAAAAATTCACCAAAAGGCCACCCCTTGCACTCAAGATCCATCAAAAAGTGCCCGTAATCCACTTCACTATAAGAGACTCAATGTATATCCATGTCATATCCGTCGCAGCTTTACTACACCAAAAGATGAAAGCTTCAATAGAAACCATGACCGAAGTTCTCGACTTTTCCTTCCCTTCAAACTTCCTTGATTATTTTCGAACCATATAACCTACATCCCCGCGAAAGGTAGAATGCGGCATAACACCTTACCTCAACAAAGTTTTCCGTCTTCCAATGTGTTAAGAGCTCTTTAACATTCCAAAAATGTGGTCATGATATTGCTAAACACCTTCATATCTCGCCATAATACACACCATTTACATGTAGTTGAACAATTTTTATAACCCCAAGTGTTAAAATGGGTAGGGGACAAGATTCTTTAGCAAAAATAGACAAGCATGTCATTGCACAATCTAATCTGGTAATCAATACGTCATTAAACATTCAAATTCGACCAGATAGCGAATTGTTATTTGAATTAAGTAAGAAATTGGCTTAAGTTCTACAAATTTGCACTCTCGGTGTAAATATCATTAATGTACTAAGATTTATGATATTTCTACTTTATAGTTTCAGTCCAGGTCAGAAATAATGAACCAGTCATAACTGCATTTAATCTTAAGTCAAGAGAATATGCTTCGAACCTGGTTAGCAGGACAACGATAGAACTGCTGACCGATGTTGTTTCCAGTCTTTGCTGTCAAAATTAAGCAAGAGCCTGCACTGCAAGGACAAGCAAGATCGGGGAATGAAGAACTCGGAGCACCAGAAATAGGAGTTCCCGTTGAATTGTCACACCACTCAAAGAATCCACAGCCTCCGTTTTCCTGGACCAAAAATTAACAATTGAATCATAGATGAATTAGAACAGACTAAAAATTCAAAATTTATAAGGAAATAGAGAATCTGTGCATTAACTTGGTAATTAATGATGCACAAGAACGAAAGAAACACCCTAGTAATTCAGTCATTCTAACAAGCCAAATTAAAGAAACAATATCATTGTAATGTACCATAACATACACCCTTTTCCTACAACTCATGGTCATCAATCTCATAACTACTTAGCCTTCATCCTCGCTGAATTTAAATATATGTACTGAAATTTGGAGCAGATTATGCACCAACTGCCACGGCTAAGATCCTCCATCAAATCATAGTTGCAATCATCAATGCAAGCCTACATCTCTACAGGCAAGCAACTTATAGAACCGGACACGATCTAAAACATCCCACCTCTGTATTATCGATATGAGAATAAACACATTAACCCTAAAATGAAAGGTTTCCCCTCAGTCATTTCATTCATACCCTAGTTCTTATTCTTAGACTTAGGTAACTTATTAATAATGCCATAACTCAACAGTGTTGTAATTTGCAGTAAGAACTTAAAAACTAAACTAAATCAAATATCAAATACCTCTCTAACAGGGCATCGGTAGAACTTGCGCCCTCGATTCTTCTCAGTATTAGCAGTGAGAACTAAACAAAGTCCCAAACCACAAGAACATGGCTTCTCCGCCACCCCAGACGCCGAATCGCCACCATTCCCACCTCCCCCACCAACACCCACTACTCTGGTACCAATTTCACCACAATCACGAGCCCAATGCCCTAATTTCCCGCATTTGAAACACCCATTGATGCCTCCACTCCCACCACCACTACTATCAGCGACAAATCGGTTAGTGTTGGATGAATCTGAAGTGGGTTTCTGATTCCAGAGATGACTTTTGCTCCCTTTGAGAGCTGCAGTGTACGCTCCTTCTCCTACTACTGGTGGATTGTGAGTGTGAGGTGAAATGATGATGGGTGCGACGAACTTTCTTCGTTTGTTGTTGGCTTTGGCTTCGACTTGTTGGAGTTGGGATAGGAAGTCGTCGTCTAACACTAGCTCCTCGTAGTCCGCCATTGTTGAGTTGCTCTTGGTTTGAACTTCCAAGTTTCCCCAAAGTTCCCCTAAAAGCATCTCTAACAGAGTTTGGTGGTGCTGCTGAAAGTTTTGAATCCAAGCACGGAGCACCAACCTCAAGCTTGTCAAAAACTAGGGGGGGTTTGTTTTTCCAGTTGAAATTACTTACTACGGAACGAGTTAGCCAGTGTTCTTATTTTTTAGCCTCAATCAAAACTTTAATTCAACAATTTTTAGCATGCAACGAAAACTTGCTTACTGGCTTTCATTCAGCAGCCAACAATTTGGCCTCAATCAGTATTCAACGCTTTTAAGTGTAAAAACAAATACCCCTAAGACTTGGGCTCCTCTTTCCATTAGGTTTTTATTTCCAAAAAAATATATAGCAGAACTAAATCGATCTAAAACCCTCACCCAAGTCTTAGTTGCGTAACCCAAGGTCCAAACTGTCGAACCTAGTTTTAGGCATTGCTGAACAGTTTTTGGTAATGTGGTTCTTGATAGCACCATTTTAAGCTTTGTAACACTAAGGTGGTGTTTGTTTAACATCTGAATTTTTAGGATAAATGTCAATTCGGAGTGCATTCAGGCAAGTTCCTCAGCCATTTCATCAACAAGAAGGGGATTGAATTGCCGACCCAGATCAAATTCGAACTCTCCTCAACATGCCATTTCCGAGAACAAAGAATGACGTACAGAAACTCGCAGGCAAGATAGTTGCTATCAATCGATTCGTTTTTAAGTCTTCAGATCGATGCCGATGGTTGTTCTTACTACTTCGAGGGTGTACCAAACGAGGAAAAGTTCAGCCCAACGAAGAGATCCAATGGACAGCAAAATGCGAGACAACTTTTTAGGAACTCAAAACCTATCTGGGGAAGTCTCCCATCATGAGCACCTCGGTAGACAATGAGGAACTGATCATCTGCCACACAGTTATAAACAATTCTATCAGCTCGGTCCTCAATATTCAACTTGAGGGCAAGGTCGAAAAGCCAGTTTATTTCATCAGCAAAACCCTCACTCCAGCAGAAACGAGGTATTATAAAATCGAGAGACTCCTTCTAACTCTTGTTTACACTTCACAGAAACTCAAGCACTACTTCCAAGCTCATTTAATCAAAGTCATGACGAACTACCCACTTTGGAGAGTTTTATCTAAAAAAGAAAAATCACTAAGAGTGCAACAATGGTCAGTAAGTTTGGGAGAACATGATACTAAGTTCTAACAGCGCCATTCAGAAAAAGGTCAGGCCGTTATCAATTTTCTCGTAGATTTTCCTGTGGAAGATCCTGATTGGGAGGAGTACGATCCTGACTTTATAGAATAAATCATAGAAGATCCACCCGCCAAGCCATTTGACGAACTAGCTTAATGGATTACAAGGAAATGGTAGAGACTTCTTATAGATGGTTCAGCAGGACCCGCAGGGTTAGGAATTGGAATCATACTGATTACCCCTTCCAACGACAGAATCAAGAAATCAATCTCCTTGGATTTAGAAGCTTCCAACAATGTCACAGAGTACGAAGCTTTAATTCATGGACTCGACTTAGCACTCGAGCTTGGTGTCCCTGAGCTCTCAGTCTATACAGATTCTTTACTCATCGTCCACCATTACTTAGAACAGTATAAGAAAAATGGTAAGATGATCAAATATGCATCCCTCGTTGTCGATAGGATGAGCAGATTCGCGAAAGCAACTCTCAACTATTTACCTCAAAGCGAGAATAGACATGTCAATTCCTTGGCTTATTTGGCTGGGGTCTTGGGTACAGAAGCATGATATCTACATATCGAAGTGATATCTACCCCAGCAGTAATCTCCATTCTGTATGCACGATCAACACTGGGGGCGTTGAAGAGGAAGACGATGATTGGAGAAAGCCCTTTATTGCCTACCTCATTACCCGAAGAACGAATGTGACAAGCCCCTTCCAACTAATCCAAAAGAACGCCGACAGTTGATCGAAAACTCAAAGCATTATACAGTTCAGAACGGTCGTCTATATCGCCGATCAGTGACAGAGCCTTATCTCAAGTACATCTCCAAGAAGGAGCCGATGGAATGCTCAAAGAATTACATGACAGAACTTCTGGCTCCCGCGCTGCAGGTCGATCACTTGTAAACAGAGCAATTACACAAGGAGTATTCTGGCCAGGAATACGCAAGAAAGCAGAAGAATAAATGCGATACATGTCAACGATATGGACACAGGATCAGAGCCTATGTACTCAAGCTACATGCAAGCAAGGCATTCTGGCCATTCAAGCGGTAGGCGCTCAATCCCGTGGGAGAATTTCCCAATACACCAGGTAATCGACGTTTCTTACTTATGGCGACAGATTACTTTATGAAATGGGTAGAAGCAGTTCCTATTTGTCAAACTAGAGAAGAAGAGGTCATCTCTTTTATCTGGGAGCACATTATCACACGATTCGGATGCCCCTACCTGATTCAGATTAATAACAGGCCGCAGTTCACTGGAGAAAAGGTCGTAGCCTTCCCCAGCAAGCACAACATCATTCATTCCTCATCCCATCCATACTACCTATAAGGCAATGGACATGCCAAAATTACCAACAAAACCATAGTGGAAGGACTCAAGAAAAAGCTTCAATCACAGAAGAAAAGAAATTGGATACGAGAGCTTCCTCACGTCTTATGGGCATACTTACTACATCAAGATAATCAACCGGCTATTCCCCCTTCCTCCTGGCTTATGGCACAGAGACTGCCATTCCAACAGAGTACCACCATCCTGTCAAAGATCACAAGCTAACAGACAAAGAAAATAAGTTCAAGCTAGCCTGCAATATGAATTAGATTGATGAAACTAGGGAACACGCTATTGCCAACCTAGGTTGATATCATCATATACTAGCAAACTTGTACAATAGAAGAGTTTGAAGCCGTGAGATCCAAATCGATGATCTCGTCCTCAGAGAGATCCCACAAAGCAGAAAAGAAGTAAACGCTAAAAAACTCGTAGAAAATTGGAAAGGTCATTTCCTCATCGTTGTCCACACTGGCCTTAGATCATACTACCTCATGACAGAAAAAGGAGTCCGAATCCCAAATCCATAAAATATTAGGCGATCGAAACGATATTATTGCTAAATCCCTAGTTTCTCCATTACAAATTACTCTATTCTTGTTCTTTCTATTCCAAAAGTGAGATTTCAATCTCCAACACATTCTATTCTACTCAGTGAAAATTTCCAATTTTTTCCCACATTACTTTCTACTTACGTAGAATCTACAAAATCTCATAGATTTAAGCAAAAGTAATACTAGCTTTTAATCGACCATCTATACACATATTAAAGCAAAAGTAATACTAGCTTTCAATCGAACATCTATATAGATTTAAGCAAAGGTACTAGTTTTCAATCGACATCTGCACAAATTAAAGCAAATGTCATACTAGCTTTTAATTGCCTATTTATACATATATCAACGATTAAAATGAAGGTAATACTAGTTTTCAATCAATGATCTCTATTATACAAAAGATATAACAAAAGTAAAACTAGCTTTCATCTCTCTACATGTCTACAACTATAGAAGTTACATAAACTACAGGTCACTTCTACATGTTTTTTTGCTAATGGGAGGTCAGCTGCGCTTTCTCCTATGTAGGAGGCCGTTTAGCCAAAAAAATTGGAGCTCGGGTAGTTATTACATTTCTGCCTTGCTCTACCAATTTTGTAGGTCAGGAACCTAACTCCATTTCCATGTTGTTCAAGCAATTTCCTCGATCTATATCAACATTACAAATACAGCCTCGGAATGCCACACAGTCATGCAAGGTATCCCTTTCGAGCTCAAGCCTCTTTACTTTTTGCACAAAATAAGTTATAACAGCCATTAGCTCCCTCGAGTATACCTCTTCCAGACCAATCTTCTCTCGATCAAGCATGACTATCTCAACAAACTACTCTCTTAGACTCTGATAACAATGTCACAATGCCTTATGTAGAGTGTTGTCCTGCTCTACGCGTTGCCCTAAGCATATTATCACCTCAGTTTGTTGTACTATTGTCCCTGCTATTTTATCCAACTCAAATTTATTCATCGTCCCCAGCTCTTCCACTTGAGCACGAAGTGCCACCAACTCTAGCTCGTTTACATCACTTCCCCCAACACGAGCTTTCTTTAGCAGCTCATCTTTCCTCTTGATCACCCCCTCTAACTCTTGCTCTCTACGAAGAGAAACATCTAATTTATACTCGCTCTCTCTTCCTCTCCTTACATGAGCTTGTACACAACCTACATCATCCTCAACTCTGTAATTCGAGCTGATGGGTTAACCGCACTACCCTTAACAGTCAAGACCTCGGCGTCATTTTTTTTCTTCTTTGACCACTCTCCAGCCTCGACCTTCTTGGCACGCGAAAGGGCTATGGCCAAATCCACCTTCAACCTTGCAACCCTCTCATTCAGCTCGTCACATCATTTTTAGGTCATCTGAAGATCAATATCTTTAGTAGGCATGGCCTCACTCCACTGTTCGACTACACTTTCTGAAGTAGTTAGATCATCTCGAGCCTTTACAAGTTCTTTTTCCTTTTGGGCCAATCGATCCTTTAAACTGACCACATTTTCTTGCAACTCATTTTCTGTCATTACCCTACCTTTGAGCGACATCTACTTCTTTACCTTTCACCATCAGCAAGTCTACCCTACCTTTGAGCTTCGTTAGTTCAGTTTGCGCATCTTCGAGCTCCCATTACAATTTTTCTAATTTAGTGTCCTTACTTTCGATCTACCGGGTCAGATCGTTCACAGTCTTCGTCATTGTGGCAAACTGGATTTGTACTTTGACATATTGATCCTCCACATCTTCATATGCCTAATTCATTCTATCAAATTCAACCTTAAACTCATGATTGTATTGAAGCATTTTTTGTTCGCTCAAACGAGCAGTCTCTAACTCGACCTGCATTATCAAGCTCGATTCAAGAATACTTCACAGATACAATCAATACATAATACAGATAACTTTCAGATTTCTAACAAATTTCTATTTCTGACATGCCAACAAGCTGAGATTTTACTTCGCCCTCAAGTTAAGGGGTTATCTCACATAAATGGCAATAACATCTACATCCTATTTCAAGGTATACAATTTTTATGCTATAATTTTCTAACACACCGAGATAGTCTGAACATGCTTAGTTATTCTAGTTCATTATGATCTATATCTTCCTTCTAACTTTACTTTGTAGCTCTAAAGTAACACAGCATACAAGTCATATATTTCTAACTTTTTTCTAACATGTAGCTCCGCTTGCAAAGTCAAGAGAGTTGTTGAGGCATTTTTCTCCTTTGCGGGCTTTTTCTCAAAGTCCTCAATTCTGTGGTGCATATCTTTAAGTTCCTACAAATCAACATTTATAAACATCCCTTAGCCAATCTTAAATTTATCCTGCAACTCAATGTATCATACACTTCCAGTTTTCAACCGACACAAAAAATACAAACAAACTCCAAACAGTTTTACTCTACCTTCTTGTTATCTCCCTCACGGTTCTCTAGGTCAGTTCTAGCAGAGACTGAATCTAACCCTATTGCCACATCTGGGAGGGAACTACCATCAACCTGAAGCTCGTCTTCTGCTTCGGCCTCTTCAACAGAGTGCCCTGCTATAATGGCTTCGAGGTCAGCAATAAAGTACCCCACTTCGAAAATTTGGCATCTAAGGTTGTCTTGAGCAGCTGTAACTTTATCAACATTCTTCTGTACCTCTTCAGTGAGCTCGCGTATCATCACCCGATGCGAGTACTTCACAGAAACCATGTGCTTCCTCTCCAAAGCCAACTCAGACTCAAGTTGAGTCATCCTCATCTCGAGGTCGGCTCTCCCGCCTTCAAGCTTAGCCCTTCCTTTCTCAAGCCCAAGACAGATACCCTTCAACATACGAGCACCCTACAACAGAAAAAAAATACTTCTTAGCACAAAAACAAATACAAACTTTCAACATTACAAACTGACAACAACTTACCCTGCTCAACTCCAACTGTGCGGAAGTATTCAGCTCCTCAGCACCTCCTCGAGCTGCCAGCCTCAGCCTATTCTCCACGGCCAACAGCTCGTCCTCCTCAACAGGTCGGTTCTTAACAACCTTCGCCCCGTTTGCAGCACCAGGCAAATCTACCTTCCTCTTCTTCGTATTCATCTCAACCTCACCGCTCACCGTGGTCCCCGAGGCCGAGCCACCCTTCATAGCTTTCCTATTGGGGTGCCTTTGAGCTAGCTTGCTCGAAGTAGTACCACTAGAATCAGCTGTCAGAGACATTAAAGTAGCATTCCGTAATACCTGACGCTCTTCCCCGTCCGCTACTTTTTTCTTTCCAACTCCAGTGCTTGTCATTTGTCTTTTAGCCAGAGACTTTTGCACTTTCTCCGACCTGTTGTTCACTCGTTTGTATCTGCTGATACCGAGCTCTTTCAGGACAATCTCGAGCTCAACACCTTCTCAGGCTACAATATCTATCAACAATTCTCTTCACAGTATTTGAGATCGAGGACCTGCAACATAGCACAACAAATTGTTAAACAAACATAAAACGTCCCTACAACTACAATAGTTCGATATCACATACTATTACTTACTTTTCTTCAAAGTTTTATACATAAGATACATGGGTTCCTCATCCATTCTCTGAAGACAATCACCTTTTACTCATATCATATTATAATTCCAAACTTGACCTGCTGAATTCAGATCGAAGAGCAGAGGCCGCGAAGAACTAGAAGAGAAGTACACCCCTCCAGTTGCCGTATAATATTTTACAATATAATACTGCAAAACATCTACATGAGTTATTCTCCTCTCCACCTCATTCTCCTCCCACAATCTATTCAGATTATCACAAACGTTTATTACCTCCCACACATTCCCATTCAATTGGGCAGGACAAGCCTAAATGGAATTCAAAATACCTTTAGCAAGATTGCTAAGAGGCAACATCAGTTTGTATTCTAACTGAGAAAGGTAGCACAGAAAGCCCTGATCTAGGTCTCCTTATACATTCCCATTAAAGTACCCAAAGAAGATCGATTTCTCCACTCTCCTCTCCAATTTTCCTAATCTAAATTGGGTAACAAGAAGAAATATTCTTCCCTAGTTAAAACAGTACAACCCCTAAATGACATCCTAGCATGTTCTACAATATTCCCCCATTTCCCACTTGAACTACCATTAATTTTACATAATTCTTTGAATACATTAGACTTTGGAGGATAGTATAACAAATTATCAGGAAAATCTAGAAATTGTACAACTTGTACTTCGTTCTCCCCCTCAGAATCTACATCTATAGTTTCTATATTTTTAGACTCACCCATATGACCAGAGGTTGACGTCTCCATATCAGGTGAAACCTCCATATCAAACATAGGCTTGAGGATGAGGCTTATTTCTATTACAGAGTCTCCTCATGACCCAACCTACATACAGGTCTAGGTATTCAGTTAATTTTCTCGATCATTATCTTTTGTCTATACCTTGACACATACACATTTATCATACGCATACACATCTATCATACATATACATACATCATATACATATATATCTTTTTTTATACAAATCAAACAAGTTTTTCAAAAGTTTACTATAAATAGCAAAAATTTTAATATTTGAAAACCCATGAATGTTGTAATTTCTATTTCAAACTTCACAATCACAAAACCATAACTCAATCACTAACCTTCAACGTCTGAATGTGAGTCAAGAGCAATGCCCAATCCATCTTTTACCATGCCACTGTGCAACCAATGTCTTGACTCTGTCTCCACTACCTTCTCCCTCCTTCAACGATGATTACATTCATCCAATTTCTCACTCGAATCTCTGCAACTTAATCTCTTATCTCTCCCTCTATTCTTTCATTTTTCTGAGTTTGATAAACGTTTGAATGAAGAAGAAGTGTTATTTATATTTTATCTCTCTAATTGCTGGTAGTTATTGGGCCTCACACAAGCCGCCTTCAGTTTTGGAACCGAGGCGTCCCTTCCATAATTAATGTCAGACGTTTCATACCTTTTTGGTGAAAACACCTTCCCATCATTATCCTATATCTTATATTTAAATACTTTTTTTTGTCCTACCCAAATCTCTCTCTGACTTTCTCACACTCATGATGACTCTATACTCACACACAATCAAACTTTTTTTACCTTTACACAAAAGACAAAAATTAAAGCTGATATGATTTTTCTATTCCTACTTCTGCTATTTATAGGTCTGCTGATGTCATTTCCAATGCTATAACATTTCAAAATTTAATTTTTTATTGACAAAAGTTTTTAACAACATTTACAACAAAATAGGAACAAATTCAGAAGAAACATTCTAACTACATTCCAATTACAGTTATTCGATCTAAATCAGTTCGCTCCCTCATACATAATCACACATGAAACATCTAAGATGCCCTGGAGTACCATACCTAATCAGTTCACCCACAACCATCTTCTTCAGCTATCTCTTTTACAACAATTTGCCTCACAGCAGCCTTTCGAGCTTCAGGCTCCAACACCAATTTACAGAATATCTATGAATAACGCCCAATCTTGTACTCCCTCGCCCTCGCATCCAACCCGTCAAACCAGATTTCAGATTTAGGCAAGTTAACATCATAATCTAACCGCCTGAATATCCTCTTCAGTACTTCTGCAATCTTTATTGTTAAGCGCCCCTCCGAAGTATGACGAACTCTTTCAGAACGAGTCCTTACCATTTTTATTTCTTCCTCCTCTCTACATAACCTTTCCAGTTTTATTTATACACCTCTTGAAGATAATACCAAATCCCCCACATTCCGTATATAGCATAATACCTATTTACTCCACTTTTCCATAACTTGAAACCCTAAGATCATGACAAAATGACTATTTGAACTTATCTTTCCAAATCGACCTCACTATATTTCAAACTCATTTTCACAATCTCTCCACTATGTTAGACATTTCCACGATGCCACAAAAGCTCAATGTTCATCTCTGCACATTCTATTATACATAAGAACGATGCATCATAGCTCGATTCTTTATACCTCATCAGTTCGATATTCGTGCCACATATCACTATTTCACATGTTCACATATATATTCAACAGGTCGACTAATATGTTGTACGGAGTTACATTATCACAGTTCGACTTCTTAAACTCATTTTTAGTTCGTTTTCCAAAAAAATTATAAAAAATATTACATTTCAATATTCCATCATATTTTTCTTCTAATTTAAATACTAATTTCTAATTCGATCTATCAACGCAATTTTTGCACAAATATCTTTTTCATTAGCTCAAATATTGCTTATAGAATTCTTTGTAGAGAATAAGTTTTTCAAATTATTTTACAGATCGATCTATAGGTTACATTATATTTTAGTTTTTAACATTGTTATATACCGAAACTCTTCTAAAAGAAAAGCCAATACAATGGTTATCCTATAGCTTAGCCCACCTCCACTACAACTTACTTCCATAAGAAACTGAGGAAGCTAGTTTTCACAGTGCCTGAACTAACCTCCAGTATAAAATACTCCTTCAAGAAGAAGAACGATGATTGTGCAGAAGAAGATTTATAATCTCCATCTCCCTTCTCCACCACCACCGTTTCTTTCTCCATAACCCCCACCACCTTCGAGTTGGTAGAGATTAAAGGAGGTTCTACTTTAGAACCCACTCCCTCATAGGATACCGACAGTACTTCTTGTTATGTACGTCGGCCACCACATCTGTCTCCTCAACCCTAACCTCCGCCAACAAGCGAAGGCATATCCGACGTTGCTTCCTGAATAGAATCACATAGTGGAACCTCCATATGTGGTAGTAATCATCCTCAGCTTCAGCCGCTTCCTCCTCTGTCATCCCATGATATGTTGGTGGTACCGGAATAGGCATGGGAATCTCTAAATATTGGTTGCCAAAGTAGCGCCGCTATAAATTTTGTAACTCCAAAAGAACCCTCGTTTTATATGTCTATTGCATGGTCATTACCATTCTCATGATAGAGACTTTCACAGGAATAGGGTACTTTTACAGATATGACAGATGCTACAGTGTATTATTTATGCCAAACCCACATTCAATGCGACGATCGATTTCCAAAGCAATCGTCATTCAAAGAACAACTTTTACTGGGAAAACAAAGCGTCAAGTACATCAATCCTTTCTAAAGTAATAAATGCAAAATATAGCCTTCCATAAAGAAATATCGAGTACCCAACCAGTTAAATTTCCCATCAATACTTTCTAACTTCCAACATCAACAGTCAAAAGCTTTTTTCTCAACCAAAGCCACCCGTGCCTCCAGTTGTGAAGGGGCGATTGTAGGAACCTATCCCTCGACCTAGTCCAAACTCGAACTACCTCGATATCAGACTCACGCGTTAGACATGTGATATGTATAATCAACATTAACACCTAGACCATGAACTGATAAAGAATGTAGATTGAGCACTACAACAAAATATGAACAAGTTGAAGACACGTATCTCCTGCAAACTAGCAGTTACACATTCAACTACCACTTACCCCATTATCCGGAGAACGTGCTTCGACACGATAACGAACTGTAAATATGGTATATATAAAGAAAAAGTTCTAGAGGAGATAGGGACCAGATTTTCTAGATTCTAACACAGGAATTTTTAGATTTTAATCACCATAAGAATATTTATTTCAAGATCAAGCATTTCTAGTTCGAGAGATCACTTGTAATACGAAATCAGCCTCAAACAATAAAAGTTACAGTTATTAAACCCTAAACTCGAGGTCATTGTTTTTTTACATATTCAAAGGTTTTCTACGCTAAATTAACTATGTTATTTCTTGAATTACATTAATTTTTGTCATAGATACATATGGTGTAAGATCTACTTTTGAGCTGCAGAATTAGGCCATTACAATCTCCTCTACCACCGTGAAGAACTCTCGAAGGAAATGGTATGAATCTCTCATCTCTATCTCCAATTTGATTTGTAGAGAGCTTCAATTTTCTCTAGTGACCCAAACAAGCTGAGTTTGGGTTTTTGAGTGGTTTTGATTTGAGCCATCTCTCTCTCAAAAATATTATCTTCCCTTCATAACTTTGATTGAAAAGCATTCCCCCCAATTCTTTGTTTCTGATTGTGTGCCTAATTCTTCAAGGTAATTGTAGAGACCTATCCCTCGATCTTATTTAAAATCGAGTTATCGCCAGTTCGAATTACCTCTATCTCAGACTCACTCATTTTTAACATGACTTCTCTCCAGTCAACATTTCAACCTACTCTACAAACTGGTGAAAAATGTGGGTCAAACTTCAAACTGAAAAACCTTAACCAGTCAAAGATACATGCCTCTTACAAACTCGTCAGTTACTCAGTCAACCGCCATTAACCACATTGTTTGGAGAACGTACTCCAGCACGATGAAGAACTACAGAGAATGTATAAATTAAGAATAAGTTCCATAAGAGACAATGACCAGTAAAATTACATGAGAAATTACCAAGAAAACTACTTGTTCTAGATTCTCATAAACATTCAAACTTCTTAGTTACAAGGTTCAAGCATTTCTAAATCTAGAGATCACTTGTAATAAGATATCCGCCTCAAGCAATAAAGATACTTTTACAAAAATCCTCCACTCGAGGTCTTGGTTTTTTACCTATTCAGAGGTTTTCCACGCTAAAATCACATGTGTCATTTCTTGCTTTCCATTAGAATATTGTCGCAGGTTCATTGATGTGATAACAAATTTTAAGCCATTTCGAGCTTACAAAATTTGGCCATTATATTTAGTACCGTCTGTGGGAAATATTACATTTCCACGATATCCTAAGGCATTCTTTTACTACAATTTTCAATCATGGTTACTTCCAGACGACCGGCTACAGGCATCCAGCTTGATGTTTCAGTGGAGCCGGAACAACTTACAAAATGACAGGCGAATCTCAATGCCGAAACAGAGAAATACGCTGAGCTTGAATTTCAGTTAACTAAGAATCGGTAGCTTTGCGAGAAAGAGCTCGACACAGAACGACAAGCTCGTTTGACAGCGCTCCAACGATATGAAGACCAGATGACAATAATGCATACTGCCCTAGAGGCTTTACAAAATACTCAGCAACCTCCTCCCACAAGAGGTCATGGTCAGTACAAGAGGTCACGATCAGTTGCCAGAGACCTTTCGTGTTTTTGTAAGGGAAAGATTGGGACCTCGAGGAGTCGTCAGTAAAGTTATTTCCAGGAATATTCAGTACAAACCACAGCCCTCCATTCATTTGGGTGGCAAAATTTAGTCTGAAGCCAGCCGAGGTCACTGAATTTCAGTCCGTCAGGAGAAAGAACAATGACCTCAACATCATGTTCCAGTACGAGATCGTTTAAGTGAGGGCACTGGTACTCATCATCCATAACCTGCTCGTCCAGCGATTCAACCAAGACGTCATTACATCATGAAATAGCATATGGATCAACTTATTATGGAGTTGATCGAAGTACAAGTTTTGGGTACCGCCGACAATATCACAAAATTATAAAGAAGTCTGACTGCTAAAGAACTATTCAATATGGAGATACCGAAAGGTTTCCATACTCCAAAAATTTGTAAATACAAAGGTACCGACTCGAAGGAACACATCCAACAGTTTGTGATTCATTGGGGTTGTATTCCAATCTCAACCACATCCTTTGCCGTCTGTTTGCCACAAGTCTGCTGGATGAGCCACTCCGATGGTTCAACTATCTCCCTGAGGATTCTATATATACATTCAACCAGCTGCAGAAGCAGTTTATCAAGATATATGCTCACAACAGGGACAAAGAAGAGAATTTATATTCTCTTATCAGTCTCAAACAATCACACACAGAGAAGCTCGAGGCTTTTGCGAAGAAATTTTAAGAGCTCACGTGTAAAGTGGATAACCTAGATAAGAAAATAGTTGTTACTGCTTTCACCAACGCGTTCCAGCTCGACTGTAAGGCCAAATAGTTCCACTTCCTCTACAAACCTGCGACCTTGGAGGATATGATCACCAAGGTTAACAGTTACATCGACCTAGAGATGATGATATTTGTGCGACATAAATCTACTAAATCCGTCATCACCACCAAAGGTCCATCTGCAGATTGAAGTACTAAACCAAAGGAGGAACATGGAGATCAAAAGCGCACCAAGGGAAACACTGGCTACCCTCAGAAAGGCAGCCCGCCAAACAAACCCATCTTCCTAAAGATGAACGTCCGAATCTCCACAATTTTTCTACTACTTTTGAAGGATAAGCTCTATCGCGTCTCTCAACCACTGGAACCAATCGATAATCAACCATAGTGTCTGTATCATAAGGTAAACTATCATTCTACTGATAATTGTTATGCTTTACAGATATTGTTCAAGTAAATTTTTAAAGAGGGACGGATGTTCAAATATATTATCAACCTGGAATCATACAAAGATGGCAGCTATAAGAAGCAGCTTGAAGTTATTCAGATCAATGATCAAGCTGAGGAAAAGCATATTTACCATATGCACCACAACAACATGATCGAAATCAACCAGATCACCAATTCTAATAGATCCAAGCACAGAAGACTATCAAAGTGCTGCAATCTCATACCTCAAGACCAAAAAGCCAAGCTTCCTCTTGAGTCGAGCAATCGCCAGCTTGGGATTTCCTTCGAAGATTGCGATACTAGCCATGCCAAATTCTTACATCATGACGCATTAGTAATAATGCTCAAAATGAAGAAGTTTGTCATGTACACGATGATGATCGATACTGGAAGCGGTATTGAGATTCTATTTCAGAGCACTATCGACCAAATTGGATTGGCTGACCAAGTTATTTAGAGCGACACCAATATTAGTGGGTTCAATGGTTCTAGAGAAAAATGAATAGGCAAGATCATTTTACCAATTACTACAGGACCAACTACCATCGACGTTGTCTTCTATATCATCAACGCCAAATCTCGTTATCTCGGGATTATGGGCCGTTGCTGGATTCTCAACATGGAAACAATTGCTTCAACCTATCATCAAGCACTCCGATTCAAATACGACAATGGTATTTATGAGATTAGGGATAGTCAAAAGCTCTATCGAGCTTATGAGAATACCGTCTTTGTTATCCTAGATACTCCAGACAGATTTGCTGCATAGTAATTACAGGAAGCTGATCACCTCAACGATCAACCTTCTACGGAGGAGCCCACAAAATATATCAACATTGATAGACCAAGCAGAGGTACTTTTATTGGTACTAAGCTGGTTCAGCATGAAAAAGATGTTCTCATTCAATCGAGACATTTTTGTGTTGTCTTTCGAAGAAATGCCTGGGGTCGATCCGGCCAAGGCATGTTTCAAATTGGCCATCAACATCAACGCCACGGCGGTCGAACGGAAACAGTGAAGACTATCACCTCATCTTTGAGATGAAGTTAACACCGAGATCGAGAAATTGATCAAAGTAGGATTCATTCGAGAAACCAAGTATCTAGACTGAATATCTAATATTGTTGTTGTCCCAAAAAAGAATGGAAAAGTCTGAGTTTGCGTAGATTTTACCGATCTGAACAAACATACTCCAAATGACAGTTTCCCTCTTCCCAATATTTATCAGATCCTCGATTCTACTGTAGGCCATAACCTCCTATCTATGATGGATACTGCTTCGGGATACAATCAAATTCAACTTTTGGAAGAAGATTAAGAAAAAACAACTTTTATCACTGAAAGAGGTCTATATTGCTACAAAGTCATGCCCGTCGGACTCAAAAATATGGGTGCCACATATCAATGGTTGATGACTACTATGTTTAAAGCACATCTAGGGAAAGTCGTTTAAGTCTACATCGACGATCTCCTGGGCAAGAGCGTACAGTCAGCCAATCACATCTCTGATCTCAACACTATATTCAACATTCTTTGATCTTATAGGATACGTCTCTACCCTGATAAGTGTCAATTCGGGGTACATTATGGCCGATCTTTAGGCTGCCTCATCAGCAAGAAAGGGATTAAGGCCAATCCAGATCAGATTCTGGCTCTCCTCAACATGCTTTGTCCAAAAACAATGAAAGACGTTCAGAAACTTGCTAACAAGATTGCCGCTTTCAACCATTTTGTTTCTAAATCTTCATACCGTTGCCATTGGATATTCCTATTACTTTGTGGTTATACCAAATAAGGAAAAGTTCAGCCAAATATAGAGGTCACATGGACACCAGAATGCGAAGCAGTTTTTTAGGATTTTAAAACCTATTTGGGGAGGTCTCCCATAATGAGCTCCCTAATAGATAATGAGGAACTAACTATCTACCTAGCAGTCACAGATACTTCACTCAGCTCGGTTCTCATTCGCTTTGAAGGGAAAATCGATAGACCAATCTACTTCATCAGCAAAACCCTCACTCCAGCAAAAACGAGGTACTCTAAAATTGAGAAACTTCTTCTAACTCTTGTTTACACTTTACAGAAACTCAAGCACTACTTCCAAGCTCATTCAGTCAAAGTTATGACGAACTACCCCTTCACGAAGTTCTATCAAAGAAAGAAAAATCAATAAGAGTGCAACAGTGGCCAGTCAGTTTGGGAGAACATAATATCAAATTTGAACAATGTCATTCCGAGAAGGGTCAGGCTATTGCCAATTTTCTCGCAGATTTTCCAATAGAAGATCCCGAGTGGGAGGAGCACGACCCTGACCTTACAAAAGAAACTTTCGAAGATCCACCCCCCAAACCATTTAACGAATGAGCTGAATGAATTACAACAAAAGGGTGGAGACTTCTTACGGATGGATTAGCAGGACTCGCAGGGTCAGGAATCAGAATCGTATTGATTACCCCTTCCAATGACAGATTTGAGAAATCAATCCACTTGGATTTTTAGGCCTCAAATAATATCACCGAATATGAAGTTCCTATTTATGGACTCAACCTCGTTCTTGAGCTTAATGTCCCCGAACTCTCAGTCTATATAGATTCCCTACTCATTGTCCACCATTACTCTGAGCAATATTAGAAGAATGAAAAGATGATCGAATACGCAACCCTCATTGCTGATAGGATAAGAAAGTTCGCAAAAGAAACTCCCGATTATCTGCCTCGAGGTGAAAATAGACACGCAGATTCCTTGGCATATCTAGCCGGGGTCTTGGGTATAGAAGCTTGATATATCTAGATCAAAATCATTGTAACCCCCAACATTGATCTCATTTTTGTATGCACGATCAACACTGGGGGCGATAAAAGGGGAGACAACAATTGGCGAAAACCTTTCCTAGCCTATCACGGTATCGACCACAGTTGCAACGGACCACTTCCAACAGATCCAAAAGAGCATCGACAGTTGATCAACAACTCTAAGCGCTACACAATTTAAAATGGTATGCTATACCGCTTTTCCATCACGGGGTCTTACCTCAAGTGCCTCTCCAAACCAGAAGTAGATGAAATGCTCTGCAAATTATATGAAGGGACTTGTGGCTCCCATGCCGCAGGTCGATCACTAGCAAACAGAGCTATTACACAAGAGGTATTCTGGCCTAGCATGCACAAGCATGCAGAGGAGTACTCACGCAGATATGACGCCTGCCAAAGACATGGACACATGATACGCACCCCTGCTCTCGAACTCCATGCAAGCAAGGTATTCTGGCCATTCAAAAGATGGGAACTTGATCTCGTCGACGAGTTCTCTAATTCTTGAGATAACTGCCGTCACCTACTCGTAGCTTCCAATTATTTTACAAAAAGGGTAGAAGCAGCTCTACTATATCAATCCAGAGAAGAAGAGGTTATATCTTTTATCTTGGAACACATCATCACTCGGTTTGGGTGCCCCCACCTAATTCGTATCGATAACGGACCCCAATTTGTTGGAGAAAAAATTGTAACCTTCCTGAACCAGCACAATATCATCCACTCCCCATCCAATCCTTACTATCCTCAAGGCAATGGCCAAGCCGAAATCACCAACAAAACCATCGTGGAAGGACTCAAAAAATGGCTTCACTCACAGAAAAAGGGAATTGGGTTCGAGAGCTGCCTTATGTTCTATGGGCATATCGTGCTACTCCCCGATAGTCAACAGGATGCACCCCATTCCTCCTTGCCTATGGTACTAAGGTTGCCATTCCTTCTTAATACCATCATCCAGTTCGAGATCACGAGCTGACTGACAAAGAAAATGAGTTCGAATTGGCTTGCAACCTCAATATGATCGATGAAACTAGGGAATACACCATCGCTAACCTAGGTCGATATCATCATATGCTAGCCAGATCGTGCAACAGCTGAGTCAAAAGTTGTACCTTCCAAATTGATGATCTCGTCCTCAAAGAGATTCCTCAACATCGTAAAGAGCCTCACGCTAGAAAATTAGCCAACAATTGGGAGGGTTCATTCATTATCACAGGCATCTCAGGCCTGGGATCATATTATCTCATGACAAAAGAGGGAATCCCCATTTTAAATCCTTAGAATACTAGACAACTGAAACGATATTATCATTAAGCGTCTCACTACTCCATTTCCATTTCTCACTTTTGTTTTTGCAATTCCAAAAGTGAGATTTTCATGTCCATCCAATGTAAATTCTGAACTGATCAATGAAACTTCTAAGTTTTTCACAGCATCTCTCTACTTACGTAGATTCAACAATATTCTATAGATTAAAACATAGATAATACTAGCTTTGAATCGATCTTATGCCAGTTAAATCAAGGATAATACTTGGTTTGGCTGACTCTAATAAATCTCTGCGATTGAAACAAATGTAAAAACTTGTTTTATATCAAAGACCTTACCAAGCATCAAATAGGGCAAAGGTAATACTAGCATTCATCTACTTCAACTTGTTTGGGACATTATACCAGTTAAATTAAGGATAATACTTGGTTTGGCTGACTCTACTAAATCTCTGCGATTAAAAAAAATGTAGAAACTTATTTTATATTAACGACTCTTACAGGCATAAGATAAGGCAAAGATAATACTAGCCTTCATCTCTTTTAATATGTCAACAACATTACTACAATTAAATCAAGATTCACTTGGTTTGACTGACTCAACCCATCTTTGCGATTAGAATAAATGTAAAAACTTGATTTATATCAAAGACCCTACCAGACATAAGATAAGGCAAAAGTCATACTAGCTTTCATCTATCTCGCTATGTCTGCGATAAATACTATTTATTTTCAGGTTGTATTCACAACCACTACAATGGATACTTTTCTGCTATTGGGATGTCAGCCATGCTTTACCCTACAACAGGAGGTTAATTAGAATTTAGTTCGCGAGTTGTAGTAACCCTGCCCCTTTCTATTAGATCAGCAGGTCGAGGGCCTAATTTCGTTTCCATGGAGGTCATACAGTTCCCTCGATCTATATCAACTCTACAAATACAACCCTTGTCTGACAGGCTCTTGAACAAGGTATCTCATTTTAACTCAAGTTTTTTTACTTTCTCTACAAAATAAGTAACGGTTGACTTTAACAGGTCTGAGCGTGATGCATGAGATACGACCATCTTCTAAAAATGAGACCTCACCTTCTCGAGGAGTGACTCTAAAATCGCATACAGTCTTTTCTGATGTGTCATATCCCTTTCTGTCAGAGTATCAAAAGTTATACTCTTTTCCAATTTTTTGACGGCTTTAACTGATTTAGCCTGATTAATGGCCTCTAATTCCACCACCTGAGCACGAAGTCTCTCGATTTCTGCATTCAACTCTTCTCTGGCTGAGGTATCATTTAACATGTCATCTTTCTTCTTCATCAAAATCTCTTTCGCCCTAATTTCCCCTTCCAAGACCTTTTCCCTGACAAGAGTAGCATCCAACTTATGTTGACACTCCCTTAAGTTTGCATTCCCTTTCTGCACATGTCCTTGAATTCGAGCTACATCACCTTCCAGCTCCCTAATTCGACCTGACAAGCTAACTACATCCCCTTGGACTAGAGGAACCTTAACATCATTTCTACTCCTCGAGCGTTCTCTAGCCTCGGCATTCCTGACATACGCGTTGGCTTGCGCCAATTCGGTCTTCAATCGTGCCACTTTCTCATTTAACTTGTCACACGTCCGTTGTATATTCCGAAACTCCATATCCTTGGCAGGTAGGGCTGCATGCAAGTGTTCGGCTGCAGCTTCAGAAGCTGATATATTATCTCAAGCTCCCTTTAGCTCATTATCTTTTTCAATCATTTTCTTTTTCAGTCGTTCCAGCTCGCTTCTACAATTCTGAAGATCAGCTCAAAATTGTCCCTCCGATCTTTCTAGCGACTGAATACGGTATTGAGCCATGTCAACATGCCTACTCTTTACCATCAGCGTGTTAATCTGGCTTTGAAGCTTCGTTGCGTGTTCTTTTATCTTTGCAAGCACTTTTAGCCCCTTAACAAATTTTGGCATCCTTCTCCTCGATCTTACGAGTGAGTTCGACAACAGTCTGGGTTGCCTCAACAAACTTGAAGTACACCTTTACATGCTGGTCTTCCCTGTTCTCATTCGCATCCCTCATCCTATCCAACTCCTCCGCAAATTCTTAGTTGCATTAGACTGCCTCACCTTCGCACTAGCAAACTGAATCCAATTCGACCTGCACAATATAGATATATTATAACTAGTTTGATTCAGAACACCCCATCAACATACACACACATACACACACACACACACACACACACACACACACACACACACACACACACACACACACACACACATATATATATATATATCATTTCTAGCATGATATCTGATTTCTAACATCTAAAGTGTGTAAATACTTTTAGACTTAAAGGTCAGAGTACGATTTTAGATGGATGCTCCATAACATATACTTTAAGGTCTAAGGTACATGTTCCCTATATGCTACTTTATCTAAAACTTTGATTTTCCTATGCACTATGTTAGTGTCATTATTCTAAAACTGATAACAAGTTTTTGGTTTGCCTTTACATTCTATGTTGTCTTATTTACTTGGTAGCTTTATGTCAATATATCATACAAGTCAAAAGGCACGTTCCGATCTAACCTGCAGCTCCGCTTGCGAAGACAACGAGGATTTGGAGATCTCTCTTTCCCTGGCAAGCTCGGTCTATAAATCTTTTATTTTGAGACTCATTTATCTAAGTGCGTTCAAAAGGGTTACAAAAAAAGAAGCTCAGCTTACAAAAGTCTATTTAATACACACAATCCAACAGATTTACATAACACTTCCAAAATATTCATACAAAGTCATTTCTCTACCCTACTTTCTCATGCTCCCCCTCCGGGAGCTGGATATGTGTCATTCCCTTGATTATCCAACACCGTCGGGCGGGAGACACCGTCCAACCCATCAACAACTCCAACCGTAACCTCTTCCATATCTTCATCATCTCCCTCCTCGACATAGGTGTTTGCCTTAATAGCATCCACCTCATCCTTAGAATACCCCTTCAACATAAGGTGGTGCCTGAGTCTTTCGCGCTCCACCTTCACCTTCTCCAGGTTTGCTCTCGCCTCTGCTTGTAGATGGCCAATTGCCACTACGTGGGATGCCTTCAGGGCCTCCAGCTTTTTTACATCCTTGAGAGCACCAGCCTTCGCTCGGGCTACCTTCTTTTCAAGCTCGATCTTCACCTTCTTCAGCTCAGATTTGTCCTCTTCGACTCTGAGCCAAATCCCCCCCACCAAACGAGCAACCTGCAAAGCACAAATTGACCTCAGCGTGAGCTCGAAAAGTAATACATAAATATATTTCACATAATTGAGCATAAAGACCTACCATCTTGCTCATGTCCTCTTCCCCATGAAGAGCCGCCAGCCTGGCCCTTTCTTCCACCTCTTTAAGATCGTCCTCAACAACAGGTCGCTATTCAATGACCTTTTCCCCTAACTTTCCTGAAGGTTCAATCCTTCTCCTTTTTTTCTTTTCCGCCGACCTCACCACTTCTAGCGGTACCAGAGGCCAACGGACGCTTCAACATCTATTTTTTCAGAAATGTTCAAGCTAATTTGCTAGACGTAATAGACTCCGGCTGAACCAAATTGTTTATTCTAGGGGTCCTGGGCAAGTTCGTTCGCCCTTCCCCACCAGTTCCTTTCTTCTTCCCATCATCAATACCCGCCATCAGCCTGGTCGATTGAGATTTCTAAACCTTTTTGGACTTGCTCCCAACACGTTTCTTTTTGCTAAGACCAAGTCCTTCCAACACAAATTTAATCTCAACCTTTTCCTCAACAACTTCGTCCAACAACGATTTTTTCCTCTCCACCTGGGACTTCGGGCCTGTATGAGCAACATTTTTATTATCAACAAAAGATCATACAGTTCAAACATATTACTATTATACGCTATGCATCGTTATACTTACTTTGTTCTACAGTTCTAAACAAAAGATCCAAAGGTTCTTCATCATCTCTCCGAAGGCAATTACCCTTCACCCATATTACGTTATCCTTCTAGGCTCGACCTGCTGAGTTTAGATCGAAGAAGCGAGGATGGGTTGCGCTTGTACAGAAATATGCCCTACCACTGACATGATAATTCTTCACCCTATAAAACTGTAATACATCCTTAGGGGATATCCTCCTCACTTTCTTCTCATTCTCCCATTTTTCGCTCAGATGGTCGTAAACACTTATTACCTCCCACATGTTCTGGTTCAATTGAACAGGACATGCTCCAATCTTATTAATAATCATTTTTTCTAAATTGGTAAGGGGAAGACTCAACCCGTACTCTAATTGAGATAGGTAACACAAAAAGCCCTCTGAAATGTCACTCTGAGCACTCCCATCAAAATATTCCAACGATATCGATTCATCTATACCCCTATCTTGTTTCACCTCCTCCAAGTCGGCCAACAAATAAAAAAATCATCCCCCGTCGCTACAGTATACCCCCTAAACAGCCTACCGACGTATTTTACGTAGTTACCCCATGTCCCTCCTACAGCAGCCTTGGCTTTACAAAACTCTTTAAATGCATCCGAACTGGGAGGATAGGTTACCAATTTTCCAGGGAAACCTGAAAATGGTTCAAATCCTACTCTAACCTCACTGTCAGACATTTCAATTTTAAACTCTACCGTCCGACCAGAGGTCAACACCTCGTTAATAGGTAAACTATCCATCTCAACTACAATTCTACAGGCAAAGGTTTGATCCTACTCAAAAACTCTGACGTTCGACCTACATACAGGTTCAGGTATCTATCATTATCTCATACACATCGATCATTCACATACAAAATATCTTTCATATATTCTATATATATATTTCAAATTTCATAGATTACTATAAATAGTGTTTTTTTAGAGATTTGCTTAAAATAGATTAAGATTTACAAAAAATACATACATACAATGCACATCTTTACTAACCTTCTGTGTCATAATGAGAATCTGAAGCAGCGCCAAGTCCTTCCCTCATAATGCTGCTGTATAGCCACCTACGTGATTCAGTTCCCGCAACTCTCTTTGATTGTTGATCACTCTCAGATAAAACTTTTCCGGATCTTCTATAATTTTTTTGCGCTTCTCTTTCTGTATTTTCTAAGTTTTCAGAAGTTGAAAAACCTTTAAATGATGAGGAAGAAGCACTATTTATTCTTTCTCTCTCTAACGGCTGGTAGTTATTGTGCCTCGCACGAGCCATCCTCAGTTTTGGAACCGATGCATCCTTTCCACTATCCATGTCAAACATCTTGTACCTTCTCAATAAAACTGTCTTTCCATCATTACCCATCCCCTCATATTTTACTATATTTTTCTCTCCTGTTTCCATATCTTTCTTTGACCTTCCCACACTCATGATGACTCACACTCATACGATATCAGATTTTTGTAGCTTTACATAAAAAACAAAACTAGAAGTTCCTACTTTTTTTTGGTCTTGTTTCTTATACTTATAGTACTAGTGACGTCATTTTCAAAGCTAACAAAATTTTCAAAGTTATTCAATTTTTTTTATCAAAACAGTCTCAAACGGCATTTACAACTATAGATGATCAATTTGACTTTCATCTTTTCTGTTAAATTCAAAAACTTACATTTATTTTTTATAGCATTATACATATAATTACACCTAAAGCAACCTTGATGACTTGGGCGACCACATCCGATCAGATATCCTCCAACAATCATCACATCTTCCGACTCAATCTCCTCTACAGCAAGCAATCTCACCGCTTCCTTTCGAGCTGCTGGGTCTACTGTTATTTCTCGGAACATCTCTTCGTAAAAATGACGTTCATATTCCCGATCTATCCCAATCATATCCAAACCCTCGGCATTCACCTCCCTCACTGGCAATTCAACATCATAATCCAGCAACCTAAAATTACGTTCACGTACTTTGGCTATCTAAATAGCCAATCACCCCTTAGCGGCGTAACGGATTTTCTCAGAACGAGTCCACCTTATCATTCTTTCCTTCTACCTTTTCTTCCTCAACGACCCCCCCCCTTCATTTTTATACCCTGTCTGGCCATAAATTCCACGCAGCTCGGGATGTTCTCCTATTATCTCGTAGCAGAAACCATAGAATCTTGGTATAAGTTATATCTGAACATATCTCTTTCTGTCGAACTATATCATTTCGTCCTATTTTATATCGACCTGATTCCTTCAAGTAAACTGTCACAGATCAACCTACCATTCCAAAATTTATGCAATTTCCTTTCCTTCATATTTTTATCCAACCCTTGGTCGATTTTATGGTATCTACATGACAACATATTTTTAACAGTTCGATTATGATAACAATAATTTTTATGTCATACATATCATCTTATCGGTATCTTGGCAAACTCATAACATTACTCTTAGCTCGATTCCAAAGACACTCTATTATATATCAGCACAATGTTTGGTGAACAGATATTATTCATTTCGAATCAAATTACAGATACATTTACAGATAACAAGTCTTTCACAGTACTCAAAGATCAGATACATTTATAGATAACAAGTCTCTCAAGTACTCAACAACAGGTACTTTACAAATAACAAGTTTTTCAATGCTTTTACAACTAACAGATTATTTAGGCACTCTGCACATCAAGTCCTTCAGTTCATCCTGCTTTAGTGATCTTTCACCCTAATACAAAGTAGAAATTGGAACCAACAAAAAGCTTCCCTCACATGAGTTTGGTCGAAATCTAGTCGAACTTCAAATAGAAACTATGCAAGTAGTAGACTAAGTGTTGAAGCTAACTCTTTAAACTGAAGGTCTTCTTAGCGCCAAAAAGTAATGGAAATGCAAAACCAGACTGCCACTTCCCGTCTTACTCCTCTACTACCATCACCTCCTCCTCTGAAACCGCCACTTCCAAAGATTTGGTAGAGATGAAGAGGGCCCGACCTTAGAATCCATTGTGATGCAAAAAATTAGCATAACTTCCCTGCAGTTATGCCTATCCCTGCATCTATCCCCCAAACCTTATCCTCCGTAAGAGTACGGAGACAAGCCCAACGTTCCTTACTTGTCAAGACGACGACATGAAACCTCCACCAATAGTAAAATTCTTCCTCAGCTTCAACCGCTTCGTCTTCTGACATACCTTGATAATTTGGAGGAACAGGAGCGGGTATCGACATCTCTAAGGATTGGTCGCCAAAGTACTTCAACTTCAACCTCTATATTTCATAAGCAATCCTCTCTTCAAGGACCATCCTCCGAGTCTTCACCGTCTTCGAAACTTTTAGAGAATTACTATTTATATAACCCTACATTTATTGTGCAGGTACATTTTTCCAAACGTCATCATTCATTACAGACACAACTCTTCAAATCATAACTGTCACATACATCAGCATCCACATCCTTATTTAATACACGTCATTTCCCCATAACCCGCATAACTTCCATACAGTCAAAGCCATCATTACACCATTCAATTATCAAAAACTTCAACCCAAATAGAAATTACTCATATATCCTTTCTCAACCAAAGCCACTCGTGACTTTGGTTATGAGGGGGCGATTGTAGGGACATATCCTTCGATCTCATCTAAAATCGAGATATCGCCAGTTCGAATTACCTCCATCTCAGACTCACGTATTTTCAACATGACTTTTCTCCAGTCAACATTTCAACCTACTCCACGAACTGGTGAAGAACGTAGGTCGAACTTCAAACTAAAAAACCTTAACCAATCGAAAACATATTTCTCTCACGAACTCGTCAGTTACTCAGTCAACTGCCACTAACCATATTATTCGGAGAACGTGCTCCAGCACGATGAAAAACTATGGAGAAGGCCTATATAAAGAAGAAGTTCCGGAAGAGACAAGGACCAGAAAAATTATACGAGAAATCACCAAGAAAACTACTTTTTCTAAATTCTTAGAAACATTCAAACTTCTTAGTTACAAGGTTCAAGCATTTTTAAATCTAGATATTACTTATAATAAGATATCCGCCTCAAGCAATAAAGATACTTTTACAAAAATCTTCCACTCGAGGTTGTGGTTTTTTACCTATTCAGAGGTTTTCCACGCTAAAATCACTTGTATCATTTTTTACTTTCCATTAGAATATTATCGCTGGTTCATTGGTCTGATAGCAAATTCCAAGCCATTTCGAGCTTACGAAATTTGGCCATTACAGTAATCATTATCTCTCTCTCTCTTTGGGTATCTCCCAATTGTCTTGGTATGCACTTTATATTTGGCGATTTCATGAATTGATGACAAAGCTTGTGTTTACAAACACATATTACTAAATTTAACTATGTATAAAGCTTATTATTATTGTATCATTTAATGATCAAAGTTTGTGTTGTATAAAAATCATGTTTTATTAATACCCGAAGCCCTAAAACTATTATAAGCCTGAGACCTTCAAGAACAACTGAGAGTATTGCACAATCCTCTTCCTGGTCCTTCATTGATACTTTGGATTAAGCCCAGTCATAGATATGAATGCCATTAGCAAGTCTGAGTTGACCCCACTTTTTTATTTTTTTTAGCATCGCAAGAAATATCTAGTATAACATGTAAGAAAGAAGCACAAATACCCAATCTTCCAAAACCCTTAAATTTGGAATTGTTTTCCCATTAAAAATCTCATCTTTAATTAATACTCCATTTTTTCTCAAATTTTTCAAATAAGTAAAAGCGAAGTTATGAGTTGATTTTTGTGATTTGGGATTCCTTTATTTTATCTTGTCGAGCAATGTTATAGTTGTATAAGGGTGTCTATTGTTTGGATTCCCAGAAACTGCGAACTTGAGGGGGAATAATAGAACCCCTTCTTATCAATGTTAGAAATTTGTGTATTTATGCTATTTTGGTCATTATCAGATCGCTTATTGGGGAAAGATAACTCTTTGTTACAGCTTAGGGTCAAGAGCTTGTTGTTTAGAGTCATTCTTTCAGTAATTTAAGATACCCAATTCGACATTTTTTTTCATCACACCAGGAATGTAGTCTTACTAGATGCATCATGATTTTTTTTTTATCTTGTTCAGTGTACGTAATTGGATGCTAGTTTTGATTTAATTTATCCGTGTAATTGTTATTAACAAATATTTGGATTCTGAATTTTGTGGTTGATTTCAGGCTCTCTCACTCTATCTCATCTCTGTATATTGTGAAGGTATTACCATATATTGCTTGTTGTATAAATTGTTTATGGTATAATTTTTATAAAGTTCGCTTGTGTGATGTCTTACCATAAATTGTTTTTTTATAGATCGTGTATAATTTTGATGCATCACCTGTATGTTTTCTATGTTGTTTTCGTTTTGGGATGTTTGTTGTATAAACTGCTTGGTGTATAATTTTGATATGTCAAGTTCTCTAAGTTATGCTCTATATGTTGCTTATGCTTTGCAATGCTTTATTGTATATATTGTTTGTTGTATAGTTTTGTATAGTTTTTCTATGAAAATCCTCAACCCCTAAAAATGCATAAAATTCCAAAATTGTAGCATAGGCCGATATAGGGTATGTTAGGAGTAATGTATTTTAAGAGTTTTGGAATTACTATTGCTTATTGTTGTTTTACTTTGGCGTATTAGGTTTGATAATGAGCATTGTCTTTGATATAGGAAAAAAAAAAGGCTAAAGGTGAACGGGGGAAAGTGTATATGTTGTGTTTGTTGAGCGGCATCCTGGTATTTACCAAACATGGGCAGAGTGTGGACCAGAGGTTTTGAGATATCCATGTGTTTTATATTAGTGTTTGGATACAAGGGAGGAAGAAGAGCATGCTCTTGTTGAATTTATTGCCCATAAGTTGTGCACTGAACCTAAACCAGAAGCAGTTCCTATTTCTTTAGTTGTGAGGGAGGAAGCAGAACATGTTTTTGCTAAACATGAGGTTCTATTCTCACATCTTTATCTTTTAGCTATATTTACAGTAATTGTTGTATTTATAGCATTTATGTTACAATGATTATGTTTGAGACTATTATGTATGGATATTAAAAGTGTAATATGTAGTGAACTATGTAATGTATCTTTGGATTGTGTTTGGCGTTCGTAATTTGTGAGTAGTATATAATTGTTGTATAAATTATTTTATTACAGTAAATATGGATCCTAGACAGTGGACCATTATTCGGTTAACAACCTTAGCATTGGTACTTTGGATGCTAGCTAAAAAACAAAGAGAGAAGTTGTGTGTGTTTATCTTAACGGGTAGAGAACGCATCAATGAAATTTTTAGTGGCTATAACCAAATTGCTTATGATTCGTTGAGGATGAACAAAAATGCATTTGTTTCTTTATGTGGGCATTTCAGAGCGAGGGGATGGGTTATAGATAGCCAATACATAGATGTGGAACAAAATATTGTTATTTTTGTAGAAACTATAACTCATTCAGTGAGAAACCACATAATGAAGCATAAATATCAACATTCAGGAGCAACTATTAGTAAGAGTTTTCACGAAGTGTTGAGAGGAATGCTTTACTTTAGCAAGGAGATGATAGTGCCTCCTAATTTTCAAGAACCGGGAGAAATTCGTATTCATAAACGGTTAAGAGAATGACCATTCGAAGGGGCTATTGAAGCTATAGATGGCACTTTGATTAGTGCACAAGTTCCTAAATCAGACCAAATTTTGTTTAGGGCAAGAAGGAAGGGTAATTGCTTTCAGAATATGATGACATTATGTGATTTTGATATGAATTTCATCTATGTACAAGCCGGTTGGGAATACACTACTCATGACTCGAATACCCTAACTCAAATAATTAGAGGCCCAGCTAACAAGTTCCTTCTGCCTCTCCTACTAAAGGTAATCATCTAAATTGAAGTTATGATAGTTAAGCATCCATTAATTTATTGTTTTGTTCTAAGTAGAGTTTGTTAATTATTTTGTAGACATATACTACTTGTGTAATGCAACTTACGTGCATACCAAAGACTTTATGTATCCTTTTAGGGGAGTACAATATTGGATTCAAGATTTTCAGAGGGGAGGGTGACCTAAGACTAAAGAAAAACATTTTAATCGTGCACATGAGAAGTTAAGAAATGTCATCGAAAGGATATTTGGTGTTCTTAAAGCAAGATTCCCTATATTGAAAGTAATGCCCAAGTACAAGTATTTGAGAATGATGAGTTGGATCTTGGAAATGTACAACCTCAAGTAAATAATGGTGACCGCTTCGAGGAGTTATTTGGAGCAAATAATCAAATATTTTAGTAATGTCTGGTTTTACCAAAGAACGAAGTACAATGCCTGGACATGGCTTTTGAGAAAGACTGGGAATGGTTATAATGCAGAAACCCGCACGTTTCATCTTCCACCCAAAGAGTGGGATGCCTTGATTAAGGTATAGTAATCTTCCGATTATTATGTTCATATGTATAGTCATATTATAAATTTCTGAATGCTTATTTTCTTGATACACATCAAATAAATGAGAACTTCAGTACGTTGAGGAAAGATGGGTTACCTCATAAAGATTTGATAAAAGCTATTTTTGCAAACAGAGTGGCTACTAGTCAATATGCAACTGGTCCTGCTAGGGATGATTTCATAGATACGGCTACTTCATATGAGAATAATGTCCCCATAGACCTCGCAGAAGGAGATACTGATACATACTTCACTGATTATCATTTTGAACAATCTGGAGGGTTCATTTCACACTTGGTCTCAAGCCAAGCCCTCCATCCCTCAACCAGAGCAGTCTACACCTTATCACTTTGCACAGTCTTCACCTCAACCAATGCCATCCGCTTCTCAGTCGGAAAGTAGTTACCACAATGGGAAGAAAAAATGAAAAACTGAACACTTTGGATAAGTTAGGTGAGCTGATTGAGATTATAAAGACGTAAGGTGAACGAGAAGAATTGGCAAAACAAGATACACGTAGAAATTTTTTTGGGGGATTGTTGGTTATTCTTCAAGAAATGAAGCTTTTAGGGTATTTGACGAATGCTGAAATGACTAAAGCATGTTTGAAGTTTACTGAACATCCAGAATATGCTAACATGTTTGTGGGCTTGACTACGCTCGAATCAAAGAAAAACTACTTAATGCAGTTTCTCGGATTTTAGTTTTCTATGCATTAGTTTGCTATTTTGGATTATCTTGTTTTCTCGGAGTTTATAAACTATGTTGATATTCGACTATTTGTTATTTTGAAATATGTTGGTTTGTGTTATTTTAAGATTCATACTTCAAACTAACTTTAATTTTGTTGATCTGTATAAACCATTTTGTATGTCCATTTTCAAGTTGTGAATATATTTTATGGTGCCATAGTACTTTATAGTGGAGAGGTGCTCCCAATTCTGAGGTGATACTCCAAGTTGTGTTTTTTATAGCAAGGGTATTTAAGACATTTACCAGCTTTCAGGACTTCTTAAAAGAAAAAAAACACCATAACTTATTTACCACTTTATTTTTCAAAACATTCAGCATTCAACACTTGAAAAAAAAAATTCCAGCATTCAACACTTAAAAAACAAACACCACCTAGCTCCTTAAATCCAGTTACGACTTACGGTCCCGTCACTAAAAGTGCTCCAACAAATACTGAAACCCTAGTTTCTAAGGCCTGTTAGGATGAGTCAGAGGGATTTACAGGGCTTGGGCAAGGCATGCACAAGTCTTGCAGTGTTTTTTTTTTTAATTAAAAGGTGCGCGTAAGACTTTGATGTGCGTTGTTTTTTTAAGCAGGGGCATAAGACTTATGACTTATGTGCGCCCTCTCTACACAATAGACATTGAATCAAACACCTTCAATCACCATCTATTACTTTTGACATTTATTCTTAGGGAGCATATATATATATATATATATATAAAAGTTGTATAACTTAAAGCATATATAGCCAATCAGATACCTTAAAAGTACCAGTAAAATTAATATTTCAATCTTACATTACAATGGCATCATAAAAGTTATAGAAACAAGTTTGTGTTAACATTAAAAACATCATTTGAAAAAGCAAACCTTCACAACAATAGAACAGAACAACACGGTGGTGAACATTAATAACTTTATTCAAAAAAGAATATATGTTCGCATCCCTTCCTATAAAAATGATGTAAGGAAATATGCACGCCGAATTTTCGAGAACAAATGGGCTAACAATTTAAGAAGTTGCATAAACATCAACATCAAGTAATTATTTCTGTAAATTCTTTCGTCATTACTTCTTTTTTAAATCTTCATGGGCTAATCCGAACTGATTGAGAAATTTGATGAATTATGTGCAGAAAGTAATCAAGTCCAGGGCCACTGAGCATCTCGCCACACACACCAACGATGCCCGCTTTTCTTTTCATCATTTCCAATTGTCAGGCAGCACTGCAGTTTCTCATTGCGCATCAATGATTCCTCTCTATGCGATGGACTGTGATATCTAGGATGTTGTATGAAGCAAACATTTTTCCACCAAAGCTTGAGAGCCTAAAAGAACAAAAAAAGAAAAGAGTGAATACTATTAACTATTATAAATTTCAATATTGCACTGATTTAAGAATCCATGAAGTGGCCGTAAACGGCAGACAGGGCTTTCTGGCAAAAGAAAGGTCCTGGCTTCTTTGTTAAAAAAATTCAGGCACTGTCAATGTGAGCTTCAGCAACAAAAAGAAGTGCGGATAACCTATTTTTTGACTGTATACAGGATGTTTGCAATAGCAACACCAGGTGGAGGCTGATAGATGGCTAATAAGCAGCGATGCCACAAACATGAAAAGATGGAGCGATCAGAAAGAATCCTTGTTAAGTAAAACATCAGGGAGAAAGTCCCTTAACGAAGGGTTTGATCAAGGACAGGACTGAAAGGATGTAAGAGTAGGAGAAGTATGAATAGTTGGAGGACATGGCAGCAAAAGGAAAGGGGCCAGGAGATTGTGTGTGTGTGTGTGCGCGCGCGTGCGTGTGTGAGAGAGAGAGGTTATCTCTAAGACCTACCTCTTTTTATATAAAGAAAAGCTAACTTGGTATTCTTATCTGAGTCTAACCATTTCTTGTCTAGAATGTTCAAAGCAAAGTGCTTCCCTCATACAACTACAATGCACAAATGCGGGCAGTTAAAAGGGTATTTTAGCAATTTTGTATACAAGTTAGAGAGAGAGGAATGGGGATCATTTTTAGGCTTAAGAATCAGCTTTGAGGGGTGTTAAATCCCTAAGTTCATGTACATTTTTTATTTTTTTTCTTTGGAATTGCCAAAGGGAAAAAAAAAATCCCAAAAAAAGTGGGGGAAAAAAACCCTAATTTGAGACTATGAGCATCTCTTTTAGGGCCTCACTCAGTTGGGTGATTAAAACCAAAATCCAACTGAGTGAGGTCCAATTTAATCCTACAGTACCTCAGTTGGTTTTCTCAATAGACGCCTAAATGTTGGGCGCCCATTTAATTCCTTAAATTTATTATTATTATTTTATTTTTTTCCAATCAGGCTCCTAAGTATTAGGTGCCCGGTTTGAATTTATTTATATAAAAAAACAATTGGGCGCCCAAGGTTTGGGCGCCCAACACTTTGGCGTCCGATCGCGACGTAAAAAAGCAAGGTTGCACCTTAGAAAGTAACTGTCAAGTGAGTGAGATATTGTAGGAGATGCTCTAATAGCAAAGTAACTGTCAAATTTGCTTATAAAGATTTTGCTTCTCCTAAAATACATAGAGAATAAGCTTTAAAAGCCTGGTGGAAGATGATGTGGTCCTTAATCTTACCCCACAGAGTCCATTTTTTGCGTGGAAGATGGTTTTTAATATTGTACCTACTAGACAAGTAGCTGATACTCATAATCAAAATGAGTACTTTATGCGAATTCCATAGAGCTGATTTGTTGCATGCTATCTTTCAAAGCCCATGGGGCTCTAAAGTGTGTTCTGGCTCTATTTTCTCTTTTCTTACTGTTAATTGGTCCTCACACTTGACTGTTTCAAACGCTATTTGCCTTGTTAAATCCTCGATCTCTTGGATTGTCATACTAATACTGATCTATTTTTCTGTTTATCTTATCAAGTGTGGAAGTCTGGAAATAAGTTGATCTTTCTGAAAAAACATATCCATGTTGAAACTATTTTGAATGAGAGTGCATATCAACTGCTTCTTCTAATTCTCACAGTCCCAATACATCACCCAATTTTACATATCCTAAATTTTTTTGGAGCTTATTTGTGTTGATGATCAAGTACAATGGAGCACGCAATGGTGTACTACAGGTCTGGGTTGTGTTACTGAATCCAAACTCTACAACTGAATTGCAGGCTTCGAACATTGCTTCACTGGATCTGCAGAGGAGGAGGTCTAAGATTTTGTTGTTTGTTGTTAACCTTAAGACACTTGTGTTTTCTTCTTCCTAGTTAGTGAAAGTTTGCTTACAAAAAGAAAGGTCTCTGCTCACAACAGAAAGTAAGATAGACCATAGCAGCACTAACACGCAGTAGCGCATAGCCACACCTCAAGTCATTAAGGCAATTGCGTGGGAGCATAGCCAGACTTCGTCCATTCTGTCAGTTCATACTAGACCAAAATTTGGTGAACAAACTTTCTACTCATAAATGTTGGAAGCATTATGTAGAAGACCACTTTTGCAGACAACAATAATTGGCCATGACCACTGCAAGACCCACTACACATTATGTCCACTAAGGTAAGTGTTCAACACGACAGATGTTACATGGCGGATCAAATTCGTTACTTGGACACCACGTTGACCGAGTTGAAACATCACAAAACTGAGCTAACATGTCGACCCGACTGCGATACACCTATGTCAGAAAAGGGTTGATATGGTCACTAGCACAATTCTCACCTTTGAAGCAAGTCAATATTGTATTGGAATATTCATTATGCCAGACAAAAGATGGGTTCTCAACAATACTAACGTTTATCGATGATATATGCAGCATTAATGATAGATCGTGCTCGTGGGCCATCTCTCCATGAGGACGTACCTACTATTTTCTTTAAAGAGATGTTAGGAGCTCTTTTAGTTGGCAGTTCTCTTGTTAGAGTTTGGGGTAAAACTCTAGAAACCCTAGAATTTGCAATTAGAGATAATTTTTGTGCTTCCGCAATCATAGTAATTAACAGTTAATGTTCGAACCAGTCCAATGCTTGAGAAACAAACACAATTGTCAGGAAGCCCAACCCCAATCCAAAACCCTTATCTAGAATTCGACGAACGATCAAAGAGGGGTTGAGTACATCACCAACGATGAAGGAAGGTGATTAAGGTGGCCAATATTAAGGAGAGAGGTCCCCATCACGACCAAAATCAACAAAACTCGTGAACTGGAATGCGTGAGATAGCAGGGATTTGGAGGAGACGACGCGGGCGTCGACGGACAACCTCATATCTGAGAGTATAGTAGAAAAACTACACCTCAACCTAGTACCTCACCCGAAGGTTGCCAAGTTGAATTGGCTACAGAAGAATGGTCAGCAAGGCAAGATATCAGTGTTATACCGTACGCGTTGGAAGATTAAGATGGGAGAATATGAAGAATCCATCTTATGTACCGTTATCAAGATGGATCTCTGTCATTTACTTTTTGGTAGGCCTTGGTAGTGGGAGAGGGACGCACTACATATTGGACAGCCTAATGTCTATGTATTCATGTGGAAAGGCATTCGACAGAAATGGGTGGGTCTACCGCCAGGAGAAACTCCCGTTCGTAAGTCAAGTAGTTTCCTCACAGGGGGAAGGAGATAGGGACTTGTTTATGCTTTGGTCTGTGCAATGTCTACCGCCCCTACCGCAATTCCTGACGAGTTAGAGCTGATTCTTGATCAGTTTCCCGACGTATGCCAGAGCCAGATCCACCAAAGTTACTTCCGTTACGAGATATTCAGCACAACATCGATTTGGGCACCTCTGCCAAATTTGCCCCATTATTGCATGGCCCAGCAGAGCATGCCGAGTTACAGAGACAGGTCACAGAGTTATCTGCAAAAGGGGTTTTGAGGGAAAACATGTCACCAGTGGTCGTTCCAACACTCTTAGTCCCCAAAAAGGACAGGAGTTACCGTATGTGTGTTGATTGCCAGGCAGTTAACAAGATCACAGTGAAGTACAAATTCCCCATTCTTCGATTAGAGGATATTATAGATGATCTCTATGGTGCCAGGTTTTTCTCAAAGATTGATCTTAAGAGCGGGTACCACCAGATTCGCATGCGACCAGGGGATGAGTGGAAGACGGCATTTAAGACAAAAGGTGGTTAGTAATGCCTTTCGGGTTGTCTAATGCTCCGTCCACATTCATGCGTTTGATGATAGATGCTTTATGCGACTGCGTTGCAGAGAGGTTCGCGGTTGTCTACTTCGATGATATTCTTATACACAGCCGTACCAGGGAAGAACATTTTGTTCATGTGGAGAGAGTTTTAGAGGCCCTACGATATCACCGGTTGTTTCTTCAATTAAAGAAGTGTTCTTTCCGCGTTGATCCAGTGCAGTTTTTAGGGTACTTTATTTTGTCATATAAGATCAAGGTTGACGAGGAGAAGGTAGATACGATTAGGAATTGGCCAGTCCCTACCACGACGACACAGGTACAGAGTTTTCACGGGTTGGCTACATTCTACAGGCGATTCATAAATGGGTTTAATAGTATTATGACACCGATCACTTCCCTCATGGGAAACGTGCCTTTTGAGTGGACTTCTGAGGCTGACGAGGCATTTCGATTGATCAAACAAAAGCTTACCACAGCTCCTGCTCTTGTATTACCATAATTTTCAGGGCTGTTTTTGAGGTTACAACAGACGCATATAAAACTGGGATTGGTGCTACTCTTTCACAGTCTGGGAGGCCGGTGGCTTATTTCAGTGAGAAGTTATCTGGGGCACAGTTGAACTACAACACATATGATATCGAGTTACTCGCAGTAGTACGGTCTCTACAGCATTGGCGACATTATTTGGTTCACCGAGACTTCATTATTCATTCTAATCATGACGCATTACGGCACATGCATAATCAGCAGAGGACCTCGATAGACAGGCAGGTAAAGTGGTTCAGTTACCTCCAGAGTTTTGATTTTCACATTCAACACATCAAGGGTAAGGAAAATGGGTTTGTTGGCAAGATCAGTAGGACAACTCATATCTTGGTTACACTATGCTCTTTAGTGTTTGGGTTTTCTGAGTTATGTGCCTTGCACCCTTCTGATGTGTATTTTAGGCCTATTTATGAGTCATGTGGGCAACACCAGGGTTCTCACGAGGATTACACCGTTCAGAATGGTTACCTATTTAAGGGTACAACCCTTTGTGTACCGATTTCTTCTATGTGAGAGCGTTTGATTGCAGATATTCATGTTGGGGGGTTGGGGGATTGGGAAACATTTTAGGGTTATAAAGACCATGATAATCAAGCGGGAGAGGTACTTCTGGGGCACTATGCGCAAGGATGTCAACGCCTTTATTCGGAGATGTTATTCTTGCGCGACGGCTAAAGGGAGAGAACACTGGCCTTTACACACCTTTGTCGGTTCCTTCTATCCCTTGGAGAGATGTTTAGATGGACTTTGTCACAGGATTGCCGAAAACACAGTGTTTCGACTCTGTTTTTGTGGTTGTTGATCGATTATCTAAAATGGCGCATTTTATACCATATACTAAGACGGAAGATGTGACTCACGTGGCTCGACTATTCTACCGAGAGTTGGTACGTTTACATGGGGTTCCGCAGTCGATTACTTCCGATAGGGATCGACGGTTTACGAGGCATTTCTGAAGGACATTATGGAGACTCCTACGCTGCAAGCTTCATTTTTTTTACAGCTTTTCACCCTCAGACACACGGACAGAGGTGATTAACCAAAGTTTGGGTGATCTACAATACAAAGTAGGATTTTTCCCTTTTACTCGCCGAGTTTGCTTTTAATAGTTCTGTCAACAGTTCGAGGAGACTACTTCCTTTTCAAATAGTGGCGGGCTATTCCCCGGATATTGTGCTGGATTTAACATTTAATCCCCAGTTAGTACCTACTTCTGACAGTGTTACAGAGTTTGCTAAGTCCATTCGGACGATACATGAGGAGATTCGACGACATTTAGCGGATGTTTATGCCGGGGTAAAGGAGAGGGTTGATTAGCATAGACAAAAGGTGATATTTGCACTATGTCAAACTTTTGTTACAGTTCTATGGTGACATTCCATCACACCCAGTGGCGAATCCAGGATTTTTGTTGAGCCGGGGAGGGGGGGGGGAGTCAAAGTCAACAAGTCAAAAAATCATGTAACAAATAAATGATAATATATATCACAAAATCAGAATTATACAAAAATACTTTTCTTCAAAATATTTATTATTATCATATCGAAGATACTAGATTTCTCATATTGGTCCTCGACGCAGCTTCATCTTCTGGAACCATTGCATAATTGCCTCATTTTTGACTTCCTTGAAAATGTATTTCTCAATGTATGTAACTAAACAATCATTCAACCATTCATCGCTTATTCGACTACACAACCGAGTCTTTATGATATGCATGGCAGAGAAGGCTCTTTCAACATTTGCAGTAGCAACCGGTAAGATTAACGCCAATTTTAGGAGCAAAAAAACTAATAGGTGAATAAGATTTTTTTGAGTCTGAACCATCTTCTTCTCAAGGTTGGCAATTCCAATCACTTCTGAAAACCTATTATCGATCCGCACATCCATTATATACGTATCAAGCTCATCCTCATGTGTGCTAAGATCGAATCGTGAAAAATCAGTTGGATAAAAACGAGCAAGGTTTAGTAACTTCTGCTTGTCAAAGGCGGAAAATGAATTGGAGGGATTAAAAACATGCTAAGCCAAAAAACAACTATATATTTGCCTCACTAAAGCGATCGTTCAACTCTGGTATCTTATGATCTATTACAGTGTAAACATATCCATAACGACAGTGTTTCATATTTCTGATTACTTCGATATTGCGTTGAGATCGACCCCACGCTACAAAGTTAGCTTCAATATCGAGAACAACGACATTATGCTCATCACAAAAAGAAGGGACTTCATTAAGCAATTCTTCCCACCCATTGTCTTTTATGTCCAGCAACTTTTTCTTGCACACTTTTATTAAGGAAATGGCATTCACGATATCCTGATCTTTTCGTTTGTAAAGCTTGAGACAAGTTATTTGTCACGCCTATAAGTTTCTTTATCAAATGCATATTCAAAATAAAATCAAAAGTTGGGAGAGATTCCAATAAAGCCTTTGCTTCACCTTTATGATCCGAGGGTGCGGAAGTTAATTCAACAATCTCAAGGATATCAAGCACATAAGAGAATATTAGAATCAAGTAAGTTAATGTTCCGTACTTTGAGTCCCAACGAGTATCTCCAGCTCGTTTGAGGTTAGTTTCCTGGTTTAAACCTTTTCCACTTTAAAGTTAACATTTCTTGAGTTTTTCAATAATTTTAGTACTATGTTTCTAGTGAAGAAGATCGAGTCGCTTGCTCTCCAACGATATTCATCACATTTGAGACCAAATTAAACAACAAACCAATTTGGGCGTGATTCTTTGCAACAACAATAAGTGCTAATTGAAGTTGATGGGCAAAGCAGTGAATAAAAAATGCAAATTTATTTTACCGTAATATTAGGCTTTAAGACCAGTATACTAACCTTGCATGTTGCTTGCGCCATCATATCCTTGTCCACGAACCCTTGATAAGTTCAATCCATGTTCAGACAATAAGCCTTCGAGTGCCACCTTCAATGATAATGTTATAGTTTCCATAACATGAGCAATTCCAATAAAACGTTCAATAATACATCCATCTGTATTCACATACCTCAAAACAACCGCCATTTGGTCTTTTATTGATATGTCCCGCGATTCATCCACCATAACAACAAATAACTCATCTTCGAGATCATGAATAATAGCTTTAGTTGTTTCTACCGTGGCGATATTCACAAGATCTTTTTGAATATCAGGTGCAATCATCTTATAATTTGCGAGGGCATTCTCAAGAACATGTTTATAATTTGGTGCAATCATCTTTGTACCACTCCACATGAAATGGTTGACCATTTGTCACGGGAAAATTATCATTTTTAGGCTGACACAGACCATTCAATAGGTACTTTCTTCGAATAGAGTCCCGGTCGCTGAGATGGCAATCTGAAATTGGAGTTCGTAAACCAGGATCTGCGGAAGAGCTTCCAAGTCAACTTCTATACGTCCCCGTTTTAAGCTAGCATTCGTAGGATTATCCATCAAAACAGTATTCACACAATCTTGTTTTGGGTTTGAAACTACATTCTCAACTTGGTTATCATCACCCAATGGAGGTTGAGGTAAGTAAGGTAACTCAATATTGTCCAAAGGAGGAGTTTCTAAACCAGGAGGTACCAAGTCAACTTCCATACGGCCTCGCTTCAAACTAACATTCGTAAGAATAGGATGATCCGCCAAGACAACATTTACATGATCTAGCTTTGGGTTTGAAACTACATTGCCAGCTTGGTTATTGTCCAAAGGAGTCTTGGATTTATACTTATAAAAGTTAAGTACAGTTGCTTCAAGAAATCAAATCATCACTTAACTCAAACAAATCAATCTCTCCACAATACACTATAAATTGGAAATACCATGATCCAATAAAGCAAATCAGCCATAAAAATCACATTATCATCAACATCTCTAATTTATAAAAGAATAAATTAAATTGAGATATGAGTAAATGACTTACTGGGGTTATAGCAATATTGAAAACTTGATAAGTGATAATTACGATCTCCAATGCTTATCTTGGTGATCTAAAATTCCCTAATGCAAGTTCTACAATAGAGTAAAGATGTGATTAGGGATTTGGGGAAAAACAAATTATTGTATTTTAGAGAGGAAGAGAAAAACTCACCACTGATTTGGGAAAAGGAGAAAAAATGGTTTTTAAAATTTTAGAGGGAGAAGGTTTCTCCTCTCTTCGTTAATTTAATTGGAGGAGATCTAATAGTGGAGACGCAAGATGTCTTTCTCTTTAGTTCAAACCCATGTAGGTCTTCAATTACAAGATTACTCCCTGAAACTTTTGATTATTGAGTAGGCAAGTGATGGTAACTTTTGTAATAAAAAATATCAGGGTGGCAGAAATGAAGATGCAAACATAATGTCTGGAATCTAAAAAATTTATACCTAGTCAAATCAAAGCTCTAAAATTTTTAGGGTGTAGGTAGAGCCCAGGGTAGCTGCTCACCCTGGGTTCTACCTACATCCGCCACTATACCCAGTGACACCTACACCTGATGTTGAGTTGATTGACGAGATATTGGATAGCCGATTAGACGCAGCAAGACATGTTGAGTTTTTGATACGATGGGTTGGTCATACGAAGGAGGAGGATTCATGGATTTTAGGGGAGTCGTTCGCATGGATAAATCCTACATTTTACGATGATTATATACGGCTAAAGAATTCGTGGTCGAATTCTTCTTAAGAGGGGAGGGTTGATGGATCGTGCTTTGTGGGTCATCTCCTCACGAGGCCACGTACCTACTATTTTCTTTTAGTTGGCAGTTCTCTTGTTAGAGTTTGGGGTAAAACTCTATACCTTAGAATTTGCAATTATAGATAATTTTTGTGCTTCCGCAATCATAGTAATTAACAGTTAATGTTTGAACCAGTCCAATGCTTGAGAAACAAACACAATATCTATCTTTGCTACTCCCGAGCAACTTTTGGTCAAGACCCTACCCACTCCAACACATTGACTTTGGCAATGCTTGTCCATACCTTGATCTATTGCCCATATGAATAGTTTTAAGGCTTGTGTCGCTTTCTCACTCGGCCATGGCATGGTGATTCTTAAATATCTCAAAGACGTCAGCTCTGTATTTCATGGCATAAGCCCATGACTCCAAATGTATAATCTTTAGAGATCAAGTCTAATCTAAGTATCTCTAGATACTTCACATCTACATTTGTTTTAGGGCTTCATTCGTAATATATAGACTTTATGATGTTACTCAATAAACAATGATGACAACGGTCCACGAACTGTGATGATTAATGGTGGTCCATGTGGGTTCTTTTAAGCCTCAAGGGATTTGAGACAAGGGGATCCTCTATCTCCACTTTTGTTTGCTTTTACTAAAGAGGTTCTTAGCAGAGGCATATCTTGGTTAAGGGATAACTCTTATATACTTCCTATGTCATCTCACAAGGGTATTAATTGCCCCTCACACCTTCTCTTTACTGATGATATTATCATCTTATCTAATGGAGCTATTAAAGGCCTAAGAGCTCTCAAGAAACTCCTCGATGATTATCAATGAGCAGCTGGTCAGTGGATTAATTTAAACATGAGTAAACTCTTCAGTGGATTAAAGGTACATTCCCTGAAACCTATCTTGGTGTGCCTCTGGTTCAAGGGAGAAGCACTAATTCCAGTCTGAGAATCATGGTGGATAAGATCAAGAGAAGACCAAACTCTTAAGTTGGCAGAATGCTCTCTATACAAGGAAGGGTGGTCTTGGCCAAGTCAGTCCTTTCTAGTCTTCCAATTTACAATATGTCTGTTTAAAGGTGGCCCCTATCTCTAATTAAAGAAAGTGAAGTTATAATCAGGAACTTTATTTGGTCTGGTGATCCAAACAAAAGAAAGGGAGTTACTGTCTCATGGGAAAAATGTTGTAAGCCTATCTCTGAAGGAGGCTTGGGTTTAAGAAGACTGGGGGACATTAACAAAGCCATGCTCATAAAACTAGCCTGGGATCTGGTTCAGAAGGAAGGTATTTGGGCTCAGTACTTTAGAACCAAGTACTTTACTAAGAATGGGGACGTCATATCATACTATAGGAGATCAACTATGTGGCATGGTATAAGGTCTCTATATAGTGATGTTGTTAACAACTCAATCTGGATGTTGGGTAATGGTGACAAAGTTGATACTTGGAGGGACAACTGGACTGGTCTTGGAGCTCCCAAAGACTTATCCTACCACATTAGATCGAAGGACATGCAACATAAAGTTTTTGACTTTCTGGAGAATGGTACTTGGAAGTTGGAACCTTAGCCATGAAATTCAGCAAATCTTGGACCTTGCAAGGGTTAATCTCTCCACTATATTTGCTAACACTCTAGGGTTTGACAAATGTTTATTCAAGCCACATATTCAAGGTCAATTTAGTGTAAAAGCAGCCTAGCCTATGAGCAGATTAGATCTAAGCTCAATCCAATTTGGTGGAAGAATTATCTTGGATAAAAAACATCTCACCAAGACACTCTAACCTAGCTTGGAGAATGCTTCATAATGCCATACCTACAGATGCTACAGTTCAAGTTATGGGTGTTCAGATTGTTTCTCAATGCAGATTCGGTTGCTCTGAGATAGAAACTACTTCACATTTGTTTCTCAATTGCATTTATGCTCAGGGCATTTGGAAATGGGTTAGTGAGCTTTTGATTTGCAAATTACTACCTGGAGCTTCATATCCATCTTTAAAAGGGCCACCTCTTGTAGCTCCTACATGGAGGACCTGTGGATGAATGGAGTTCTTGTATGCATCCAATCTATATGGTTCTGTAGAAACAAAATTGCTCACAATGAGCCTGTCCCAACTCTTAGACAAACCAAGTATAATATTCTCAAAGCTATATATGAGTCCTTGAATTCCAAAGGTTCAATGAGAAATAATCAGAATGGGGTTGCTGCTTAGATTACAAGTTCCTCTCAAGCACAGAAGACCTCCAAGGATCAGACCCTGCACATGGGAGCTACCATGTCTGGATGAGGTTAAAATCAATTGTGATGGCTCAAGTCTTGGCAATCCAGGGAATGCAGGGACAGGAGCTGTGTTTAGAGAACATTCGGGTTCAATCCTTGGGATTCTTGTAGAAAATATTGGTGTTAGCACTTCTTACTATGCCGAGTGCTGCAGTATAGGGTCATCACTCATCACGGCATTGGAGCAAGGTTGGTTAAAGATCTTCCTGGTTTCAGAATCCAAGCTGCTATCATAGCGTTCCAACAAAACAAGGTTCCATGGCAACTTCAGGCTAAATGGGACTACATCTCGACTAAGCTGCAAGTCAGACTAAAACACACATGGAGAGAATGAAACTTTAGTGCAAATGATAGTGCAAATAGGGCAGCTAGACTGCATCCTTTTACTAAGGAATGGTTTCAAGGAAAACCAGCCGTTTTGAAAAAGCTGGAGGTCCCTTACACTGAGTACTATAGATTTGATTGATGGTTCCTTGTATTTCTCCTTTTCAGTTTGAGTTGTAACTATTGAATCATTTTTGAGCATTACAGGACTTGCCTGCAGGCTTTTCGTAGCCTTATTTATAATAAATTGCTTACCTCTTGCGAAAAAAAATCATTGTTTACCTAGCCACTCATGTGACCAAGCCGTCATACACAAATTGGGTGATGACTTTTTGAAAGTAATGCTGAAAGTCCCATTGTAAGGTTTTGTTTTCATTGATATTACAAATCCTTTGAATGATTGCGCTAGTCTCTTGTGCACAATTTTTCAACTTTTGCAACAACAAAGGAACCTAACTGACTTCAATCTTTCTCTGCCAAACTAGCTTTGACACCGCTCTTCATCTACCTTTCCACATGAAACAACACTCTAAATGGAAATGCTCACATGACATACATCCTTCACAGAAGTATAGTAAACAGTTTGATGCAAACATTTGCTGAATCCCAAAATCTTGGAGGCCTTTACATCTCCGCTTGATCAAGTCTAAAGCCACTCAAGTAGATGATGTGAATGAAAATCTCATTGTGGCGTTGGAGACGTGTTAAAAACCACTTTACATCCTTGCATCCAAAACAATCATAAATGAGAAGTCGAGAGTAGTATAACAGCCTTTCCTGGAAGTAGTTTTTTTTTAAAGTATAGTTAGGCTGTAAAGCACCCCTCACCACAACTAGGCCTTCACCTAATGTAGTGCTATTGACCACAGATTACCTTATGCTAATGTAAAAAGCATCTATCAGCCTAACTGACGCCTCATAACTGCTAGTTTAATTTTTTGTACTCCGTCTTTTGAGCTAAAAAAAACCCAGTTTTCTTAAGTTCATGTTCTGCATTGACATGAGAGGTAATTTCTTTCTCTCTGCATCAAATAATACTTGTAAATTTAAAGGGATAATATACATTGATAACATTTACCTCCCAGTATATCCACAGTGCAACCTTTTGAGGCATCATCCAAAAGAATAATACCGGGCCAAAAGTCCACGAGGAGACTCTTTTAGCTTTTAAAGTAGCCGTGAAATAGTCACCAAGCTCGGGGTGCTGAACTGAAATTGCTAAGAAGAGGTTATCCCCGGGTGTATCAGTTCTCATACTCCAGTTGCCAAGCATATCCTGCATATAATCACAGATGTATTGATTAACAGCATTTTCTAGTTCCAGTTAGGTGGAGGCATAGTTTGTGGCAAGTAATAACATGTGCATCTCACTTCATGTAATACAAAAAGTAACATTAATATAATATCCTAAGAGATGTAGGTTTAGCATTAATTATACAACTTTGTCAATGAAGTGTATAAGGCTAAGAAAAGATATGGACTGTCAGACAAAAGTTTAGTCAGGTGTAAAGTTGTTGCTCCAAAGAAGCTGTGCACATGTATTACAACTTTGTCAATGAAGTGTATAAGGCTAAGAAAAGATATGGACTGTCAGACAAAAGTTTAGTCAGGTGTAAAGTTGTTGCTCCAAAGAAGCTGTGCACATGTATTACAACAACTTTAGATAATATAATCAGAAAACTATCCAAATCATGTTGACGATGGGGCATATGAGAGGCTCCCTCAGTTGAATTGCACTGTAGCATACTTTTCCATCACAACAGAATAAATCTCAAACTAATTGAGATCTCAAAGCTTAACAAAATGAGGTAATAAAATGTAACTCTTAATTATTAATTTTGTGCACTGAAATATCTTATGCTTCAAGACAACATGGTTAGACTAATCTTCTTTCTTATTAAGTTCTTGTAAGGGGTCTTCCAGAATAACCGATTGCCTCATTTTGTACTTAAGAATATATCTCCAATTATGTAGGCATCCTTACCTAGTAAGAGAAAAACAATATCGAGTACTTAAACATATCAGATATACAAATGATTATTCTCTTCCATCTTAATGTCTGCAACTTAGCCGTTAACATAGGACACCATGGAGGACGGTGTGATACGAGGATGTCATTAGCAATCACGTGATCAACTAGAAGATAGTATGTATCTCTATAGAAAATAAAGAATTAGGTTTCAGCATCACTCAACATTTAATGTCTTAGCATAGGCCTCTTAGTTAAGTGACTTTGGAGGTATGTCGAAGAGAGGGAGTTTGTGGCATGAAGTCATAGATAAGTTCCTATGGTTGTACTTTCTGTAGAGGGTGTTAAAGGTCCTCCCGGAAGCTAGAGGTGATATGGATAGCAAACCACTACGAAAATGGTGTTTGAGATGGTATTATGGTTGAGCCTGTTTTGTTTTTTTTTTTGCTTCCATTCTTTAGTATTGAAGCTTGCAATTATTTCATCATAGTGTGATGTGGCTGTGGTTGTTTTGCTTTCTTCCATTCTTTAAAGTTGATGCTTGCATGTATTTGATCATATGCTTAACCTGCTTTTGATGTTCGAATAATCATTAGTTAATAGATCAAACATATAAAATTAATAGGCCATTAATCAAGTAACTTATATCCATCACATTCCCCCACCTAGCTAGGATATTTCTAGAAGAGAACACATAATCTAGGGTAATTAGGTCCATTTGGTTTGAGTAGCGGTTTTGATGATAAACTTTAGCCAACCTGAGTTTACTCCAACCCAATCATAGAGAGTACAGATTACTCGACCACCAAATTCATGTGGTTACCACAATGCTTACTCGAAAGCTGAGGCAAGCAATGTTTCTTGAATTAGTTTACAAATATGAATGTTGTAGAAATCTGAGGGGCAATCCTCCACTCAACAACCATGGTCCATGAAAGACAAATTTGTTATATGAATTTCCATAAAACTAATGCAAAGTTGAACAGAAAACATACAGTTTTGTTTGTAAATGACTTCAATTCAAGGAAAAATATAACTTCTTCCTTAACAGTCTATCCGTTGAACAGAAAATATAGAATATAGGTGTGTGTATATCACAAAAAGCATGAGAAATAATCAAAGGCCCAAAATAAACACTGAGAAGAGGGCACAAAACATCAGACAACAAATTTATTTCACCGAGCAAAGAGAAAAAGTGGTTGACGAAACATACCATAAAAGGACTAACATGTAAAGGTTTTGCCACTATATCCGAGTTCGGGCGGAAAACAAATGATACTCGTTCACCCCATGGTGTATTTGTCACCTTGAGAAAACATACACAAAAATAATCAGAGCTTTAACGCATACGAATGTCCTTAAGTATACACATTAAATAATGTCACACATTATAATAAATTCAAATATCAAGTATTACATCACTAAGTTGAAGTATTTTATACATACACATATACTCATATACATATATGTGAGATAAACATGTGCACTTTTGCAGCAGAACTACTTCAATTTCTTAGTCATGAAAAATATACAATTAAAAGAGTAAAAAAAGATAAATGAGGAAGTCGTCCGTGGGTGACATAACTAGGTACATCATAAAAGTTGATTGACCACCTTGCAAGTGAAGCTAGGTACGTCATAAAGGCTCATTTAAGTCGATGTCACTTATTTTTGGGGATACCAAGAGTGACATAATAAGCTCACATCTATATCTCAGAAAAGGGTGATTTCTTCACCATGCAGATTATCCTCACATCTATAACTTTAAACCCTATGAAAAATGAAATCCTAGATGGTTCCATTTGTAGTGTATGTATCCTTGGCTGCAATGCTCAAAGAGGCAAAAGTCGCCAGTAGGCACCTTAACCACCATGTGGCAGGTCGCAACTATCCTTTGAGTTTGTCAAAGCCTAAGCGAAGTTGCCTCAAAGCCAAGCAAACTTCGGTTGTACGGCTCTAGGACCTGATAGTCCAGCTGGCCTGATGGCACTATCTGCCAAGGCTTATTAACTGCGATAACTGCTGGCTACATTGGTAGGGCTACAATGGGTAACTGAAGGGAACCTGACTTTGACGCGGATCACTATGTCGTTGGATCCGCCCAGTGTTTATGAATCATAGTAATAGCAGTCGCTCCAATTGTGACCGAATAGGCGGCAGTAGATGGCAGCTTCAATGGCACCTTCTTCCGTCCTATATTGACTTTTTTATCACAGAGAATAGTTAGTCAGTCAGTTAGGACGGAAATAGTAAGAAGAGGTTAGGCATGATCAAGTCCAGTGGTAATTGCTTATCCATACCCAGGAAGCTTTTTTACGGTATGGATGTTTCAACTTATATGGGATGGATGATTCAACTTATAGGTGAGCACCTCATCGAGGACCCATACATGTATACATAATGTTTCAACTTATAGGTGATGTATAACTATGATTATCAAATTCTGTCTTTATTCATATGAGGAGATATAAGAGAGCAGAAAAGTAGGAACGTTAAGAAAATACTCTTACCAATTCTATTCTTACTCATTTCATTGGATAAAATTTATGGAAACCAAGGCTATGGAGAAGAAGAACTCACATAAAATCCAAGAAATAAATAACTAAATTTAAAAGCTAATGCCAAAAATGGCAACTTACAAATGACTCAAATGGGTAATGGAGCTTTTTTTCAGTTTATTGTTTGATAATCCTAAGAAGATTCTTCTACTTGCATTCTTAGAGACTTCGAAGTTATCTATTGGATGTTAGGTCGTCATGAAGGCCCAACATCAAGGGCGTACTACATTTAGTATGTAAAAAAGATTTGGTTATTGGGGAGAAAGAAAGTAGAAAAACAGTTTTGGAGTAAAGTTAATTAACAATGAGTTTAAATAAGACTCAGGAACATAGGAAACCTTGTGGATTACTTTCAGTGATAAATATGGGATTCATTCTCCAAATAAATAAGAATTATTGGAAAATGAATTAATGCAAAATATTTAAAGACTTAAGGACGCAGAGTATTACAGTGATCAAAACTACACATCACACACAATATTACAATGATTTAGAAGTGCGAACCACACACAGGTGTACAATCACTGTTAAGTACGCACACTACTGAAATATACTCCTCTTCAATTCAATACATTTCCACATTATGTACGACCATTCCACTAAGACCAACAAAATAAACTAATGGTCAGCGGTGCGTTGGATTTTCGGAAGACTAAGGCATTCGTTGGGAATGACATTTGGCATTAATCCCGTTGAAATAGAGTCACCTTGGAAACACTCATTCCGTGTCGAACAAAACTCCGCGGTGCTTTTGTAAAACAAAAACTCGGTTTGCATATATCCTTTTATCATTTTAATCATTTGAAGTAAAACAAAACTTACTAATTCCAAATAGGTTACGAGACACGTAATCAAAGTTGTAGACTTGAACAAGACTTTTCAAGTTAGGATGTGGCATTACCATGCTCCAATGATTATAGTTATGTGTTATGTTAATTGTCAAAGTTTGTTATTGCTAATTTGACTCTCCAATAACCACTATAGTTTGTCATCACATGTTAGTGTACCTATATAAGGTACACGCAAGGTGAACATGTCATAATGGGAGACACCATATTTTCAGTAAATAGAGTTAGTCGTGGTACATCATAGGCGAAGCTGCAATTTTTATATAAAAAGTACATCAACTCTACAAGCCTACTAGTGATGATACCCATATAAGGCACATGTGAAGTGAACAAGACTGGATGGGAGAAACCAGTTGTTCAGTAGATGGGGTTAGTTGCGGTACTTCATCGCTACTGGCTTACAAATGAGGCGAATTTGTATAAGACACATGAAGTGAACAAAACAGGATGGGAGACACCACTTCCTTAGTAGATGGGGTTAGTCGTGACACATTAACATTACTAGCTTACTAATGATGTGGATTTGTATGCACATTCATGGGTTATGCAACATTATTTCCACCTGTTGGTTGGGCTTTGTTATGTTGGAATAATTCCAAGTAAGCTATTATGATTATATGAAATTTTATATAGACATTCTTGATTCACAAATTTGGTTTAGTAGTAATTTATTGGCAGTATCATTAGTAAGCTAGTAGAGCTGATGTACTTTCCATGCAAATATTGTAGCTTCGCTAATGATGTACCACGAATAACTCTATTTCCTGAGGAGGTGGTGTCTCCTATTCTGGCATGTTCACCTCACATGTATCTTATATGAATCACTGACATGTGATGACGAGATATAGGGGTTATTAGAGAGTCAAACTAACAGTAACAAACTTGGCAATTAACATAACACATAATTATAGTCATTTAAATATGATAATGCAACGCACTTGAAAAATCTGGTTCAAGTCTACAGTTCGATTATACGTCTTGTAACTTATTTAACGTTAGTAAGCTTAAATATTATTCTCTCTTATTCTTCTTGCTATTATAAAAAAAGATAAGCATTATATTAGTACATATTAAAATTTTGAATTTTAAATGATACGAGATTGTTTCGAGGGGTTCAACACAACAATAACGTTTTACTTCAAAGGATCAAGATGTTAAAATGATATGTGTAGACCGAGCTCTTGCTTTACAAAGATCTCACGGAGTTTACGTTCAACGCGGGATGGACGTTTCTGAGATAACTCTATTTCGGCGAAAACCAATTCTAAATGCAATTCCCCAATAAATACCCTAGTCTTCCGAAAATCCAACGCATTACCATACCATTAGTTCATATTGTACTCAGAGTTTTCTTGGTCTTTGCAGCATGGGTGTACCTAAAGTGGAAGCGTGTTGAATTGAAGAATAGTGTGTTTTAATTGTGTATATACTTATGAGTGATTGTGATATTATGTATGGTTTGTAATTCTAAATCATTGTTATATTGTGTTTTTTGTGAATTTTTGATTACATAGTCAGTATCGAACCCTTGATCTCTGCTCCTTTATGTGCAAATTTGTTAGCTCTCAAGCTCACAGGTTTCATGAACTTGAGAAACTCGAGAAGAATTGAGTTAAGACTTCTTTTGTTTTGCTTGAGGATGATTTGATGGAGCCTTGACGTTAGAAGTATCTTTTTATTCTCGGAGCGCTAAAAAACCGTGGGATCCGCCCAGTGTTTGTGAAGCATATTATTAGTAGTCGCTCCAATTGCGACCGAATAGGCGGCAGCACGATGGCAGCTTCAACGGCGTCCTTTTCCGTCCAATTTTGACATTTTTAACGCAGAGAATAGTTAGTCAGACAGTTAGGACGGAAATAGCCAGTTAATCGACTCTTGGCGCGTTAGCCCTGCGTAACTTTCACATATGTTACTGTAGGGGTCTCCAAGCAGATCCTAATGGAGATGGGTCACGCTCAGTTCTTCTACTTTTTGGGAATGAAAAGAATCAAAAAAAGGATATGAAACAGACTACAAGTCACATAACACCACTTAAAGTAGGAAGTTTGATCAAGAAATTTCCCATCAACGACATTATATCAACAACAAACTGCAATTAAATCATTACACTTCCTACAAAATAATCCGAACCTCATGAATCCATGTTCAATATACAGAGTTAATCGGACACCTCAACAGTCAACAGGCCTCCCTAAGACCTCTAGACTCTAAAGAATATATTACATTCTTTACTTCCATCTCTACTTAAATTACTCTTGGTCTTTACCAACTTTTGACTTGAGTGTCTATTGATTGCTTATTGCCATTTATATCTACTTGCCTAAATTGACGAGCTCCGTTTTCATAACACAATGTCTTAGATGATATGAAATAATGGCCAACAAAGTAAATGGAATCATGGGTGTGGGGCTCTAGTTTTTTAACAGAGTTTCACAAAATTGGGCTTCCTTGAACTGAAACTAGAAACTAGACGGGTGCTATTTGGTAGACTTGATCGCTATCTTTGAAGTCATTTATTAATATTTATTCTTCTCCTGTTTCTTTCTTGCATCATTGTGACCCTTCCATTAGATTTCGGATAAATATTACCATCCCAAAAAAAAGGTAACTTTCCTATACATTTCTAGGCATCTTAAGATTAGTAGAATGTACAAGAACAACATACCTCGGCAATGCACATGTTCAAACACATATCAGAGCCATCCAATTCATAGCAATAATATACACTCAAAGGGTTTTGTTCATATCCCACACTAGGAGGTATCGTCAACAGGAACCTACACAAAAATCCACACCTACCCTCGATTCAATCTCTCCAACCTTTAACAATCATTTAGAGAAACATGCTAAAACTCCAAATAAAATTGAACAAAAACTTAATTTTAAATTAACCCCTTCCCACATTTTCAACTAAGCCTATAAATCATCATTCCAAATTAAACCAATCCCACATTTTAAACTAAACCCACAATTCCCCATTGCAATAAAGATCATTCCCACAATTTTTTCTCACAGTTCAATTAAAGGGTATCGTTTGATTTCCATAATGAAAAAAAAAAACAAAAAAAACAAAAAAACAAAGAAATGTAGTGGTGGTACTTACACTGGTCCATTAGTCTTGGTGATTTCTCGAGCTTGTTGAGCTGAGAGATGGTCCTTGAAGAATGATCTAGGAAGTGTTTGGGGTGCTATATCAAGGTCGAAGAGAGCGTAACGAGCGCTGTATCGGAACGAATGATAAACGGGTAGTTTGCGCTCATGCGAAACAGAACCTTGGTAGAGAAACATGGGTTTTTTAGTACCATTGTTGATTTTAGTGGTGGGAATTTGTTTGGAGGAGATGAAGGAGTAGAGGTATTGGAAAGGGATGAGGATAGACAGTGTGAGGGAGATGAATGTGTTGGAGATAATGGAAGCTAACAAATACAAAATCTCCATTAGAGAAACCTCTCTGAAATCTCCACTCTCTCACCGATGAGTGATAATAAGCACCCACACGTGTACATCACGAGTTCTACTTGGAGCATCCACAGCAGCTAGGTGCACCCTGACGTGGCAGGGTGAATTCCAAATTCATCCTCTTTTCCACCCAATTCGTCTCCCAGTAGCTAGGTGAATACCTGACATGGCAAAAGCAAAATTCATCCAAGGGTGGATTGAGGGTGAATTCATGTCCCGCGGTTCTGAAATGCGCGTAGCCATAGCGCGCGGTTCAGAAGTGCGCGTATACACTTCTCCCTTAAGATGATAACACGTGTCCTCCCATCCAATGGTTCCTATTGAACGCAGTTCTGAAGTGCGCGTAACTTCAACGTCTAAGATTAAAACACGTGGACGGCTGAGATTTAAAGATTTTCAAGCGGCTAGTTTTTGTCGCGCGATTCAGAAGTGCGCGGCATAAGCCTGCATAAAAAATATCATCTGTTCCCCATTATTTCACATGAGTTTTTCCCTAATCAAACTTCTTCAACAAGATGCTCAATGGCTATAAACGGCTAGTTTTTTCTCTATTTATAACCTCCATTAGTGATAATAAGCTAGCTTTTTTCTCTTCTACAATCAACTCATTCATCTTATATCTCAAAACTCAACCTTCTTCATTTCTTATCAATTGTGTTGAATCATGTCTGACGAAATCATCCAAGACCTGCTCAGGCCTGACATATCACTCTTATCTTGGCTTCATCATCGTCGAGTGACGAAGAGCTATTCCAACGTCAAGTTGAGTTGTTACACGAGTATGGCAAGATTATGATTAAGATGGGAGAAGCAGAAGAAAAGGAGCAAGAGACGACATCATCACGGAGGCGGGGAGGTAGTAAAAGGGGATGGATTGACAAGTGGAAAAACCGTGAGCATAAATTGGGGGAGGATAGCCTTAACCGGGATTACTTCAGTAACAACCCAAGATTCAAAGATATCTCATTTCGTCGTCGATTCTGTATGAGTGAAGGTGTGCATCAACGTATTTATCATCAAATACTTTCTTCGAACCCCTATTTTATTCAAAGAGAAAATGCCGCCAAGACTATGAGTTATCCTCGCATCAAAAGATAACGTGCGCACTTCGCATGTTATATTACGGTACGAGCGCAGACGCCCAAGAAGAATACCTTCGGATTGGGGAGTCTACGACTATTTTGTGCATGAAAGAATTTTGTAAAACTATTATAACACAATTCAAAGCTCAATACCTTAGATCTCTCAATGAAGACCATACATTACACTTGTTAGAAGTGAATGGATCGCGAGGCTTCCCGGGGATGTTAGGTAGTTTAGATTGTATGCATTGGAAATGGAAGAATTGTCCTATCGGGTGGGCAGGACAATATACTGGGTATAAGAAAATCCCGGCGGTGATTTTAGAAGCAGTTGCATTTCAAGATCTTTGGATATGGCACGCATTCTTTGGGGTGCCCGGTTCTAACAACGACGTGAACATCTTGCATCAAGGGTGGTTTTTCAACAACTTGTCTAATGGAGTTGCACCGTCATGTAATTATAATATAGACACGGTACCGCACACTATGGGGTATTACTTAGCGGATGAAGTCTATCCAAGATGGCAAACACTTGTTCAAACCATAAGAAATCCGTCCAACGATGCTGAAAGACATTTTTCAAATATGCAAGAAGCATGCCGGAAAGACGTAGAGCGTGTTTTTGGGGTATTACAAGCTAGGTTTTAAATATTGGCACACGATGCACGATTTTGGAAACCTAGTGATCTAGGAAATGTTATGTATGCATGTATAATCTTGCACAATATGATCGTCGAAGATGAACGTCATACTTACATCCGGCAAATGGACATTGATCCCGAGTTTAGAAAATATGTAGATACTTGGAAGGAGAATCCAAAACACGCGATCAACACTATGGCAAAGTACATCCAGAAGGTTCGTGAAATTAGAAATGGAGGAGCTCATTTCCAATTATGAGATGAACTTGTTGCGTATTTGTGGAGTCGAAAAGGGGCAGAGTAATTGTAGTCTTCATCATTGTTTGTTTATTTTCTAAAGTAATGTATTTTGTTTCCAAGTTTAATGTTGAAGTTGTAATATATTTTGTTTTCAAGTCTTCATCATTGTAACACTTTAATGAAACATAGTTTATTGCTTTAGCTTTTTGATTTTGTATCAATTTTAAGGATTACGAACCATTAATAGCAATTTTATTGAAATAATAAAATTACATAGATCTTAATAACTACTATTAAGGCTAAGGATTACATTAATTTTTATCACTAGAAACGTTGTCATCAGTTGGACACTGCTCCTTCAACTTCTTTGAATATTCTTTAATCTGCTTCTTCATCCAACGCGTTTGTGCAGGTAGTAGGTTACTTGGGTCCGTTGTCATCACCTTAAACATATGCGTGTCGTCGAAGGCTTTTTTGAGTTAGCTCCACTTCATGCCTCCTTTAAATCTCAGTCTCTTTCATCAACTTTAGTTCCTCTTGACGTCTAGCATTAGTTTCCTTTTCCTCTTTCTTCTGCTCGTTTCTCTGATTCCATGACTTCATCATGTTGGACGTTGTCTCAAGCATCTTCTTCCCCTAAAAACCTATACTTGACTTTGCTGCTTCTTTTGCCTTGTATATTTTTTGGCCGTCCGGTCGTACATCCCCACAAGAATATAGTGGTGCATCCACGTCGATAAAATCATCTGGAATTGCGATATTTGGAGTACCGGATATAGGTGTTTCAGGATCGGTATTGATGGAGTTACCCGGGCTATCGTTAAAATTTGACTTCCTAGCAACGTTGCGCCCAGGATGGCCGATGTGATGAATTTGTGACCATTTTGGTCAAGTTTCCAAAACTTTGTACGCTTCCCCAAGTTTAAATGGTTTGTCTTGTAGTTGAAAAAATGTATCGTTTGCCATACGTTCCTAAAAATCAAGTTAGAAAATCTTTTAGAGTATGATTCACCTTTGAACATTAATGAAATGAGAAAAATAAATGAAATACTTACAAAGTCATCCGTTTCAATACCGGTATGATGTCGGCTCTCAAGGTCTTGAATGATACTTTTAAAAATTGAACATTCCTTATTGAGCCACCCCCTATACGCACAATTGACACCGTTGTACGATCGCCACATCGATTGGTCAACATAGAAGAATTTGAATTGATCACGCACCTTGAACCAAAATGTAGCGGCTTTTTGGTTGTTCGTGGTAGTGAGGTTTTGAGATACTTGTGACCAAGCACATGCAAGATTCACAAAGTTATCTGACGACCAATTCTTGGAGTTGGAGTATTGTTCTTTGTCGTCATGAACATCCTCCGAAACCTCAAGTATATCCTCAACTATAATAGGTGTCGATGTCGTCTTTCTTTTAGACATAGCCTTCCCGCGCGTATTACTTCTCGTGAGAACCGGATTGAGTTCCTCATCCTGAGCTACATCCTCAACTATAATAGGTGTCGATGCCATTTTTCTTGTAGACTTTGCCTTCCCATGAGTCCATGTATTACTTCTTGTGAGAACTGGATTGAGTTCCTTGGAGATGACCAGAGAGACAACCGGAGATGCAACCGGCGATGTATGAAGATTTAAATCATTTAAACCCCATGTACCTTGCATCGGCGTGGTACTCAAACTTTTACCGGCGAAACAAGTTTGAGATGAATAATATAGATTTCCCGGTTAAGGGTACGAGCCCGTATACTCATCAAATTGAGCGTAATATTCTTGGTTTGGGTAATAAGGGTAGTATCTATGGGTTTGGGATTGAAATTGATTGTCGGGTAGCGGGAATAGTTGGCAAACATGGTGATTCTGACCTTAGGAAGTGTTAGGCATTTGCGACGGATCAAATATGTCGAATTGATGAGGAAAGACGTTTCTTTGTTGGTTCGTATTGGAGGATTGAGAGTGGTTTTGAGAATTAGATTGGGAGCTTGAGGAAGACATAGTGGTTTTGTTTGTAAGGTAAGGAGGAAGGATAATGTAAAAGATTTGAAGGGAGGAGAGTGTAGGAGATGAATGACATTTATAAATGAAAAAACTAGCCGTTAATATAGTCGTTAACAAGTGTCCAAAAAAAATATAACCGTTAATATAGTCGTTGAGTAACTTGTACAACAAGTTTCCAAAACAAAAATATAGTCGTTAATATGTCTGTTGAGTAACTTGTACAACAAGTTTCCAAAACAAAAATATAGTCGTCAATATGTCTGTTGAGTAACTTGTACAACAAGTTTCCAAAACAAAAATATAGTCGTTAATATGTCTGTTGAGTAACTTGCATAACAAGTTTCCAAAACAAAAATATAGCCATTAATATGTCCGTTGAGTAACTTGTACAACAAGTTTCCAAAACTATCATAAATGTTCAAAATAAAAATTATATTAAAACTTTGAATAAAACATAGTTTAAACAATATTAATACACAACATAGTTTAAACAAAACATAAATAAAAGTTCTAAATAAAATATAGCCTAGCTGGGACGACCTCTCTTCGTTTGGCGGACACCTCTACCACGTGCGAGACTCTCGTCATAGGTACATTGCACAACCGGCTCTGTCTGGTAGGAAATGGATATCTCAGCTAATCTATCGGACGTTTCTCGGATGGCCTCCTGTGCCCGGCTCAGCTCCCTCCTCAACTTAATATTGTTGTCAGTTAGTTGCCTCGAGTCTTCATATGCCGCATACCGTAATCTTTGGTTTTGATGCCACAACTCATCCGTACTATACGTAGGTAGACACGGGTATGGTATCTGCATCACTGGGATCGGTATCCGTCTACGTTGATCGTTCAGTCCCACCACATCTAGGAACCATTCCATATCACGTGGATCGTCGGTCGCATGAACACCATAGTCTTGCACCTGTGAAGACGTAGCTAAACTCGATGTAGGTGGCAAGTGTACATCGGGCCTCACTAGATCACGCCTGACAGACCAAATATTTTCTGTCCTCTTTACTAAACTGCAACCGATCTTGGGATTTGGATGAACGAGACGCCAATATGTCATGTAATCTACGTCGGGAACAAGATTTTATACCAGGACGACTTGCCTCATCAAAACCTCTGCCTACCAAAACCCCTTTGGGCAAAAATCTATGCAAGGAAAGAGTACAATCCTATGCCCCATATGGGTTGTGGGCACGTATACGTTGCCTCATTGAAACCTCTAGTCAGTAAAACTTTCTAGGATAAAAACTATATTATCAGGAAAAAGAGTACAACACGCATGTGTCCACGTCAGGTTGGGAATACTCCTCCTAACGTCGATCTCCCGCGAGATCTATTTCCATGAGATGTATCTCCCTGAGATATTGATAAATAAAACTTCTGTATACAGATTTTGTGTACCAGCGGCTTGAACGTAAGTGGTGCAAAAGTCTTCGTGAATAGGTTTGCAAAGTTGTTTTTTGAAATATCTAGAATAACGTCAATCTCATTCGCCTTTTGTAATTCATAAGTATGGAATGGCTTCTGTGAAATGTGCTTTGTTCTATCTCCATTGACTTGAATGATGCAAGTCGAGTTATCTTCATACATAGTCGATATTTTATCTTGGATAGAGCAGGCGACAATCTTCAGTTGATGTTGTAGTGGCGTATTTTCTGAGAGGAAAACCTTCGCCAATACTTATTAGTAAGGATTATGCAATAAAGAACTATCAACCAAGATTTTACGTGGAAAACTCAGCAGAAACTGAGGAAAAACCATGACCTCAGGGAGGATTTGATGTAAAATCTAGTAGATGCTAGTTATTACAAGTTTTTTGAGTGTTGCTTATATTTAGGATAGAGAAATCTGAGATGTTTGATCCCTCTGAACCTATTATCTGCCTGTATTTATAGTATATACATGTAGTTTACAAAAAGAAAGAAAAAGTCTCCTATTCCGGTGGTAGTGGGCGAACTTTGCGGATCTCTAACAGTTCCTTCTTGACCGGGCTGCAACGGCTACTTTTGGTAAGTCGAGGACTCACGGAATCTTCTAGAATGTTGAGTTGTCTTTGACTAAAGAATGTTGAGCTATCTTCGACTACAGAATGATGGCTTTACTCTTATCGAATCTGGGGAATATGATACTACAATCACCCTATTCTCGTTAGAAGTACTTATAGTTGTGTCGAGAAGAAAATTTAGAATCTGAAGAGGTTGCCGAATACTTTCAGAAGTCAACATATGTCATTACCGAGGTCAAGGTAATCTGTATTTGGTCAAGTTGGCTTCGAGGCGTAATTAATGTTTGTTCATTGAATGTATTAGAAGGATGTTGGGTATAAATAGGAGCTTTATGGAAGGTGGAATGTGGTGTTTGGTGGAATGAGGTCGCCTCAAGTGTGGTTGATTATTGGGTCTGAGGTTGAAGACGGTGATCATTCTGACGAAATATGGTATAGATTGAGAGACGAGAATTGGTTATGTGATGGGAGCAGAGCATTGAGGTGGGAAGAAAGGTCAAACAGAGATGAGATGTATCTATTGGAAACGGTGGTATCATCGTGCAGTTGTGAAGGTAATGTATGGATTCAGTTGGGAGGTGAAGGGGAAACTGTTATTACTGGTGATGAAGATGTAAAGTTTGGATGGGCGTGCAGAGATCTTGCCGAATGTGTGGGTGTCCTTGAAATTTTTGTTGCCATTTTCCTGCTGAAGCGTCTCTTTAGAAGTTCAGTGACTTGAAAGTCATTGAGCTTTAAGGACGAGAAAGAGGCTTTAATGTCTGATTCTGGTGAAAAGCAAACAACGCAAATATTAACATGTCGAAGGATGTTAGTAACAGTAAAGAAATTGTAATGGAAGAAAAATTAAGTCTTTAGAAATGAATTTACTAGAAAGAGATAGATTTCGAATGCGATTTGTAATCGAAGGAAAGAGATATCGAATGTAAGAATGAAGTTGATGAAATAAAGAAATATAAGTTTATCGAATTGTTTTGTGTTTTTTTTTTTGTGTATGTTATCGAATATTAAATGTGATGTTAAAATTGCGATACAATCTTGTCGATAAATATTTTATGTGTAAAGTCGAAGATATTGGAATGTGTGGGGCCAATGACGGATTGCGAGGTTGATTGACTTTGACTCTGACTGTGTAGAGTTTCAAAGCATAATAAATGTAGGGGAGTTTGGTATTGACTGGAAGTTGTATAAATAGATGTTGTTTTTTTGCAGATGGATGCATTCATCTAAAATGGTGAAGACAAGAGCTCAGGGCCATGAGGAGGTGTGTCATCGTGTGCAGGCAATCTACAGGGTGTTGTTCAACCGATATTTTGGTTCGTGGAGCATCGAATGGCATTTTGATGATCCTGAATAATCGGATTACGAAGGGATGAGTGAGGCAGTGGCGAAGGAGGATGAGAGGAATTTGAGTTTAGTGTGAAATTATTGTTTTGGCGTCCTCCTGAACGTTGTGGTAGCATGTGGACTCGAGCAAAGTTGTTGGTGAAGAGGCAAGATGAAGCAGTAGCGAGCGGTGAATGAAGAGGAAATTCTCAAGACGTAGGTGCGTTGTAATGCTAAATGTTTGAAAAATGTTATGTAAGGAAAAAGGTCAGTATGTTTGGAAGGAATGTTTATTTGTCGAATGTAAAATGTATGTGACAAATTTTTGGAAATAAAGATTGTGTTTAAACGAGTGTTATGGAATAAAATGACAGGTAACTGATGTCGAATATAATCCCATAAGTATAGGAATTGGTAGTATATTATGAATAGGGAAACTTATATGCAAAATGAATATGTCAAGATGTGTTCCATTAGGTGATGGTATGAAATATAAGGAAAATGATGTAAATCATCTATTGGAAAAGTTGGATCGTGTACTGAGAGATAGGAATGTGGCTGCAGAAAGCGTTCGAGAATTTGAACGATTGAAGTACGAATGTAGGAGGTTATTAATGTGGAAAAGATTAAGAGTCAAAGAAGTTGAAAAGAAACGCATGAGGCATCATATTTGAGGAACTGGACGGTCGCCAAGTGGTGCGACGAGCAATCACGTGGGGGCTATAAATATGTCAAAGGTAGGCGACTGTTCAGATCATTTGGAAGCTGAATTTTTTTTAGAAAGATAACTGCTGGTGCTCGTCGCTGAAGTTGTTAAATACGATTGTGAAGGAAGAGATTAGTGTGTTGATCGAAAGGGCGAAGCGAGCGAAAGAGAGGGATACAAAAGCTGCACAAAAACAAGGTTAGTGATTATCTTCCAAATCATTTTATAAGTTGATACATTGGTTAAGGGTTAATAGGTAATGTGTAATGAATTGTAAATGAATGAGATATGTCTATGGAGATAATTGATGAATTTTGATAATGCATTCGTAAGAAACTGTGTGTAGGTCTGTGAATTTATGGTTGGGAAAGTCTTGGTGATTCAGAGGGATGTATTTCTGGAAGGAGAAAATTGGATGAGTGGGGAAATAATAGGGATTGGGGAAGGGCACTGTAATCATGGCGCAGTGGGAGGAGATGGGGGTGAGGGAGCGAGATATGCGGAGAAAGTTAAGATTTTGCAGTTATCGCCGGAGTTTGTGCCGAAGAAAAGGGAATTCGTAAAATGAGAATAACTATTTTTGGCGGGAAAAGTTAAAACGTCTTCGAGAAGCTTTTGAAATTCTTGTAATTTCGACAAGAAAATATAAATTAACAACTTGTCGAGGTGATGCAGGAAATAGAGAAAAAAAATATTAAAAACTGAACAGATGGCTATTGAATGTGAAATATTAAAATGAATTAATTAATATGAATTAGATCGAGAACTGTGTATAAATATAAATGTAAATGATAGTAGCAGATGGTAAAGTGAATAAGTTGTTGGAGAGTTTATCTCAACAACGATATTGTGATGAATATATGAACGTAGAAATATATATATATGTTTCACATATGAAAGATTCTACCTGTGCTAAAATATTGAATCTGATGTACAGGTTCTAATAATGGCTGAACCCAATTTAAATGATGATAAAGATATATTTGCGAGTCTTGAAGATGTAGTGCCTTTGATGATCGATGTGAGAACGTGTATACAACAATGGGGGGGAGATACAGGGTAGGTTCGAACAGTGCAAACACAAGGGGTGGGGAAGAATTTAGAGTAGTGCCCAGTGTGCACGAAGTATCTGAGAAAGAAATAAAGAAGACTGGTGTAGATTATGAGCCTCAAGTGAGTGATCGAGAATGGAGTGGGGATGCGGAAGAAGATGTGGAAGAGGACGAAGAAGCGTGTTATGGGGAGGGTTTAGAGACGAAAGAAATATTAAGATTTAAAAAGAAATACGGTATTCCTAAAGATGTGAGATTAGAGAAGTATCAATACGAAATGATCGACCAGGATATACCTTTAGATGGTATTCTGGTTCATCGAGAATAGATAAAGAAAGGGCTAAAGTTGCCCCTTAGGGCGAATTAGAAAAAGTTAATGAATTTTTTCGATGTAGCCCTAGGTTAATTCAATCTAAATGTATATGACCTGTTTAGGGTATGTGGTGCGATAAATGGTAGACTTAAAGCCAAAGGGGAGGAAGCAATAAATGTAAATGATTTATGTGTGCACTATACGATAAAAACGAACCCGAAGATAAAAGGGAATCGTTATTTGGCGAGGTTTTTGAAGAGGCCGATGTTTTACGATATGGTGTCAACTGGAGGTCGATATACCAAAGAAGGTTTGCTAGTTTCTGGAAATTATGAGTTTGATCCAAAAGACTCAGGGGAGCCACTTAAAAGAAAATTGTTTCATCAAGGTCTGTGGTTAGGTAACTTAAATATTTAAGTTTGCTGTATTTTTCAGGTTAGATGTATGTTGTGTTAAAAGTGTTTGCTCTGTGTTTACAGCATTGAAGGAGATCGTGAAGACAACTGAAGTAAACGAGAAGTTGTATAAGATAAGAGAAGGATTCTTTGGCAGGATCGACAACCTAGCGGCAGATCAAGATCAATTAAGTGAAATATTTTATGAAACAGGGTTGAAAAGGTCGAGAACTAAAGGTGCTGAAGTATTAATTATCAGGGGAAAAATGTCTGTGAAGAATAAAAGAGCTGCAGATGCGAGTTTGCCCCTGAATAATCCTTTATTGACAGGGTACAACACAGATACAGAGATCGATGCGATGCTGGGGGAATCTTTTATCAAGAATAAGAGGAAAAAGAACGTAAATGCTGAAATACCTCCGTTGCTAAACCCGAAGAGGACTACTCGACAATCATCTTCTGAAGGTGTCGAAGGTACTGACAAACTTGCTGTTGTGGTGAGTGGGTTACCTCCACGTGGTTCGAGCAGTGCGATTCCCAAGAAGACGACTGGTAGGGCTGCGAAGAAGAAAGTGGTAGAAGAATTTAATGTAGAGCTACAGTCGACGATGGAGTCGTATTCGATCAGGGAAGAGGTCTTGAAGAAAGATATTACGGAGTGCATGGTGGGGATTGATTGTTTGGAGACTTTTTTTAATGAGGGACACAGTAATTTGTCGAAGGTAAGAAATCTTAAAGCTTATGCTCGAATAAAAAGTTTGGTAAGTCAAAAGAATACTTATTATATAACTTTCATTAAGATGGTGATGAGTGAAGCAATGGGTCGTGTGGATGGTAGTGGTGAGTTGGCAAACCGGTTGATTACGTACAGAAATATTGAGAAAGAATTGAATGTGGAGAATGCCAAGATGAATGCTACACTGAACAGGTATAAATTGGAAGCAAACAAGGCGAAGGAGGCTACATTGGCAGAGGCAAAAAAAGTGCTAGAGAAGGAAAAGAAAGAAACCTTGGAAGTGCAGAAAGCTGAGTCGAGAAAGATCTTGCTGAAGTTCAAAGATTGATGGAGCTGGATCAGGAGAAAATGCTCGAGGAGATGAAAAATCAAATGAATGAAGAAAAGCTACAAAAATGGCAGGAAGTGAGGATGCATTTTAAAGAATAGTTTGATGAGTCTGAAGAGAGAAAGAAATATTATAAATGAGTTGTGAAGGCTGGTGGGCTGTCATGTGATGACAGTTCAGATGATGATGTGCCTCAGACTCCGGATGTTCGTGGAGGAACTGAAGTTGTTGACAATGAAAAGGCAATGGAGGTCGAAGGTCAACTTCCTGGGGTCGTAGCAGATGTGCTGGTGCCTGAAGGTGCCTTAAATAAAGAAAAATTGCCTTCGGAAATGTTAAATTTGAAGTAATGAATGTGGTTTTAAGTAAAGTATGTAACAAATGGTCAGTGGGACCAAAAACATTTGAATTTTGGTGTGCGAAGGATGTTTTTGTTTGTTGAATGTTTTGATAAATAACTATTTTGCTTGTGAAAATAAGATTAAGTATTGATGTGATAAAGTGATATTAGATTCGAGCAGGTAAGTAAAGAGTGCTTATGTGCTCAAAATGTGAGTGATGGCCAATAAATGGCTAGTAAGAAGTATCCGATGTTTATTCGGAGATAAGTATCTGGATGTAGATTGGTAAAAGAACAAGAGCTTATTAGAGATTTGTTCGACATGTAAGGAGCGCGAAGTAAACTATCCTGTAATTAAATAGTGGTCGCATGAAGTGGAGTGATTGGTTTTAGGATACTTGTGGAAGCAAGGACCTAAAACAAATTAGGATAGTAATGAATGAGTTTGTCTCAGGTATACTTGTTAAGTATTGATCGAGAGCAAACGAAGTAGTAAAAAGATCGTCTGTCTGATACATATTTGTTAAAAATAGATCGAGATCAGATCGAAGTAGAAAGAGATTGGTTGTCACGAACATGCTTGAAAAGTATAGTTCGAGATCAAATCGAGGTAGTAAGGTCATTTGTCACGAACATACTCGTGAAGTATAGTTCAAGATCAAATCGAAGTAAAAAGAGATCGTTTGTCAGAAACATACTTGTAAAGTATAGTTTGAGATCAAATCGAAGTAGAAAGAGATCGTTTGTCAGGAACATACTGGCAGAGTAAAGATTGAAATCAAATCGAAGTAGAAAGAGATCGCTTGTCAGGAACATACTCGTAAAGTATAGATCAAGATCAAATTGAAGTAGTAAAGAAGATAATGATAAAACAAATTGTGTATTGATTCGAAGAAACGATTACAGGGTATCATCAGTAAAAGAGTTTGAGCTGAGCAGTATTCCATGGATACTCCAGCTGAACTTCATCTTCAGTCACAAGCCAGTAAGTTATGCTATCGGTTTTGTTGCATACAATGTAGGGTCCTTCTCAGTTTTATGATAATTTTCCAAAATTCTTTGGTCGAGTATGATCTTGTATTCGTCGTAAGACAAGGTTTCCAATACCGAATTTCCGTTTTCTAACTTTTTTGTTATATGTTTTTTTCAACGTATCATGGTAACGTCTCAAATTGGCAATGGCTTGATATCTGGTTTCCTCGATCCAATTTAGGTTACAAAGGAGACCGAGCTCATTGTCTTCATCTGAAATTTTGCGTCGAGTACTTGGGAGATCGAGGTCTGTGGGTATAACTGCTTCAGTACCGAAGGCCATCATGAATGGAGTGCATCCTGTTGAAACTTGAGGAGTGGTGCGGTAGACCCATAAGACACTGAGTAGTTCGTCAACCCATCTGCCTTTCTTGCTATCGAGGCGCTGTCGTAAGCCAGATTTGATGCTTTTGTTGGTGGCTTCAGCTTGTCCATTGACTTGAGGGTAATATGGTGTGGAAGTTGTCAATTAAATCTTGTATTTATGAAGGAAAGCCATGACTTTAGCACTGATGAACTATTTACCATTATCAGAATGTATCATTTGTGGATAACCAAACCGGGTGATGATGTGTGCCCAAAGGAACTTGATGATCTCATTCTCATCAGTATGGCTTAGGGGAACTGCTTCGACCCACTTGGTGAAGTAATCGGTGGCCACTAAGATGAATCTTCTATTTCCTAAAGCTGGATGGAAAGGGCCAATAATATCGATTCCCCATCGTTTAAATGGCCAAAGGATATTGCTAGCATGTAAGTCGAGGGCGGGGCTCTTGATGTCTTGAGCGTGAATTTGGCATTTGTAGCATTTTCGAACAAAGTCTTCACAGTCTTGTCTCATCCGGGGCCAATAGAGTCTTTGTGTGAATGCACGTTGAGCTAGTGATCTACCCGAAACATGTGCACTACAAATACTTTCGGGAAGTTCTCTGATTTTTATATGAGCCTGTTTCTGCGATATACATTCGATATGTGGCCCTCCTCCAGTGAGTCGATATAATATACCATTTTGGACTGTGAATCGGGGGCACTTGGCTAGCAGGGATCAAGCTTTTTCTTTGTTACTGGGAAAGATGTTGAAGTTGAGGTAAGCATTAAATGGTTTTCTCTAGTCTTCAGGATCGTCATCTTTAGTAACGGTTAAGTAGAGTGTGGACAAGATATCGAGGCTATAGTATTCGAGGATCTCAATTTTTAAAGATCTTTTTTCACTGTCTCTTAGCATGGCAGCAATGTAAGCTAAAGCATTGACATGATGATTTTCTTGCCGAGGTAAATACGAGATGGTGGGACGAAGCAGGGTATCATAATCAACCATCTTGTCTGTTGTCTTGAAAGTTTTGTTGTAATGATTGGTAACGAGTAAGGAGTCGACATAAACTGCTAATTCTTCAGCCCCAAGAGTAAGTGCGAGATCAAGGCCGTGCAAGATGCCTTCATACTCTGTTTAATTATTGGTAGCATAGAATTTGAGTTTAAGAGCTTTTTCTATGCGATGATTGGAAGGTGTGACGAGTACAATGCCAATTTCGGAACCTTGTGGTCCTGCTGATCAGTCCGTAAAAAGTTGCCATCCAGAACTCTTGGACCATGCGTCTGGTTCTGTAATTGAGTCGTCAATAAAGATTTCTTTAAGTTCTTCCCAATCGGGGTCTTAAACTGGAAAATCTACCAAATATTCGGCCACTGCTTGGCCCTTGATGGAAATTTGAGGTTCGAAAGAGATGTCATATTCTCCAAGGAAAACAGACCATTGTTGAACTCGTCGAGATTTTTCTTTTTTTGAGAGTACGGGTTTGAGAGGGTATTTTGTAATAACTTTGATGGGGTGAGTTTGGAAGTATGAACAGAGTTTTTGAGAGCTGTAAACCAAGGCGAACAATTGCTTCTTCGTGGTAGTATATCGTTTTTCAGCAAGCATAAGAGTTTTATTGATAAAGCAAATAGGTTTCTCGATGCATGCATCTTCTCGAATAAAGATAAAGGTGATGGAGTCTTCAGTTGTGGATAAGTACATGGTGAGTAATTCGCCATCAATGGGAGTACTTATTATAGGAGGACGCCCCAACTACCGTTTAAGATCTTGAAATGCCATTTCACAGTCAGGAGTCTATATGACTTCTTTTTGTTGTTTACTCGAAAGAGGAGTGGGGTTGCCACAAAGAAGATGATAAAGAAGTTTGTATCGATCAGATGACTTTAAAATGAATCTGTGAAGAACGACTATCTTGTTGATGAATTTTTGAACATCATTTTTCGTTCGAGGAGAGGCCATTGCCATGAGTGCTTTGATTTGAGCTGGATCGATTTAGATTCCTCTTTTTCTTACTAGATGACCCAAGAATTTTCCGGATGCAACGCCGAATTGACATTTCTCTGGGTTGAGTTTAATCTGGTATTGGCGAAGGATATCGATGATAGTTTGAAGGTGTTGGGGATGATCTGCTCTTTTCAGGCTTTTGTAAATCATATCATCGATATATACTTCTATGATGTTGTCGAGCCTTGCTTTGAACATTTGAGTGACCAATCGTTGGTAAGTAGCGCCAGCATTTTTTAACCCAAAAGACATTACTGTGAAACAGTAAAGTCCCCTTTTGGCTATAAAAGTAGTTTTTTCCTGATCTTCTTCGGCGAGGGGAACTTAGTTGTATCCCGAGGTGGTATCCATCATAGAAAGAAGTTTGTGCCCTGCGACTGAGTCGAAAAGTTGAGGAATCAATGGTAGCAGAAAACTGTCTTTGGGTGTAAATTTGTTGGGTTCGATGAAATCAACACAAACCCGTATTTTATCATTTTTCTTGGGCACGACAATGATATTGGAAACCCACTTCGGATATTTAGCTTCCCGAATAAAGCCGACCCGGAGGAGTTTATCAATTTCTTCGTTAGCTGCATCTCGATGTCGGGGAGCCAAATTGCGTCGTTTTTGGATGACTGCTTTGCTGTCTGGAAGGAGGTTGAGGTGGTGGCAAGCGATGGAAGGGTCAATTTTGGGCATTTCTTAAAAAGTCCAGGCAAAGACGTTAATGTTTTTCGTAAGTAGCTGTATCATGGCTTATTTTTCGTCGATGGACAACTTGGATCCAATGAAGGTTGTTTGCCCAGGTCCATCGAGTTCAGCAGTTTCAACCACTTCAGCATCATTTTTCTCAAATGTGGGTGGTATGCTGTAGTTGCTATGCCTTGAGAAGTTTTACTGTATGAGGGTTGACGGTGGTATTTTTGCACATTCGTGCGACTATTTAGATTCCCTTAATTTCATAGACTCCGTGATCCGTAGGAAAACGTAGTGCTAAATGGTAAGTCGATAGTATTGTTTTGATTGAATGTAACCAGCTGCATCCCAAAATGCCCAAATATATGTACTCTGCATCAATGACAAGAAATTTGACGAATGCGGTTTATGAACCTGCTTGAACTGGTATAGTGATTTCTCCTATGGCTGATTCCTTTGAACCATTGAAGCCTGTGATTGTTGTTGTCGAAGCTTTTACTAAATCTGCAAGGCCTAGAACTTCGATTGCCCTTCGGAATAAGACGTTTGTTGCACTTCCAATGTCGATGAGTAGTGTATTTAAGTAATCCTGCCCCACTATAAGCATAATAACAAGTGGGTCATCATGAGGGTATTGTACATGATGGTATCACAGACCTCGACCGTTATCTGGTAAGGATGTTTGGATTTGCTGGTGCTAGGAAGAAGTTTTACTGATTTGTCCGAGGAAGTCATTTTGCAGCAAGACGTAATGTAATCGTCTTATTTTCTTTTATTCCCTTTTTCGATCTCAATCATATACAAATGGTGAGCTGGGCCCTGGATATGATTCTGCTCAACTTCAGTAGTTTTTGCTTATTTGTCAAGAAATTTCTGAATGTTGACAACATAGTTATGGAGTCTTCCAGCTAAGAGGATACGGTAAAAGATATGAATGGGGGAGTAGCAGCTATCAGTTTCATGATTGCACATATTATGATACTGACATAAAGGTCTGTTTGGAAGATCTGCAATAACCTGGGGCGCACAATAACACTCGTCTCCCTTTATCATTGGTAAGATAGTAAAGAGGGTTATTGTGATGGGCGACAGAATTGGGACAGGTCTATCCGGTTTGCCCTTTTTTCTTCGAATATTATAAGTGCTTTTGGCAGGCAGCTTTGGTGTTACTGTAGCGACTGCTCTTTGAGAAGGATTCGAAGATACTTCTCGAGAATGTATGACATAGGAGCTTTTCATCTTATCTTTTTTCGAGCGGTCAAGCTTGATGTAATTATTAACCATGTCAATCATTTCAGTGACCGTACGTGGCTTGTGTAGAGTCAGTTCTTCTTGAACTTTGGAGTCTATATGCAAGGCAGAAGTAAACGCTGGAACCACAATTTTCGGGTCTAAATTTCCAATCTTCCGTGTTTCATGCAGAAAATGTTTATAAAAACTGGCCAAAGTTTCTTTCACGCCTTGCTCGAAGTAAAACAAAGAGTCCACTGTGATTTTATGCTCCCTAGCATGAGAGTAGTTGGACTTGAATAGATTTTGTAATTGGATGAAAGAGGTGATGAAGGCTTCCTGTATAGTATGGAACCACCAGAGTGGTTCTTCTTTTAGGCTCATGTTAAATAATCGACAAAGCATGTGGTCGAGTTTGAAGTATAACCCAACAACGGCTTTGAAATGTAGAGCATGTGTAAGTGGATTGGTGAGTCCTGCATACTGGATAAATTTGAGCATATGGAAGTTTTTTAGGATAGGCATATTTTCGAGATATGGAGAAATGGGGTTTGTTTCGATCCTGTCGAGCGCAGATCGTCGGCCCGGGATGTTATAGTTGACGGCTTGAATTCTATTGTTAAGGTCATCTAGAGTGACGAATTGATGTGGTGGAAGAGGTAAGGCCGCAACTTGAGAAACAAAGTGGCCTTGCCCCTCGAGTCCCAATCGATCTTTGATGGGTCTTCTTTCTGGAGGAGGGGTTTGATGGCGTGTATGTCGACTTCCTTGAGTTGTCGAGGCCAAAGAAGTTAAACCAAAATGTCAAGAGGCTTTATAAGGATTTCTAGATCTTGATCGAGACATTCGTTGTTCATCTTCTCTTGGTTGATCATCGCGTTGAATTGCTCTTGAGCGATGTTCACTTCGAGCCAGTGGTGGCGATGCTTGGCGAGTTGTAATTCGATCTTGTGTTCTTTGCAATCTTTTCATTTCTTTTTGATGTATTTGACTCTGCTGATCCAGGGCTTTTTTGCGTTCGTCCCTCTCCGTTTATAGAGCTTGAGCGTGCACACGCTAATCTTCTAGTCTATAATTTTTTTCTACGGCCATTTGTTTTTGAAGTTCGAGAACCGCACCGTGCAGATCAAGAGTTCCTGAAATGTCTTGATCTCTTACGGTACTAGAATGACTTCTTAAGTTTATGTTTGTCATGGATGATGTTTAGATTGGAGAATGGTAGAAAAAAGTGTGGAGTTCCCACAGACGGCGCCAATTGTAGTAGCGTGATTTCCGGGAGGAAAACCTTTACCAATACTTGTTATTAAGGATTATGCAATAAAGAACTATCAACCAAGATTTTACGTGGAAAACTCAACAAAAATTGAGGAAAAACCACGACCTCGAGGAGGATTTGATGTAAAATCTTGTAGATGCTAGTTATTACAAGTTTTCTGAATATTGCTTATATTTAGGATAGAGAAATCTGAGATGCGTGATCCCTCTAAACCTATTCTCTGCCTGTATTTATAGTATATACAGGCAGTTTTCAAAAAGAAAGAAAAAGTCTTATATTCTGGTGGTAGTGGGAAACTTTGCAGATCTCTAGCAGTTCCTTCTTGACCGGGCTATAACGGCTACTTTTGGTAAGTCGAAGACTCGCGGAATCTTCTAGAATGTTGAGCTGTCTTTGACTAATAAATGTTGAGCTATCTTCGACTACAGAGTGCTGGCTTTACTCTTGTCGAATCTAGGGAATATGATACTACAGATGTGATGTATCTTGGAACGCAACCATCATTCTCTGCCATCTTCATGAAGTAAAACAATCTCCTCATGGTTCGAATACGTAACTACCGCCGTCTGCTTCATCCATCTCCAAGACTTTGTTGTATCCCCATACATGAACACATATTCTATTTGACAATGACCTATATGTGGGTCTAACAAGTATTTTGTATCGGCGTACCATATAATTTTACGTTTACCATTACGAGTAAAATAGGCCCAGTCTTTTATACCGATCAGATCGATACCTCAAAATGTGCTTGATCTTATTCTAGTGCCTTTAGGTAGGAATGAAACTATAGCAATCCAAACAGTTCACTACGAATGAGTCATCGGGCCTAGTATACCCAACTAACTATAGCATAACACCTCCAAGCCATGACATCATGGCCCTAGGAGTTTCTCCCCCCATTAGGATGGTGGAAGATGTCGTTGTCCACATCCAAGTGATGGACGTGCAATAAACGACTTAGCACCATGTGCTACATCCATACTGTAGTGTTAGATAATTTTTTCGATACATATTTCTTGGTGTACGAGTATGCCACTACCAAGATGTTTGATCTGTATATCGGGATACTACTTGATTTCTCAAGGTCTTTTATTTTGAATTCCTTCCTAAGGTATTTGACAACTCTTGCAATCTCCCCCGGAGTTCTAATGACATCCAGATAATTTAGTACACTGTTATAACTTAAGCTAATATCTGTGTTTTAAATAAAAACACATGGACAGATAAAGATATTTGCAATGTCCCCGACCTTTAAATACTCGGTTAACTTACTGTCTCATGGTCCCTAATTGCTTCAAGTCAACAATAACTTTTCTAGTTTTATTACGTATACACCTCATGCGTTGGGCTTAATTGATTCCCGAAACTTATACCTCCTTAGGTGGCTTCATGTAGATATATGTATCTAGTTTCCCATATAGATACGTGGTATTTATATAAGATGCATGTCTAGCTTGTCCTTGACAACTTGACAAACTAATAAGTACTGAAACGTTATACCATCCATAACCGGATGATAAGTCTCATTACAATCGATGCCAAATCTCTTAAAGAATTCCCGGGTAACTAGTATTGCCTTGACCTAATTATCTCTCCAAGTTAATTATGTTTTTGTACTATTCCTATTTGTAACTGATATACTCAATGGCATCACTTCGCATTATGCTAGCAAGCTGAGCTCCGCTTGGATTCCAGGCGCCCACTTTGGTCAATGTACAACAACATACAGTCATTTATAATAAGTGGTTCTGAATCCTCACCGTTAATTGCATGCACAGCATCGAATATGAATACATTGTCTACAAATTTCTACTGAACGATCATACGTTGTGCTATTACAGACTTTTAATAGATCGATATCTTCTTATTATCATATGTATGTACCACCTCGAGCTTGTCTCGTAATTTATCAATTGGTCGCATATTAACTATTGCCTCGTCGATGGGTGGTTCCATCCTCGATGAACCGACTATACCATTAGTTATATTTGTCCCTTATTCTGCAGCTCCTCAGCTCATAATACATTCTTCCAACGATGCTCCGCACTAAGCGCGAGCCTCAGATTTTCTTGCGGTACTAATTCCCCTAGAATGTTTAGTTGAGGTACTTGTTCCCCCGAAACGTTCTGCTGTGTAGATGTATTACTTGCTGATACATACACTTATGGTACTTTAATAGTACTTATGAATGTATCTGGCAATTCATTTATGACTTATTGGAGGTTTCTAATCCGTTGAGCCTTATTATCACTTAACTTATGTATAGGGATCTAGATAAGACAGCGATGGTATATTCAGACTAATCTTGGAAATATCCCCAGTATTAACTGTCATATCTCCCCCCAATATTGAGAATATCGTTTCATCAAAGTGACAATCTAGCTTACAGTATATACATTGCCAGTGGGGATTCAAATATCTAGTGATAGATGAAAATCTTAACCCACATAATACCAAGCCGACGTTAAGGGTCCCATCTTCGTATATTGTGGTGGTACGATTGTTACCTATACGAAATATCAAAATGTTCGTCAATGGGCGACATCGGGCTCCGACCCAATTACTAGTCGCTTTTGGAGAATATTTTGATGACTTGCTATGGGATGAACCCTAACCTGTGTTCTGGGAGCAAGAATACATATCCCACACACTAGATGGAAGCTGTGATCATAATAATAGTAGCCTAACAATTAGCCTAAATCACTTGATTAGGTTTTTTGTCATAATGGTATAACGATGCTCAATCATCTATCCCATTTAGTGATAAAATAATCATCAATAGCATGTGAGTCCAACTTGTAAGCCCTTGTCAAGTCGCATCGATCGACTTTGATCAGTTAATTTAGGAACTGAGCATGCGATCAAATGATCTAAGTAGGAAGTCGTATTAACGTTGCATTCCTAGATTTTAATAATAGGCAAACGTAAGACCATCTCCAAGATGCGTCTATTATGATCATAAATACTCAAGTGGGCCACTATGTGGATGGATAGGTCCACATATATCTCTATGATGTGTTTGGAGCAAATGCTAGATATACCACTTCACCTTGGTCAAACTAGGCTAAAATAGTTGACTTTCCTTAAAAGTAATCGTTACACGTACACTTTCTGGGTCTTCTCTCCCTTTAAGGAAAGTTGAGATGTAAACCCGATAATCCTCCTAACTAACCTGGCCCGGAGGAGTGTATTAGAAACCATTCCAATAGCGTATTTTAACCTTTAGACATGGAGGAAATACACATAACCTTGTCTGTCATTTTCTCTGATAGTTATTACATAATAAGCATTATCATGTATTTCCCTAAACTTAGTAAAATTTGGTTAGATTTACTAGTGTATAAGGTGGACTAAATACCCCATACCGTACCATTAGGAAGTAATAGCGTGACATACTCTGTGCGTTCTATCATCTTGGTTGTGCCAATGATATTCGTGATATCCCTGATGTACAAGGTTAGCTAGAGACAAGAAGTATGTTCATATATCAAATGGATCAAGTGCGTAGTACTAATGTCTCTTAGACATGTCTCATCACTCCTTCGATTATCGATTATGCTCAATGAGTAGATCGATCCATAGGCGGGTTGTATATAGTAGATTAACTATCATACATAGACTTAACTACTTCCCAAGCAATAAATTCACAAAAGAAAAGAAAAATCAAAGAACAATCTCATAGATGAAATACCAAACCATTGCATGTCATGAACATTCTATTAAACTAGCCAGTGAAGAGTTCCCAACTCAGTCAATAATATTATTAATAAAGCAAAAATACTTCTATACAACAAATAAAGTTACTACTTGGCAATACTTTCTACGTGATATCATTCATTTACTAAAAATTTACTACTGTTCATTCTTAGAACTTGATCCAAAGCTATATTGGTATCATGGGAGAAATCTATGGTCACAAACTCTATCATGGAAAGGTCTGTACCAGCTATGATTATGGGATGAGTCTGGGTACGGGAGCTCATTACGAGATTCTCGTACCCGCCTATCTCGTATCCATTTATGAATTCTTCATATTCTATTTTGGTCAATTGGTAAACTTCTTGTTCCCCTTACCTCAAGTTATTAATGGCTAGAATTTTAATCCTGCCGTTGTTACCACCTCTTATCAATCCAAGGTTACGACCATGTTTGTAACTTTATCTGTCACAAAATAGAACATTGTACAACCCTGACGCATACTTACTCTTAGTAGGCAAAAACTTGAGGTTCCTAACTAGTAACTCTTCATTTTATTCAAAAATGAGGAAAACTTGAATTAGGTCTGCGTGCATAGTGATTTATCGAATATTGCCTTGAGTGTGCAATATTGGAAGCGTAGAAAGTTTAATAGAATATTCTTAATATCTCTATTAACCTCAACTATTTTTGCACGTGAGATTATAGTGGAGTTGTACTGCCGAATATAAATTTTGCCTCAGTTATATAATACTATAATAGTATACGGTAACCCATTATCAGGTCTTTCTGAATATGGAGGTGAGGATGCAAACAAAGCTCCTACTTTGTTATTTAGAGACTCATTGTTCGCAACAATAGTCTTTTCTAGATTTTGCAACAACAAATAGATTTTAGTATCCATAGAGGTCAAGTTTATTAGTACCGAAATAAAAATTGTAGTATGGGAGGTACTCAATGTTCTGAGTGCCGCTAGCATCTATTATGCATGTAGATTAATACCAGTAGTAGTACTTGATAAATATTTTTTGCATAAAGGCAACTCATTATATTTAAGTCAGTGACTCCCAATCATTAGTTATAGGTAAACTTTATTAATATCCTATTACTTATGAAATCCTATTTAAGTACATGATATCCAATCATTACTTGTGGTTCATGGTATATAACGCAATAAAGTACATGATTCATAATCATTACTTGCAAGTGAACCCTGTTCATGGCTTTATACTCATAAGATCCTATTAAGCGTCAAATTCTAATTTTACCCTGTAAAATGGTAATCTTAACCCTAAAGTACATTTTAATGAAGTCTTAGCCAATGCAGTTATTCAAAACTACTAGATGTTACGTTCCTTATTCTAACAACTATGGTGCTCTAATCCCTAAAGTTCTATAAGGTTTATATATTCTAGCCAAATGACCCTATTTGCTACGAATATGAGAGGTATTAGATGTTTAGCTGACAAGTGGTCCTACCTCAAAGTTTGATGGGTTTATAAGATATATAGATTATACCTATATTTAAACTAACATTCTAGGGTACTATAGGTTGTTATTAGTGCCTATACATCTCTAAATGCTATCATGTAACATCTAATTGCACCTAAATACGTAAAATTGGTTCCTCAGACACCAAGTTTTTAGAAATAAAACTAAATTAATTTCTAATTGATCTCTAATTATTTGTCATTGACAATTAACCATGATTTAGATATGATTCATAGTCGTATTCTAAATTAGTCCTGGTTTTCGTATTATCTCTAATCCTTGATCAGGATAATTAGTATCATAGAGGCATACTATTAATATCATATTAGCTATCGTAAGATATTTAAATAGGTATTAATTTATTTTCTTATATCACATATAAGTATACGAGGCACATATTCCCAAAAAAAATTAAAAATATTTTTCATAAAAATATTAAAAATATGTCCCTAAAGGGGTAGGTCCAGTCAATGGGATTTTTTTTAAAAAGAGAGACTAAATCTGACTAAAAATTAAGTTTTAAAGAGCTAATTTAGTGTCTAAACCGGTCCTGGACTGATCTGGGTTGGTCTGAGTAAAGGCCTGGCCGGCTTGACCCGGTCAAACTGGTCTGCCACATGTCATCAATAGTGAATGACACGTATCATGAACAGTACTGCCACATATCATGAATAGTAAATGACATGTAGTACAATATAGTGTTATTACGTGTCGTGATGAATAGTATGTCACGTGTCCATGATATATGTCATACCACGTCTGCATGCGGCATGTTCTTGATGCGTATCAGACCATGTCAGTAGTTGTGGACCCTACTACCATGTCAGCATGCCACGTGTCATGCCACGTTAGCAACTGTGGGCCCTACCTGCCACGCTAGCATGCCATGTTTCATTGACATGTGTCATGCTACGTCAGCAAAGTGGGTCCCACTGCCATGTGTCCTTGACATGTGTCACTATGGTCCAAGCCTCTCTGCCACGTCAACAATCAGATCTGGTCTAATTTTTTGGATCAGGTCTGATCCAGGTTCAATTTCAAGAAATGAATTTGGATCTGATGACGTCATCACGATTTAATAATAATAAAAAATAAATAATAATAAACCCTAGTTGACGTCGGCATGACCTAATACGCCGTTTAAAAATTTATTTTTAGCCGTAAATTGCCTAGTTTCCACGCCAATTTCCTGGTGACAGGGACATCTCCTGGAGACGTACAATATATGAATGTGATCATTGTAGAATAGGCTAAGCAACAAAGTTAAGACTGCGTCAATCCAATAACCACATCGATCGTTATTTTAGCTTGAAAATAGCTCTTTCACAAGGGTAAAAAACTACTAAAATAGCCCAATAAATCTGAAAAAATACATATTAAGCCTTATATACAGATTTATATATCCTATATAATAGATCAAGCAATTAATATATAACAAATCGAAATTGGTAAAAATTACTTCTCCGCAACGCTAAAAAAAAATTAAAAAAATGCTGATCTTGAGCTCTTTTTATCCCTTCTGATCCGCTAGCTCTTTGCAGTGCTGATAACGTGTTGGATAATATCTTATTCCATCAGTTAATCAAAGTATTGACATAAGAGAAGAGTAAGATATTATTGATGATTGAAATTCTTTATGTTCTCAGGGATTAAATTACAAGAACTTAACGCTTCTAAGTTATATATAATAACTCAAACTCTCCCCATATACCCTAATGGTCTATGGGCTTCTTAGGAGTCCAGTAGGACACCCCAACCCAGTTGGGTTCTCACATTGGGCCGAACCTAACTCCTAACACAAACAATCTCACTTCCATCACTCCATGAAAGCAAGGCAACGGTACCCACACTATGTTTGTCTACTTTTCCCTTTTTTTAATGTAAAGATCTTGGGAAGAAGCGGAACTCAATATGTTGAGTTAAGTTTTTCTCGCCAAAACTCATCTTCAATCTACTTTGGAAATAAAGAGACCCTTACTCATCATGTCATTTCCCCAAGAATTCTTTATATTCACATGTTCTCTTTTGAATCTACAAAATAAAAGGCAAATGCAAAAAAAGGAAGCTGTAATATGTGATATAAAAAGGTTTACTACTAATAAAACAAACCAATGTATTCAAATGAATAAAATCTAATAAGTAAAATAAGAGATCTGGCTATTTTGCACATTCAAACTTCATTGCTCAACGGTCCCAAATTAGTTTAACTGATTTCATTGTCTTTAATAGATGTGAGATGAAAATTATTATAGAACCAAAGAAAAAACACAAGTACAGAGCTCTGTTTCAAAAACTTCAATCTTAGTGACATGAAAGGAGAATTATCTTCTTAGATGTAGTCCAGACAATTTGAGACAAAGGTTGAGGTAGATGCGCTTCTTGTAGCTAGGTCATTATGGAGGAAGGGGTTTTCTAAAAAAAGATTTTGTGCTTCGAAATGTTTTACTACACGTCATATCAGTAGTAGTCAGGGGAATGGGCCAGGTAGCCAGAAACACTTATAACAAAATTTGATAGAAAGAGTACCTTTGGTTTCTCCCTCCATCTTGTGAAATAAGGGGCTGGTTAGAAAGTAGGGGAAGTTTGGCGACTTTTAGAAGGTCCATTCAGGGAAGAAGTAAAAAGAAACATGTGGACATTGGCCTGAACAATGAGGTATGAGCCACATGGTTTTAAGTTTTATTTTCTGGAGAAGTTTGATAGGGAGACTGATGTGTTACGTTGGGGTATTAGGGGTTAGGCATGTCAGAAGAGGTTATGCATGATCAAATCCCGGTGGTAATTGCCTATCCAGATCCAAGAAGCATCTTTATGGTATGGATGTTTCAACTTACAGGTGAGCACCTCATCGAGGACCCATACATGCATACGTAATATTGAACACTCTAGATACTAGATTACTTTCAACTAAATTCTTCTTGTTTTAAAGATGCAAACTTGCTAATATGAGGACTATATATAGCTATAATGATCAAATTCTGTGTTTTTTCATACGAGGAGATATAAGAGAGCAGAAAAGTAGGAACGTTAAGAAAATACGCTTACCAATTCCCTTCTTACTCATTTCATTGGATAAAATTTATGGAAGCCAAGGCTATAAAGACAAAGAAATCACATAAACTCAAATGCCAACATACAAATAACTTAAATGGGCAATGAATCGCTTTTTTTGTTTAGTTTATTGTTTGCTAATACTTAGAAGATTCTTCTACTTGTGTTCTTAGAAACTTCAAAGTTATCTATTGGATGTTAGGTCGTCATGAAGGCCCAACATCAAGGACAAAATATATTTAGTATGTAAATATGATTTGGTTATTGGGGAGAAAGAAAGTAGAAAAACCATTTGGACTTAAAGAAGTTAATCAAATCAGACTCAGGGATATAGAAAATCTCATGGATTACTTTGAGTGATAAATATGGGCTTCATTCTCCAAATAAACAAGAGCTGTTACTGTTGGAAAATGAATTACTGCAAAAATATATATTTAATAGTGTTAGGAGTTGGGTCCAGCCTAAGGTGGGAACCCAACTGGGTTGGGGTGTTATACTCGACTCCTAATAAGCCCATAGACCATTTGAGTTTATGGGGAGAGTTTATCTTCTTGTAATTATAATCTTTGAGAATATAGAGAGGTTTCAACCTATCAATAATATCTTACTATTCTCTCTATCAATATTGTGATTAACTAATAGAATAGGATATTGTTCAACACGTTATCAACACTGTGAACTAGTGGATCAGAAGGGATAAATAACTCTCCAAATCAACATTTTCTAGAAGAAGAAAAATTGTGTTGCGGAGAGGTATTTTTTACCAATTTCGAATTTCTATATATTTTTTGTTTGATATGTGATATAGGATATTTAGATGTGTATAGAAGGATTAATATTTTTTTTCGGATTAAAAAGGCTAATTTTAGTGATTTTTAACACTTGCAAAAGGGTTGTTTTCAAACTAAAATAACGATCGCTGTAAATATCGGATTGACGCACTATCAATTTTGTTGCGTAGCCTATTCTATAATGATCACATATGTATATAGAACATCTCATAGAGATGTCCCAGTCGCCAGGAAATTGGCATAGAAACTGGGTAGTTCACGGCCAAAAAACCATTTGTTTATGGCGTATTAGGTCATGCTGACATTAGTTAGGGTTTTATTAGAAATTGGGCAGTTCACGACCAAAAAACCATTTTTTATGGCGTAATAGGTCATGCCGACGTCAGTTAGGGTTTGATTTTTATGTTATTTTTAAAAAAATATTTATTACCTAATAATGACGTCATCAGATCCAGATCCAATTTTTAAATTTGGACTAGATCAGACCTAATCCATTGCTGACATGGTAGTGACATGTGTCAAAGATATATGACATGCTATGTAGCAGTGGGACCCACCCATAACTGACGTGGAAGTGACACATCTCAAGCCCAAACCAAGCTAGACCAGTCCATGACCGGTTTAGACACTAAAGTGGCTTTAGAGAGATCAATTTTTTGTCAAATTGAGTCTTTTTTTTTTGAAAAATTCATATTGAATAGACCTACCCTATGGGGGATCCATTTTTAATTTTTTTATGAAAAATATTTTTTAATTTTTTTTGGGAACGGGTGCCTTGTATAGGAAAACTAACTCACTTATATGTGATATAAGTAAATGAATTAATACATATTTAAGTATCTTATGATAGCTAATATGATATTAATGGTATGCCCTTAGGATACTTATTATTATAATCAAGGATCGCAAATTATACAAAACCAAGACTAATTTAGAATACGACTGAGAGTCATATCTAAATCACAGTTAATTATCAAGGACAAATAATTAGAACTCAATTAGGAATTGACTTAGTCTTATTTCTAAAAACTTGGTGTCTAAAGAACCAATTTTACATATCTAGGTACAATTAGATGTTACATGATAACATTTAGAGGTATATATACACTAATAACAACCTATAGTACCCTAGAATGATAGTTAAAAGGCAGGCATAATTAGTCCACAATTGAATCAAGAGTAACCTAATTTGAAGAATAATTGGAAGAACAAACAAATTGACGGGAAATTTTTCCTTTTAGAGCTTCAATTGCTCAATTACTTGATTCCAATGGAATTCATATCAAACCCTAAGTCTTTCTTTTAAAAACAACTTGGATTGATATAAGATAATCTTTATCTTGCCTAGCTTTGCCCCTTTATGAGGGTTACAAGTTTCATAGTTACAAAATAGGATAATTATGCCTTCAAAATGCCTAAAATAATAAAAGAATACAATATTCATTCGAACGAACCCATGGGTTGTTCGAATGACTGGCCAAATTTTGCCTAAAAATAGCCTTAATGTGAATTAGCCTTCTGGGATCTCCAAGTCGTTCGAACAATTTGCTTATTTTTGCCTAAAAATAGCCTTTGCTTGAATTGGTCTTCTGGGATCTCCAGGTCGTTCGAACGACTTGAGATGTAGTTTGAACGACTTGACTATTTTTTCCTAACAATAGACTGAATTCGAATTTGGCTTGTTTTCTCTCATATCTCGTTCGAACAACTCCAAGGCTCGTTAGAATAAGTTAGCATCTTTTAAAGGGGTTCAATCTTCAAATCATCCTGGATCATGGCTCCCCCTTTTAGGAACCTTAAGTTCCTGCTCAGGCTAGAACTGGAGATGTGGGTATGCAACAACGCCCATTTCCTTGTTGTACCACTTCGACTTGCTAGGTAGTTGACCTTTCTTCCCAACTCGGAACAACTCGATACTACCCCATCTTGTAGCATTAACTTTTCTTTCAAGAATACCATCCACCTGCAATGGATCTTCTTTTTCCAACCATAAGCCATCAACTGACAGTAGGCGAGTATCGATTGTAGAGTCTTTATCTAAAAGAGACGGCTCAAAAAGCTTCAAATGCTCGACATTAATTACCAAATACATCTTCATGAAAGGTGGGAAATCTAATTGGAATACGTTGTTACCAATCTTCTTGAGTATCATAAACGGACCATAATGGATAGGCTTGATTTTTTTACCTTCCCTCTTAAGTTATTCCTTACCCAAATATAACCAAACTAGGTTGCCCTCTTGAAAAGTATACTCAACTCGATGTTTTTCGTGTCGAGCCTTATACTTCGCTTGAGTCTTCTTTAATTGCACTTCAATCACCTTATGAACCTTGCTTATCCTCTTAAAGAAATGATGAGCTTTAACTTGTTCTTCTTCCTCTTTCCCTTACACCGTCTTGTCGCCAAGACTAAAAACCATATCAAAAGGTCTTTGAGGTAAGTAACAAAAAAATCTTCTCATGGTGATCTTCCCACACAAACTTTACATCGGCTTTTTTTAAGGAATGCAACGGTGTGGCTATTTGTGAAAAATATTGAATAAACTTCCGTAAATATTGATAAGAACCCATAAAATTTCTCACTTCCATCATTGTATGGGGTCTAGGCCAATATGTAATGACCGAAACCTTTTCTGAATCGACCTTAAGTTCACCGCTACAAACGATAAATCCCAAGTATACTAGTAATTTCTTCCCAAACTCACACTTTTTCCCATTTAGAAAAAGTTGTGATCGCAATACTTCCAATACTTTGCGTATATACATGAGGTGCTCCTCCCATGTTTGACTATTTATTAAGATGTCATCTAAATACGCAATCATAAAATCGTCAATAAAGGTACGAAGTTTTTCATTCATTAACTGTATAAATGTCGCTGGAGCATTGCATAACCCAAAGGGCATCACCGACCACTCAAAGAGTCCTTGTTTGGTCTTGAAAGCCATCTTCTATGTATCTTATTTTTGGATTCTAACTTAATGGTAACCCGACTTAAGATCTAGCTTGGTGAAAAATTGAGTCTTCTTCAACTCATCTAAAAGTTTGTCAATCCGTGAAAGTGGATAATGATTATTCACAATAATCTTGTTTAACGCCTGATAATCCACACACATTCTCCAAGACCCATCCTTTTTTGGCTCCAATAACACTGGGTGAATTATAAGGTAAAGAACTTGGATTAATAACCACTTGCTCAAGGAGTTCATGTACTTGTTTCTTAATCTCATCAGACTCTATTACCAAAGTTTGATGCAACCTAATATTGGGTAGTGGCTCACCATTTTTACCAAGGTAATATCTGTAATGGCCTAATTCTATAAGCTCGAAGTGGCTTGGATTAACTCTTACACCAATGTACCTGTGAAAAAATCTAATAGAAAATAAGAAATGACACAGGTGATTTAGCGTGGAAAACCTCTGAATAGGTAAAAAATCACGACCTCAAGTTGAGGATTTTGTAATAGTAACTGTTATTACTTGAGGCTGATATCTTATTACAAGTGATCTCTTGACTTGGAAATGCTTGATCTTGTGAATAAAAAGTTTGAAGTTTTGAGAATCTAGAAAATATAGTTTTTTTGGTGATTTATCATATATTTTTTTGGTCATTGTCTCTTCTGGAACTTCTTCTTTATATAGACCTTCTTCAAAGTTCTTCATCGTAATAAAGCACGTTCTCCGAACAATGTGGTTAGTGGCGGTTGACTGAGTAGATGTTGAGTTTGTGAGAGACAGGTGGCTTCGACTTGTTCTGGTTTTTCTATTTGTGCTCGACCCATGTTTTTCATCAGTTCGTGGAGTAGGTGGCAATGGTGAATGGAGAAGTCATGTGGAGAATATATGAGTCTGATATGGAGATATTTCAAACTAGAGACAACTCGATTTAGGTAAGATCAAGGGGTAGGCCCCTATAATCACCCCATCGCAACCGTAGTCGCGAGTGGCTTTGGTTAAGAAAGAATCTTTGGGTATATAGGTATTCGGGTTAAAAATTTGAATAATGAAGGAAGTAATGATTGTATTTGATAGCATAGAAACTGCGCGTATTATGGTAAGATGTAGGTGCATTGAATATTGATGGGACTATTGATGTATGATACGGTTAGGGTTTGACGAGTTTCATTTGTATTAAATGATGACGCTTCAGAAAACATTCCTGCATAATAAATGCAGTGTTATATAAATAGTATCTGTACCAAGGTTTGTGGCAAAGTACGTTTGTTCTGTTGTAATATTCTCTAAAATTGTTGAAGATGGTCAAGACTCGTAGAATGGTTCTTGAAGAAAGAATTGCTACTGAAATGCAAAGGTTGAAGTTGAAGTATTTCAGAGATAAGAGTTTGGAGATGCCTACTCCTATTCCCGTTCCTCCGACGTATTAAGGAATGTCATAAAATGAAGCGGCTGAAGCTGAAGAAAAGTTTTACTATAGATGGAGGTTTCACCACGTTATCTTAACAGGCGAGCAATATTGTGTTTATCTCCGTATTCTTGCGAAAGACAAGGTTGGGGAGACAGATATAAGGATATGCGTAACTGTGGGGCAGTTACACTGATGTCTTGCGCTCGAATGGATTCTAAGGTCGAGTCCTCTTCATCTCCACCAAGTCTGCGAGGGTGGTGGTTATAGGAGAGGCACCGATGGTAGTAGAAGAGGAAGATGAGGAATGAAAGTCTTCTTCTGCGCTTCCATCGCTACTTTACGCTGAGAAGACCTTTAGTTTGAAGAGTTGGTTCAAGCACTGAATCTCCTGCTTTTATAGTTTCCATTTGAAGTTCGTCTAGACTTCGACCAAACTCATAGGAGGGAGAATATTTGTTGTTTCCAATGTCTGTTTTGTATCAGGGTGAAAGATCACTAATGTAGAATGAACTGAAGGGTTTAATGTTTTAGAGTGCCTGAAAGACTTGTTAGCTGTAGAAGTCGAAAAGCTTATTATTTGTAAAGTACCTGATGTTTAAGTACTTGAAAGACTTGTCATCTGTAAAAGTACTTAAAAGATATGTAATTTGTAAAGTACCTACAACTTGATTCGAGATGAATAAAATTTATTATCCAAACTCTGTGTTGATATATAATAGATTAACTCTCGAAATCGAGTTGTATGATCCGAAAACTTTCAAATATTGGATGAAATGAAATGTATGAGATTAGAACGTTTATTATATTTTTGTAATAACCGAACTGTTAGAAATTTGTTTGTAATGTAAAAATATGTGTTAAACGTCAAATATGATTCAACATGGGGGCTGGAAATTTACAATAACGAAAATTATAGGAATTTAAGATTGAAAAAATCGATCTTAGAGAGGTCGTTCTAGTATATTTAGACTTAGAAAGAATAAGCTCGATTTGGAATAGAAGTAAATGACTGAGGTCAATAGGGAGAGATATGTTCAAATAACTTTTCTTAAGATATTAGGGTTTTTGTTACGAGATAATAAGATAATATCACGACTTGTGGGGGATTGGCAGTGAAAATATATAAATAAGGGTGGAATGAATTCTTAGGGGGAAAGAAATAAGAATGGTGTGGACTCGATCTGAGAAAAATCGTTAAGCCGCTAAGGGGCGGTTGGCAATAAAGATAGCCAAAGTGTGAGAGCGAATGTTTGGATTGTTGGATTATGACGTTGACCTACTAGTAAGGGAGGTGCAACTTGAAGGTTTAGATGGGATTCGGAGGGAACGGGAGTATGAACGTCATTTTTATGAAGAGATGTTATGAGAAATTGTGTTGGATCCTGCAGCTCAAAAAGTTTATGTGAGAGAGCTTACTGTAGAGGAGATCGAATTGTAAGATGTGAGGATTGCTGAAGGATATTTGATCGGATGTGGTTCCCCAGGTCATCGAGGTTACTTTAGGTGTAATTATATGTGAAGTGAATAAAAAAAATAAAAAAATAATATAAATAGGAGTGGCATGCATGTATGTAATCATATGAGTTTGAATAATTTCAAAAAAATGGAATGAGAATAAAAGTTAAATAGATCCTCTATTGTTGCGAATGCTGTTTGTGACTGTTGTGAAAAACGAATTTGAAAATATTTAAAAATTTGTTATGAGAGCTTTGGAAATGACATCATTGCGGCTATAAGTAGAAGAAGCAAGCATAGATAAAGCAGAAAGCTTCTGATTTTGTCCCTTGTGTAAAAGTTAGGAAATTTCAGTTGCGTGTAAGCGTGAGTCATCATGAGTGTGGTTAGGTCAGAGGGAGATTTGGAAATGAGGGATAAAAATAGATTAAAATATAAGGCAAGGGGCAATGATAGGAAAGCCAGGTTGGCAGCTCTCTACGGAGAAGAGGAGATGAACAAAATGGTAGGTTCATATTCTAGAATATGTGATGAATTTTTGTATTGTGATTCGCGCTGTTAATAAGGTCAATTTGCTTGTTCTTTGAAGGCTGCTCGTCTGATGAAGGGAATATGCCTCGGGGTCGAGGAGGAGAGAGTTGAGCTAAAGAGGAAGAACGTTGAGCTCGAAAGGAGCGTAGCTCAATTGAAAGCTGATTTTCTCAAGGAGGGAAAGCCGATGGAGGCCATGAAGGCTTCGCAAGTGGTAGAGATTAATAATCTACGTGCGGAAGCGAGAACAAACCTAGAGGAGGTGGTAGCTGAGCGCGATAGACTCGGAAGCCACCATATATCAAAGGGGTATTCTGAAGATAAGGTGGATGCCATTAGAGAAGACACCTATGTGGAGGAGGAGGAGGAAGATGAAGAGATTAAAGATGTTGTTGTTAGCGTTGTGGACGGCATCTCTCCTTAAACGATGGGAAACAACAAAGGGGATGACAACGAGCGTTCAGAAGGGGAAAATGAGAAGGTAGAGTAGTATGATAGTTTTATGTCTGTATGAGTATTTGGGGATGTTGTAAACTAATGAGATATTGTGTGTTAGATACAATTCTGTAAGCTAAGTTCTTTTTGTAAACCTAGTTGTAGGGACTTAATAAAATGCGCCTCAGAATAAAAGATTTAGAGACTGAGCTTTCTAAAGGGAGAGAGACCTTTGCATCCCTGTTGTCATAATAATTAAGCTGAAGGTTAGAATAGAGCAAGAAATATTTGATTTGTATGCTTCATTAGTATAGAGCTACAAAATAATAATTAGAGTGTAGAGACGGACCAAAAACTTATTATTGGTTTAGGGGCAATGACGTTGAAATGGTGCACATGAAATACCCAAGTATTGACAAATTAAAATATAAAGAATGTGTACCTCAGACTTCGAAGTATATGTTATGGAGCATCCATCTGAGATTGTACTTCGACCTTAAGTTTAGAAGTAGTTTTATACAGTAGAAGTCAAAATATATATATATTGTTAAAAATGAGGTATATGTGTTAAATGAGTGTTCTGAATCGAACTCGATATAACATATCTATAATGTGTAGGTCGAATTGGAGTCAGTTCGCTTGCATGAAAATGATGCACGCCAATATAACCAAGAATTTGTAGAGGAGTTTGATAGGATGTAAGATGCGAATAAAGACAGAGAAGATCAACATGTAAAGGTGCACTTCAAGTTTGTTGAGGCAACACAAACTACTATCGACCTTGCTCGGCAGATCGAGGAGAAGGATGCCGATATTGAGAAAGGGCAAAAAGAGCTCGCAGAGTTAAAAAAACATGTAGCGAAGCTCAAAAGACAGAATGAGGCGCTAATGGTAAAGAGTAGGGAGACTGACATGGCCCGTTACCGTATACAGGTGCTAGAAAAATTGGAAGAATGATTAAATCGTTAGGTGGACGGCTTGAAGAATGATTTGATCTAGAAAATGAACAATCAGGAGCAAATTTGAACTGATCTAGCGAATAGCAGGAGCGAGCTAGAGCGATTGAAGAAGAGATTGGTCGATAAAGATAACAAGCTGAAGAGAGGTCGAGATAATCTATTTACGTCAGAAGTTGCAGTTGAACAATTGTATACAGCTTTACCTGCCAAAGATATGGAATTTCGGACGGTGCAACGTAAGTTTAATGAGTTGAACGAAAGAGTAGCACAATTGAAGACCAAATTGTCGTAGGCCAATTCACGTGCTAGACACGCTAAGGTCGTAGAGCGCTTGAGGAAGAATAAAAATGATGCCAAGGTCTCCCTTGTACAAGGAGATGTAGTCAGCCTATCAGCTCAAATAAGAGAGCTAGAGTGGGATGTCACTCAAATTTAACGTTATGTACTAAAAGGAGCTGAGCGGTTAAGGGAGTGTAAAAGAAAACTGAATGCTGCTCTTTCCGGGGAACAAGGGCTAGAACAGGCTATCAGGGGGAAAAATATTTTGATACACCAAAAAGACGAGTTGTTACAGAAAATACCGGCTGTGGAAGATTTGAACATGGAGATTGAGTAGATAGAGAAATAACATGGCTAAAAGAATGGTATGCGAGGTTGGAATAACGCCTTCAGAAGGCTAGAGCGAATTTATCTAGGTTGGTTGTAACTGAGGCATCGCACTTAGAATTGTTGAGGGCGGTCATTGCCTATTTTGTAGAGGAGGTAAAAAGGCTTGAGTCAGAAAGAGATACCTTGTTTAACAGTTTGTCAGATAGGGGATGTATTTGTAGAGCCAAAATATATCAAGGAAATTATATACAGTCTACGGAAATAGATTTAGGCCCTTGACCTGCTGAATTGATAGAGCATGGCAGGATTGTTGTGACTGCCCGTGCTCAAGAATTTGTGGCTGATCGATCTCCTGTTTGAGAATTTATGGTTGATCGACATCCTGTTACAGGGAAAAGCGTAGCTGACATCCCAACAACAGAAAATAATCCATTATAGAGGTTTTATATGTAACCTGAAATAAAAAGTAGCTGTTGCAGACAAGTTAAGAGATAAAAGCTAGTTTTACCTTTGCTTTATCTTATGTCTGGTAGAGTCTTTGACTGAAAACTAGTATTACCTTTGTTTTAATCGCAGAGATTTAGTAGAGTTAGCCAAACCAAGTGTTATCCTTGATTTAACTGGTATGATGTCGCAACCATATTGAGGTAGATAAAAGCTTGTTTTGCATTTGCTATATACCTTATGTCTGGTAGAGTCTTTGATGTAAAATAAGTATTACCTTAGTTTTAATCTCAGAGATTTAGTAGACTTAGCCAAACCAAGTATTATCCTTGATTTAACTAGTATTGAGGTTGATTGAAAGTTAATATTATCTATGCTTTAATTTATATATTATCTATGAAGTAGAGAGATGTGAGGGAGAAAATTGTTGTAAGTTTCATTGAATAGAAAATGATGCACATTGGATGGAGATGAAAATCTCAATTTTAGAATGGAAAAAGTAAGAAATTAAAATGGAGTAGTGAGGAACTTAACGATAGTACCGCTTCAGTCGCCCAGCGTTCCAAGGATTTGAAATGTGAACTCCCTCTTCTATCATGAGGTAATATTATCCCTGGCCTGAAAGACCTGTGATAAGGAATTGACCCTTCCAATTATCTATTAGTTTTCCAGCATGAGGCTATTTGCGATGTTGAGGTATTTCTCTGAGAATGAGATCATCGATTTAGAAGGTACGACTTCTGACTCATTTGTTGTACGAGCTGGCCAACATATGGTGATATCGACCTAGGTTAGCGATGGCGTGTTCCCTGGTTTTATCGATCCAATTGAGGTTGTAAGCTAATTCAAACTCTTTTTCCTCATCAGTTAACTCGTAATCTTTAACTGGATGGTGGTATTCGGAGGGAATGATGGCCTCGGTGCCCTAGGCAAGGAGGAATGGAGTGCAGCCTATCGACTGACGTGGAGTGGTATGATATGCCCATAAGATATGAGGAAGCTCACGAACCCAATTCCCATTTTTCTGTGAGTATAGCCTTTTCTTGAGTCTATTCACAATAGTTTTGTTGGTGATTTCGGCTTAGCCATTGCCTTAAGGGTAGTAGGGATTGGATGGTGAGTGGATGATATTATGTTGATTGAGGAAAACTACAGCTTTTTTTCCAACAAATTGGGGCCCATTTTTTATACGAATTAGGTGGGGGCACCCAAACCGAGTGATGATGTGTTCCCTAATAAAAGAGATAACCTCTTCTTCTCTTGTTCGACAAAGTAGAATTGTTTATACCCATTTTGTAAAATAATCGGTAGCTACAAGTAGGTGGTGGCGGTTACCTGGAGAATTAGAAAATTTGCTAACAAGATCAAGTGCCTATCTTTTGAATGGCCAAAATACCTTGCTTGCATGGAGTTCGAACGCAGGGGCGCGGATAATCTATCCATGTCGTTGACATGCATCATATTTGCGTGAGTACTCTTCTACTTGCTTGGCATGTCGAGTCAGAATACTCTCTGCGTAATGGCTTTATTTGCCAGTGATTGACCTGTGGCATGGGTGCCACAAGTCCCTTTATGTAAATCACGTATCATCTCATCCACTTTATGTCTGGAGAGACACTTGAGGTAAGGCCCTATAACTGAACGGCTCTATAAGGTACCATTTTGATCAGTATAGCGCTTTGAGTTGTCTATCAGCTGTCATCGCTCCTTCGGATCTACTGGAAGTGGTCTTTTACATTTGTTGTCGATACCAAGATAAACTAAGAAAGGCTTTCGCCAATCATCGTCTCCCCCTTTATCGCCCCCAGTGTTGATCGTGCATATAAAAATACGATCAATGCAGGGGGTTAAAATTACTTCGATTTGGAGATATCGAGCTTCTGTGCCCAAGACCCCAGCTAGATATGCCAAGGAATCGGCGTGTCTATTTTTTCCTCGACGAAGATAATCGAGAGTTGCTTGCGCGAACTTTCTCATCCTACTGCAATGAGGGCTACGCATTCGATCATCTGGCCATTCTTCTTATATTTTTCAGAGTAATGGTGGACGATGAGTAGTGAATCTGTATAAACTGAGAGTTCTGGGACACCAAGCTCAAGAGCGAAGTCGGGCCTGTGAATGAGAGCTTCGTACTTGGTGATATTATTTGATTCCTCAAAATCTAAGCAGATTGATTTTTCAATTCTGTCGTTGGAAGTGATAATCAATGCGATTCTAATTCCTGACCCTGCGGGTCATCCAGATCCATATGGAAGAAGTCTCCACCCTTTCCTTGTAATCCATTTAACTCCCTCGTCAAATACTTTGTGGGTGGATACTCTGAAACTTCCTCTGCAAGGTCAGGATTGTGCTTCTCCCACCCGATATCTTTCATTGGAAAATCCGCAAGAAAATCGATAATTGCCTGACCCTTTTCGGAATGACATTGCTCGAACTTGATATCATGTTTTCCCAAACTGACTGACCACTGTTGCATTCTCCTTGATTTTTCTTTTTTTGACAGAACCTCCCGAAGTGGGTAGTTTGTCATGACTTTGACTGAATGAGCTTAGAAGTAGGGCTTGAGGTTCTGTGAAGTATGAACAAGAGTATGAAGAAGTTTCTTGATTTTAGAGTACCTCGTTTCCGCTGGAGTAAGGGTTTTGCTGATGAAGTAGACTGATTTCTTGATTTTTCCTTCAAGTCAAATGTGAACTGAGCTGAGTGAAGTGTCTGTAACTGCTAGGTTGATAATCAGTTCGTTATTATCTATTGGGGTGCTCATGATGAGAGACTTCCCAAAATAGGTTTTGAGATCCTGAAAAGCTACTTCACATTCTGATATCCATTGAACCTCTGGATTTGGCTGAGTTTTTCCTCCTTTGGTATAACTGCGGAGTAATCAGAATAGCCAACGACATCGGTCTGAAGATTTCAAAATTAATAGGTTAATAGCGGCAATCTTGCCTATAAGTTTTTGAACATCTTTTATTATTTTTGAAGATGGCATGTTGAGGAGAGCCTGAATCTTATTTAGATCAGCCTCAATCTTCTTCTTGCTGATGAGGTGGCCAAGAAATCGGCCTGATTGTACTCCGAATTGATACTTATCAGGGTTGAGACACATCCTGTAAGATCGAAGAATACTGAATATTGTGTTTAGATCTGAAATATGGTTGGTGGACTGTATGCTCTTGCATATGAGATCGTCAGTTTAGACTTCTACGACTTTCCCAATAGTGATCTTTTCTTAATCTTTATCCAAGAGTGGAATCTGATTATATCCAAAAGTAGCATCTATCATAGATAGAAGTTTGTGAGTTGTGGAATCAAGGATCTGATGAATGTTGGGATGAGGGAAACTGTCTTTTGGAGTATGTTTGTTTAGATCAGTGAAATCTATACAAACTCAGTCTTTTCTATTCTTCTTTGTGACAACGACGATGTTGGATATCCAATCTGGATATTTGGCTTCTCGAATGAATCCCACTTTGATCAATTTCTCAATCTCCTTGTTAAATTCAGCTTAAAGTTGCGGTGATAGTCGTCACCATTTCTGTTTGACTGCAGTGGCGTTGATGTTGTTGGCCAATTTATGACATGCCTTGGTCGGGCCGGCCGCAGGCATCTCTTAGAAAGACCATGCAAAAACGTCTCGATTTAGTCTTAAGAACTGAATGAGAGTGTCTTTTTCATACTAAACCAGTTTAGTACTGATAAAAGTACATCTGCTAGGTCCATCAATATTGATGTATTCTATGGACTCCTCTGTGGAAGGATGATCATCGGGGTGATATGCTTTTTGTAATTACTATGTAGCAAATTGGTCAAAGGTATCTAGAATAGCATAGACGGTATATTCAAAAGCCCGAGAAAGTTTTTGACTACCCCTGATCTCATAGATACCATCGTTGTATTTAAAGTGGAGTGCTTGATGATAGGTGGAAGCAATTGCTTCCATGTTATGAATCCGGCAACGGCCCATAATCCCGAGATAACAAGATTTGGCGTTAATCACATAGAAGATGACGTCGATTATGGCTGGTCCTGCGGTAATAGGTAAGATTATCTTGCCTAATCTCTCTTCTTTAGAACTATTGAATCTACTAATATCGGTGTCGCTTTGAATAACTTTATCGGCCAATCCCATTTGGTCGATGGTGCTCTAAAAGAGAATCTCAATACCGCTGCTGCTAGTATCGATTATCATTGTGTGCATGACAAAATTCTTCATCTTGAGCATTATGACTAATGCAACATGATGTGGGAATTTTAACATGGCTAGTGTCGTAATCTTCGAATGAGGTCCTGAGCCGGCGATTGTTCAACTCAGGCAGAAGTTTGGCTTCTTTGTCTTGAGGTGTGAGATCGCAGTATTCAGACAGTTTTATGTGCTAAAATCTGTTAGAGTTGGTGATTTGATTAATTTCAATCATGTTGCTATGGCGCATATGGTGGAGATGCTTCTCCTCAGCTTGATCTTTGACCTGGAAAACTTCATGCTGCTTCTTATAGTTGCCATCCTTGTATGATTCTAGGTCGACAATATATTTGAACATCCTTCCCTCATTGAAAGTGTATTTGAGCAACCTTTGTAAAGCATATCAATTGTCAGTAGAATGGTGGTTTACCTTATAATGCATGCAGTATGGTCGGTTCTCGATTGGTTTCAATGGTTGGAAGAGACGTAGAGCTTATCCTTTGAGAGGATTGGAAAAATTGTAGAGATTCAAACATTCAACTTTGGGAGGACCGGTTTGACTTGTAAACCGCCTTTCTGAGGGTTGCAAGTGTTTCCCTTGACGCGCTTTTGGTCACCCTGATCCACCTTTGGTTCAGTATTTCAATCTGTAGATGGGCCTTTTGTGGTAATGACAGATTTAGTTGGTTTATGCCTTTGGGACATCGTCCTTTCCAGGTCGACGTAACTATTAACCTTTGTGATCATATCCTCCAAGGTCGCAGGTTTGTGAGGAAGAGGTGTTCTTTGGCTTTACAGTCGAGCTGGAGCGTGTTGGTGAAAGCAGTAACATCTATTTTCTGATCGAGATTATCTACTTTACACGCGAGCTCCAAAAACTTCTTCGCAAAAGCCTCGAGCTTCTCTACATATGGCTGCTTTAAGGCTGATAAGAGAATATAAATTTTCTTCTTTATCTTTGTTATGAGCATATATCTTGATGAATTGTTTCTGCAGCTGATCGAATATGTATATGGAGTCTTCAGGTAGATAGTAGAACCATCGATGCGATTCCTCTTGCAGACTTATGGCGAACAGACGACAGAGAATTTGGTTGAGATTAGAGTATAACCCCAATGAATCATGGTACTATTAAATGTGCTCCTTGGGATCAGTACCCTTTTATTTGTAAATTTTTGGAGTATGGAAGTCTTTCAGTATTTCCATATCGAATAGTTCTTTAGCAATTTGACTTCCTTGTAACTTTGTAAGGTTGTCGGTAGCGCCCAGAACATGTGCTTTGATCAACTCCCTAATACGCTGGTCCATATGCTCTTGTGTAACATAATGACGGGTCAGTTGAGTGGTTTGACGAGGAGGTTACAGATTGTGAGTACCAGTACCTTGACTCAAATGATCTTGTGCTGGAACTTAGATTTGAGGTTTCTATTCTTCTTCTTGACGCATGGAACATCGGTGACCTCGGCTGTTCTCAGACTGAACTTCACAGCCCAAATGAATGGAAGGTTGAGGTTCATTCTGAATATTTATAAAAATAGTTTTGTTGGTGGCTCCTTGAGGTCCCAATCTTTCCCGCGCAGAAACCCAGGTGGCTTCTGGCACAGGATCGTGATCTCGTGTTGAAGGAGGCTGCTGAGTGTTCTGCAGAGCTTGCAAGGCAGTCTGCATTATTTTCATTTGATCTTCATGTCGTTTGAGTGCTGTCAAACGAGTTTATCATTCAGCGTCAAACTTCTTCTCACAGAGCTCTCGATCGAGAGTTAATTGATGTTTGAGCTCATTACGTTTCTCTATCTCAGTGTTGAGATTCGCCCGTAGCTCTGTAAGTTGTTCCGGCTCAACTGAAAGATAAAGTTGGATTCCGGTTGCTAGTCACCTGTATGTGACCATGATTGAAATTTGTAGTAGAGTGAATTAATTCCTTTGGATATCGTGGAAATGATTTCTTTCCCATAGACGACGCCAAATGTAATGGCCTAATTTTGTAAGCTCGAAGTGGCTTGGAAGTAACTCTTACACCAATGTACCTGTGAAAAAATCTAATAGAAAGCAAGAAATGACATAGGTGATTTAGCGTGGAAAACCTCTGAATAGTTCAAAAACCATGACCTCGAGTTGAGGATTTTTGTAATAGTGACTTTTATTGCTTGAGGCAGATATCTTATTACAAATGATCTCTTGACTTGGAAATGCTTGATCTTGTAAATAAGAAGTTTGAAGTTTTGAGAATCTAGAAAATATAGTTTTCTTGGTGATTTCTCGTATATTTTTCTTGTCATTGTCTCTTCTTGAACTTCTTCTTTATATAGACCTTCTTCGCAGTTCTTCATCATGCTGAAGTACATTCTCCAAACAATGTGGTTAGTTATGGTTGATTGAGTAACTATTGAGTTTGTGAGAGACATATGGCTTTAACTTGTTCAGGTTTTTCTGTTTGAGCTCGACCTACATTTTTCATCAGTTTGTGGAGTAGGTGGCAATGGTGACTGGAGAAGTCATGTGGAGAATGCGTGAGTCTGATATGGATGTAGTTTGAACTGGAGGCAGTTCGATTTAGGTAAGATTGAGGGGTAGGCCCCTATAATATCATACTCCGCATCCCTCTTACGCGACATTCCTTAAATGCCCAAAAATAAGTCTTTATACTCCTCTTACAACTTCCCCATTTTAGTTTGTTGCTTAGGAGATATCGCCAAAGTTGACAACACCTTAGCCGATAGACCTTTTTGAACCGGTCGCACCAGCAACAATACAAACTTGTCACTCGCATTAACCAACCTCTTCGCCTGAGTCGCCGTTACTAAATTATCGGTGGTGACATGATCCTTAGAAGCATTGATACGAAACTCCTTCCCCTCTTTCATAAGGCGATACTTGCAATTTTTATGGTAAAGAATCACTTCTCGGTCCCAAAGATAAGGGCTACTCAAGATGACTTGACAAACATCTAAAGGAACTACCTCACACGTCACTTTGTCAATAAACTTTTCTATAATCGCAAACTTGAACGTATACTATTTCAGGATCTTCAACTCTGCATCTTTCTAAATCCAACCCAAGCCATACGACTTAGGATGAGCCATAGTAGCCAAGCTCATCTTTTTCACTACTGCCTCAGAGATCAAATTCTTTTGACTATCCAGATCAATGATGACCTCTACCAAGCTCTGCTTCACTTGAATTCTAGAATAAAAAAGTTCTTCCCGACTCGCCTCTTCGGTAGCCATAGTTTACTTAAACATTAGAGTAAGCTTAGGATTTAGCTTATCTAAATCCAAAATATTAACAATCATTGCGACTAGTGCACGTTTCTCCTTATTGCTCATCTCTTCCTTCGCCCTAAGCTCTGGATGAAGTTTCTAACATTTATCTAAAATGTGCCCATTTGCCTTACAATGACTCCAGTAATTCTCCTTGGATGAAGACCTCTCTCCTTTGGACTCCCCTTTATGTTCATTCTTCCAACAAGACTTGTACCCCAACTTGCTCTTGTCGCCTTTCTTATCACTATTCAAGTACTTATCTTCAATAGCAATTGATTTTACTGTAGTATCTTCGATATTTTTCACAGTAAAGAGCTTCAACTCCTTTCTAATGGACTCTGACAAGCCCCCTGTATACTATATGAACACCTCATACTCATCCACATCAATATCCATAGCCAGAGCTTGGTTATGAAACTTCGTAATAAACTCTTGTATGGATTTCCCATACTCTTGGTATAAATTATACCAATTGAACCATCTCTCTTGCTCATACCCAATTGGATAAAATTGTTTCCTCACTAACACCTTGAACTACTTCCAACTCAAACTTCCTACTTCGTGATGTTTTCGATAGGGCTTCTACCACGTGAGTGCATGAATTACGAATTTTAATGTAAAAAAACATATTTTATAAGTATTAGAGTATTCGTAAACAGAAAAATAGGTCTTTAACCTATCTAACCAATTATCCATGTTCTTGGCATCGATTGAATCGTCGAATACCTGAATTTTGATTTTAAAATCAATATGAAGATTACGCATAGGATTTATTGACTTACCAATAATTAATTGCTCCTCGACGGATTAGGCATTACTAGAATCACTATCTACCTCCTCGGTACCCCAGTTTCTATCCTCCTCTACAAGCCCTTTTTTGTGCACTTTCACCGTTTCATCGAAGCGGAAGCTATCGTAAGGTTCGCGAGATTTAATTACTCTACTAACTCCCCTATAGTTGCAATTAGGTCAGAAACTTTTGTTTCAAACTTCGTGAGTCGATCTTCACAATTGCCCATCTCCAAAATTGCCTTCTTCTTTGAGCTAGGTTTTTAATGAATCTTTAGCAGGCTTACTAAATTCTCCTTCGTTTTCTTGTGTCGATCGCGTGTAGTGACCATAAACCATAATCCCCCCGAGAATTATTATTGGAAAACTGATACCACTTAATCCACAATCGAATCGAGAGTAGCCTAATTTGAAGAATAATAGAAAGAATAAATAAATTAGCTGGAAAATTTCCCTTTTAGAGCTTCAATTGCTTAATCACTTGATTCCAATTGAAATTCCTCTCAAACCCTAAGTCTTTCTTACAAATTTTTTGGATAGATTTAAGATAATCTTTATCTTGCCTAAACTTACCCCTTTTTGAGGGTTACAAGTTTCCTAGCTACATAATAGGACAATTATACTATCTTGGCTAAGATACTATTTAAATGCACTTTAAGGTTAAAATTACCATTTTACGGGGTAAAGTTAGATTTGACGCTTAATAGGAACTCGTGAGTATAAAGCCATAAACAGGGTTTACCTGCAAGTAATGATTAGGAATCATGTACTTCATTGTGCTATATACCATGAACCACAGGTAATGATTGGAAATCATGTACTTAAATAGGATTTTATGAGTAATAGGATATGAACATGGTTCACCTACAAGTAATGATTGGGAATCACTGACTTGAATACTTTGAATTGCCTTTATGCAATGAATGTTCATCAAGAACTACTATTGGTATTGATCTACATGCATAATAGATCTTGGTGGCACTCAAAATATTGATTACCTCCCATACTAAATTTTTTATTTTAGGTACCAATAAACTTAACCTCTATGGATATTAAAATCCATCTGCGGTTGTAGAATCTGGAAAAGTTTATTGTTACAAAAAATGAGTCTCTATATAACAAATTAGGAGCTTTGTTTGCACCCTTATCTCCATATTCAGGAAGATCTGATTATAGATTACCCTATACTGCGGCAGAATTTTTATTTGGCATTGCAACTCCACTATAATCTCACATGGAGAAATAGTTGAAGTTAATAGAGATATTGGGAATATTCTATTACACATTCTAAGCTTCAAATATTGTGCTTGCGAGGTAATATTTTCTATAGATTACTATGTACGCAGACCTAATTCAAGTTTTCCTCATTTTTGAGCAAAATAATGAGCTACTAGTTAGAAATCTCAAGCTTTTGCTTACTAAGAGTAAGCCTGTGACAGGGTCACACAATGTTGGGTCTAGTGACTGGGGAAGTTGTGGAAAGGGTTGCCACTGTTGATTAACGTGAGGTGGTTACAACGACAGGATTAAAATTCCAGCCATCAGTAACCTGAGGCAAGGGGAACAAGAAGTTTACCAACATACCAAAATGGGATAGGAAGAATTTAAAATGGATAGGAGATAGTCGGGCACGGGATTGAAAGGCACCCCAGAAGATATAAAGAGATCAATCCTAGACTTATCACGTGATTATAACTGCCACAAACATCGCCATGACAGAGTCTATGGCCATAGACTTCTACCATGATACCTTTTGATCAAGTTCTTAGAATGAACAGTAGTAAATTCTAAGTAGATGAATAATGTCACCTAGAGAGCATTGCCAAGTAGTAATTTTACTTGTCGCATAGTAGTACTTTTGCTTTATTAATACTATCATTGACAGAGTTGGGAATTCTTTGCCAGTTAGTTTAATAGAATGCTCGTGACATGTACTGGTTCGGTATCCTATCTATACAGATTGTTTTTTGACTTGTTTTTGTTTGTGAATTTATTACTTGGGAATTAGTTAAATTCTATGTATGATAGTTGATCTACTATATACAACCCACCTATGGATTTGTCTACTCATTGAGTATGATCGATAATCAGATAAGTGGCGACATATGTCTAAGAGATAATAGTACCACGCACTCGATCCTTTTGAGATATGAACATATTTCTTGTCTCTAACCTTGTGTATCGGGGATGCCACAGATATTATTGGCACGACCAACCTAATAGAATGTACTGCGTGCATCATACTATTACTCCTTAATGGTACGATTTATATACTAGTAAATCCAGCTAGATTTTATAAAGTTTTGGGAGATACATGATAACGTTTTTTAAGTAATGACTATCGGAGAAAATGACAGATAAGGTTCTGTGTATTCCCTCCATATTCAAAGGTTAAAATACGCTATTAAAATAGTTTCTAATTCACTCCTCCGAGAGTGAGGAGGATTATCGAAAATACATATCAACTTTCTTTAAAATGAGAAAAAATCCAAAGAATGTACCTGTAACGATTGCTTTCAAGGAAAGTCTATTATTTTATTTTAGTATGACCAAGGTAGAGTGGATCTCCAGCCTTTGCTCCAAATGTATTCATGGAGAAACATGTGGACCTATCCATCTACATTATATCCCACTTGAGTATTTATGGTCACAATAGACACATCTAGGAGATGGTCTTACATGTACCTATTATTAAAATCTAGGAATATAATGTTAGCACAACTTCTCACTTAGACCATTCGATCATAGGCTCAATTCATTGCTGAACCAATCAAAGTCGATTGATACAAATTGACAGGGGCTTATGAGTTGGACTAATAGGCTTTTGATGATTATTTTACTGCTAAATGGGATAGGTGATTAAGCATTATGAGTACCCCATACCATACCTAGTGGAGAACCTAATCAAGTAATTTATGATAATCGTTAGGCCATTGTTATTACGATCACAGCTTTCAGCTAGTGTGTGGGATATGCATTCTTACTCCCACAACATTGATTAGGGTTTGTCCCATAGCAAGTCATCAAATTTTTTTCTAAAGTTGACTAGTAATTGGGTCGGAGCCCGGTGTCGCCCATCGACGAACATTTGGATGTTCTGTATAGGTGCGATTGGCACCACCATAATATATGAAGATGGGACCCTCAACGTCGGCCTGATATTATGTGGGTTAAGATTCGCATTTATCATATATATATATATATATATACTGCAGGGCAGATTATCACTTTTATGATACGATATTCTTAATATTTGAGGGAAATATGATAGTCAATGTTGAGGATGTTTTCAAGATTAGTTGGTATACACCATCGTTATCTCATCTAGATCCTTATACATAAGTTAAGTGAAAATAAGGTTAAACAGATTACAAATCTCTAATAAGTCACAAATAAATTACCAGACAGATTCATAGGCATTATTGAAGTTTCGTAAGTGTATGTACCTGCAAGTAATATACCTATACAGCTGAACATTTTGGGGGAATTAGTACTACAAACGAATTTGAGGCTTGCGCTTAGTGCAGAACAAAATTGGAAGAAAGTATTATGAGCTGAGGAGTTGCAAAATATGGGACAAATATGACTAATGGTGTAGTCGTTTCAACGAGGATAAAACCACCCATCGACGAGATAATAGTAGCTACGTGACTAGTTGATGCATTACAAGATAAGCCTGGGGTAGCACATACGTATGATTATAATGAGATCTTGATCTATTAAAAGTCTGTAATAAACATAACATAAGATCGTTCAGTAGACATTTGCCAAGTCGTTCATATTCTCTGTTGTACTTGCCATCAAGGATGAGGATTCAGAACCACTAATTATAAATGGCTGTGTGTTATTGGAAATTCAGAATCCAAGCGGAGCTCAGCTTGTTAGCATAATGTGAAGTGATACCATTGAGCTTGTTGGTTACAAATGGGAATGGTAGATAAATATAATTAACTCAGAGAGATAATTTGGTCAAGGCAAAACTAGTTGCCCAATAATTCTTTAAGAGATCTGGCATTGATTGTAATGATACATATTATCTGGTTATGAACGCTATAACATTTTATTACTGATCAGTCTGTCAAGTTGTCGGGGATAAGGTAGATATACATCTGATGTAAATTTTACATATCTATATGGGAAACTAGATATGAATATCTACATGAAGCCATCTGTGAAGGTATAAGCTTATGGAAGAAATTAAGCCTGATACACGAAGTGTGTACTTAATTAAGCTAGAAAAGTTATTGTTGACTTGAAGCAATTAGGGCCCATGAGACATAATATGTTGATTGAGTATTTGAAGGTTAGGGACTTTGCAAATATCATTATCTGTCCATACATTCTTATTTAGAACCCATATATTAGCTTAAGCCATCATAACAGTGTACTAAATAATCTGGATATCATTAGAACTTAGGGGGAAATCGTGAGAGCCACCGAATACCTTAGGAAGGAATGCAAAATAAAAAACTAGTGTATTCGTACACCAAACAATATATATCAGAAGGGTTATTTACCACTTTGGTATGGATGTAGCACACGGTGCTAAGTTGTTTATTGTGTGTTCATCACTTGGATGTGGACAACGACATCTTCCACCATCCTAATAGGGGGAAAAAATCCTAGGGTGGCGCCATAGCTAGGAGGTGCTATGCTATAGTTAGCTTTATATACTAGGCCCGATGACTCATTCGCAGTAAACTGTTTAGCTTGCCATAGTTCCGTTCCTACCCAAAGGTACTAGAATGAGACCATGCACATTATGAGGTATTTGATCGGCATGAAAGACTGGGGTCTGTTCTACTCGGAATGGTAAACATAAAATTATAGGGTATGCCAATACATAATACTTGCCAAACCCACATAGAGGCCATTGTCAGATGGATTATGTGTTTATGTATGGGGATACATAAAGATTATTAGAAATCGATAAAGCAGACGGCGGTAATTATATATTCAAACTACGAGGAGATTCTTACACTTCATGAAACTCGTAGAGAATGATGGTTACGATCCAAGATATATCACATCAGCCGAAGTTATGGCATATTATATCCAAGATAAAGCATTGACTATGTATGAAGACAACTCGGCTTGCATCATTAAAGTCAATGGCAACAAAACAAAACACATTGTACATAAGCCATTCCATACTTATAAATTATAAAAGGCGAATGAGATTGAGATTATTTAAGATATTTTAAAAGATAACTTTGCAAATCTTTTCATAAAGACTCTTACACCACTTACGTTCAAGCAGCTGGTATACGGAATTGGCATGCAAAAGTTTAATTTATTAATATCTTAAGGAGATACATCTAAGGGAGATAGACCTCGGGGGAGGTCGACGTCAGGGGGAGTAGTCCCAATCTGACGTGGACACATATGTATTGTACTATTTTTCCTGATAGTACAGTTTTTAGCCTAGGAGGTTTTGATGATGCAACGTATACGCATCCATAACCCATACGGGGCATAAGATTGTACTTTTTCCTTGCACAACTTTTTGCCCAAAGGGGATTTTGCTAGGTAGAGGTTCTGCTGAGGCAAGTCATCTTGGTATGGAGCACCCCAAGGGGAAGTATTAGGAGTTGGGTCCAGCCCAAGGTGGGAACCCAACTGGGTTGGGTGTCATACTGGACTCCTAATAAGCTCATAGACCATTAGGGTTTATGGGGGGAGTTTGAGTGGTTATAGATAACCAAAAATTGCTATTTTCTTGTAATTTTAATCTCTGAGAATGTAGAGAGATTTTAACCTATCAATAATATTTTACTCTTCTCTTTATTAATATTGTGATTAACTGATAAAATAGGATATTATCCAACAAATAGATGGAAAATAATATGGGCTTTGGTATTTAATCTTGATAGGCCTCATACCATTTATTTTAATAGTATGAATGGGTCTCTTTTCAAAATAGAAATACTTTAGGGCGACCTTGAGGAACAACCTTACCAGTTTAAATGGTATTCCAGCCCTGATCTTGCAAAGTTATATGAAGGTGAGAGCCACCTAACTCGTTACATGTAAGTTTTATTATGTTGGAAGAATTATCTCTTTCTATTGTGATTCAAACGAGCTTTATGAATTTTGAATCTCGTTATTTCTGGTTTCTTGCAATTTTACTCATCAATCTTTGCCAAATTAGGTTTAATTCCACCTAGGAAATTTTAGACATTCTTGATTCACAAATGGATGAATTTGGTTTAGTAGTAATTTATTAATAACATAATTAGTTGTATAATATCATTAATGTAGTTTCTATGTGAATATTGCAAGCCCTAGTCTTAAAACCAAGTCTTAGTATGTTTGAGGGTTTTTTAACCCGAGTCTTAGTTTTTATAGACCAAGATCCCCCCTCGTTAAAAATGTCTCAACTTACTTAATTTTCTAAAAAACTCGACCACCCAAAATGTGGAAATAGTGTTGCATCACCCATGATTGTGCATACAAATCCACATCCTTATTCTTGGGCTGGGTGCTAGACAACATTGTGAAAAACCCCAAAAACTTACTTTGATTGCTCACTTGGGCATAATTCTTACTAGACCGCTCTAGCCCCTGCTTTCTCAATAGTTCGAGTTTCAAAATTTTTGCAACACTCGAAGCCTTCAAAAAATGAACAAAAACAAATTCGTTGTTTATCAATTCAAACCCCAAACTTATATTCACAATTATCTCACCTTTTAAAGCATACACCATTAAAAACCACATTCCATCTTTAGAAGCTTGCTTAAACAACCCATCATAATTTTTTATAATGGTAATTTGGATTCAGAATTTTATTGTTTAACAAGAGTTTTGAAATCAAAGACGCACTAAGGTTGGTACACCAAGTTAAAATAATTATTATTTAGGGGGAATGTGTAAACTAGACAGTGGTATGGTCACTGCAGTGTAGAGAAGAAGAAACAAGACCCAAACCGATAGACACTAGAAAAGAACATTTAAAAGTCAGTTAACAATACTATATGAGGCATTACAAATGGCATAATATGGTTATCACCAAGTTTTTGCCTAATAGTAATACATACACGACATAGACTATTGTAGTAATCGGAAGTATACACCACACACAACATTACAGTGATTTAGATTTAGAAACCACACACAATATTATAGTTACTCGTAAGTATGCACACTACTAAAAGACACTTTTTTTCAATTCAATACGCTTCCACTTTAGGTATTACAGTGAAAACTCTGAATACAGTATAAATTAATAATCGGTGGTGCGTTGGATTTTTGGAAGACTAGAGTATTCGTTGAGAATAACATTTGACATTAGTCCCGTTGAAATAGAGTTGCATTGGAAATGTTCATCCCGCTTCAAACTTAACTTTGCGTTACATTTGTATAGCAAGAACTCAACCAGTACATATCAATTTAACATCTTGGTCATTTTAGGTAGAATGGCATTGTAGTGTTAAACCCCTCAAAACAACCCCGTATCATCTCAAATTCAAAAATAAAAATTATAAAATTTAGTATATACTAATGAAGTGCTTATCCTTCTATGTAATAACACAAAAAATGTGAGAAAAATATGTTTAAACTTACTAATCTATAATAAGAAAAAAGAGACCCATCTTTTTTCTTGGGTTTTAGCGGTCAATTTTGGAGTCGCAAACAAATTCAGCCCAAAAAATGAGTCTGCAACGTCGGATCTCAACATTTGTCCAAAAAAAGGCATTCCAGCCGTTGAATCTCACAATTTATCAAGATTGTTTATTAAGATCTGTGTTTGGTTTTCAAGTTATCTCTAAAGATGTGCTTTACCTGTAATATATAGAAGTTCTGACATGTTCTCCCTTTTCTCCAGGATCTCTCTTGGTGTTTGCTTCGAGGCCATGATGTTGGGCATGAACTTCCATCTCAAATAGAATTTGGTTCCTCCAATTCTCAACAAAGTACATATCGGAAGATGGACATATATTATGTTTTCTTAATACTTAGAGGAATCTGCTTATAGAACTTAGTAGAGAGGTTTGTTTCTATAAGGACCCCATAATTGATACCCATCAGAAATGCTTTAGCTTTACCTTAGTACTTAGCTAGCTAAACTTTAATGAATAGTGGCAAACCTTTCTACATTCTAGTTAATGCATTACTTTTCTTCAGCCCACTTCTATGACATTGGAGTCCATGCTTCAGCTCAAAGAAAACATGTTAGACGTGCGAAGCTTGGTCCTTAGCATCTAGTTTCAATTTTTGGTCGACAACATCGTCAATCTATATTGTAGTTTTGATATAGTCTCTTTACTAACATGCCGCTTCCATGAACATTATGTCCGGCCTTTATCTCAAAGCTAGTGTATGAGAGGTGGTCAGGTTTGTACGAAATTAAGTGAAATATTACTTATATAAGTTATACCACTTTTTTAAAGATATATTCTACTTTAATATTTTGGTAAAGATGATTCCATGTCTTCATATTTTAATATATTTTAGTGTTGTGCAATTATGGTATTCTCAGAACTTCAAAGCTTCAATCTACTAAAAAGCTCAGAATCTGTGTGTCAATATGCACGTCAATTGTGAAAGTAATTGAGATTTACAAAAATTTCAAATGTGTTTTTGTGTGGCCTACTTTACTATTTATAGAGCATTATATTCGAATTTCTTACATGCAGAATGCAATAGAGCAACACGAACACATAACCCAAGACTTAGAATCAAGAACAAGAACTATAAAGTAATGCTCAACAATTGGTCATGTCCCATATTTGAAACGATGATACCTGGGTGGGTGTCAACCAATCATAAGACGGAAAATGCACGATTTTGAAAAGAACTGAAATTGCCAGGGAACTAAGTGTCTCACACTAATTGGATGGACACCATAAGCATCTCAAGACTCAAAGTATTAGGAATTGTAAAGGTCATGTTCAGATCTTCATTGAAATTGTAAGTGATTTTTTCCCACATTAACCCACAATAATTTTTGTTTCTGAAAAATAACCAAGAGTTCTTTATTTCATCCTTCAGAGCAGTTTGTCCAAATCTTCACAGCAAATAAAGTCATATTTGCATCGTAATAGTTTGATGGAATGTTACAAATTGTAAGTGTTTATTTACATTCAATTCATATTATAATCATCATAATTATGATCAAACATCTGCATGTTTCTCCTTTAATTTGACATAGCCTGCCAAAATATGCAACCACAGGTACAGAAACATCAAGAAAGTTCTATTACTCTGGAAGGCCATGATGGAGAAGTTACAACAGTAGATCTACTAACTTTTTTCTTGGGTTTTAGCCGTTGATTTTGAAGTTGCAAGCAATTACAGCTGAAAAAAAATGAGCGTACGTTGTTGGATTTTAAGATTTGTCCGAAAAAATTAATCTCGGCTGTTGAATCTCACAATTTATCTCGAGGTGCTAATATTAGTTGATTAAGCCAAATTGAATGACAATCTTCAAATTGTATGGACCAATAGGGTTATTACACTTTGTAACTAAATCTAGGGTTTCGATTACACAGTTTTAGTGAAATTAGAGTTTTGGCGAATCAAGGGACATGCTTAGATCTCCAATTGAATCCAAAGAGACTAAGTTTTTCAATTTTTGAGGGTTGTATGTTTGATTTGATCGATTTGTAGAGAGAGAGAGATATGGAGGGAGTTGTTGTGGTTCTAGAGTCAGTATTAAAGAGGAAGAGAGAGGTTGAGTGGGCTTTAGCTAAGAAGCATCAGTAAATAATTGCAAAGAAGAAGAATGCAGAGAATCAGAAGCTCATCTTCATTCAATAGGGCCAAGCAGTACTCCACTGAATATGAGGAGCAGGTATAAATAAGCGAGCATTAAAATTTTATGATATGGTTATGATTATTGAGTTAGTAGTTTTGATTGTGGGATTGTTTTGATGTGATTAACAAAAGGAGTTGATTCGGTTGAAGCGTAAGCTTTGTAAAGAAACCATAAAAGAATATACGACAAGCCTACTGAGTGCATGTATGTATGTATTTTACTGCAATCACTTCAAGATATGAGGAATTAAAAGAGTGTAATTGTGTAATGCAGTGGAGTAATGTTCTTCCTCCAGTCATGGGGTATTTGTTCACTTCCTTGTAATTTTTCTAGTGTTTTCCCCCTGCTTTAGGTATATTAGAAGCTCAATATTTTCATCAAACTTTGATACTGAATAGATCTCTTCCATTATGAAGTCTTCCATGTGTTTTGGGACTTGGGAATAATTTAGGATTTGGAACAACATTTTTCTTCTGTGCATTTTCCAGTTGTGTTATTATATAAAAAATATTGAGCAACATAATCTATGCTTAGTAAAAGAAAAGGGTATTGATATGGGCTCTAGGCTTCAACTTGCTATTGGCTAGGAACAAATCTGGCCATGTAAATGAACACCATGGAGCTGGATCTGGAAAGTTAAACAGACTTGTTAACTAGTTATAAACTTAAATGTGCATCCCAAAAATGTTAACTAATGCTGAAGGTCACCAAGAAACATCTATAAATAGGAAGGATAATATTAGCTTGTTTAAAGCAATACAACAACTAAGTAATTGAAATAAGTTAAGCTCATTGTGGGGATTATGCACCCTAAATCCTCTATAAATTTCCAAGAACGAACCCATTATTTCATTTAACCCATTTTTTGTTATTGAAAAAACTAGTGCAGTATTACAAAAGATTTTATTTATTTATAAGCAATAGTTATATTCAGTTGATGTTTTGCAAATTATGCAAAAATTTGCAAAACAGTAAATATGGGTTCAACCTTAATTGTCCTTGAGGTGTTTCCGTCCATGTTCTTGTTTGCATTGGCTCCAAATGCTAATTCCAATACTGGGATCTTCAATGTTGTGGACTTTAGTGCAATTGCAGACGGCAAGAGTGACCATGCAAAGGTTTATCTAAAACAATGAAATCCAAATTCATAAGAAATACATAATATTTAGTAACTTAAAATGCTTGAAACTCGATAGATAACTTCATTAAGTTGTTCGTATTATCGTGTATGCCTTTGTGGATGCCTGCCAAGCTTGTGCATGGAAGGGATATGGGAGAGTTTTGATACCTTAGGGGACCTTTCTTGCAGGTCCTGTATCATTCAAAGGTCCATGTAAGGCTCCAATTGTGTTTGATATTACAGGGAAGGTAATAGCGCCCGTCAAATTCCAATAAGAGATTTGGATTACCTTCGATTACATCACCGAATTGACAATTCAATGCGGCAGAACATTCGATGGACAAAGAGCCCTGAGTTGGTCCAAAATCGAATGCTAGTATGTTACAAGGGTAGAAGTTGCCAAAAAAAAAAAAAATCCTAGTGTGAGTTCACGGTCTTAAACTTACATCTTTTGGGCCATGTTTTTTATGGACCCATATGAGTAACCTGTTGCATTTATCTTCATGACCTAAGAGTATCAGATTCAACTTCATCACTAATACAGAAATTTGGGGCATATCATCTGTTGATATGTTGATAGCAAGTTCTTTTACATATTGGTACACGAGCAGTTACGTACGCGTAAGCGCGTGCAAAGGCGTTATTTTTGAAATTAAGATGGGGTTTTGTACTATTTTTGAGTTATAAACTTAATGGATTAATCAGTTTTGTTTTAGGGAACAAATGAAATGCTTTATTGTGGGATACGAATGCTTAGTTGAAATTATATGTACACTTTGATTTGAGAAGCTTATTATGTTGCAAAATCATAGTCTAGTTCAATATTTAGATGCCTACTTCACCAAAAACACCTAGTGGGTGCATGGTCATTCTTTCATTTCAAACTTAGGAAAATGTTTGAGTAGGCTCCCAAAACATCTGTCTTCTCAACAATAACTTAATTTGATTTGAAGTTCCCTTCTTCAAAAGTCTTTATATATGTCCATATGTTGATTGTTATGTGTAATTTATTTGGCGCATGTTGGATCATGCACGCATTCAAATTTGATATGTGTTTCTTTATATCTTGGAGATCATAATTGACTCAATTTGAATTAAACTTGATATGTATAATAAATGCATTTCTGAACTATTGTTGAAAACCACAACCAAAATCAATCCAAGTCCTGCTTCATGAGCATGAGCATGAACATGAAATTTGAACTGGAAACCAATATGGGATAGATATTGGTTAGATTACTGCAGACCAAATTTTGATATGTTTTGTGGTGGATTCGTACGATGTCTGATACAAGTTGGGGTTGTTTTCAATAGTGGTTTGTCGAGATTGTTTGTGTGTAAGATGGTTATGTAGGTTTGAATATTTGGTTTGTTTGTGTATATGCAAGTTTGTGTATATAAGAAAGTACTAGGAAATAGATTAAGACACGTGGGTGATAAATATAAGAACAATGGGGCATGGGACTAGATATATTAAGGAAGGGAAACACGGTGAAGTTTACGTTGTATCCATGTTAGATACGGGTTAATGGACATTATATTTTAAGAATTATCTGGGATTGGGGACATGCCACAACCTAGGAGGATTAACTCCTTTTCTACTATCTACCATTATCGAAAACCAGTGGAACTGATTATTACCAACTCATTGAAACATAGTATATTACAAAAATTTAATAAATAGAGGGTATATAATTTAAGGCATAGATAAAAGAAAAAGTTCATATTCAAAAACTAATTAAATATGCATTCTAACCAAGGATGATCATGACACTAGCATGTTTAATTATTCAATACTAAGATCAAATAAAGATCTTACATGTTTATTTAAGCAGTCTAGTATAAAATCTAATTGAGAAAGAAAATATTAAATTTGAATTCATGGCAGAAACTATTTAAGTTGTCACATTATACTCACTGTAGGTCCTTTCACTATCGGAGTTGCTTCCCATATTTTGATTATATCATTGTTATTTTCCTTTTATTCTTCTCCAATGTTTTCTTCATCTTCAACTTCTTTATCTTCTTCTCCAATATTGTCATCATCTTCTATTTCTTTATCTTTAGTTTTGTGTGCTTCTTCTGTTCCATTGATTATCCCTTTCTCCCTTTTTTACTCCATCTTTTTGATCTCCACGTTGTTCTTCATTAAATTGTTTTCCTTTATTTTTTTATCAAACAATTTTCTTTTTACCTATCTTGTAAATGATAGAAGTGTTTCATTCTCAGGATCATTTATTTGGCTGAATTCTTCATCTTCATTTTCCTGTATTTTATTATATGATTAGAATAAAACATAGTACGAATTTTTAAATATAATAGTATTAATTTCTTACCATTTGTTGCTCATAATCACTAGGGATGCTTGACATTGAATGTGTTGGAGCACTAGTTATCTCTTCAACTTGTAAATCCAAAGATATTTGTAATACTGACAAAACCATGTCTTTAGTAACTACAGATTTCATTGTACCTTCTATGACAAAATAAAATTGCTTTTCTTTCCTGTGACGTTGTAAGCTTGAAGGTTTAGGTTGTGAATTGTTGAAACTGATGTAGATCTGAAGGCGATATCGATCTCAACAATGGTTGAATTGAAGAAGGTTTAAGCTCTCCAATGGAAGCTACGATGTCAGCTAATACTAATCAAGCATCTTTGGATAGAAGTAAGAACAAATCCTCAAAGTTCGATCAAGCTAGCTCAAGCAAGTTGCTAATGGAGTCTACGACTGACAAGGCTAATTCAAATAGATTGGAGGCTAAGTTAACTTGATTGGAAGCCTCTAAACCTAAACCTGTTGAACTCAATCATGATTTGCTCAAGGAGTGCTCAAGTACACAGGTGAACTCTACCCCTGAAGTTAATTTGAATAAACACCATTGACTTATGCACAAATCACTGCTAGAGAAGAGCCAAAACAGATTAAGAACCAATCTATACCGGTGCAAACCCAGAATAAAGAAGTAGAGGGCCCTAATCATGTAAGCTTAGCCTCAATTGTTAGAGGCTTTGACTATTCTACAAATGGAACTTTCAAGCTTAATTTTCATGAACCTTCATTCAGTATGGATTCAGGAAAATTTAAGGTTAAATGGCCTAATGAGATTATTGATGAGGGGATAAAACTTTGAAAGGAAACTGTAACAGGTTTTTTTGTGGGGGTTGGGTTAGTCTTTCTTTCTATATGGTAAGGGATAGATTAAGGTCATTATGGGGAGTTAAAGGACCCCTCTCATTGACCATTAAAGACTCTGTGTACACCTTCACATATGGTGATCTTGAAGAAAGAGATTAAGTGCTAGAAGGAGGACCTTGACACATAGCAGGGAAGTACTTTGTTATTAGGAAGTGGGATCCAGTTAGCTCTACAGATATAAAACAGCTGCAGTCAATTCCTATATGGGTAAAATTTCTGAACTTGCCAAAGTAGTATTAGACACCTAATGCTTTAAGCTATGTTGCTAGTGCTGTGGGTAAACTAGTTTATTTAGATAAAGCTACAGAAAACAAATCCAGAATGTCATATGTAAAAGTCTGTGTTGAGATAAATACCTCTCATACTTGCCATTATCCATTCTTGTTGATAGAATATCCATGTAAGCCACCTTCATGTGAAAATTGTAGTTGTTTTGGATACTACACAAACAAGTGCAGTAAAAGAGTAATTCATGAAACTAAGAAAGCAACTCAAATGTGGAGATAGAAAGTAGAAGAAAAGAAGCTACTTGAAGAGACTAGAACTAAAGAAAAGCTAATGAAAAATCAGCAAATTAATAAGGAGCAGATGCATTCTTTAGCTCAGACTGAGGGAGATACAGGGTGGGAAACTTACATATCCAAAAGGCAATAAGAAAAAAGGGGCAACTCAAAAAGTTACTGAAGAAATTCATCCTGAAATTTCTGCTATCCTCATAGATCTTCCACAAACTCCTAAGACTAGTAGTACTATAGAATCTAGTAAAAAAGATGTTACTTGTTCAGCTTTTCTCTTATCTAAACATCAGAAAAAGAGTGCAAAGAAGAAAGTCAAGAAAGCTGAAAAGAAAGCAAGGCAAATAAATAGCTTAAGACTAAAAGAGAAATTGAAATCCAAAGAAGAAGGCTATGCATCCTGTAGGGGCCTACCCCTCGATCTTACCCAAATCAAGCTATTTCCAGTTCGAATCACCTCCATGTCAGACTCACGCATTCTACACATGACTTCAACAGACACCATTGCCACCTACTCTACGAACTAATGAAGAACGTGGGTCAAACTCAAATAGAAAAACTTGAACAAGTCAAAGATACCTGTCTCTCACGAACTCAATAGTTACTCATTCAACCACCACTAACCACATTGTTCGAGAACGTGCTTCAACACAATGAAGAACTGCGGAGAAGGCCTATACAAAGAAAATGTTCCAGAAGAGAAAAGTACCCGAGAAATCACCAAGAAAATTAAATTTTCTAGATTCTCAAAATATCAAAAACTTCTTATTCATAAGATTCAAGTATTTATAAGTTGAGAGATCACTTGTAATAAGTTATCAGCCTCAAGCAATAAAATGTTACTATTACTAAAATATTTAAATCGAGGTCGTGGTTTTTATACCTATTCAGAGGTTTTCCACGCTAAATCACCTGTGTCATTTCTCTTTTTTGTTCAAGTCACAGGAACATTAGTGTAAGAGCTAATTTTAAGCCATCTTGAGCTTACAGAATTATGCAATTACATTTGGTGTCGTCTATGGGAAAGATTATATTTCTACGATATCCTAAGACATACTTTTACTCTACTCTAAATTTCAATCATGGCCACTTCCAGACGACCAGCAACCAAAATCCAGCTTGATCTTTCAGTCGAACCAAAATAACTTACAGAGCTACGGGCGAATCTCAACACCAAAACAGAGAAGCGCAATGAGCTCGAACATCAATTAATTCTTGACTGAGAGCTTCGTGAGAAGGAGCTCGAAGCCGAACAACAAACTTGTTTGAGAGCGTTCAAACGACATGAAGACCAGATGACAACCATGCAGTCTGCCTTACAAGCTCTGTAAAATACTCAGCTGGCTCATTTAATAAGAGATCGCGATAAATTGCCAGAAGCCTCCTGAGTTTCTGCGCGGGAAAGGTTGGGACCTCGAGGAGCTACCAGCCAAGCTATTTCCAAAAATATTTAGCATGAACCTCATCATTCCATTCATTTGGGTGGTGAAGTTTAGTCTGAGATCAGCCGAGGTCACCAATTTTCTATACATCAGGAGGAAGAATAGTGGCCTCAACCTAGAGCTTCAGTACGAGATCGTTTGAGTGAAGGTTCCGGTACTCACAATCCACAACCTCCTCGTCAAGCCACTCAATTGATACGTCATTATGTTACACAAAAATATATGGATCAGCGTATTAAGGAGTTGATCGAAGCACAAGTTCTGGGCACTACAGACAACCTTACTAAGTTACAAGGAAGTCTAATTGCCAAAGAACTATTCGATACAAAAATACTGAAAGGTTTCCATACTTTGAAAATTCGCAAATACAAGAGCACCGATCCAAAGGAGCATATTCAATAATACCGTGATTCATTGGGGTTGTATTCTAACCTCAACCACATCCTCTGCCGTTTATTCGCAACAAGTTTACATGAAGAACCGCTTAGGTGGTTCTACTTTTTACTTGAAGACTCCACACACTCATTCGATCAGCTGCAGAAATAATTCATCAAGACGTATGCTCACAATAGAGACAAAGAAAAAAATTTATATTCTATTATCAGTCTCAAATAGTCACATGGAGAAAAGCTCGATGCCTTTGCAAAGAATTTTTTAGAGTTTATGCGTAAAGTAGATAATCTCGATCAGAAAAACAACTATTACTGCTTTCACCAACGCGCTCCAACTCAACACCTGGAAAGGATGATGTTCGAAAGGTATAAATTTACTAAATCCGTCCTTACCACAAAAGGTCCATCCATAGATGGAAGTACTGAACCAAAGGAGGATCAGGGTGATAAAAAGTACTCCAAGGGACACAATGACAACCTTCGAAAAGGTGGTTCACAACTCAAGTTGGTCCTCCTAAGGATGAATGTTCGAATCTCCACTATTTTTCCAATCCTCTCCATGGATAAGCTCTACCATCTTTCCCAACCATTAGAACCAATCAAGAATCGCCCGTACTGCATGCATCAGAAGGTAAACCATCATTCTACTGACAATTGCTATGCTTTACAGAGGTTGCTAGAATATATTTTCAAGGAGGGATAAATGTTCAAATATATTATCGACCTGGAATCATACAAGGATGGCAGCTATAAAAAACAACTTGAAGTGGTTCAGAAGATCAAGCTGAGGAGAAGCATTTTTACCATATGCAGCACAATAACATGATCGAAATCTATCAGATAACCAACTCTAGCAGATTTAAGCGTAGGAGACTGTCTGAATTCTGCGATCTAACACCTCAAGACAAAGAAGCCAAGCTTCTACCTGAGTCGAGCAATCGTCGGCTTGGGATCTCATTTGAAGATTACAACATGATCGATACTGGCAGCGGTATTGAGATTCTCTTTCAGAGTACTATCGACCAAATGGGATTGGCCGATCAAGTTATTACAAGCGACACCGATATCAGTGGATTCAACGGTTCTAAAGAAGAGTGAGTAAGTAAGATCATCTTACCTATTACTGAAGGACCAGCTACCATCGACGTCATCTTCTTCGTAATTAATGCCAAATCTCATTATCTCATGATTATGGGCTGCTGTTGGATTCACAAGATGGAAGAAATCGCTTTTACCTATTATCAAACACTCTGCTTCAAACACAATGATGGTATCCATGAAATCAAGGGTAGTTAAAAGCTTTCTTAAGCTTACAAAAACACCGTCTCAACAATTCTAGATACCTTAGACATATATGCTGCATAACAATTAAAGAAGGCTGATTATCTTGATCAGCCCACTACAAAAGAGCCTGTAGAATACACCAATATTAATAGACCTAGTAGAGATACTTTCATCGATACTATGCTAGTTTATCATAAAAAAAAACACTCTCATTCACTTCTTATGACTAAATCGAGACGTTTTTGCATGAACTTTCAAAGAGATGCCTGGAGTCGATCCGGCCCAGGCATGTCACAAATTGGCCATCAACATCAATGCCACGACGGTCAAACAAAAATAGCGACGACTTTTACCTTGACTTCGAGATGAAATTATCATGGTAATTGAGAAATTGATCAAAGTGGGATTCATTCGAGATGCCAAATATCCAGATTGGATATCCAACATCGTCGCTGTCCCAAAGAAGAATGAAAAAGTCTAAGTTTGTGTAGATTTTACCAATCTAAACATACTCCATATGACAGTTTCCCTTTTCCCAACATTAATCAAATCCTTGATTCTATAGCAAGTCACGAACTCCTATCTATGATAGATGCTGCATCTGGGTACAATCAGATTCCACTCTTGAAAGTAGATCAAGAAAAGACTACTTTCATCACTGAAAGATGACTTTACTGCTACAAAGTCATTCCCTTCAAACTCAAAAATGTTGGCGCGACTTATCAACAGTTGATGATTACTATGTTCAAAGCAGATCTTGGGAAAGTCGTGGAAGTTTACATTGACGATCTCTTGTATAAGGGCATACAGTCCACCAACTACATCTCTGATCTTAACATAATATTCAATATTCTTCAATCTTATATGATGCGTCTCAATCCTGATAAGTGTCAATTCAGAGTATATTCAGGTCAATTTTTTAGCCATCTTATCAGCAAGAAATGGATTGAGGCCGATCCAGATCAGATTTGACTTCTCCTCAACATGCCTTTTCCAAAAATGACAAAAAATGTACATAAACTTATCGGCAAGATTGCTGCTATTACCCGATTCGTTTCAAAATCTTTAGACCGATGTCATTGGTTGTTCTTACTACTCCGCTGTAATACCAAACGAGGAAAAGTTCAGCCAAATACAGAGGTTCAATAGACATTAGAATGCAAAACAACTTTTTTGGATCTTGAAACCTATTTGGGAGGTCTCTTATAATGAGCACCCCAATAGATAATGACGAACTGATTATCTACCTAACAGTTAGAGATACTTCAATCAGCCCATTTCTCATTCGTCTTGAAGGAAAAATTGAGAAACCAGTCTACTTCATCAGTAAAACCCTCACTCCAGTGGAAACGAGGTACTCTAAAATTAAGAAACTTCTTCTCACTCTTGTTTACACTTCACAGAAACTCAAGTACTACTTCCAAGCTCATTCAGTCAAAGTCATGATATACGAAAGATTTTTTTGTATGTGGTTGGCGTATATGTAAAAGATAATGATAGATACCTAGACCTGCATGGAAGTCGATCGTGAGGAGTGTCTGTGTAGGAAAAAATCTTTTTCTATGGTTGATATGGTGAGTTCCCCTGTAAGTGAGGCATCGACCTCTGGTCGGTCGGCTGAGTCTTAGATTGAAATGTCTGAAAGGGAGGAAGGAGTTGATATTGATCAATTTCCAAATTTTCCTGGAAGATTGGTATCCTATCCTCCTTGCTCGGATGTATTCAAAGAGTTTTGTAAAGCTAAAGCTTCTGTAGGAGGTATATGGGGTAACTTATTAGAACATGCCGGTAGGCAATTTAAGGGTTGCACTGTAGCGACGGGGGAGGAATATTTTTATTTGTTGGCCAATTTGGCAAATGGGAAAAGGGATAGGGGTATAGATGAATTGACCTCTCTGGAGTATTTCGGTGGAATGTTCAGATTGAACTTTCAGAGGGTTTTTTATATTACCTGTCTCAATTGGAGTACGGGTTGAGTCTTCCCTTAACAATATGGCGAAAGGGATTATGAATCTCATCGGGGCATGTCTTATTCAGATGAATAAGAATATGTGGGAGGTGATAAGTGCATGTGAATCTCTGAATACACGGTGGGAAAGAGATGGGAGACAAAGTAGGATATCCTTTGAGGATGTATTATAGTTTTATGGGTTAAAAAACTATTCTACAAGTAGAGGGCATATTTCATTGCGAGCTCGACTCGGCCTCGCTTCTTCGATCTGAACTCAGAAGGTCGACCATGGAATGATAATGTGATATGGGTGAAGGGTGATTGCCTTCAGGGAGATGATGAAGAACTCATGGAACTTCTGTTTAGAACTATAAAATAAAATAAGTACAACAATATATAATGTATGAGATTGAGAGTTAAAATTGTATGATGTTCTGCTGATGATAATGTTTTGTGCATGACAGCTTTTAGAAGATCTTGGCATTAACAGGAAGAAGCATGTCAATAACCGAGTTGAAAAAGCTTAAAAATCTCAGTTGACGAGACTAATAATGAGTACTGACGACAGTAAGAAGGGAACTGATGGGGAAAGGCGAGTAAACTCGTCCAATCCCCCTGGAATGGACTGCACAGAGTTACCTGAGTCCACTGCGTCGAGCAAATTAACTCAAACATTTCCCAAGAAGTAAATGCTGAGGTGTCCTTCAACCTCAGAAGCCACGGGAAGTGGTGAGGCCGTGAAAAAGAGAAGGGTTGAACCTTCTGAGATACTGGGGATGAAGGTCGTAGAGGATCTACCTGTTATGGATGACAATTTGAAAGAGGTAGAGGAAAAATCCAGGTTGGCTGCTCTCCATGGGGAGGAAGAGATGAGAAAAATGGTAGGTTCATATGCTTGAATGTGTATTGTGATGAATTTTGTATTATGATTCGAGCTAATCAATAAGATCGATTTTGTTTAACTTTTTGCAGGCTGTTCGTCTAATGAAGGGAATATGCCTCAGGGTCGAAGAGGTGAGAGCTGAGCTGAAGAGGAAGAAGATTGAGTTCAAAAGGAACGTAGCTCGATTGAAAACTGATTTGGTCAAAGAGGGAAAAGGGATAGAGGCTCTGAAGGCTTTGCAAGTGGTAGAGATCAACAATCTTTATGCGAAAGCAAGAATAAATTTGAAGGAGGTGGTAGCTGAGCGTGACAGACTCGGGCGCCACCTTGTGTCAAAAGGATATTCCGAGCATGAGGTGGATGCCATTAAGGCAGACACTTATGTGGAGGAGGCAGAAGATGAAAAGATTGAACATATTACTATTAGTGTTGCTGACGGGTTGGATGGTGTGTCTTCTCAGACGGTGAGTGACAACCAAGAGGATGACAACTAGCGTCCAGAAGGGGAAAATGAGAAGACAGAGTAGTGTAATGGTTTTGTGATTGTATGAATATTTGGGAAAGTTTGTAAACTAATTGAACATATTTTTTTTGTTGGATATAATTTTGTAGGCTAAGTTGCTTTTGTAAACCTTACTGTAGGAACTTAAAGACATACGCCTCAGAATAAAATATTTAGAGGCAGAGCTTGCTAAGGAGAGAAAAGCCTCAGTATCCCTATTGTCTTTGTAAGCGCAGCTGCAGGTTGGAACAGAGCAAGAAATATTTGATTTGTATGCTTCACTAGTATAGAGCTACAAAATAATAAATCGAGTATAGAGATGGACCAATAACCTATTATTGGCTTAGTGGCAATGGCACTAAAATGGCATACAGGAAATACCAAAGTATTAATATCTTTGGAAAATAAAGAATGTGTACCTTAGACTTGGGAGTATATGTTATGAAGCATCCATCTGAGATTATACTTCGACCTTAAGTTTAGAAGTAGTCTTCTATGATTGATGTCAAAAATAGATATCTGGTAAGAAATGAGTCATATGCGGTGACTGAGTGTTTTGAATTGAACATGATTTAATGTACTTGCAATGTATAGGTCGAATTGCAGTCAACTCGCTTGTGTGAAGATGGTGCTTGCCACTGTAACCAAGAATTTGCAGAGGAGTTTGATAGGATGAGGGAAGCGAATAAAGACAGAGAAGATCAACATATAAAGGTATACTTTAATTTTGTTGAGGCAACACAGACTACTGTTGACCTAGCTCTGAAGAATGAGGAGAAGGAAGCCGAAATTGAAAAGGGCAACACAGACCTGCTCATCCTTTTCTCCTTCACCTCTTATCTCCTTCACCGATTTTCTTCATTAAATCCTGAGTTCTCCTTTGACGCCAGGACATTGAAACTTCACTCTGTGTTTGATTGATTTTACTTCATCACTAAAATTGATTTTACTTCATCAATTCTGAGTTCTCCTTCACTAAAATTGATTTCTCTAAATCGATTTTATGGTTTAGAGAAATTGAAACTTCATCACCTAAATCTGAGTAAACTTCACTCTGAGTTTACTTCATCACCTCTTCTCTCCACTAAAATTCTAAGTTTACTTCATCAATTCTGAACCATGAACTCCATTGACGCCAGGACATGCTTATCAGAATTGAAACTTCAAAATCGAGGTATTTATGATTTTGTTATTATTTGTTTCTAGTTAATTTGGGTATTTATAAACTGGTGTGTATGATTTCAGTAATTATAATTTGGTTATTGTTTAGGTTACCAATTCCAATCAGCCAATTCTAGTTCTCCTTCACCAATTCTTTGCTCTAGGTGATTCTCAGGTACACTTTTCTCTCTCTCTCTCTCTGGTGGCAGAGATTAGTGGTGGGGATTAGGTTTGATGATAAATTTGTTCCAGACCCAATGTGTTTGATGATAAATTTATTGAAGTTTTGTGATGTAATTAGGACACTAATTTATTTTTAGTTGGTCTTTTGATAGTGTAATTGGAGTTTAATTTTTTTTTTGAAAGGCTAGGTTTTGTGCAAAATCTATTGAAGCTCAGGTAATTCTCGTATTTGATTGATTCAAGTCTTTAATGATGATTTTCATTTATCTTGGTGGTTTTATTTGATTTTTTTACTTCGGTTGATTTATCCATTTTTGAGTGAACAATTAGAACAAAGATCATATGAACCTTATTTTATCCCCTTTGTGTAGTACCTTTTGATCTTTCATCATGTACCCTTGTAATGGGGTTTGACATTTAGGTACCCTTTTTTTTTATTTCTAGATTTGGGATTTTTGAAGAGAACTAAATAATGGGATTTGAGATCTGGATAATGGGTTTGGTGTGATTATGTATATATAATAAGTTACATTTAATGAAAGGTGGTATTATGGATTTTGATAGGTCAGAGAATGTTGTTGTCGAATACCAGTTTCGGTTGTGATCGACATTCTATTCTTATTCGATTGTGTCTGAGGCATTTTATGAGACCTTCGTATATATTTTGGCAGATTCTGAAGGTAGTGAATCATGGCCACTCTCAACAAATTGTGTTAAATGATATAAGACCTTCGTCTTTCAAATTGTTGCCACCAAGTCGAGTTAAATATGTAGGATTTTTGGCTCGGAGAGAGTTACTAGAGACTTCAGCTAAGCATCATTTAAGTTGAAAAATACCCCCTGAAGAGAGTTTATGTCCTTACCATATTTCTCAAGGTAAACCCTCTCTTGGTGGGGTTTATCCAATCTGTGTGTAATTGAATGATTGAAGTCAATCATCTGGGTTTATGAGGGGATTTAGAGTTTTGGGAGACTAAAACCAAAGGGTGTTCCATTGGTCTTTTTATCAGAAAGTATTGTTGGGCATCTGATAATTAGAAATGAAGGATGATGGGGGTCAGATTGTGGTAGCGGGAAGCTCGGATGACAGGTTTCCAGAAGGATTGCGGGTTCTTGTTATCGACGACGATCCTACTTGCTTGCTTATAGATAAAGTGGGACTTAAGAAGTTTGGATATAATGTTGCAACAACCATATATCCATATGCTGCACTCGAGTTTTTGAGAAATAACAATATGAACTACGATATTGTGATTACCGATTTTCAGATGCCTCAAATGGATGATTTCAAGCTCATGGAGATCATCGGCCTCGAAATGGACATTCCTATAATTATGATGTCCTCTAGTAATGATAAGAACACAATAATGAAGGGTGTTAAACATAGGGCATGTGACTACCTAGTGAAGCCGGTTATGTTGAAGGAGTTAAAAAATATATGGCAACGCGTTATTAGGAAAAATCAATTTAATTCAAATGATCTCAATGTTGCAAAGTCTGAAGGAAACCCGATAGAAAAATCAAATAAAGGGCAGAAAATGTATAGTACTGAGAGAGAAGATGAGTCAGAAGATAACTCTGAAGAACATTATACATCTAAAAAAAACAAGGGTCTCTTGGTCTTAGCCGCTGCACGACAAGTTTCTCGAGGCCGTCAAAAAGTTAGGAACAGAGGCAGTTCCTTTAAAGATACTAAAATATATGAATGTCCCTGGAATTATGCGCGAAAATGTTGCTAGTCATCTTCTAAAATTTAGAAGTGCTATCAAGAAGACGGATGGTGACCAGAGCAACATGAGCAGTGTTTCTAATGGAGTAAATGGATATACATCAAGTACTCCCATTATATCTTTTGAAGGACAAGGTCGAAATGGGTTAAATTTTGTAAATGCTTTTAGTGGCTATCCTACTCCTGGAATGATTCCATTCACTCATCATGCTCAGAACCCTACTACAATTACAAATTCTTTTGTTAATCCAAATTCACTCTCAGTCTATATATCTGTGTCACAGAATTATAAATCAACAACTTCCAAGGTTTCATGAAGGATTGGATCAAAACTACCGAAGTGGATCAATTCCTGGGATTGGGGATGTCGCTTCCAATTCTCTAAGGACAAGGAATCATTTTCACCAATCACAACTAAATGGGTCAAAATACCAATCATTAACTCAGAGATCTAGATTTATGGACGATTATGCAGATAGCTCGTCTAACGTTTTGGGTTATAATACAAATAATGGAGCAAACCAAAGTAACTCTCAGCTACTTGATTACATTGAGAATTCAAATATTTTTGGAGCTCTACCAGATTTTATCGGTTCTCAGGGTCCATTATTTAATAACGCCATTTCTACTAATTTTAGCAGAGGTGTTCTGAATGATTCAGTTATTGGAGGGCAACACAATCTTTTTCCTGGTGTTCAAAATTCAGACGCGGGACATCTTATTGAGAATACTGACAGGGACAACAGTTTTCTGCAGAGTACTTCCAGCTCTAATGATGATTACGATGAACTAAATACAGTATGGAATCAGGGAACACAGTGCATAAATAAGTCTCATGAGAGCGGCATGAATTTCAGACGATGAAATTGGAGCCCATAATAAGGTTTCAAGTTCCTATGATCCTCCAATGGAATTGTACTATAATTAGATTTTTTAGCTGATTTTTATTTTAGATTACCTGAAGAGGATTCCCCCCCTCTTCTGTTGACCAATGATTTTTTCTAGTAAATAATGGTAGTTGAGAGATATATTTTTCTGAAAAAAAAGAAAAGAAAAAAAAAACATAAAAGACCAAGTGAGATTATGCAGTATTCTACAGAACATTCTAGATATATTAGTAGTACTGGATCACAAGGTTCTGGGTATGATACCATTCAGTAGCATAACTCTCCGTCAGAATATAGACCACGAAACAAGTCTGGTCTCCCAATGGTTTCTAAGAATGTTTAGCAAGAATTCATCTCTGCTAACGTTCAACTGGAGGAGAATTGGTATACTAGTCCCGAAGAACTCAATGGAAGTGATTCCTCATTTTCGTCAAGCATCTACTCCCTCAGAATTCTTCTTTTTGAGTTACTTTGCTATTTTGAATCATTGGAAGTACGTGCCATAACAATGCTAGATCTTCGCTACCGGATTCTTCCTCCAAGTTTTCTATCGGAATATCCTAGGGAGGCTGGTTTCTGTCTCTGGCTCCTTCATCTGGTACCCTCATCATGGCCAACAACAAGGGAAATTCTGCAATCTGAACTAATATGTGAATCTTAGGAGTTTTCACTGGGAAATCAATTATTACTGTCTGTGGATGAAGATCTGGCTGAATCAGAGTTATTATTACATTTTCTTATATCCTTTGGAGTTTCTTCTTCTGCTAGAAAATTGGGTTTAATTAGTAAACCCTAATTTAAACCTTAGCCTGAAAGGATATATCCTGCATATGAAGTGTTTGATACTTTGATTATCACATTATACAAATATTACATTATACAAAAGCAATTGTGTTGGTGCTAATATAGGCTTAATTATTTTTGTGATGAGTATGCACATGTCTATTATGTCTACTATCATTTTGAGTATATTCTTGATTTTAATCATGTTATGATTGCTTCACAGTAAGTAATTTGATTATATTTTCTTCTCAATGTTTGAATGCAGAAAAATGTCTAGTTCTATTGATAAGAGCTGGATTAAATTACGTAATCCAGCATAAACTTTTTAAGGGGTATTAATAACTTTAAGAAGTTTGCACAGAAGCACCTTCCAGATAGTGAAACCATTCATTGTCCCTGCTCGAGGTGTAGGAATCAAATGATTCCAATTTCTTACGACGATGTTGTTATAGATTTAATGAAATGCGGATTCACTGAAACATATACAACATGGATTTACCACGGTGAGAGTGAGGTTACTCAAAGTGTAGATGTAGCTGAACACTACGATGATCTATACTTCAACAATTTGAGTACCGCTTTGAAAAACTCGCTAGATCAAGATACCTCGGTAGTTCCAGATTCTTTTCATAACACAAGTGAAACTGTAGAACTTGAGAAAGTGGCATCTGGTAAAGCTACTAGCGAAGATCCTGCAATTAAGTTCAATAAAGTAGTACAGGATGCTATGACTGCATTGTATCCCGGGTACAAAGGTTTCAGTGTGTTGACTTTTGTCGTCATATTATACAAGTTGAAAGTTAAGCATAACTGGAGTGAAATTAGTTTCACGGAGCTTCTTCAAGTATTCCAAGAAGTGTTACCTCCAGATAATAAAGCTCCCACTGATAGCTACCGCGCTAGCAAGATCATCTCACAAGTAGGTCTTGACTATGAGGAGATAGATGCTTGCCCAAATGATTGTATCTTGTATTGGAAAGAAAATGCCCTATAAATTGAGTGTCCTATATGTGGTGCATCTAGGTATAAAGAGAAAATTAAATTTACTGCTAAGGTACTAAGATATTTCCCGTTAACACCAAGGTTGCAGAGGATGCATATGTATGCTTGTCTAAAATATATTTAGTTATTTATTATTCCCATTTATTTTCTAATTAATGTTACAGAGTGCCATTGGTGGCAAAAGTGATGACTTGGCATTCAACTGGGAAGATTCCAGTTGAAAAGATGCGACATCCAGTTGATTCAACAACGTGGAAGTCCATCGATCTTAAATACATGAATTTTGCAGTTGAGCCTAGAAGCTTAGATTTGGTTTGGCAATAGATGGGGTTTACCCATTTGATAAATTTGGTTCTCAGCATAATACTTGGCCTGTAATGGTAGTGCCATACAACCTTCCACCAAATCTATGCATGAAACCACAATTTACAATGCTTACTTTATTAATACTAGGTCCACATCAGCCGGGGAATAATATAGATGTTTACTTGCAACCATTGATTGCCGAATTGAAGGACTTGTGGCATAAAGGGGATATAACATATGAATCAGACATTGGTAACAAATTCAACATGCAAGCTATTTTGTTGTGGACTATCCACGATTTTCCTGCTTATGGAAATATATCAGGTTGTAAGACTAAGGGTAAATTTGCTTGTCCTTGTTGTGGACCTAATACAAATTCTTTAAGGCTTGAAAGTGGAAGTAAAAATGTTTATCCTGGTTATAGACAATGGATGCCAGAAGAAGAAGAGACTTACAGGAATGATACTAGCTCCTGTACTTTTAATGGGAGAGAAGAGCTAAGACAAAAGCCTGGGCCTTTACCCGAGAGAACGGTAGAAAGCATGACTGCAACTCTTGATGTTTATTGGGGAAAAAATAATGGAAAAACAAATTCATCAGAAAATGTTGTTGTAAAATTCTTCAATAAATGGCCTATATTCTTTGACCTTGAATATTGGGTTGATATCCATGTTCGTAACAACTTGGACGTGATGCATATTGAAAAGAATTGTTGTGAGATCCTAGTTGCGTTAATGTTGAATTCAGACAAGTCGAAAGATGATGCCAAATGCACGTAGGGACTTGAAGAAATTAAAAATTAAGAAAAAGTACTGGATATATAAAGAAAATGGGAAAGAAGTAGTAAAGCCAGGTCGGTATTGGTTAACAAAGGATGAAAAGAAATTGTTCATGCAAGCACTGAGAGATCTGCGAGTTCCGTACGGCTTCAGTAGTAATTGGAAGAACATTGTTTCTAGTGATTTCAAGGAATTGAAGAACATGAAATATCACGACTACCATGTCTTAATGCAACATCTACTTCCTGTGTTAATCCAGCATGTCTTCAAAGAGAGGAAGAAAATCCGTGATATAATCATAAGCTTTTCAACTTTCTTTAGTGCACTATGTTCCAAAGTTGTCGATATTGAAACACTTATGAGTTTGGAGAGGGGCATGGCCAAAACACTGTGTGAAGTTGAGAAAAGTTTTCCTTCTGTATTCGTCGTGATGATGCATTTGCCAATTCATTTGGCTTATGAGAGTCGAGTGAATGGTCCTGAACCCTTTCGATGGATGTGGCCATTTGAAAGGTATTACACAACTATCACTTATTAGATTTTCAATATTTTTTATGTTAATATTATTTTATAATATGACATTAATTTGAAAAGGCTAATGATGACATATAAAGATGATGTTACGAACAAAGCACGGCCTGAAGGTTGTATAATGAAAGGATACCTTTTGCAAGAGGCTTTAACTTATTGTACTGAATATAAAGGCAGGGGTAATTCAACTATCCTTAAAAAATTAGAAATGTCTTTGGATGGATCTGTGATACCTAAGTTTCTCGATAATATTGACAACGTAAATGTTGGTGATAGTGGGCCGATTGGTTCAAGTTCACAATTTTTTCTACATGGTATTGAGTACGAACAAGCTCGTATGTGGATAATAAAAACTCATCCTTCCTATGATATGTGGAAAAGGTATATATTTAACATATTTACTTTAAAATTTCCTGCTAGTAGTTTTTATTCGTAAATATATTTACTATGATATACAGTAAACATGATGATTTCTTAAAGCGTCGTAAGTTATCGGTGGGAAAGGGTGTAAACTATAAGATTTCTAGTGAAGAAGAGTTTATACCGTGGGTTAAAAACAGCGGGTACTTGTTAGTTTTGTTATTTACTATTTTCATAAATAAAAAAATTATGCAATTAGAAGAATGCTTTAAACTAGTTTGTCAATTGGTATTGTTTTGCAGCTAGAGATCGATGAAAATGATGATGATTTTAAAGATGTAGTAGGTGGGCCAATTGGTTTTGCTACACGGTATAAAAAGTATTGCGTCAATGGCTTCTTATTTGTCGTAAAAGATTACGAGGCAACGAAACAATATTAGAATAGTGGGGTTAACACAAGTTCTGTGACAACTTTTCAGTCTAGTTCTAAAGATAAGAATCATCTCGATGAAAGCACAATATATTATGAAATTCTGATGGATATTATCCAACTCGAATATCGTAAAGGTTGGAAACCTTTTGTATTTAGGTATAATTGGGCTAAGGTTACACGCCAAGGTGTTAAGTGGGACAAGGAGGCAAATTTGAAATTGGTAAAATTTTCAAACTTAATTTGCTCAAATAAATTTGGTGATGAACCATTCATTCTTGTATAACATGCTACACAAGTATTTTATTCCAAAGATCCAAAAGATCATGACTGGAACGTGGTCATAGAGGTTCCACCAAAGGTCTATGTTGAGGATGAAGCCTGTCTTTCATCTGAGGAACACTTTATAGGAGATTCTGATATTGGACCGAGTAATGATACACTTATTCTCGTTGATGAAATGACATTTAATGATTCGGGTTGCCTAGTTCCTGTTGTTGAGAAGTCCATAAAACAAAAAAAGGTGGGGAAATAGCTGGTTGTCATGTTACTTTTTAGAATATGAACTTTTTTTAGTTAATTAGATCATGTTAGTTTTCCTTTTTGTAATCATGGGATAGGGTTAGTTACTTTTGTATAGACGTAACTAGCTTTTGATGCTTATAATCATGTTTCTTAGTTTATTTTCTATTGAAAGATATGAATGTCAAGTATTTACATGTATAAAATTACCTATTTTAGGCAATTAGGTAAACCTTTTTTAACTCCGCCCATGCAAAGTTGTTAAAGCTTTGCATAGCCGGTTCCAAGCCCGGGTAAAGGAGGAGGGAAAGAGGTGAGATTATACATTTGTGATTGGCCATATGTAAACTATTTATTCATATGGATTACTCTGTGTTTTAATATATGTGCTCACTTTTTGATGGTCATTATAATTTATAAAGGTTGGAAATAAAGCAAACATCAGAGGGAACTTAGGAATCCCCTGGTCTGGTCGAAGCTCGAGTTTATAATAGAGATGAAGATGGTACACCATTTGAGGAGCTTCAGGTATAAGACTGAAGTCCAACACATGAAAACATTGTTTTATAAGCACACTCAGTCGGTTAACCAACCTTATGTTAATTAGATTCTCAGGCACAAAATTTTGGTTTTGGAAGCAAGCAATATAGATCTACATTGCTTAGTAGAGCCACAGGGTTATAAAACAAGTGTAATAAGTACACTCAGTCGTTTAAAAAATAGTCAAGCATTAGTAGGATATTGTACATTTGTATTTTGAGTTTTTCTAGTGCAATTAGTGTGCATTCTATGATCTGGTAAAAAAGAGATGACTTTCTTTTACTATGAAAATCTTTCTCCTTTACCATGGATCTGATACCCGCCTTTACCATGGATTGTGCAATTGAAACGTATCTTTAATTTAGTGCTATTTCATTAACTGACCTTTGGTAAGGGTATTATGCTGCCACTCTTGATGTTTTAATTCTAGTAAAACTTGATGTCTGAATATCCACACATCTTTCTCATTCCGTCTATATTTTTAGTCTGACGCAGAGGAAGTCAAAACACAAGAAAATGCAAAGCTGCAATCCGCTCTTGAAGATATGCAACTTCAGTTTAAAGAAACTAAAGCGATGCTGGTAAAAGAATGCGGACTGCGAAGAAGGTTGTATCCTTAACACATATCTCATTGTCTAACTACTTATAAATAACACATATCTAATTACTTACATTGTTAATGTAGACCATCAAGGTTGTATCCTTGGCAAAGAAACTACAACCATCAGTAATAATAGTAGAAGTGCTTCTTTTTGCGGGCAGAGTTGCAAAACGGTATTGATCTTACTGTTAAACTATTTCATTTGAGTATTTTCATTTTGGTTAAAACTTAAAAGATGATTGAGTCAATATTACATTACCAGGTCTTTGATCTCAGACGATTGTTGGCATTGTGAATAGCCTATTTCCTATTGTGCTCTTACATATTTGATACTTTGTAAAGAAAAAGTGCCCAAAGTTCTGGATGATTTTGATAGCAGGATGTTTAAATGGACACAGAGAACCTGCTCTCCTGAGATTTATTCATCATCTATGGAAATGAAGGTACTTCAATTGGTTATGGCTCCTGAGATTTTGATAGCTGTATCTTTTTTTATTTTCTTCTCAACATTCTTTACTTTTTTGCGTCAACATTCTCCCTCTCTATTATGCAAAAAGGAACTCAAAGGTGCGTTTATGATTAATGCTATTGTACAAAGTGACAATTGTTTTTTGGTGAACTACTGAAAGTTTGCAGTTTGCAATAGGGGGCATATAGTGTAATGTAATAGATATGATGGATCATTTGATTAAAGAGAAGTTAGGGTTGATCTAATATATGAGAGTTGAAGTTATAAGGTTCACTTATAACATCAGTGGTTGAATACCCCCGCTTGCTAGATTCTGCGTGGACGTTTGTTATGCCTTTTCAAAAGGGTGTAAAGAATGACAACATTTACGTCCGTCTATTGGATGACCTTTCTAAAGTGTTAAGGGAGCTAATTATAATTTTCTACAACCTTTGTATTATCGAGATGGCACAACTATATGGTTTTGTTTGATCTCTAGATTTTTAATTTGGCTTAAACTGTTTTAATTCAGTAAGGTTCTTGGATCAATTTCCATCACAAATAGCATCAAAAAAATAAAGAAAGAGAAAAACTAGCTAACAGATATAGACTATCTCGCAGTTCTAGCTTGAAATCTTATTGTTAGAACTAATTTTCTTTTTTCCAGGTAGAAACATACATATCTTTTATGTACTAATAGTTACTCATTTTTTTTTTCTTTTCGTCCACGACTCCACTTACTTGGCTCTTTCAATATTGATGCTATGATTTTTTTAGGGGTACTTAATATAGGAACTGATGTTGTATTTCTGTAATTTTTTTTTTCATGCCCTATGATCCAGTTTCGGCTTAGACGGGTGGTCAGCCATTTTATTGCTCTGTCTATATATTTCAAAATGCTAAAACTGACTGATAGATATCAATTTTGTTGATATGCTTCCCTAACCTTGTAATCTTTTGCTATCAAATATGTTTACGTTATCGTCACCTTTTTGCTTTATTTCATTTTTCTCCATTAACTTGCAGCTCTTAGTATAACAAATCTATTTAGGTAAGATCGAGGGGTAGGCCCCAACATCGCTCCCTCGCAACCGAAGTCACGAGTGGCTTGGGTTGAGAAAGAATTTCTGGGTATATGGGTTGGAAATTTGAATAAGAAAGGAAGTAATGATGGTGCTTGACTGCGTGAACAATGCGCGTATGAAGGGGGGATGTACTTTTAATGAATGTTGATGCGAATATTGATGTATGTGATGGTTAGGGTTTAACGAGTTTTGTTTGTATTGAATGATAACGCTCGGGGAAACGTTCCGACACAATAAATGTAATGTTATATTAATAGTACCTGTACCGAGGTTGGTGACCAAGTACGTCTATTTTGCTGCATTGTTCTCTGAAATTGTTGAAGATGGTGAAGACCCGTAGAATGGCTCTTGAAGGGAGAATTGCTTCTGAAATGCAGAGGTTGAAGTTGAAGTATTTCAGAGATCAATCCTTGGAGAATCCTACCCCTGCTCCTAGCAAATCTCATAAAACATTTTTGAACTGCAGGATCCACAACAATCTCTTGAAAGATCTCTTCATAAAAATGATGTTCATACTCATGTTTCATACCAATCCCATATAAACCTACCAGTTGAACCTCTCTCACCGGCACCTCAGCATCGCAATCCAACAATCCAAAAATTCACTCCCGCACTTCAGCAATATTTATCGCCAACCGCCCTTCAGCGGCATACCGGATTCTCTCAGATCGAGTTTACACCATTCTTATTTTCTTCCCCAAAATTATGGAGATGTTGTCAGCCTATCAGGCTGAATAAGAATGCTAGAGGAAGATGTGGCTCAAATTCAAGGTCATGTGCAAAAAGGTAATGAAAAGCTTAGGGAGTACCACCAGAAGTTGAATGCTACTATTTCCAGGGAATAAGGGTTAGAGAAGACTATCAGAGGTAAAGATATTTTGATACAGCAGAAAGACAAAATGTTTCAGAAGATTCTGGATGTAGAAGAACTGAACAGTGATATTAAGGTACTACGTGCTCAGGTGGCCGATTTGGAAGCGATTAATTGAGCTGAGTCAGCAAAGGCTGACAAAAATTTGGAAGAGAACATTACTTTTACAGATTGGGTCGATAGAGAAATAATATGGCTAAAAGAACGGTATGCGTGGTCAGAAGAACGCCTTTAGAAGGCTTGAGCAAATTTCTCTAGGTTGGTTGTAACTGAGGCATCGCAGTCAGAATTGTTGAGGGCAGTTATTACCTATTTTGTAGAGGAGGTAAAAATGATTGAGTAAGAAAGAGATACCTTGTTCAACAGTTTGTCAAACAGGGGATGTATTTCCAGAGCTGATGTAGATCGAGGAAATTGTATGAAGTCCATGGAAACGGATCTTGGCCCTCAAGCTGCTGAATTGATAGAGCATGACAGGATGATTGGGACTGCTCGAGGTCGAGAATTTATGGCTGATCAAATTCTTGTTATAGGGGTAGCTCAAGAATTTATGGCTGACTGACCTCCTATTTATGGGGAAAGCGTAGCTGACATTCCAAAAGAAAAAAAGGATCCATTGCAAATGTTGTAAATATGGCATGAAATAAAAAGTAGTTGTTACAGACAAGTTGTGAGATGAAAGCTAGTATTAACTTTGTTTTTATCTTAAGCATGTTAGAGTCTTTGATGTAAAACAAATGTTACCTTAGTTTTAATCGTAGAGATTTAGTAGAGTCAGCCAAACCAAGTGTTATTATTGGTTTAACTGGTATGATGTCGTAACCATATTAAGGTAGATAAAAACTAGTTTTACATTTACTTTATCTTATGTATGGTAGAGTCTTTGATGTAAAACAAGTATTACCTTAGTTTTAATCGCAGAGATTTAGTAGAGTCAGTCAAACCAAGTATTATCCTTGATTTAACTGGTATGATGTCGAAGCCATATTGAGGTAGATAAAAGCTAGTTTTACCTTTTCCTTTATCTTATGTCTGATAGAGTTTTTGATGTAAAAAAAGTATTACCTTAGTTTTAATCGCAGAGATTTATTAGAGTAAGCCAAACCAAGTGTTATCCTTAATTTAACTTGTATGATGTCGTAGCCATATTAAGGTTGATAAAATCTAGTTTTACCTTTGCTTTATTTTATGTCTGGTAGAGTCTTTGATGTATAACAAGTATTACCTTAGCTTTAATCGCAAAGATTAAGTAGAATCAACCAAGCTAAGTGTTATCCTTGATTTAACTGGTATGATGTCGCAACCATATTGAGGTAGATAAAAGTTAGTTTTCTTAGAGAAAAGCCGTAGCTTTCCTTAATCTACATAACATCATCCACTTACCATTCAATCCCTATTATCCTTAAGGCAATGGCCAAGCCGAAATCACCAACAAAACCATCGTGGAAGGACTCAAGAAAAGGCTATACTCTCTGAAAAAAGGGAATTGGGTTTGAGAACTTCCTCATGTCTTATGGGCATATCGTACCACTCTACGATAGTCGACAGGCTACACTCCATTTCTCCTTGCCTACGACACCGAGGTTGTCATTCCATCCAAATACCATCATCAATTCAAAGATCACGAGATCACTAACGAAGAAAATGAGTTTGAATTGGCTTGCAATCTCAATTTGATCGATGAGACCAGGGAATATGCCATCACTAACCTAGGTCGATATCACTTCATGCTGGCCAGTTCGTACAATAAGAGAGTCAAGAGCTGAACCTTCCAAATGTTGATCTCATCTTCAGATAAATACCTCAGCACCGCAAAGGGCCTCATACTGGGAAACTAGCAGCCAATTAGGTGGGTCCATTCCTTATCACAGGTCTCTCAGGCCTGGGATCATATTACCTCATGACTGAAGAGGAAATCTATATTTCAAGTCCATGGAATACTATGCGACTGAAACGGTACTATCGTTAAGTCCCTCACTACTCCATTTCACTTTCTCGCTTTTTCCATTCCAAAAGTAAGATTTTCATCTCCATCCAATGTACATTATTTTCTATTCAATGATACTTACAAGTTTTTCTCCCATACACCTCTCTACTTTGTAGACAATACATAGATTAAAACATAGATAATACTAGATTTTAATCGACCTCTATACCAGTTAAATCCTGGATAACACTTGGTTTAGGTGACTCTACTAAATTTCTTCGATTAAAAGTAAGGTAACACTTGTTTTACATCAAAGACTCTATCAGATATAAGATAAAACAAAGGTAAAACTAGCTTTCATCTACCTCAATATAGCTATGACATCATACCAGTTAAATCAAGGATAATACTTGGTTTGGTTGACTCTACTAAATCTATGCGATTAAAACTAAGGTAATACATGTTTTACATCAAAGACTCTACCAGATATAAGATAAAGCAAAGGTAAAACTAGCCTTCATCTACCTCAATATGGCTGTTATATCATACCAGCTAAATCAAGGATAAACATTGGTTTGGCTGACTCTACTAAATTTCTCTCTAACTGTTGGCAGTTATTGAGCCTCGTACGAGCTGTCCTCTATTTTGGAACTGAGGCATCCCCTCCACTATCCATGCCAGACGTCTTATACCTTTTTGGTAAAAAAACTTTCCCATCATTGCCCTTTGCCTTATATTTTAATTTATTTTTATCTCTCTTTTCCAAATCTCCCTTTGACCTCACCACACTCATGATAACTCACGCTTACACGCAATCAGGTTTTCATAGCTTTTACATAAGGGACAAAATTAGAAGTTCCTTGCCTTTTCTATACTTGCTTCTTCTATTTATAATAACAATAACATCATTTCCGAAGCTCTCATAACAAAATTTCAAATTTTTTTAATTTTTTTTCACAACAGTCACAAACAACATTCACAGATATAGATGATCAATTCAAAAACAATTTCTTTCAAATTATTTATACTCATATAGTTACATACATTCCATCACCCCTATTTATATTCTCTTTACTGCCTCACATATAATTGTATCTAAAATTGCCTTGATGTCCTGGGAAACCACATCCAATTTGATATCTTCCAACAATCCTCACATCTTTCAATTCGATCTCCTCTATAGCAAGCAATCTCATAAAACATTTTTGAACTACAGGGTCCACAATAATCTCTCGAAATATCTTTCAATAAAAATGATGTTCATACTCACGTTCCCTCCCAATTCCATCTAAACCATCCAGTTGAACCTTCCTCACTGGCTGCTCAACATCATAATCCAACAATCCAAAAATTTGTTCCCGCACTTCGGCGATCTTTATCGCCAACCGCCATTTAGCGGCATACCAGATTCTCTCAGATCGTGTCCACATCATTCTTATTTCCTTCCCCAAACTTCAAATTCCTTTCCCCCTTATTTATACATTTTAACTACAAATTCCCTGCAAGTTGTGATATTATCCTATTATATCATAATAAAAACTCCAATATCTTGAGACAAATTATTTGAACATATCTCTTCCTATCGAGCTCAATCCTTTCATACTATTCTAGATTGAGTTTATTCTATCCAAGTCAAATATTCTAGAACGACCTCTGCAAGATCGATTTTTTATTCTGAGCCTTTTACAATTTCTTTCACCCCCACATTTCCAGGACACAGATCGAATAATATTTGCCACTTAACATATATTTTCACAGATAAAATTTTAACAACTCGATTATTACAAATATTTTTACTTTCTGTCCTCATACATTTTATTTCATATAATATTTGAAGACTTTCTAGTACACAACATCAAGTACTTTACAGTACTTTTACAGCTAACAAGTCTTTCAAGCACTCTGAAGCGTCAAATCCTTTAGTTTGTTCTACTTTAGTGATCTTTCACACTAGTGCAAAGTAGACTTTGGAAACAATGAATATCCTCCCTCCCATAAGTTTGGTCGAAGTCTCGACGAACTTCAAATGGAAACTATGAAAGTAGGAGACTCAGTGCTTGAACCAATTCTTCAAAATGAAGGTCTTTTTAGCGTAAAGTGGCGATGGAAGTGCAGAAGAAGATTTTTATTCTCCATCTTCCTACTCCACTACCACCACCGCCTCTCCTATAATCACCACCCCCTCATAGTTAGTAGAAATAAAAAGAGCCTGACCTTAGAATCCATTCGAGCGCAAGACTTCAGCGCAGCTGCCTCGCAGTCACGCCTATCCTTGAATCTGCCTCACTAACCTTATCTTCTGCAAGAATGCAAAGACAAAGCAAACGTTGCTCGCCTGTTAAGACAACATGGTGAAACCTCCATCTACAGTAAAACTCCTCCTCAGGCTCAGTCGCTTCATCTTCTGACATTCCTTGATACGTCGGTGGAACAGGAACAGGGGTAGAATTCTACAAGGATTAATCTCCAAAATACTTTAACTTCAACCTCTATATTTTAGAAGCAATGCTCTCTTCAAGAACCATTCTACGGGTCTTTACCATCTTCAATAATTTCAGAGAACAATGCAGCAAAAATAACGTACTTGGCCACCAACCTCGGTATAGGTACTATTTATATAACCCTACATTTATTGTGCATAAACATTTCCCCAAGCATCATTATTCAATACAAACAAAACTCCTCAAACCCTAACCATCATATACATTAATATTCCCATCAACATTCAATGTACGTACATCCCCCCTTGACACGTGCATTTTTTATGCAGTTAAACATCATCATTACTTCCTTCCTTATTCAAATTTCTAACCCTTATACCCAATTTTTTTCTCAACCCAAGCCACTCGTGACTTCGATTGCGAGGGGGCAATTATAGGGGACTACTTCTCGATCTTACCTAAATTAAGATGTCTCCAGTTCGAACTACCTCCATATCAGACCCACGCATCCTCCATTTGGCATCTCCAGTCAACTTTGCCACCTACTCCACGAACTGATGAAAAACGTGGGCCGAGCTCAAACAGAAAAATCTGAAATAATCAGAACATCCATCTCTCACGAACTCAGCAGTTACTCAGTCAACAACCATTAACCACATTGTTCGAAGAACGTACTTCAACACGATTAAGAACTATACAAAAGGCTTATATAAAGAGAAAGTTCTAGAAGTGACAGAGACCAAAAAATTATACGAAAAATTACCAAGAAAACTATATTTTCTTGATTCTCAAAACTTCAAACTTCTTATTCACATGATCATGCATTTCTAACTGTATAGATTAATTATAATAAGATATCAGCCTCATGCAATAAACGTCATTATTACAAAAATCCTTAACCCGAGGTTGTGGCATTTTACCTATTCATAAGTTTTCTACCCTAAACACCTGTGTCATTTCTTACTTTCCATTAGATTTTGTCATAGGTACATTGGTGTAAGAGCTAATTCTAGGCCACTTTGAGCTTACAGAATTAGGCCATTACAATCGCCCTTGGAGATAACTCAATATGGCTGTGACATCATTCCAGTTAAATCAAGGATAACACTTGGTTTGGATGACTCTACTAAATCTCTGCGATTAAAACTAAGGTAATACTTGGTTTACATTAAAGACTCTCCCAGACATAAGATAAAGCAAAGGTAAAACTAGCTTTCATCTACCTCAATATGGCTACGATATCATACTAGTTAAATCAAGGATAACACTTAGTTTGGCTGACTCTACTAAATCTCTGCCACTTAAACTAAGGTAACACTTGTTTTACATCAAAGACTATAACAGACTTAAGATAAAGCAAATGTAATACTAGCTTTCATCTCTCAACTTGTATGCAACAACTACTTTTTATTTTAGGTCACATATACAACCTCTATAATGGACCATTTTTTGTTTTTGGGATGTCAGGTACACTTTCCCCAGAAATAGGAGGTTAGTCAGCCACAAATTCTTAACCTTCCCCTGCAGCCGGAGGTCGATCAACCATAAATTCTCGAGCTTGAGAAGTCACAATAATTCTACCATACTCTATCAATTCAGCAGGTCGAGGGCTTAGATCTATTTCCATGGACTGCATACAATTTCCTAGATCTACATCAGCTCTGCAAATACATCCCTTGTCTGATAAACTGTTGAACAAGGTATCTCTTTCTGACTCGATCCTTTTTACCTCCTCAACAAAATAGGCAATAACTGCCCTCAACAATTTTGAGTGCGATGCCTCGGTTATAACCAACCAAGATAAATTCGTTTTAGCCTTATGAAGGTATTCTTCTGACCTCGCATACCGTTCATTTAGCCATATTATTTCTCTAGGTTAGGCAAGCCTTCAGAGATGAAGAGAGCCCAACCATAGAATTCATTCAGAACAATGCGACCTGAGATTGTATTACCACCACCGCCTCTCATATAACCACATCCCCCTCAGAGCTGGTAGAGATAAAGAGAGACCGACCTTAGAATCTATTCGAGCATAAGAATTCAGTGCAACTGTCCTGCAGTCACGCCTATCCTTTCATCTTCCTCCCAACCTTGTCTTCTGTAAGAATGATAAGACAAACCAAATGTTGCTCGCCTGTTAAGACAGCGTGGTGAAACCTCCATCTACAGTAAAACTCCTCCTTAGATTCAGCCGCTTCATCTTCTTCCTTCACATAGGTATATTCCCTAATTGCATCTACCTTATCCTTGGAATATCCTTTTGATACAAGGTGGCGCCCGAGACTGTCACGCTCAGCTACTACCTCCTACAAATTCTCTCTTGCTTCAGTATGAAGATTGTTGATCTCCACCACTTGTGAGGCCTTCAAATCCACCATCTATTTTCCCTCCTTAAGCAGATCAATTTTCATTCGTGCTCAGTTCCTTTCGAGCTTGACCTTCTTCCTCTTCTGCTCAACTCTCTCCTCTTCAACCCTGAGGCATATTCTCTTCATCAGGCGAGCAGCCTGTAAAATGCTAAACAAAATCAATCTATCGAATAAGAGAGCTAGAGGGAGATGTGGCTTGAATTCAAGGTCATGCACAAAAAAGAAATAAGAAGTTAAGGGAGTGCCAACAAAAGTTGGATGCTACTCTTTCTAGGGAGCAAGGGTTTGGGCGGACTATCAGAGGTAAGGATATTTTGATATAGTAGAAAGATGAAATGTTGCAGAAGATTCTGGATATGGAAGAACTGAGCAGGGAGATTATGGTACTACATGCTCAGGTGGACGATTTGAAAGCGATTAATCAAGCTAAGTCAACAAAAGCCAACAAAAAATTGGAAGAGAACATTGCTCTCACAGATTGGGTTGATAGAGAAATAATATGGCTAAAAGAAAGGAATGCGAGGTTGGAAGAATGACTTCAGAGGGCTAGAACCAATTTCTGTAGGTCGATTGTAACCAAGGCATCGCACTCAGAATTGTTGAGGGCAGTTATTACCTATAATGTAGAAAAGGTAAAAGGGATTAAGTAAGAAAGAGATACCTTGTTCAACAGTTTGTCAGACAAGGATATATTTGCAGAGCTAATGTAGATCGAGGAAATTGTATGCAGTCCATGGAAAAGGATCTAGGCCCTCGATATGCTGAATTGATAAAGCATGGCAGGATTATTGTGATTGCTAGAGCTCGAGAATTTATGAATGATTGACCTCATTTTGCAGGGGGAGCTCAAGAATTTATGGCTGAGTGACCTTTTGTTTGTGGGGAAAGCGTAGCTAACATCCCAAAAGCAAAAAAGGATCCATCGTAGAGGTTGTATATGTGACCTGAAATAAAAAGTAGTTGTTGCAGACAAGTTGAGAGATGAAAGCTAGTATTGTCTTTGCTTTATCTTAACTCTATTAGAGTTTTTGATGTAAAACAAGTGTTACCTTAGTTTTAATCACAGAAATTTAGTAGAGTCAGCCAAACCAAGTATTATCCTTAATTTAACTGGTATGATGTCGCAGCCATATTGAGGTAGATGAAAGTTAGTTTTACCATTGCTTTATCTTATGTCTGGTAGAGACTTTGATGTAAAACAAGTATTGTCTTAGTTTTAATCGCAGAGATTTAGTAGAGTCAGCCAAACCAAGTGTTGCCATTGATTTAACTGGTATGATATCGCAGCCATATTGAGGTATATGAAAGCTAGTTTTACCTTTACTTTACCCTATGTCTGGTATGGTCTTTGATGTAAAACAAGTATTACCTTAGTTTTAATCGCAGAGATTTAGTAGAGTTAGCCAAACCAAATATTATCCTTGATTTAACAGGTATGATATCGTAGCCATATTGAGGTAGATGAAAGCTATTTTTACCTTTGTTTTATCTTATATCAGGTAGAGTCTTTAATGTAAAATAAGTGTTACCTTAGTTTTAATCGTAGATATTTAGTAGAGTCAGGCAAACTAAGTGTTATCTTAATTTAACTAGTATAGAGGTCGATTGCAGGCTAGTATTATCTATGCTTTAATCTATGTATTACATATAAAGTAGAGAGATGTATGGGAGAAAAACTTGTAAGTTTCATTAAATAGAAAAGGATATACATTAGATGGAAATGAAAAGTTTGTTATTATAATTGAAAAAGCGGGAAAGTAAAACAGAGTAGTGAGGGACTTAACAATAGTACCGTTTCAGTTGCCTAGTATTCCAAGGAATTGAAATATAGATTCTCTCTTCTATCATGAGATAATATGATCCCAGGCCTGAAAGATTTGTGATAAGAAATTGACCCTCCCAATTGTCCGCTAGTTTCCCAGCATGAGACTCTTTGCGGTATTGAGATATTTCTCTGAGGATGAGATCATCGATTTGGAAGGTACGGCTCCTGAATCTCTTGTTGTACGAGCTGGCCAGCATGTGGTGATATCGACTTAGGTTTGCGATGACGTGTTCCCTGGTCTTATCGATCCAATTGAGACTGCAAGCCAATTCGAACTCATTTTTTTTGTCAGTGAGCTCGTGATCTTTGACTTGATGATGGTATTCGGAAGGAATGACAGCCTCGGTGCCGCATGCAAGGAGAATTGGAGTGCATCCTATCAACTTTCGTGGAGTAGTACATTATGCCCATAAGATATGAGAAAGTTCCCGAACCCAATTCCCTTTTTTTGAGAGTGTAACCATTTCTTGAGTTCATCCACGATGGTTTTGTTGGTAATTTTGGTTTGGCCATTGTCTTTAAGATATTAGGGATTGGATGGTGAGTGGATGATAATGTGTTGATTGAGGAAAGCTACGACTTTTTTTCCAACAAATTGGGGTCCATTATCGATACGAATTAGGTGGGGGCACCAAAACCCAGTGATGATGTGTTCTTAGATAACTGAGATGGCCACTTCTTTTCTGGCTCGACAGAGTGGAATTGCTTCTACCCATTTTGTAAAATAATTGGTAGCTTTGAGTAGGTGGTGGCAGTTACCTGGAGAATTAGAAAATTCACCGACAAAATCGAGTGCCCATCGTTTGAATGGCCAAAATACCTTGCTTGCATAGAGTTTGAGCGCAGGGGCGTGAATTATCTGTCCATGTCATTGATATACATCACATTTACGTGAGTACTCTTCCAATTGCTTGCACATTCCAGGCAAGAATACTCCCTGTGTAATGGCTCTGTTTGCCAGTGATCGACCTGCGGCATGGGTGCCACAAGTCTTTTCATGTAGATCGCAAGGCATCTCGTCCGCTTTCTGTTTGGAGTGGCATTTGAGTTAAGGCCCCATGACTGAATGGCGGTATAAAGTTCTATTTTGATTAGTATAGCCTTTTAAGTTGTCTATTAGTTGTCGGCGCTCTTTCAGATCTGCTGGAAGGGGACCTTCGTATTTGTTGTCGATACCGAGATAAACTAAGAAAGGCTTTCACTAATCGTCGTCTCTCCCTTTATCGCCCCCAGTATTGATCGTGCATACAAAAATGTAATAAATGCTGGGGGCTGAAATTACTTCGATCTGGAGATATCGAGCTTTTGTGCCTAAGTCCCTGGCTAGATAAGCCAAGGAATCGGCGTGCCTGTTTTTACCTCAAGGATAATAATCGAGAGTTGCTTGCGTGAACTTGCTCATCCTATCTGTAAGGAGGGCTACGTATTCCATCATCTTGTCATTCTTCTTGTATTGCTCAGAGTAATGGTGGATGAGGAATAACGAATTTGTGTAAACTGAGAGTTTTGGGACGCCGTGCTCAAGAGCGAGATCGAGTCCATGAATGAGAGCTTCGTACTTGGTAACATTATTTGAGGACTCAAAATCTAAGCAGATTGATTTCTCAATTCTGTTATTGGAAGGGGCAATAAATACGATTACAATTCCTGACCCTGCGAGTCCTGCTGATCCATCTGTAAGAAGTCTCCACCCTTTCCTTGAAATCCATTCAGCTCGCTCGTCAAATGCTTTGGGGGATGGATCTTCTGTAACTTCCTCTGCAAGGTTAGGATCGTGTTCCTCCCACTCATGATCCTCCACCAGAAAATCTGTGAGAAAATCAACAACGGCCTAATTCTTTTTAGAATGACGTTATTCAAACTTGATATCATGTTCTCCCAAACTGACTGACCACTGTTGCAATCTTCTTGATTTTTCTTTCTTGGACAGAACCTCTCAAAGTGGATACTTCATCATGACTTTGACTGAATGAGCTTGGAAGCAGTGCTTGAGTTTTTGTGAAGTATAAACAAGAGTGAGAAGTAGTTTCTTGATTTTAGAGTATCCCGTTTCTACTGGAGTTAGGGTTTTGCTGATGAAGTTGATTGGTTTCTCAATTTTCCCTTCAAGTCGAATGAAAACTGGGCTGAGTGAAGTATATGTAACTGTTAGGTAGATAATCAGTTCCTCATTATCTATTAGGGTGCTCATGATGGGAGACTTCCCAAAATAGGATTTGAGATCCTGAAAAGCTGCCTCGCATTCTGATGTCCATTGAATCTCGGTATTTGGTTAAAATTTTCCTTGTTTGGTACAACCGTAGAGTAATAGGAACAGCCAACTACAGCGGTCTAAAGATTTTAAAATGAAGCGGTTGATAGCGGCAATTTTACCGGCAAGTTTCTGAAAGTCTTTCATTATTTTTTGGAGATAGCATGCTGAGGAGTGTCTAAATCTGATCTGGATTAGCCTTAATCCTCTTCTTGCTGAATTGACACTTATCAGGATTGAGATGCATCATGTAAGATCGAAGAATATTGAATATTGTGTTAAGATCTTAGATGTGGTTGATGGACTGTATGCTTTTGCACAAGATATTGATATGTAGACTTCCACGACTTTCCCAAAATGTGCTTTGAACATAGTAGTCATCAACCGTTGATAAGTTGTACCTGCATTCTTGAGCCTGAAGGGCATGACTTTGTCGCAATAAAGTCCTTTATCAGTGATTAAAGTGGCATTTTCTTGATCTTCGTCCAAGAGAGGAATGTGATTGTATCCAGAAGCAGCGTCCATCATAGATAGAAGTTTGTGCTGATGAATATTGGAAAGAGGGAAACTGTCATTTGGAGTATGTTCGTTTAAATAGGTAAAATCTACATAAACTCGGATTTTTCAATTATTCTTTGGGATAGCGACGATGTTAAATATCCAATCTGGATATTTGGCTTCTCGAAGGAATCCCACTTTGATCAATTTCTCAATCTCCATGTTAACTTCATCTCTAAGTCGGGATGATCGGTATCGCTATTTCTGTTTGACCATAGTGGCATTGATGTTGATGGCTAATTTTTGACATGCTTTGGCCAGATCGACCCCAGACATCTCTTCGAAAGACCACGCAAAAATGTATCGATTCAGTCATAAGAACTGAATGAGTGTGTCTTATTCGTGTTAAACCAGCTTAGTACCGATGAAAGTATTTCTGCTAGGTCCATCGATGTTGATGTATTTGGTAGGCTCCTCTATGGAAGGCTATTCATCGGGGTGATCAACTTTCTATAATTGCTATGTAGCATACCTGTTAGAGGTATCTAGAATCGCAGAAATGGTATTTTTGCAAGCTCGAGAAAGCTTTTGACAACTCTTGATCTCAAAGATACCATCGTTGTGTTTGAAGCAGAGTGCTTAATGATAGGTGGAAGTGATTGCTTTAATGTTATGAATTTAGCAGTGGTCCATAATCCCGAGATAACGTGATTTAGCGTTGATCACATTGAAGATGACGTCGATTGTGGCTGGTCTTACCGCAATAGGTAAGATGATCTTCCCTATTCGCTCTTCTTTTGAACCATTGAATCCACTGGTATCGATGTCTCTTTGAATGATTTGATCGACCAAACCTATTTGGTTGATAATGCTCTGAACAAGAATCTCAATACCACTGCCAATATTGATCATCATTGTGTACATGAAAAACTTCTTCATCTTGAGCATTATGATTAATGTATCATGATGTGGAAACTTGACATAGATAGTATCGCAATCTTCAAATGATATCCTGTGCTGGCGATTGCTTGACTCAGGCAAAAGTTTGGCTTCTTTGTCTTGAGGTATGAGATCGCAGTATTCAGACAGTCTTCTACATTTGAATCTGTTAGAGTTGGTGAATTGATTGATCTCGATTATGTTGTTGTGGCACATATGGTTGAGATGGTTCTCCTCAACTTTATTTTCGACCTGGACAACTTTAAGCTGCTTCTTATAACTGCCATCCTTGTATGATTCCAGGTCAACAGTATATTTGAACATCCGTCCCTCCTTGAAAATATAATCGAGCAACCTCTGTAAAGCATAGCAATTGTCAGTGGAATGATGGGTTACCTTATGATGCATGTAGAATGGCTGGCTCTTGATTGGTTCCAATGGTTGTGTGAAACAGTAGAGCTTATCCTTGGAGATGATTAGAAAAATAGTAGATATTTAAACATTCATCCTTAGGAGAACCGGCTAGAGTTGTGAACCACCTTTCTAAGAGTTGTCAATGTTTCCCTTGGAACACTTCTGGTCACCCTGATCCTCCTTTGATTCAGTACTTCAATCTGTGGATGGACCTTTCGTGGTAAGGACGGATTTAGTAGATTTATACCTTTTGGATATCATTCTTTCCAGGTCGACGTAACTATTGACCTTGATGATCATATTCTCCAAGGTCACAGGTTTGCTGAGGAAGAGGTGCTCATTGGATTTGCAGTCGAGCTGGAGTATATTGGTAAAAGTAGTAACTTCTTCATAAAAGCCTCAAGCTTCTTTCCGCGTGACTGTTTGAGACTGATAAGAGAATATAAATTCTCTTCTTTATATCTCTGTTGCGAGCATATGCCTTGATGAACTATTTCTACAGCTGGTCGAATGTGTATATGAAGTCTTCAGGTAGATAGTGGAAATATCGGAGTGGTTCCTTCTGCAGGCTTGTGGCAAATAGATGGCAGAGAATATGGTTAAGATTGGAGTACAACCCCAATGAATCATGGTATTGTTGAATGTGCTCCTTTGGATCGATACCCTTGTACTTGCAAATTTTTGAAGTATGGAAACCTTTTGGTATCTCCATATCGAATAGTTTTTTGGCAATCAGACTTCCTTATAACTTGGTAAGGTCGTCGGTAGTACCAAGAACTTGTGCTTCGATTAACTCTTTAATTTGCTAGTCTATATGCTCTTGTGTGGCATAATGACGTATCGGTTGAGTAACTTGATGAGGAGGTTGCAGATTATGAGTAGCGGTACCTTCACTCAAACGATTTCATGCTGGAACTCGAGGTTAAGGTCGTTGTTCCTCCTCTTGACGTATGGAACATCGGTGATCTCGGCTGACCTCAGACTGAACTTTACCACCCAAATAAATGGAAGGTTGAGGTTCATTTCGAATATTTCTAGAAATAACTTTGCTTGTGGCTCCTTGAGGTCCCAAACTTTCCCTTGCTGAAACCCATGAGGCTTCTAGTACCTGATCACGATCTCGCGCTAGAGGAGCCTATTGAGTGCTCTGGAGAGCTTACAGGGCAGTCTGTATTGTTATCATTTAATCTTCATGTCGCTTGAGCGTTGTAAAATGAGCTTGTCGTTCGGCACCGAGCTCCTTCTCGCAGAGCTCTCGGTCGAGAGCTAATTGTCGCTTGAGCTCGTTGTGCTTCTCCTTCTCAGTGTTGAGATTCACCCTTGGCTCTGTTAGTTGTTCCGACTTAACTAAAAGATTGAGCTGAACTTCGGTTGCTGGTCGCCTGAATGTGACCATGATTAGAATTTGTAGTAAAGTAAATGTATACCTTAGGATATTATGGAAATGATTTCTTTTCCACAGATGGCACCGAATGTAATGGCCTAATTTCGTAAGCTCGAAGTGGCCTGGAATTAGCTCTTGCACCAATGTACCTGTGACAAAATCTAATGAAGAGCAATAAATGCCATAGGTATTTACCGTGGAAACCATGAACTCAGGTTGAAATTTTTTGTAATAATGATTTTTATTGCTTGAGGCTGATATCTTATTACAAGTGATCTCTAAACTTAGAAATGTTTGATCTTGTTAATAAGAAGTTTGAAGTTTTGAGAATCTAGAAAATGTAGTTTTCTTGGTGATTTATCGTATAATTTTTTGGTCCATGTCTCTTCTAAAACTTTCTCTTTATACAATCCTTTTCTGCAATTCTTCATCGTGCTGATACACGTTCTCCGATCAATGTGGTTAGTGGCGGTTGACTGAGTAACTATTGAGTTCGTGAGAGACAGGTGTTTTGATTTGTTCAGGCTTTCTATTTGAGCTCAACCCATGTTTTTATCAGTTTATGGAGTACGTGACAATGTTGACTGGAGAAGCCATGTGGAGGATGGTGGGTCTAACATGAAGGTAGTTCAAACTGAAGACATCTCGATTTAGGTAAGATTGAGGGGTAGGCCCCTACAGAACTCAAACATAAAAACTTAAACAGGTCAAAGAAACTTGTCTTTCACGAACTCAATAGCTACTCAGTCAACCGCTACTAACCACATTGTTCAGAGAATGTGCTTCAGCACAATGAAGAACTGCGGAGAAGGCCTATATAAAGAAAAGGTTCCAGAAGAGACCGGGGCCAAAAAAATACAAGAGAAATCACCAAGAAAACTACATTTTCTAGATTCTTAAAATATCCAAAACTTCTTATTCACAAGATTCAAGTATTTGTAAGTCGAGAGATCACTTGTAATAAGATATCAGGCTCAAGCAATAAAAGATTACTATTACAAAAATCCTCAAATCGAGGTCGTGGTTTTTTTCCTATTAAGAGATTTTCCACGCTAAATCACTTGTGTCATTTCTCTTTTTAGTTCTTGTCACAGGATCATTAGTATAAGAGCTAATTTTAAGCCATCTCGAGCTTGCAAAATTAGGCTATTACATTTGGCGCCGTCTGTGGGAAAGATTACATTTCCACAATATCCTAAGGCATACTTTCGCTCTACTCTAAATTTCAATTGTGGCCATTTCTAGAAGACCAGCAACCAAAATCCAGTTCGATCTTTCAATTGAGCTGGAATAACTTACAGAGCTACGGGTGAATCTCAACACCGAAATAGAGAAATGCAATAAGCTCAAACGCCAATTAACTCTTGACCGAGAGTTCCGTGAGAAGGAGCTCAAAGCTAAACGACAAACTGGTTTGACATCGTTTAAACGACATGAAGACTAGATGACAACCATGCAGACTGCCTTACATGCTTTATAAAACACTCTGTAGGCTCCTCTAACAAGAGATCGCGATCAATTGCCGGAAGTCTCCCGGGTTTCTGTGCGGGAAAGGTTGGAACCTCGAGGAGCCACCAGCAAAGCTATTTCTAGAAATATTCAGCACGAACCTCAGCTTTCCATTCATTTGGGTGGTAAAAGTTCAGTTTGAGATCAGCCGAGGTCACAAATTTTCCATACGCCGACCTGGAATGGATGATGTCCAAAAGGCATAAATCTACTAAATTTGTCCTTACCACGAAAGGTCCATCCAAAGATCGAAGTACTGAACCAAAGGAGGATCAGGGTGACCAAAAGTGCTCCAAGTAAAACACTGATAACCCTCGGAAAGGCGGTTCACAACTCAAGCCGGTCCTCCCAAGGATAAATATTCGAATCTCTTATATTTTTCCAATCCTCGCCAAGGATAAGCACTACCATCTCTCCCAACCATTAGAACCAATCGAGTACCGCCTATACTACATGCATCATAAGGTAAACTATCATCCTACTAACAATTGCTATGTTTTACAGAGGTTGCAGGAATACATTTTCAAGGAGGGACAGATGTTTGAATACATTATCGACCTAGAATAATACAAGGATGACAGCTATAAAAAGTAGTTTGAAGTTATCCAGGTCGAATATCAAGATGAGGAGAAGCATCTTTACCATATGCACCACTTCAACATGATCAAAATCTATCAAATCGCCAACTATAACATATTCAAGCGTATGAGACTGTTAGAATGCTGCGATCTAGTACTTCAAGACAAAGAAGCCAAACTTTTACATGAGTCAAACAATCGCCGGCTTGGAATCTCATTCGAAGATTGCGACATTAGTCATGTCAAATTTCCACATCATGATGCATTAGTCATAATACTCAGGATGAAGAAGTTTGTTATGCACACAATGATGATCGATACTGGTAGCGGTATTGAGATTTTCTTTCAAAGCACTATCGACCAAATGGGATTGGCCGATCAAGTTATTCCAAGCGATACCGATATTAGTAGATTCAATGGTTCTAAAGAAGAATGAGTATGCAAGATCAACTTACCTATTACTGCAGGATCAGCCACCATCGACGTCATCTTCTACGTAATCAACGCCAAATTTCGTTATCTCGAGATTATGAGCCTCTGTTGGATTTACAACATGGAAGCAATCACTTCCACCTATCATCAAGCACTCCGCTTCAAACATAATGACGGTATCAATGAAATTAAGGGTAGTCAAAATCTTCTCGAGCTTGCGAAAACACCGTCTCAGCAATTCTAGATACCTCAGATAGATACGCTACATAGCAATTACAGAAGACTGATCATCTTGATCAGCCCTCAACAGAAGAGCCTATAGAATACATCAACATTGATGGACCTAGTAGAGGTACTTTCATCGGTACTAAGCTGGTTCAATACGAAAAAGGCACTCCCATTCAGTTCTTGCGACTAAATCAAGACGTTTTTACATGAACTTTCGAAGATATACATGGAGTCGATCAAGGCAAGGCAAGTCACAAATTGGCCTTCACTAAAACTTTCATGTTTTTTTCCCTCCACATCTATCTACATCGTAGAAAATACATAGATTAATGCATAGGTAATACTAGCTTTCAATCGACCTCTCTACCAATTGAGACAATGATAGTACTTGGTTTGACTGACTCTACTAAATCTCTACGATTAAAACAAAGGTAATACTATTTTTCAATCAAAGAATCTACCAGACATAAGATAAAGCAAAGGTAGAATTAGTTTTCATCTCACTCAATATGGTTGTGGCATTATACCAGTTGGAACAAGGATAACACTTGGTTTGACTGACTCTAATAAATCTCTATGATTAAAACAAAGTTAATTTTAGTTTTCAATCAAAGAATCTACTAGACGTAAGAGAAGCAAAGGTAAAACTAGCTTTCATCTCACTAAATATGGTTACGGCATTATATCAGTTGAAGCAAGGATAACAGTTGGTTTCACTAACTCTACTAAATCTTTGCGATTAAAGTGAATGTAATACTAGTTTTTAATCAAAGACTCTACCAGACATAAGATAAAGTAAAGGTAAAACTAGCTTTAATCTCACTCAATATGACTGTGACATTATACCAGTTGAATCAAGGATAATACTTAGTTTGACTGACTCTACTAAATCTTTGCGATTAAAACAAAGGTAATACTAGTTTTCAATCAAAAACTCTACCAGACATAAGATAAAGCAAAGGTAAAACTAGTTTTCATCTCCTAATATGTCTGCGGTAGCTATTTCTTTTAGGTTACATATACAACCACTGCAATAGATTCTTTTATGCAGTTAGGATGTCAGCTACGTTTTCCCCTACAACAAGAGGTTGACCAGCCATAAATTCTCAAGCTTGGGCAATCACATCAATCCTGCCTTACTCTATCAATTCACCAGGCCGAGGGCCTAAATCTATTTCCATGGAGTTCATACAATTTCCTCGATCTATATTAGTTCTGCAAATACATCCCCTGTCTGACAAACATTCGACCAAGGTATATTTTTCTAACTCAAGCCTTTTTACCTCCTCTACAAAATAGGCGATCACCGCCATTATCAATTCTGAATGGGAAGCTTCGATTATAACATCCTTAGAGAAATTTTCTCTTGCCGTCTGAAGGCGATCATGCAATATTTTATACCAATATTTTTTATATTCTATTTCGCTATTTATTTAAGCCATGAATGCGATGTTCTCTTCCGACTTCTTGACAACTTTATCTGATTTAGCCTGATTAATTGCCCTCAAATCTGTCATCTAAGCATAAAGTTCCTCGAGCTCCCTGTTCAAATCTTCTCTAGTCAGAGTTTTCATTAACAATTTCTCTTTCTTTTTTATCAAAATCTCTTTCTCTCTGATAACCCATTCTAACCCATGTTCCCTGGAAAGAGCAGCATCTAACTTGCTTTGACACTCCTTTAACCGCTCATTTCCTTACCAAAAATTACCTTGAGTTCGAGCCGCAACTCCCTCTAGCTTCCTTATTCAAGCTGATAGGCTAACTACATCCCCTTGAACAAGGGAAACCTTGGCATCACTTTTATTCTTCCCTGAGCACTCCCCGGCCTCGGCGTTTCTGGTACGCAAATTTGTCTGCACCAATTCGATCTTTAATCAAGCCATCCTTTCATTTAACTAATCGCACTTCCGTTATACCATCCAAAACTCCATATCTTTAGCAGGTAAAGGTGTAGATAACTACTCAATTACAACTTCAGTGGTAGATAGATCATCTCAAGCTTTCTTCAGCTCGCTATCTTTCTTAACCATTTATTTCTTCAATCACTCATGCTTGTTTCTATTATTTACTAGATCGGCTCGAGTTTTCTCCTGATCGTTTATTTTGTTGATCATTTGGTCCTTCAGACTAGCCACATAACGATTTAGCCCTTCCTTTAATCTTTTTAGGGCCTATATACGGTATTAAGCCATGTCAGCATCCCTACTCTTTGCCATCAGCGCATCATTTTGGATTTTGAGCTTCGCTGCATGTTCTTATATCTTAGCGAGCTCTTTTTACCCTTTATTGATTTTAACATCCTTCTCTTCACTCTTCTGAACTAGGTTGACAACATTTTGGGTTGCCTCCACAAATTTGAAGTGTACCTTTACATGCTGATTTTCTTTATCTTTAATTGCCTCTCTCATCCTATAAAACTCCTCCGCAAATTCTTGGTTTTATTAGCGTACCTCATCTTCCCTCGAGCGAGCTGACTTTAATTTGACCTGCACATTACATATACAATATATCAAGCTCGATTCAGAGCACTCACTCAACACATATATCTTATTTCTAACATAATATCTATTTTTTGACATCTACTGTGTGAAAGTACTTCTGAACTTAAGGTCGAAGTACAATCTCAGATGGATGCTCAATAACATATACTTCCAAGTCTAAGGTACACATTCTCTATATTTTAATTTGTCAATACTTTGATATTTCCTGAGCACTATTTTAGTACCATTGCCCCTAAACTGGTAACAGGTTTTTGGTGTATCTCTACACTGTATTAATTACTTTATAGCTCTATACTAATGATGCATACAAGTCAAATATTTCTTTCTCTGCTCTAAACTGCAGCTCTGCTTGCGAAGATAATAGGGACGCCAAAGCATTTCTCTCCTTAGCGAGATCAGTCTCTAAATCTTTTCTTCTGAAGCGTACGTCCAAAGGTTCCTACGACAAGGTTTACAAGAGCAGCTTAGCCTACAGAATTCTATCCAACTAACAATATCCTATTAGTTTATAACATTCCAAAAACCATTCGTACAATTACAGAATTAACATTTTACTCTACCTTCTCGTTTTCTCCCTCCGGACGCTCATTGTCATCCCCTTGGTTGTCTCGCACCGTTTGGGGAGAGACACCATCCAGCCCGTTCACAACTCCAATAGCAACATCTTCCGCCTGATCATCTCCATCCTCCACAACATAGGTGTCCGCCATTATGGCATTTACATCATCTTTAGAATACCCCTTTAATATAAGCTGGCATCCGATTCTATCACGCTCAGTTACCACCTCCTACAAATTTACACTCGCTTCCGGGAACAGATTGCTAATATCTACCACTTGAGAAGCTTTTAGGGTCTTCAACCGCTTCCCATCCTTGATAAAGTCAACTTTCAATCGAGCTATGTTCTTCCCAAGCTCGACTTACCCCTTCCTTTGCTTAGCCTTCTCCTCCACGACCTCGAGACATATCCCCTTCACCAGCCGAGCAGCCTACAAAATAAACAAAATCGATCTCATTTTGAGCTCAAAGCGCTATACCAAATTATTCATTACATATTCAAACAAATGAGCTTACCATTTTTCTCATCTCCTCCTCCCCATTTTGAGATGTCAGCCTTACCTTTCATCCACCTCTTTAAGCTCGTCTTCTACAATAGGTCGATCCTCTATGACCTTCACCCACAACATTTCAAAAGGCTTAACCCTTCTCTTTTTCGCCTTTCCAATGACGTCACCACTTTCTGCGGTTCCAGAGGTCGGAGCACATTTCAACATCAACTTTTTGGGAAATGTTTGAGCTATCTTGCTCGACGTAGTAGACTCCGATACCCACGTGAAGTCTACTCCAGAGGACTTGGGAAAGATTATTCGCATCTCTCCATCAGTCCCCATCTACTTGCTGCCATCAGCGCCCGTCATTAGCCTCGTCGATTATGATTTTTGAACTTTCTCGGATCGGTTGCTAGCATATTTCTTTCTGCTAATGCCAAGTTCTTTCTGCACAACTATGAGCTTTGTCCCTTCCTGAGCAACTATATCCAATAGAGACTCCTTCCTCGCCACCATGGATTTAGGGCCTGTCAATAACAACACATGATCATCAGCAGAGCAACATACAATTTTAAGATATCAATCTTATACATTATACATTGTTATACTTACTTTATTTTACAGTTCTGTACAAAATTTCCATGGGTTCTTCGCTATCTTTCTGAAGGAAATCACCCTTCACCCATATCACATTATCATTCCATGGTAGACCTGCTGAGTTCAGATCAAAAAAATGTGGCCGAGTCGAGCTAGCAAAAAAATAAGCCCCTCCACTTGCAGAAAAGTTTTTTACCCCATAAAACTGTAAAATATCCTCAGGAGATATCCTCCTCTCACTCTCATCCTCCTCCCACAGCTTATTAAAAATTCATAAACATTTATCACCTCCCAAATCTTCCCATTCAACTGAATAGGACATGCCTTGATAATGTTTATAATCCATTTTGCCAGATTGCTAAGGGGAAGACTCAACCCGTACTCCAACTGAGATAGGTAGCACAAAAAACCTTCCGTCAGGTCGCCTTGAACAGCCCCATCAAAATACTCTATAGAGATCGATTCATTTAAACCCCTATCTCGTTTCTCTTTTTCCAAATCAGCCAACAAAAAGAAATATTCTTCTCCAGATCAAACGATACAACTCCTAAAATGCTTACTGGCATGTTCTATACAATTACCCTATTTTCCCCCTACAGAAGCCTTGGTTTTACAAAATACTTTGAAAGCGTCCGAGGATGATAGGTTACCAATTTTTTAGGGAAATTTGGAAATTGATTAACCCCTACTGCTTCCTCACTACCAGTTATTATAATCTCAGAATTCGATCGACCAGAGGTCGATGCCTCACTGACAGGTAAAATGTCCATATCGCTATAACTATACAGGTGGGGGTTTTATCCTACATAACACTCTTCACGGTCGACCTACATACAGATCCAAGTATCCATCATTATATTTTACATATACATCGCTCATATACATATATCATTCATATAGCTAACAGGTTTTTATAGATTACTATAAATTGTAATTTTTTGATTTGCCTAAACACCGATTATGATCTTCAAAAGCACAACGTCAGTAATTATCTACTAACCTTTTATGCTGGAATGTAAGTCTGACGCCGTTCCAAATCCTTCCCTCACAACCTACTGTATAACCACCTTCGTGACTTAGTCTTTGCAACTCTTTCATGCTTTGACTGTTTATCACTTTTAATTAATTTCTCACTAGTTTATCTGCTATTTCTTCACATTTCTTTCCCACTGCTCTTCAAGTTTTCAGAAGTTAAAAAATGTTTGAATGACGAAGATGAAGTATTATTTATATTTTCTCTCTCTAACTGCTGGCAGTTATTAAGCTCTCGGTTTTAGAATCGAGGCATCCATTCCACTATCAATATCAAACGACTTGTACCTTTTTGGTAAAAATGTTTTCCCATCATTACCCCTTGCCCTATAATTTATTTTATTTTTATCTATATTTTTCTAGTCTCCCCCTGATCTCCCCACACTCATGATGACTCATGCTTACACGCAATCGAGTTTTCATAGCTTTTACACAAGAAACAAAATTAGAAGCCCCCTTCTTTTTCTATTCTCGCATCTTCTACTTATAGAAGTACTGACGTCATTTCCAAAGTTCTCGAATTTTTAACAATATTCAAAATTATTTTTTACAACAGTCACAAATAGTATTCGTAACAATAGAGGATCGATTCAAACTTTATTCTCGTTTTATTTCTTTTGCAACCCCCATTTACATTAACTTTATTCACCTCATATATAATTATACCTAAAACAATCGGGAGCCACATTCGATCAGTTCTCCTCCAATACTCCTCACATCTTCCAATTCGATCTCCTTTACAACAATCAATCTCATAAAAAAAATTAAGCTGTAGGATCCACCATGATTTCTCAGAATAGCTCCTCATAGAAATGATGTTCATACTCGAGTTCTCTCCCAATCCCATTTAGACCTTCAAGTTGAACCTCCCTTACTGGCAGTTCAACATCATAATCTAACAGTCAAAAAATTCGCTCCTGCACTTCTGTTATCTTTATCGACAACTGCCCCTCTGCGGCATAGCGAATTCTCTCATATCAAGTTCATACCATTCTTATCCTCTTCTACCTGTTTAAAACTCATCCCCCACATTTATATATTATTTACTGCGGATTCCCCACAGCTCATGATATTATCCTATTATTACGTAACAAAAACCCTAGTATCTTGAGATAATATTTGAACATATCTCTCCCTATCAACTTCTATCATTTTATCATATTCCATATCGAGCTTATTCTTTTCCAATCTAGTATTTCGGAATGACCTCCCTGATATCAAATTTCCATTTTGAAACTTCTACAATTTTCTCTTTCCCCCAATAAAATTTTAGCCCCCAGGTCGAACATAATATATTGTACATATTTCATTTAACAAACATAGTTTTAACAGCTCGATTATTCCTAAAAGTTATAAGTTCTAATCTCATACATTTTATTTCATCATATATTCAAAAGTCTTCGAATTATTCATAACTCTATTTCTAGAGTTATTCTATTCTATATCAGCACAAATTTTGGATAACAAATTTTATTCATCTCGAATACAAACTACAGGTATTTTATAAATAACAAGTTTTTAAAGTGCTTTACAGATTACAGGCCCGGCCTATAGTCCAGTCCTGCACAAGACATCGGCCCAATTGCCTCGAAGCTATACCGTTCCTCACATCTGTCTCCCCAACCTTATCTTCTGCAAGGATACGAAGACAAACCCAACATTGCTCGCCTATCAAGACAACATAGTAAAATCTCCACAGACAACAAAAATCTTCCTCAGCTTTAGCCGCTTCATCTTCCAACATACCTTGATACGTCGGAGGAACGGGAACGGGAGTATGCATCTCCAAGGACTGATCCCCGAAATATTTCAACTTTAGCTTTTGCATCTCAATCACAATTTTCTCTTTAAGAGCCATTCTCCGGGATTTCACCATCGTCAAAGCTTAAAAAGAATTTGGCAAGAAATAAACGTACTTTGCCACAAACCTTGGTACTGGTACTATTTATATAACCATACATTTAATGTGCTGGTACGCCTTCCTACACTACAAAAAAAATGATTATTAGGGACGAGATATTAGAGACAGAATAAAATTTGTCTCTAATAATTAAATATTTGGGACAATTTCTATTCAGTCTATAATATTTTAGTTTATGGGACATAAATAATCACCCATCCTTAATTATATAAGTTTAGGGACTATTGTACATGGCAATCCTAATTGTTGATGGTTAGGGACGGATAAAAACCACAAAAACAAAGTAATAATTTTAACTTCAACTCAGTCTCTCTTCATCAAAGTTCAACTCCTTTTCCCCTCAAATCCTTTACCCTCAATTGAAACCCTTTGTTATCTCCTCCCTCTAATATCTCCTAATTTTGATATTCTATTTAATTTTGGGGGAAATCAAGTTCAGGTCTCAATCGATCTCACATCAGTTTTTACTTCTACAACACACGATTTTCACCATTGCTCCAATCATCCAATTCTTCAACAGGTCTTTCTCTCTATCTTATTGTTATGATATCTGATTTGATCTTCTTCAATTGGGGTTTCAGTGTTTGTGATCTTCTTCAATTTGAATTTCAGTAAAAAAAACCCCAACTATTTATCTTCTAGGGTACGTTCTCTGTAGAACTCAGTCTCTATCTCTCTATAGTAGTCAATAGTAGTTGGAATTGATTTTATTGGATTAAAGGATTGTAAATTCAATTGTGTTTCAAGGATTCCATCTCTGTCTCAACAGGTACTCTATATTTATTTTATTGGTTGATTGAAGTACTACAAACTTAATTGAAGCCTGGACCTTGCTTATTGGAATTAAGGGTTTTGAATTGAGGTATTTATATCTCTAAGTTGTCCTCTAATAGTAAGTTGGTTTTTTTTGTATGAATTGGTGTTATGATCTATATAATATTCAATGTTAGGGTTTTCTGATTATGTGTTTACTGTATTTCGTGGTCATAAATATTCTTATGGTGTCCCTTGGATTGAGCAGCATATGTAAGATTGATCTGTCTTCACTACACCAAAACAGTCAATTTGCCACATTTTTTTTTTGCTACAAATATTATATGTAGTTTATTAGGGAGAGATTTTATCTGTGGTAAATAGAATTGGAGTCTATGGTTTTTTAGTTTTCTAATTTTCCATTAATAAATTGTTAGTTAACCTGAGTAAGAATCAGAATCTCATTAATAAATTGCTCAATTTGGGTTTCATCAACTATTTTCAACTTCTAATTGGCAACTACGTTGTTGTCTGCTAAAATTCTTTTATAAACTATCCCCTAGCCTCCCCTTCCAAGGATCCTACTCTTATTGTAATTATTGGTATCCCATTTTAACTCATCGGCTGAAAAAATCTTTGATGTCTCAAAACCACCTTCTTGTGATGATATTAGTTGTTTTAATAAGTAGCCTCCATTCTGTTGAAAGAACTTTTCTTTGAGTTGTATGAGTTTTCTATTATGAGTGCAGAAGTATAAGCACAAAATACCAACCAGTAAAAACAGAAACCCAGAGCCAATACCTGCATACATATAGCCTGAAGATTTTAGTAAACAAATAGCAATGTGTAGTTTTATTGAACTCATTCTTCCAATACATATTCTTTTTTTTTCTCTATTCCATCAAAGTAAAAATTTACCTAGGGTGATAATATTATTATTAGCACAGGAAATGACTTTTACCTAGGGTGGTCTTCATTATTGGGAAATTTTTTCAAGTTCAAGCAATTCCATCTCCATCTTTTTATGGAAGTCTGTCATTTAATGATTCTCTAGATTGAATTTGATTGTGTATTCTTAAATAGTGTTTATCAGTCTATTCGATTAATCATATAAATAATTTCACACAGATAGGAAAAAATGACTTGGTAAAAAAGTAATTGAGAATTTTTTTTATACAGAAGGTAATTACCTAATGCAAGCTATAAAGTTTGTAATTTTTTTCGCTTTACATGAAGAATGCAAACAACTCCATCTCCATTTTTATCACTTAGGTCATCATAACCCTGTGGGCAAGAGCAGCAGAAATCCCCCAGCGTGTTAGTACAAGTTTTCTCGCAAGGTTTTTTTTGAGCCGAGCACTCATCAATATCTGTAAGAAAAAATTACAGCACTGATTAAATCTTTTGGTTAGCCGTTACTTAGTCTCATCTATATGGCCTGTCACTAATAAAGCTGTCAAACTTCATCGTTGGAGGGCTGAGATGCTCTATAAAAAAATTATATATGTTTAACAGATAAACATTAAGTAATACCTTGGCACCCATTGACGAAATAAGGATTATCCTCGTAACATGGATTACAGTAACAATTATATCCAGGGCCATTGGTGGAGTCAACGCAGCACTATTATCCTCACACGCATAGCTTGTCAAATTCCTCTTAGCTTCTTCACAAGTCTCCAATCTGACCACCCAGTTAAGAACCGCTGGGAAACTAATATCACTGTTAATCTCTGGTCCCATGCCAGTAAAGTTTTAAAGATTTGACTGAGAGAAATTAAACTGTTCAGAATCAGCCAAAAATGCATAGCTACAGGGATTGTAAGCCCACGAGTAGTTGCGATTATAAAAGCTATTTAAACTCACATTCAGAGTTATCAAATTCTTTGGGATTGTTGTTTGACAACATCTAATACCAGAGCATGATCCTTCAACAACGTTATCTTTATTCATACAAACCGACGTACACCCACTTTCGAAAAGAACTGCAGAGCTGTCTGACATGATAACATATGTATCACAACCGATTGCCGTGAACTTGTTTTGAGTGCCGGAGAAGGTAAAAAGACTTGACAACGTGATTCCCCACGCAACATTATTGATGAAAGCACCAAATTTGTCATAGCAGTTGTAAGAAACCCCGAGATTGACAATCATTGTACCATTTAATTATATGTCGACTACAGGCATATTACCGTATAACAGTCTCAGAGGGCTGAATGATTCATTGTAGACTAAATCTATTCTTGATTTCTAACAGTTTTCCTCTCCAATCCCGAATGGGTAAGGAATGTTAAAATCCATGCATTTTTCTTATCAGCCAGTTACAATTGCTGATGCTACATTGAGCCATGAGAGGCAGATGAGAAGCAGCAACAACATTTTTGCTTGTTACTTTTCTTTGCCTTTGCTTAGTTTTAGAAACTCTATAAATATATTTGCCATAATACTCTTGCCTTTAGTTGCATTAAAAAGCATTGGATGCAATAAACAACATCCAGTAATCATCTGTTTTTATCTTGATTCAGCTTTTGGTTTGGTTTGCTTGTATGTTATGTTTAATTTGAGTAACTACCATTTATTTGAGTATGAAAACATTTGTCTTCAAATTTTTTTAGTTAGGCAGTTCATTGGATATAGACTCACCTCTACTACATGGACTAGATTGCCTTCTGAGGACACCATATTCTAGCCTTTTAGATTCAGAAGATGATAGTACAGAAGAACCTCCAGTCTGTTTTTTTCCTCCGCGAATGGCACATCAAACAAGCCGTCAGAACGCCAGTTCTCACGGAGTTTAGACTTTCTGGAAAGTTCATCATTCTTCATTTCAAGATGAACATCTGCAACATCAACTTCTACAGACACCATAACTGAACTGCAATGTTTTTATTTCTTGAGTCAATAGATTCTAATACTCCCTGAAGAGGAAACTGATTCGGGCTTGTATCCCCATCGTAAACAACAGGAATAGACACCATAACTAAACTCTCCAAAGCCTGTCTCAGTTGACGATGATGAGTTTTTTTCTTCAGAATTTCATGATCATGTGCAACTTGAGATGAGTATGTGAGGTCTAATATCCCACTCATGTGTCTGAAACTACTGCTTGATTCAGGTTTGTTACTGCCGCTCTAGACTTCGTCCTAATTATGGCACAACCATCTATTTTTGAAAAGTAAGAACTTCGAGTCTTACTACTGATATTTACCAAATGGCTCAACACCTCAGATTTGCAAGAAACGTAAAACAGAGATATTATGGTAAAGGAGCTTCACTGTCACAATAGATCTTGGAGTGGAATAAAGATTGCCAACCACTTGGACCTAATAAACCCAAGTTGATGTCTCATCTAGGTGAGTTTTTATTGTCTTGAATATATATTTGTTGTTTTACGCATATCCAGATTTTTTATACGAGATAAATTTATTTTTTGGGCAACTAGCACCTCAATATTTTTTCACGCACCTGAATACCCCAGTTAATTAACATTAATATATTTCACTTTAGGAAACCTTGCATGAAATGGAGCAATGTTCCCATTGAAAATGCTATCTTGGAAGGTGCCAAGTAATACGTCTCTTGATGGGGTTTGGAAATCAGTAAAGGTAGTAGTTAATATACATAGTTAAATATTTTCAAATTGTATAACTTGATTATTCAAAATTTTAATATGTCATAAATTTTGTTTTGAATTTATTAGGATAATATAAATGCTCTGGATGGCTTTAAAGACCTCTGTGCATAGTTCAATTCAAGTCGAAGTTAAGCAATTGATGCAAGTTGCAGGCATCCCTTTTATGGATAATAATTAATATCGTCGGGTCTCAAAGCTGATCACTAATCTAAGGTAACTATGTTTTTTCTTTTCTAAATAAGAAATCTTGAATAGAGTTGACTTTTGCTTTTGTTGTTGCAATGATCTCATTCGCCGGGTTTATCTTATTTGATTTGCTTCCCCGCAGGACTCTGATATAGATGTGACGCGTCAATTGATTTTTGTATATTTTCAGTTTCATAATGTGTACTTCATTGTTTTATTATCTTTTGGTTTACAATTATTTTTATTTGTTATGGTTGAGGTTTGATTTTTTTGTTGTTTTTTTAATTTCAGGTAGTTTCTTAACAATTATGGGACTATGGGAGCGATACAAGCAAGTGGTTATTATACGTAGAGATATTGTTCGTGTGTTGATGGTTCTATGTTCAGTGCGTAAGAGGTTGGATAATTAATTTGAATGCTCAAGTTGTATTTAGTGATTGAACAATAATTTTTAATGTTCTAGGTGGATTAAGACCTTATTTATTTATATGAAATTGGAGTTTGTGGAACCTTGTAAATAAATCTCTCTCTTTTAAATTAACTTTTGATTGATAAATGATTTGTACTATCTAACAGGGGTGTAATTCAAATTGAAAAAATGTTATATTTAGCATTACCTTCTTTAAGGACAATTTATTCCGTCTCTATTAATTTTGGCGCTATACTTTTTGATAGAAACAAATTCATCTTAAATATTGTGTTAGAGATAGAATAATCTATCCTCAATAATATTAGCGCTGGCGGGAAAATTTGGCGCCATACTTTTAGAGATAAACAAATCTGTCTTAAATGTTATGTATTAGAGATAGAATAATCCGTCCCCAATAATATTTGCGCTGTCGAGAAAATTTGGCGCCATACTTTTAGAGACAATCAAATTCGTCTATAATATTATGTATTAGGGACGGTTGTACTCTGTCCCCAAAGGAGTTAAAAAATAAAGACTTTTAGAGACGGATTTTTGGAGTCTCTAAAGTCGTCCTTAATAGTATTAGAAACGGATGTGTCCGTCCCTAATGTATTTGGGATGCCACCCTAAAGGGACAACACTTTACTGTCCCTAAAGACGCCCCTTATAGTTGTAGGGATGGATTAGTAGCCTTTTGGGATACTTTTTTGCCATCCATAATGGTAGTTTTTCTTGTAGTGCCAAACATCATTATTTAAAATAGACGAAACTCTACAAACCCTAACCAACGCAAACATCAGTATTCCCATCATCATTTAATATAGAAACGTCCCCCCATAATATGTGCATTTTCTATACAGTCAAATACACATCATTTCTTCCTTCATTTTCAAAAATGTAAACCCGAATACACATATATCCATATATTCTTTCTCAACCAAAGCCACTCATGAATTTAGTTACAGGGGGGGCGATTGTAGGGTACCTCTCGATCTTACCCAAATCAAGTTGTTTCCAGTTCGAATCGCCTTTATTGCCTCCATGTCAGACTCACGCATTCTACACATGACTTCAACAGACAACATTGTCACCTACTTTACAAACTGATGAAGAACATGGGTCAAGCTCAAATAGAAAAACTTGAACAAGTCAAAGACGCATGTCTCTCACGAACTTAATTATTACTCAGTCAATCGCCACTAACCACATTGTTCAGAGAATGTGCTTCAGCACGATGAAGAACTGCGAAGAAGGCCTATATAAAGAAAAGGTTCTAGAAGAGACAGTGCCCAGAAAAATACCCAAGAAATTACCAAGAAAATCATATTTTTTAGATTCTCAAAATATCTAAAACTTCTAATTCACAAGATTAGAATATTTCTAAGTCGAGAGATCACTTGTAATAAGATATCAGCTTCAAGCAATAAAAAATTACTATTACTAAAATCCTCAAATCAAGGTCGTGGTTTTTTTACCTATTCAGAGGTTTTTTACGCTAAATCACCTGTGTCATTTCTCTTTTTAGTTCTTGTCACAGGATCATTGGTGTAAAAGTAATTCCAAGCCATCTTGAGCTTACAGAATTAGGCCATTATACATCTAATCCCCATGTTATCAATGTTTAAGCTAATGATTTAGAATGTAAGAGGTCTTAACATACCCCAAATGCAAATGGAGATTAAAAGCTACATTAAAACTAATTGTTTAGGTCTCATTGGATTAATAGAAACTAAGGTGAAAAGAGACAATTTTGAGAAAGTCAAGAGAAATATTGCTCCTACTTGGGATTGCCTTGATAACTATAATCATGCAGTGGGAGGTAGAATTCTGACTCTTTGGGATCCAAAGAAGTATAGTATTGTTCTTCAATATACAAGCTCACATGTTATTACTCTAAATGTTATAGAGCTTTGTGGGGGAAGGAATTTTCTACTATCTTGTGTGTATGCTTCTAATATGCTAAGGGAAAGACATGAAATGATGGATTCACTCAAATACTTTGTTATTACTTTCCAATTACCTTGGATTATTTGAGGAGACCTTTAACTGCATTGCTTACTCTAATGAGGAAAGAGGCAGAGATGATATTTTAGAAAGTGATATACTGCCTTTAAGAGACTTTATGGATCATATGAACTTAAGAGATCTAAAGTGGAAGGGGCTGGCTCATACATGGACTAATTACCAAGTTTGTGGTAATAGAATTTTCACAAAGTGTGACATAATTCTAGTTAATTCTCTGTGGACAAAATTCTAGTTAATTCTAGTTAACAAGCCCTAGTGTATTTCACATACCATATATTACTTGAGAAAAACTCCAATCTCCTAGCTAAATATCTAGCTTTGCAACAAAAGCAAAGTTCCCGTGAATAGATAGCATTTTTTGGGTAGCTCAATTCAGAAAGCATGTACCTTCTCTCAAGGAGGATATTTATATGAATGTAAGGGCACCCATTTGAAAGGTCTCGGCTTTAATAACTTAAAATTGTAAATGCCTTGAAGAAAAGTCATACACTAAGTCCAAGTGAAATTGAGTACTAGAGGCCCAACGCCAGCTCTTTCAAATGACGTATGGGTATCATAATATATATAAACTAGATAGTTGATATTCTCTATGATAAATAATTCTTAAAGCTTGGATGGAGTACACAATTATTTCATTCAATAACCCAGTTTTATCTAAAGCAATTAGATTGATATTCTTACTTTAATCCTAAGAAACTTTAAACAATTCAACCATTACTAATATTAACGAAAAGCATTACAATTGTGCATTCTCTAACAATGTAACACTAAAACCTCAACGGATATTGCAAACAACAATAATATAACTTGTCTATCTTGATCATATCAAAACAATAAGAAAAAGGAAAAGAAAACATAATGGTTGAAGAAATTACTAATCGAGTATCGTAAAGTTTGAAATTCCACACGAAATAGGTTGCTAGTTGAAGCTTGTTCTTCGACACCATGGTTTTGATCGCCAATGAGCTCATCAAGCAAACATACAACAACCAAGGAAATGGAATAAGAACTCTTCTAAATTGGCGATAGGTATAGCATTTTCTTCTCACCTTCTCTACGACTCTTGATCTTCAACCATTCAACTTAATTAGACACCTCCAATTCATAAACAAATAGAGAGATCCAATTTAACCTAAAGAGAGAGTCAAAATAATTAGAGATGATAATCTTCTGAAATTGAAAGTCTTCTCTCAATTAGGGAAGGGAGAAAATAAAAGGGACAAATATAGTATGGTATGCGAAGTGATATAGTAGGATGAATCGAGGGTTTAGAAGTTAACCTCGAGATCAATTTAGGAAATCAACGGTTGGGATGCATTTTTTCAGACAAATGTTTAGATTCAACGGCTCAGACTCATTTTTTGGCCAAATTTGCTTGTGACTCAAAAATGGATGGTTGAAACCTAAGAAAAAAGATGACCTTTTTTTCTATAGATAGATAGGTGGATGCAAGAACGTGCAGTATATGTCCATGAATATTTATGCACCAAAATGGAGCTATAACACTGATGAAATCCAGATTGGAAAGTCTAGTGGGATCGCTATCATGCGGTTATTTATAGGCACTGGAGACGATTGTGTTTTATTATGCCCCGATAAGGAAAATATATTGGTCTATGATGTCATGTGTAGCCTAGGCCATGGGATAAGTGTTTGCAGTCTTAGGAGATATGACAATGAAGAACTATTGGAGGGTATACATATGAGTAATTACACACTAACAGGAATCGATAATGGCGTTAGGATTAAAATGTGGGTAGTTTCTCCTACTGGACGCTCTCCTCTCAGTTTAGCCTCCAACTTTAGATTTGAATACTGCAATAAAGGGGTAATTATGTTTCTTTTCTTTTATCCATTTCTCGTAAGAGAACACGAATCATATTCAATTATTTGTACTTTCTTTTTTCAATCACCATCTCATGTTGCGATTAGTGACGTGATCTTCAAAAATAATCATGGGACATCGAGATCCAAACTTACTGTGAAACTATTATGCAATGAGGATTTTTATGTCGAAGGGTGGAACTTGGCAAATATCAACTTGCAGTACATCAGCTTTGACGTACCTGTAACATGAGAATGTTGGAACGTTCGCTCCATTCTTTCCGGCAGTATATTCCCATAAAGTTGTGTCTAACCTCTTAATCTTGTACAAATTATCCAAAAACCTTCACTTATATTTGCATGAAGTACAAGTCTCATTGTCCAACTATATAAGCAACATCAAACAATTGAATGGAAGAAATTATTCTATGGTGCAAATCCGAGTTCAAATAATAAATCTTACTAATTTGTGTTATACTTGGATATTCATATTACAAATATGAAGAATAAAAATCATATGAACTTCATCTATCGACTACCATGTTGTTGGGATTTTTTTTTTGTTACTATTGATATTTATCTAGGTTCTTCAACTTTATGTAAATAACTAGTATCTTGCAGTTGTAATAGCATGTGGGCATCCAATTAAGTTGATTCTTTGTATGTCGGTCTAGTTTATGATGGTGGATGCAATTGAGTTTATAACTCAAAAAAATTACAAAACCCCATCTTAATCCCAAAAATAACGCGTTTGTACGCGCTTAGGCGCATATGTAATTGCTAGTACCAGATAGGTTAAGAGGCGCGCAATCAAAGCTGTAGACTTGAACCAAACTTTTCAAGTTAGAGTGTTGCATGCACTACCAAGCTACAATGACTATAGTTATGTGTTATATCAAAGTTTGTTATCGTTAGTTTGACTCTATAATAACTCTTAAATCTCATCATCACGTGTTAGGGGTACCCATATATAACACATGGGATGAACAAGCCATGATAGGAGACAATACCTCTTCAATAAATTGGGTTAGTCATGAGACATCATGGGTGAAGCTGTAATATTTACATGGGAAGTACATCAGCGGTACTAGCCTAGTAATGATGCTACCAATAAAAGTCCTAGATGGAATGAAACCTAATTTGGCAAGGATTAACGTCGTGTTAAATTGCAAGAAAAGAGAAAAAATGTGATTCAAAATTCAAAATTCAAAATTCTTCGAATATAACAACACCCAAAAAAGAGAAGGAAATAGTGTTGCATCATCCATGAATGTGCATACCAATCCATATCATGAGTAGGATAGAGATGATGTACCATGGCTAACCATCTACTGAAGAGGTGGGGTCTCCCATCCTGTCATGTTCACCTCACATGTGCCTTACACATGTTGTAGGGGTTATTGGATAGTCAACCAGACAGTAAAGAGCTTTGACATAACATATCTATACACCTAGAGGAATAACTCATTAGTCATTTTTAGATCTCAGCCCTTCGTTACCCATCTCTCGTGAGTCGAGGATTATTTTTGCCGCTCGGATTCCAAATCAAATATCATAATTCTTTAACACCTCTAAACTGCCGTATCATCTACTTATTAGTCTATATTTTCAGTCAACCAACATTTGTTTTAAGCTTTAAAGCCAAATCATACGGCGAACTTGGGTCTTTTCTTCTTCTTCTACGCTTTCTCGACGATTCTTCTCATTTTTCAAGCTTCAAGTCCTGGAAGAGAGAAGATCGTCGCCTCTACAATCTACGTCCTCCTATTATCAAAGTAAACATCTCTCCTTTCCTCATTATCCAATCTATTTTTGTTTATTATGTTATCAATATTATCATCGATTGATAATGTTAGATTGTTTAGAGATAGGATGATTTTGTGATTGGGTGTTGGATCAAACTTGAATCTACTGTTGGGTTTGGGTATCTCATGCTTGATTGGTTTTTTTTTAAAAATTTACTTTTGATGTTTGTTATGATTGTTGGTAGTTGTAGATGATTGAGTCAATTTGGAATTGAGTGGGCTAGGGTTAGAATAACAACCTAATACTGATCAATATCAAGAGAGAACAAAAATTGTGTATGTTTCTCGAATGACAATGTGCTTTTTTACATGTAGAGGGTTCCTTGTTTGGCTGAAATATGTTCCTGGAATCAGTTTCAGAATTGACAATGAACCATTCAAGGTTTGATACGTGGTACTTCCATTTTTGTTTTCGACTTATGGGCTTTATTTGGCAATTAGTTTTTTATATCTGATTCTTAAATTTGCAATTAAGGCGACAATGAAAGGGTTTACGACAAAGATTGTCAACATGATGAAGGTGGAGGGGTTGTTTGAAACTCAAAGAGGTCCGATCATGATGTCGCAGGTAACCAAAGTTTATAAAAATTTATTCAAGGTATTTTGGTAAATCAAAATTAATTCTTATTTGAATTTAACGATATTCTAATATAATATAACTGTTCTTGCTGATTAAAACATGACAGATAGAGAATGAATATGGACCTTTGGAGAACCTATATGGCAATTCTGGTCGTGAATATACGTAATGGGCAGCAGACTTGGCTGTCTCTCTTGGGACCGGAGCAAGCAAGATGACGCACCTAATCCGATTGTAAGCGTTCCTATACTTTGGAACCATTAAAATGATTTCTCTGAATTATATTTTTAATCTTACTTCATATTTCCAACTTGTGGTTCTTGTTCTTGCACCATATTAACACCTGTAATGGTTTCTATTGCGATTATTTCTCCCGAAACAAGGCATATAAGCCTAAGATGTGGACTGAAGCCTAAACTGGCTGGTAAATTTCCATTACAGGCACAATTTATTCTTCTCGTAAGCTTCCGGTTTATAAATTAGAGGCTAATATTTTTCCTTTATTCTTGTTTCTCATGCAGGCTTATAACGTTCGGGGGCACAGTTCATCGCCGTCCAGAGGAGGACTTGGCATTTTCAGTTACCAGGTTCATACAAAATGGTGGATCATTCAATAACTATTACATAGTTAATTTGGAATATCGGTAAGATTTATTAAACTCTTGACCAATTTTTCTTTTATCTAATCACACCAAGGTTAGTTAAATTTTCTGTTTTCTTAACCCCACCAAGTTTTTTGTAATAGATTTATGTCATTTTAATGTGTTGTTAGTTGCAATTAAAGATGAATGAGTATAACGAAGGCGGGATCTTTCATTGTTACTGGTTTTCGCTAATTAAGGTAACAATTAACTAATCTCTTCCTTTTACATTTTATATAATAACAATTTCATTTTAGTTTCATTAAAATATTTTTTAATCTTTTTTATAGGAGGAAAGTTAGGTTAGGCAGGACCCCATTCTCCTATTACAGGTTGGAAACCAGCCATAAAGATGGCTCTCCCATTAGCTGGTTCACAAATATGATCAAAATCACAATACATGAAAGGTAGAGGGACAAACCCCTCTCAATAGCTTATATCTTATGAAAAATCTCAGAGTATGCCAGACCACTACCAGTAAAAGCTAACAAGTAGGTACCAAAGTTAATTCTAACTGTACTTTCTATTCTTCTCGTGTTATTTGAGTTACCACAGCGATTAAGAATGTTGAACCTCATTAATATGTTCTTAGTAGCGCCCACAGTTGCAGAGGTGGAGTCCCCCGAAGTTGAGATAGAAGGTAACTCATTTTTCTTCTATGATGGGGATAGCTATTATTGCTGGTTTCTAAAGGCTTCACATAGCAAACATATATTTATGTGTTTATATTTTGTATTTTGATAAAGAAGAGCCTGGTAATGAGATCATGATTAAAGAGTGTAACGTAGTAGTCCATGAAAAGAAAGATACAGTTGAAACTCAATTTAAAATTTGATATTAGTCATAATGTTTATCCAGGTTAGGAACCATAGTATATAATCAACAAAAAGATAAATGTAAATGTATTTTTCAATTCAAATAGCCTGAAGGACATTTGTGTTCTACTAATTGATTTATACTAGAAAGATACGCATGCGTCAATCTCGGGAGTGAAATTCAAACTATTTTATCCACAATATCAGGACCTTATTTAACATCACAACCAACTCAAAAATAGAGTTGGACTGTAACAAGTTGTACTTAAAGAGCGTTGTGTTGAGCTATGGTCCAATCCATTTATATCGCAACCAACTCAAAACAAAGTTGGATCGTGACATGTACTTAAAGAGCATTGTTGGGTTAGTAGGTACTATTCTATTTGGGATACATTGTAATGTAGTCCCACTTTTCATAATGTAAGATCTTAGGGGATTCTGTACTACAATTGGGAGGTTGATGGAAAATTAAGCAGACGTTGTTTAAGGAGAAAGAGATTGATCTAACCTATATATATTTGTTTGCACTTATTAATGAAACACATTTTAGTTTCGAAGCCCCATTTTGGGGTTCTCCATGTAAATCCTTGTCTAGTGGTCCCTGACTTTCTTATCTGTTAACTTGCATTTATGGTGTTCTTTTCATTGTTTGATTTTATTATCCCTCGTGAACTATACTGCAACTAATTTTATATAACTATAACCTTAATAGTCAGTATCATCAAGCTCCCCAAATGTATATAACCAGTTTCTTACCTAAATTTATATTTCCGTTAAGTGCGCATGAGTAAACCCTGATGATATACTATAGTAAACTTTGTGATATTCGATATGCTCACGCTCTTTATAATTTCTCTTTGATGCAGACCACAGTGAGGAACAAGGAAGTTCTCTTTGTGAAATTTTACCAACTAGTAACCAGCATTACAGTTTTGCCGAGTCTGCTGAAGAACCAAACAAGCTAATTGGTAATAAACCTAAACCATGGAAAACGTCCAGAACAGAATCCCCTCTAAAGGGGTTGTTTCTAAGCAACTCATCGTTCCTCAGGCATGCAGAATACCTTTTTGATCTCAACATCAACCAACCCATACTGTCACAACCAACATCAATAGAAGATCACAACACATTGGACACAAAACTCATCATGAACTGCGCAAACGAGCTTATGGCGAAAAGGTGTACAGGTATCACAATGGGACCATCCAATCCTAAGAACCCACATTCCAAACCCGAGAAACAACATATCCATCAACAAGTTGGTGAACGAAGTCTGTGAAGGGGTCAATAATTTGAAAAGCTACATTGAGAAAAGTCACAGCACGACACCAACGAATAGTTTCAAAAAAATGTTGGAAAATGATCTCATGGGGAAGGGAATGATGGTTGGGGGTATGTGGGATTTGGGTTGGGTGAATGGACTATGTGTTACTGAAGCTGACCAAGTTTTAGGTGAAGTTGGAAAGCAGGTTTTAGATGAACTGATTGATGAAGTTCTTCAAGATTTTCATGACACATGGATACAACATTTGATATGTAATTGTAAGTAAAAAGTGCCAATCTAAGAATACTTGCTAGGACTTTGGAGGTGTATAATTGTCATTAGAAAAATAATATAATGATTTACTATAGAGTGAGAGTGTCAGGTTCTTGTTAATTGACCATTCAAAAAAAAGGTTCTTGTTAATTTAAACTGCATTCTATTATAAATTACACTAGCGGCACTTAGATAGACTATATATACCTGGTCTTGGTGTAAACTATTTATGTACATATGATGTTTCGAAGTAAACGTAGTTGCTAGTAATTTGCTACTAAAACATACGCATTTCACACAGTGACTAAGAGGATTACAAACTTCATCCACTATTTTTAGGTTTCCAGATTATCATCACACTTCAAATATCCCATCACTTTCAGACTCCCTTTCAAATGCTCAACTTCCCGTTGAAAGGCATGTTTGCGTCCATTACCTTCTCCAATCGAACAATCTTCTTGTATAATTTATCTTTTTCTCATTGTGAATAGATGTAGGAATTCAAAATTTTAAAAAAACAACATTACGTTATCCATTTATCCTAGCGCCGTCTTTTTGCCTTTGTAGGGGAATTAAATTCCGCATTACTAGTTGTTTTATCTCATAAATTGCATTGCAATGGATTTGCATTAAACCAAATTGAGACCATATTGTCGAGATTGTTCGAGAGGGACTAGGTCACTAGTGGCTAATTTATACAGATCGGTTCGTTGCTCATTTTAATCAACAATATCACATGTGATATGCCTAAATGATTTATTATAGAGTGAGAGTGTCAGGTTTTTGTGATATTGTTGAACTACCCAACCATTTAGGCATATCACATGTCGGTTGAATAATTTTAGAGTTACCCCAGCATTGACAGGGTTAAAATTTAAGAAGTTGAGGCCTATTGATTAAATTTATAATATATATACTTATAATATTATACAATCCTTTATATTTTGTTTAGATAAAAAATTAATAACCAACCCAACTTCAAATATATTTTCAGCACTTAATGCCACTTAATGCATTTCTTCAATAAATACAAATACTATTCACACTTAATGCCTAAATATTTTTTCACAATGCCTCAGTGCGTTAGCGCATGCCTCAGTGCTCGTAACTATAGTCATTAGAGCATGGTAGTGCAACACCCTAACTTTAAGAGTCTAGTTGAAGTCTACAACTTTGATTACATGTTACTTAACATATTTGACATTAGTAAGTTTAAACATATTTCTCCCTAAGTCTTCTTGCTATTACAAAGAAGGATAAACAATATATTAGTATATATTATCTTTTTGAATTTTCATTTATGAATTTTAAATGATGCGAAGTTGTTTAGAGGGGTTTAACACTACAGTAACATTTCCCTAAAAGGAAAAGGTGTTAAAGAGATATATGCAAAACGAGCTTTTGCATTACATATACCCCGTAAAGTTTATGTTTGGCGTGGAATGGACGTTTCTATGGTAACTCTTCTTCAATGAGGACAAATGTTAAATGTCATTCCCCAACAAATACTTTAGTCTCTCGAAAATCCAAGGCACGACCATTAGTTTATATTGTAGTCGTATTTTTCATGTTCTTTACGGCATAAACGTACCTAGAGTAAGGCAAATTGAATTGAAGATGGGCATATTTTATTGTTGTGTGTACGTATGACTATTGTACTATTATGTCTGGTTTGTACTTGGAAATTATGTCGATTATTTTTTGGGTACCTCTCTGCCCTCTCCTTCTCCTCTCTCCCCCATCTCACCCTCCCTTCTAACCAGCCTCCTTACCCTCTTTTTTACTTTCAGCTCTAACCCCTTCCCTTCTCCCTTCCACCTGCCTTCACTCTCTTTTGCCTCTATCTCAAACTGCCTAACCTACGCACTTTCCACATCTAAATTTGCCTCTACTCACCTTCGACCCCACCATCAATTTTGATTCTGCAAGCAAAGGTTTTTAATCCTCAAAAAGGTTTTGCTTCTTTAGGGCTGCTTCGACAGAGGAGCTTCTTTTGGTAAACCTAGTGGCTCACACTATCCTCAATACACCCCCCGGTGCATATCCACGGTTTCTCGCTTCTCCAACAGCCCTTCAACCCCATCCTTAATCAGACTGAAATGTCGTTTACCACCTACCTTTGTTGTTTGATTGACCGTAATATGCTCATTAGCATCGGCAACAAGATAGGATTCTTCGTCCGCGACGACCTCAAACCGAAGGGCACCGAGTTTAGTAAAGCTGGGTTCATTCGGATCCAAGTAAACCTGCTTACTTACCGGCCTCTGGTGATAGCCATTTCTATCCCCCGCTCCGACAATCATGGTGACGCAGTGATTACTGGTTGGAAGGGAATTGTCAGATTTGCGGAGTTCTCGATCACCCACTCGCAACATGCAAAAAATACAAAAGACTGCTCATGGAGAGAAACCAGCTCGGAATTACAGATGAGCTCATCCTCCCCTTCGGCAGGCATATACAAGTGAACCATACTAGACAACATTCGGAAGCATACATGGATAACCCCGAAGCCATGCAGCCAGAAATTCCGGCTGACTCCAACGTGGTTGTGGCAAACTCTCTGGGTTCCGGCCTCCCACACTACATGCATAATCACAACTCCTCTGTGACAGAAAAGCTAATGCACAAAACCTTTTTGCAGATTAATTCATGGGGCTCAAACAAGCAACCGTAACACTCTCGGTCAGGAAAGACTTACGTCGAACGCCGGCACGATACAGCCCCTCAAAGACAGATTTACGGTCACCCTTACCGGAACAGGGGCCCATGTCCAATCACAAAACTACAACAATCTGGCACATCATAGCAGGGCTGTCGGACGTATCCAAAATAACTCCCCAACGGATCTTATTAAGAAGTCGCATGATTTGCGCATTAATGAGGGAAGCCGTTTGAAGTTTAATGAAGTGGGACCCCTTTCTTTTGCACCTCAGCCATGCCTCCCTAGTCACCCTCACAGCATTTATGAATTGGCAGATATTCGGGACCCACTGTACTGCACAGAACTTTCTCAACTGCTGGGAAACAACACCCTAAACAAGGCCCCTTTTGCCTTATGAGCCCAATCGGAATTTAGTAACCCATGCAGGGCTGGGCCCTCCTTTTTCTGGACAGCCCAACCAAATCGAACCCATCTTTGCCAATTCTGAAAAACAGCCCACCCCTGAACAACTCAGTTTCACCCAACAACAAACTTCCACCGCCTCCCTCCAAACCAACACCGACCCGACCTCCGGGTCCCAAACGCCGGCCAGCCAACACGCATTACATCTTCCCCATCATCGCGAGCCCCCCTCTTCCGTCACCCAAGGTGAATTCATCTTCAGACGAGACTGAACCTCTCGAGGTGGGCTACTCATCCTCCGAGAGCTCCGGATGGGTCACACCCTCACACCTCGACCTCTTCCATTCGGAGGGCAATGCAGCACAAAGTTCAGAATCTTATTCTCAGACGAGGGTCTCCATCAACCAAAAACGTTGCCAGGAACTTGTGATCACCGAAGATGGGGATACCGAGAGTTCGCTTAGAAGTGATGAGCAAACTTCACAACTCGAGAATACAACCGCTAAAAGGCAGCGAGCAAACATTAGCAACAACGTCACTCTTGAGGAGACCGGTGAGACTTCTAAGGTACGAGGATCGTTTTATTCCACACAAAAACACATTGTCACGATACCTTGCATGCATGATTACTTGCCTGTTGCTACTTTACCACAGTTATGTTTTAAAAAATTCTGTGTTTGAGAAAAAAAAATTTAAATAAAAAAATGCTACTAAACTATGTAATGACTATGCCCTATGTAAATATATTGATGTTAGACCTCAAAAGAGTACTCCTAGAACCTTTGTACCTATAAAGATGTTAGACATAAAAAGTGTTTACCTAGAACGGCCTCTTGGGTTGCCGACAAACTCTCACGCTTTGACAGAGCTCTTAAACCCGTCAAACCCGGGCAAAGAAAAGAACTTTATAACGCACTCCTTTCGAGAAGACCTAACAGAAATACACCTTGGGGCAACATGGAGACGTTTAGGAAACACCAATCATCTCCATTTATTTCTGGCCTACGCCTGGTTTCGTGAGACAGGCCCTTCTTTTCCTCCCCAGTCTAGGTGTCTGAAGCTCCGGAAACTTTTTTTCAGGAGCCGACATCGTTTTCTCCCCCCATCCCAAGGAGAGTTTCCTAAGGCTCACGGGCTCTCTTGTAGACAACCCGTGGCTAGCTCTGGGCGCAGGCCCTTTTCACTTTGGGTCAAACAGATGCTAAACTTAGCCGGCAAGAACTGGAAATCTCTCCCCGGTCGCACACTCCATAGGTGCTTTAAACAGACCAACCCAGATAGACAATCGTTCACTCCTCTCTCAGAAGCGGGTTTGACATCGGCCCTTGGATTCCAATGATTGTTCTCTCTTGGAATTGTAGAGGGAGTGGCAAGTCGTCCACTTTTCGTGAGCTCCGTAACATCCAAAAGAAGCACAACCCAGACGTCATCTTTCTCTCCGAGACTAAAAGTTCGGACCCGAACCTATCCAGGAAATTTGTTTCTCTGGGTCTCGACCATTCTCATTGCATCCCTGCTAGTGCCAGTCAGGGGGGAGGCCTCTGGCTGGCCTGGCATAAAGACATTGATCTCACGATCTTTGCCTCCTCTCAGCGAAGCATCGACGTCCTTTTTACTACCACCACTTCTTACCCCGATTCGGACCCCTAGCCTCTTCATTGGATGAACTCCTTTACCTACGGGCCGCCAGAGCATACGCAAAGGGGCCCGTACTGGGACTCTATCACCAACCTGGCACACTCCATCCATATCCCCTAGATTGTTATAGGTGACCTCAACGGTATCATCTCTCGTGAGGAAAAGTTTGGTAGGATCCCCTTCGATCAGATGGCCGCGAATCCCGTGGCCGATTTCATTTTCAACTCCTCTATGATTGACCTTGGGTTCGCGGATGTCCCCTTCACTTGGTCCAACAAGCGAAAAGGGATGGAGCTGACAAAGCTCCGCCTCGACAGAGTTGTTGTCAATGATACCTGGAGAATGAGCTTCCCGGATGCGGCTGTCATTAACTTGCCCATTATTGGGTCTGACCACGGTCCCATCGTCCTTAGCACCACAAATTTCAGCCGTCAGCTTCCTAAACAATTTCATTTCCAATCATTCTGGACTAAACACAAAGATTTTTACTCGGTGATTAAGGAAGCCTGGGATGTCAACCAAGTGGGCTCACTCCCCCTTAGGCTTTGCAAGAAGCTGCGCCATACCAAAGCATCTCTCACTAGCTGGAATCGTCAGATTTTCCTTTCCAAACTGGGGGATATTCAGCAGCTTCGGGGGCAGATTGGGCAAATTCAAAAAGAGCAACACTCTGAGCGGAATGATATTCTCTAACGTTAACTTTTGAACTCTCTCAATCAAAGCCTCTCTCAAGAAGAGGCCATCTGGAGAGACAAGTCTCGTGAGACATGGCTCAAAGAGGGTGACCGCAACACCATGTTTTTCTATATCTCTACCATCTGCCGCAGGAGGAGAAACACCATCAACACTATTCGCAAACCGGACGGCTTAGGGGCTCAAGACAGAACTAACATTGGTACTACGTTTCTGGACTTTTATAAAAATCTCTTCTCCTCTGCGAAGCCCTCTCTCCACGTGGCCTCCCTGAATCTTTTCTATAAGGTCATTTCTCGGGACAAAAATGACTTGATCACCCGCAACCCCACTATGGAAGAAGTTCGGGAAGCCCTTCTTTCCATGAACCCTAATAAAGCCCCCGACCCAGATGGTTTCACCCCGCTCTTCTATCAGAAATCCTAGGATATCATCAAGGATGACCTGTTCAAAGTTATCCTCCATTTTTTCCAGACTGGCCGCCTCCTTTCGGAATTCAACCACACAAACATTACCCTCATCCCTAAAAAGAAAAATCCTACCTCAGATCATTACCGTCCGATTAGCCTTTGTAATGTCAAATTTAAGATCATCACGAAGATTCTGACTACCCGTCTCAAGCCCCTCTTAGATAAAATCATCTTCCCCTCCCAGAATGCTTTCGTTCCTGGGCGGCAAATCTATGATAACATTATCATGGCCCAGGAGATCCTTAGATCCCTTAAGAAGAAGAAAGGGCCTAAAGGGAATATGGCGATCAAACTGGATTTAAGCAAAGCTTTCGACCGAGTTGAATGAGATTTCCTAATCGACACGATGAAAGATATGGGTTTCGTTCCTGGGCGGCAAATCTATGATAACATTATCATGGCCCAGGAGATCCTTAGATCCCTTAAGAAGAAGAAAGGGCCTAAAGGGAATATGGCGATCAAACTGGATTTAAGCAAAGCTTTCGACCGAGTTGAATGGGATTTCCTCATCGACATGATGAAAAATATGGGTTTCTGCGACAAATGGTGTTCCTGGATTCGCCAGTGTATTTCTACTCCCATTTTCTCTTTTAACCTGAATGGTTCCCCCTTCGGCTTTTTTAAACCCGAGAGGGGACTCAGACAAGGAGATCCCCCTCTTCCCTTTCCTTTTCCTCATTTGTTCTGAGGTCCTTTCACGTATCATCTTAAAGTATGAGAAGGAGGGAAAGCTGCATGGTATTAAGACTGCGAGAGGGTGCACTCTTATCTCCCATCTTTTGTTCGCTGACGATTGTTTCATCTTCTGCAAGGCCACCCCTTCGGAAGCGGGAACCTTGTCGGAAGCACTCGCCACTTTTAAAATGGTGTCAGGCCAAGAGATTAACTTCAATAAGTCATGTATTCTCTTCAGCAGGAATTGCCACCATCGCCATACTAAAATCATCCAGCATATTCTTCACATCAAGAAAGACAGGGGATGCGACAAATACCTGGGCGCCCCCCTGGAATTTGACCGCAAAAAAAGCCTGAACTTCCAAGATATCATCGATCGTGTTTCCAATCGGATTGAGGGCTGGAAAGCAAAAAACCTCTCTCAAGCGGGACGCATTACCCTTATTGAAGCTGTTAACTCAGCAATCCCTTCTTACTATATGTCGGTTTTCCCCTTCCCTGTTGAAACTTGTAAAAAGCTGGACTCGATTAACTCTAGATTTCTTTGGGGCACTAACGCTAACGGCAACAGGAAAGCCATACTCATTGGATGGAAGTACATCTGCCGTCCCTTCAAATGGGGAGGTTTGGGCATACGGACAGCGCTCTCCCATAATCATGCTTTACTGGCAAAACTATTCTGGAGAGTTATAAAAGAGCCGAATAAGCTTTGAGCAAATAACCTGGTTAAACAATTCTCCCCTAAAGAATCTATTATGACTGTCCTGATTAAGCCGTCGGATTCCTGGATTTGGAAGGGCATTATCGTCGCCCGGAACCGAATCTGGAGCAATCTTATCTGGCATATCGGCGACGAAAAAGATATCGACTGCTGGCTGGAACCCTGAATCCCTAATATCCCCTTCGGTCGCCCATCCGGCCCCCCGCCCTGCCATAGACCTATCTCTAAGGTTAGCGAACTCATCTGCCATACCCAGCGGCGCTGGAAGGCTTCCCTGGTCTGGACTATCTTCCATCAAGATATCGCCGAAGCTATTCTTAGTATCCCGCTCAGTTCTTTCCCTTCTAAGAATATTCTTAGGTGGCGTCCGGAGATTAACGACATTCTTTCGGCTAAATCGGTTTACCGTTCCAGCCTTAATTTTAACCAAATCGAGCCGTCTCCCCCCTACTTTAAGTTGGCGAACTTGTGGCGTTTAAATACACCCTTTCGCATTCAATTTTTTGTTTGGAAAGCTCTGCAGGACAGGATCCCCACCAAGCACAAACTCAGGTTTATGGATAACAACATAGTGGCATCTTGCCCCAGGTGTCTCGAAGAAGTAGAGACCACCACTCATGCCCTTTTCTTTTGTAAGAAAGTACGAGAAATCTGGTATGCTTTTGACTTTTCTCTCGATTTTAATAACTGGCCTTATTTTGATTCTCTCCTGCATATTTTTCAGACGCTTACCGACAGACAAGCGACATCCACGGCCCCCCTCCTGGGCCTTGATTTGCGCTATTCTGTTCGTCATTTGGGAGAGCCGAAACGACTTTGTTTTCAATAACGCCACCCAAGATCCATCCTCCCTTCTTCACAGGGTTAAATCTTTCACTTTTACCCCCTCCCTCCTTGAACAGCCAGTGATCAGCCAGTCTATCCAACCCACTCCGCTTGTCGAAGAGGGTTGGCATATTGTTATGGTGAATGGGGCTTGGTCCAGTCCTGTTTTAAAGGGGGGATCGGGTTTTGTAATTAAGACTTACAACCTTTCTATTATTGGTGCAGGGCACGCTTCATCCAGTGCGGCGGATGGTGAAGAGGTAGAGGCGATCTCAGTGATCCGTGGCATGAGGGTGGCCCGTTCAGTTGGTTTAGAGAGGGTGATTTTGCTCACGGACTGCAGATGTCTTGTTCGTGCTTTTGAGTTGGGATCTGATGACCTATCATGGGGAGCCCTTACGCTGGCTCCGGATATGCTGGGTCTTGCTTCCAGTTTCACTGATTTTCGTTTCAGATACATTAGTAGATCTCTAAATTTTGAGGCTCACGCCCTAGCCGCTAAAGGGCCTTTTTTTTTCCTGCTTTTTCAATTTTTGAGCCGTTGGAGGCCAACTCTCTTGTAAACGCTGCTACTGCCGCTTTGTAATATATGGGGCCATCTACTTGCTTAAAAAAAAAAAGTACTTGTAAATTATGTCGAACCATTTATGTGTGTACTGTCGAACCAGCCGAAACGACTTTGTTTTCAAATAGTACTCCTATAATGGTCACCATCACCTAGTTTCTAAGAACCTCGTGTGGGCATTCATTAATTTCTCACTGACACAAATAAAATGTTGAAGCTATAAGAAAAAATCATCGATTCAGAGATAATTTCTCTAGTGTAAGCCCATCTCAGAAGACTTCAATTTGTCATTTTCTCATAATTTCAAACCCATATGAAAGTGGCTTTGATCAGCTTTGTATGTATTTCATTGTACGTTTTTGTTTCTTTGTTTGTCCAGTAAATTTTTTTCTCCAAATCGAGGTTTCAATCATTTTTACAACTTCACTGCCTTGAAAGATCAAGCTTTTTGCAATCCTTATATCTGGTATGAGTCGCTCTTTGATATAGGTTATGAAACATTGTTGCAGTTGGTAGTTGTTTGTTTGGAGATTCATTCTACTTGAAACTGATCATAATTTTGGTATTATTGCTCCATTTGTTATTTTATTTATCGTGGCTATATTGCCTTAAGTAATCAATTATGGAAAACATGGCCCAATTTTATTTTAAAAATTATCCATGAATATGCTAAATGAAAGAGTCATATAATGTAGTAGAGCGATATATTGGGCAACAAAGTACCTAAATACTTAATTATGTTTGTTCTAATGCTAAAAATGTCCTGAAATTGTAAAATTAAGTAATAATTCATATATTTTGCTCGAATAAAAAAAATCGCCCATTTGTAATTCCAAGGATCAACCTGATTTAGTTTTTACCTACATCCTTTTTTTGAAATACACCATAATCTTCTTATTGCATAATATGTGGGTGTTTGAGGATATTGGTATTCATTGAAAGCTCTCAATTCTGAGTATGAATGACATATGGCTCTACTCTTCTAGGCATATCTTCAAAGCTATAGTGACAAACCTAGGGTTAGATCTGACGCTCACTGTACCGTGCATAACAGAATCTACTGGACTATTTTAAGTTTATCGCTACTCACATTGCTAAGAAGCAGATAAAATATTTGGCGTAGATGCATGCACATATCTCCCGTCATCTTGTTACTAAGCCAATATAACATTGGCGGTTTGAAAGTTTTTAAAGACGATACTTGGTTAATCATCCAAGCATGCTTATCGTTAATCTTGGTGCCATGCTGCAGGTATGTAATTTTTAGTAACATGTTTTTTTTTTCTTCCGTCGAAAGTAGATTTTGGTTAAATATGATATATACCCTTATGATCATTATGTTTTATTCTGTGGGAAATGTATGATTGAAACATCCATATTTGGAGTTTGTTTTATTCCGTGTCTAGAATAGGTGTTAGCACTACTTCGTAGTTACTCATCATCAGAGATTGCACATGAAGCGACTACAGCTAGACTGACACTGAACAGGTACGTCGGTTTGCACCTCTTCACTAAAAAATTTAAGCCCTTAATATTTTACAAAATGTCAGATAGGAAGTGATGTGTTTTGGAGAAAATAGGTTTATGTTTGAACAAGATTTTGTTCTGTTCGAATAGACTTTTTGCCTGTTCGAACGGGTTACTCAGAACTTTGTTTCTTTGAATAGGATCTTAGTTCTGTTCGAATAATATTCTCTGTTCGAACAGACTATTTTTCTGTTTGAACAGACTTTGAGTTTTTAGTTTTCTAATAAAAGACATCATTTATTATTTTACTTTTTAACTCTCCTATTTTTTTAGGGCTTGAGATTTTAGATAGAAGAGAGATTTCAACGAGCGATTCAATGCAAAGTAAAACTCAAATTGAATTAATCGAAGAATTTAAAAACCTAATCATTGATTTTCAAAGCTTGTGAGTTTCAAGCTTGGATGCTTTGACGGGAGATTGAAGCAAGGCGTTGCAAGAACGAAGAATCAATTGCAAAGAGCTTGATAAGAAGAGAGGTAACCACGGGATATGTTTATCGAGTCTGTAAGTAATTGAACTCTTGTAATTTCGTTTCAATATTGGATTGTTTAGCTGCTCGGCAATTAGCAGCGACTTGTGGGTTTTTCTCCTAAGAAAGGTTTCCCACAGGGTTAAAATTGCTTATTCTTATACTTAATTTACCTTTGCTTGTTGTCACTAGAATATTGGACCAACTTGACTCAGGCTAGGGTTAGACCATTAATTTAAGATTTTTTGGACCTATTAATTTTGACCTAAATTAATCAAAATCGGTTGGTCTCAAGTGATTATTTATTTAATTGTTATCAAAGCCATCAGGCTTTGAGGATTAACAATCTGAGCATGGATCCTGACTTGATTACTTGAGAATAATAGATTCAGAGAAGTTTGGAGGTCCTGTTAATCATCCTACACTCTTTGATGACAAAGATTATCCATACTGGAAAGTCCGAATGGTTGCATTCTTACAATCAATCGGGGAAGATGTATGAATTGCCATTGAGGATGGATGGAAACAACCTACCGTGATGCAAGGTACACCAGGTAATGTTATAGAGGTCCTTAAACCAAGAAACCAATGGTCAAAGGAAGAAAAAAATGTTACCGGTTATAACTCTAATTGCCGCAATGCTATCTTTATGGCTGTGAGTCAAAGTGAGTTTTGACATATTTCTGCCTGTACCACTTCAAAAGAAGTTTGGGACATTCTAGTTCAAACTCATGAAAGCGATAATACAGTTAAAGAAAGTAAGCTCCAAATGCTTACTTCGAATTAGAGAATATTTGAAGGAGTGAAAATGAATCTCTTGATAAATTATATGTGAGACTAAGTGATATTTCAAATACTAGTGCCGCAATAGGAGCACCTTATTCCGATGTCCAAATTATTTGCAAAGTTTTAAGATCTCTTCCTAAGAGCTTTAGATCCAGACGTGATGTTATCGAGGAAGCTCAGGATCTTAAGAAAATGAGACCAGATACATTAGCTAGAAAGTTACAAACTTTTAAACTCGAGATGAAAATGGAAAACCTTGAGAAAAATAAGAGTGTTGCTTTTAAATCTTTATCTTACTCTTCTTTTTCTAAGGGTACCAAAGAGGTTGATCACTCATAAATCTCAGATGATGATGAAGGTTCAGATATAGATTCATCAATTGCTCTTATTATTAACCAACAATTTTAAATAATCTTGAAAAAACATCAATTTCAAAAACAAGGGCCACTACAAGAAAAAATACTTATAATAGCGTTGGAAAACCGCTATAAAAAAATACGATAGCATTTTTCATCCGCTCTATTCTCCCATGCTATCCTTTTTACAATAACATTTTTTTGAACGCTATTAAATAATAACATTTGAGAAACGATATCAATTTATTTTAAATGGCGGTTAGAGAGCGCCATAGTTGACTTTCTATAATGTTTTTTTATGCTATCTATTATCTTTTCCATAGCATTTGTCTAATGCTATCTATTGTCTTTTCCATAGCATTTGTCTAATGCAATATATTATCTTTTCCATAGTATTTCTCTAATACTATCTATTGTCTTTTCCATAGCATTTGCCTAATGCTATCTATTGTCTTTTCCATAACATTTGTCTAATACTATTTATTATCAGTACCATAGTATTTGTCTAATGCTATTTATTATCTGTAACATAACATCTTCAAATGTTATTATTTATTCAACAAATTAGTAGTAGAAAACAATTACAATGTTCAATAAACGCTATCATTAACACTTTTTAAATTATAAAAATGAAATTAACATTTCATTAAATAAATAAAAAGTCACAACTTTACTTCAAAAAGGACTCTGATACAATAAAAGTTGATCTTACAATCATCATATTCAGGTTTTTAACAAAAAAAAATAAAGATAAAAACAAATCCCTTCTTATCTATGTACAATGGCCAAAACACTGTAGGAAGTCATTTTCAACTGCGACTCCATCATAAACTGCATAAAAGATACCAAAAAGAGTGTAAACAAATTAAATTATAAATACTAAAGCAATCATACCATATCTAATCCGAAAATGAACATTAATCATGAATCTTACTTTAATTTTTCCTATATAAATATCAGCTATAGGTATACTAATGTATAAGAATTGGATTATATAAGGATGTAGTAATATATTCGTTATTAGCTAAATCGGGTCTAACTTCTGATGATTTTGGTTCAAGTTCAATCCCATATACTCGTATGCTTTCGAATAAAATCAAATTTCAAAAAACAAAATGTTTATAAAATAAGTAGTTCATTATTATAGAACACATACATGGTAAATTTGTTAATGGATCATTTACATATTCAATGATCTTAAATTCAAATTAGGGTAACTCCACTGAAATGGGCACTAATGTGTTATACTTGGCCCCATATTTAGAGAAGCTAGCTTCATTGATAAGTTATTATGCTATGCTTGTAGGAAGATCTCTGAGGTTTCCGTTCCAATTTACCAAGTCACTGGAACTTCCAACTTTCTATAAGAATTGAAGGAAATGGAAGAAGAAAAATAACACTGAAATTAGTAAACTAGTATAGTACATGGAAATGCTAATTGTTTACATATAAAGAACGAAATTTTATTTGTTGGACAATAGCCCTAATGGAATATATGATCTACTTTTTACTTTCGTACACTATAATTCACAGTCTTTGAAAGAAGATGAGTTTTAATTGTATGATACGATGCAAAGTCATAAAATCCCAAAATATAACCTTTATAAAAGAGAAAAAATAGGAATGACAGGCAGCCGGCATTCGAAACCTGATAAATAACCAAGTATTGTTAATAATACACCTATCTCAAGCTCAAGTAAACGTAAAATTAGTACAAGAACTCGAACCTTACTTATAATCGTTGCAGGTAATTGATGCTCATCACCTATGAGAATAGCGTGTTGGATTCCAAGGAGTTAATAAAGGATTAGGGTTTCACATTCTTTAAGCTGAGCCGCTTCATCAATGACCAACAACCCAAATGGAATAATTCCTTTTAAATGTTCTTTAAGCTGAGCCTCTTCTTCACATAACTGGTGGAAATATCTTGCAATTACTAACACATATTATAAATTACATATGCTCACACTAATATGATTAAGCAAACATTGTTAAGATCGTAACAGGCTAACAACCTTTACTCAGTAATTGCAATATGAGAAGATGAATAAAAGTTCACTGTAACTTACTATTTCCAGGTGGGGGGAAGCTCCTTGGTCCTCTTGTAGTAACGAGCAAGGCGATGAATCCTGCTTTCAACCAAAATCAACCTCAACTTAGAATCCTTATCCTTCTTATTCCTCTCTAAATGTTTCCTAATCGCAACAGCCTTCTTAATCAGATGATACAAATCCTCAAGAATCTCAGGTGCAAGCCCTACCAATCACAATACATACCCAACATTTCTAAACACCCATCATCATACAAGCACAAACACAACAAAACCCATCCAATCTAATCAACAAAACAAGGCAAAAACGCACCATGGGATGATCAACTCCTCGCTTATAGCAGTGGAAAAACTGAACGGTTTCAATTTTATCCCCAATTTTTATCTGCCAAAATGAAATAGTATTATATATTATATTCACACTTGATTGGGATTTAGTGGAAGGAGAGGATTCCTTTGCTTCAATCCAGGTGGCAGAGGTCGAAGCTAACAGCTATAACATCAGCATTCTCAAGGGTGTAAAGAAAGCATCTTCATATCTTATCTATAATAGAGTTGAAGAAAACTGCAGACTAGCCGTCCAGATTGCCCCGAAAATGGATGGAAAAGGCATTCTCAGATCCGAAAATGGATGGGGGAGAAAGATGGCCTTTCTGATGCATGTCTTTCATGGATGTTAGAAGCTCATTGATGCAACAATAAATTACATAAGGATGTTCAGAGCATGCTAAATTTGAAGCAAAAGGAAGCATCAGAACATCTGCCTTCCTGATTGTTCAAAGTGCCCAGAAAATGGATGAAAAAGACATTTTTAGTCCATAAAATGAATGAAAAAGACAGTTTCAATTCAGAAAAATGGATGAAAAAGACAGTTTCAGTTCAGAAAATGGTTGGAGTAGAACATAACCTAAAGGATGTTCTATCCTTTCCAAAATGGGGGGCAGAAGGAAGGCAGATGTTCTATCCTTGAACATAATCTAAAGGATGTTGTTGCTGCTATGGTTACAATTTTACAGTCAACTACTTTCTATGCAGAATGTGTTGCTATCATTTAAGGGTTGAAACAAGCTCAGCAAATGGGGATTACTAATGTGTGGGTTACTTCAGATTCTAAAGTTGCAGTTAAAGCTTTTAATGGGAATAAAATACCCTGGCAATTGTCTCCAACTTGGCAGCAACTGAAGTAAGTTTTTTACTATACTAAGAATCTCACCTGTGTGGAGGGAGATCAACTTCCCTACTGACTGTGCAACTCAGAGAGGGTGCAGGCACCTAGCTGATGTCTATGAGTTATACTGGGGAAGACCTGCTTTAATGGATAGAAATGAAGCTCCCTAAGGGAGTTTTTAGATTTTTCATTAATTTTTTAGGAGCTGCATATGATTGGAAGGGCATGGGGGGCCAACCTGGCTGGGATGTCGCGCTTCTTCATATGATGCCTCTGCTCCTTTTTTCTAGATTTCATTCTCGTGTAATTCCCTTTATGCTTGTACCTTTATTCTTAAAAATTTATAAATAAAAAAATGTTGCTTACGTTGCAAAAAAAAAAAACATTATATATGATTAACCACAAACATATGGATCCCGTATCAGTGTTACCTTTTGTATATATTGAGGGTTGTTAAGTTCATAGAATGTTGTAAGGCAGTTAGATTTGATATTTTGAAGCGTGGGATCACATCAAGTTTGGTGTTCGTGGTATGGGTAGCGGGGAGAAATCTGAAATTTGCTCTTTGTGGTATAGGTAGCGGGAAAAAAAATAAACATGGTGAAGTTTGGTGTGACTTTTTACTATACTTGTTCAAATATGCAAAAAATAAACATAGACTTCAAATCAAAGGGCTTTGAACAGTAAGGAACATTTTTGTGCTTCCCTTTAGTTCTGACTTTGTAAATCATTCCATGAATCTAAATATTTATGCATGCTTTCTAAAATGGAAATTGGGGGAAGGGGCTCAACTAATCAACTATACTTTGGAATAAATGAAAACAACACTAACTCTAATAAGTTATGGTTAATGCTATATCTTACATACCAAAAAATCCCCGTCAAAGATAAGAGTTACGTAAATTACAATGCAATTCAGCCAAGTTTACCTTTAACAACCACTTGTTCTTTGTCTTCCAAAGTTCATACATAGGCAATATCTTTATTGGTGTGACACGGTCCATCAAGCTCAATTGCCGCCTACAAGAACTGCAGGAACTTAGCATAATACGTATTGATATCTTTAGATATAACTTGATGATACAACCAACAGAGTTATATAAAGTTTAAAAGAGTTCCTTTGCAATATCCCCACTCTCTTTATATAGGGTCGTCTCTGTAGGGACTTATCCCTCGATCTCACTCAAAATTGAGCTCACGAAGCTCGATTTACCTCCATCTCAGGCTCACGCATTTTTAACACTTAACACTTCAGTCAACATTCCAACCAGCACCACAAACTACTCAAGAACGTGGATCGAGCTAAACTCGGAAAACGTTATCCAGTCAAAGATACATGTCTCCTACAAACTCGTTAGTTATTCAGTCAACCACCACTAACCATATTATTCAGAAAACGTGCACCAGCACGATGAAGAGTTGTGGGGAAAGCCCATATAAAGGAAAAGTTCTAGAAGAGACAGGGACCAGAAAAATTATTCAAACTTCTTATTACGGGACTAAAAACATTTATATATTTAGAGATCATTTGTAATAAAGATATCCGTTTCAAGCAATAAAGATACTTTTACAAAAATCTTCCATACGAGGTCATAGTTTTTTTTTACCTATTCCGAGATTTTCCACGCTAAAAACACCTGTTTCCATTTCTTACTTTCCATTAGAATATTGTTACAGGTTCATTGGTGTGATAGCTAATTCCTAATAATTTCGAGCTTACGGAATTTGGCCATTACATTTGGCGCCGTCTGTGGGAAAAATTATATTTCCACGATACCCTAAGGTAGTCTTTCACTAGTATTTTCGATTATGGTCTCTTCCAGACGATAGGCCGCAGGAACTCAGCTCGAAATTTATGTGGATCCAGGACAGCTCACCGAGTTACGGGCGAATCTCCACGCCGAGACAGAGAAGCGCGCTGAACTCGAACTTCAGTTGACAAAGGATTGCGAGCTCTGAGAGAAAGAACTCGATGCAGAACGACAAGCTCGTTTGGCAGTGCTCAAACGGCATGAAGATCAGATGATGGCGATGCAGACTGCAGTCGAGGCTCTCCAAAATACTCAGAAGGCTCCTTCAGCCAGGGGTCGCGATCAACTCCAGAGACCTCCCCGTATTTTAGCAAGAGAAAGATTGAGACCTCAGGGAGTCGCCACTAAAGCCATTTTTAGAAATCTGCCACACGGACTGTAGCCCTCTATCCATTTGGGGGGAGAAGTTCAATCAGAAGTCTGCTGAGGTCACCAGTTTTCCATCTGTCAGGAGGAAGACCAACGACCTCTACATCAAGTTCCAGTACGAGATTGCTTGAGTGAAGGTACGGGAACTCATCATCCCCTACCAGCACATTCGGCGATTCAACCAACACGTCACTACGTCACAAAAGAACACATGGACCAACGGATTAATGAGTTAATCGAGGTACAAGTTCTGGGTACTACCAGCGATACCACGAAGTTACAAGGAAGTTCGATTGCCAAAGAACTATTCGATATGGAAATACCAAAAGGTTTCCATACTTCCAAAATTTACAAATACAAAGGTACTGACCCGAAGGAGCATATTCAACAATACCGCGATTCATTGGGGTTGTACTTCAATCTCAACCACATTCTCTGCCGTCTGTTTTCCATAAGAAGGAGCCACTCCGATGGTTCCATTCTCTTCTTAAGGAATCTATCTACACGTTTGATCAGCTGCAGAAATAGTTCATCAAGACATATGCTCACAATAGAGACAAAGAGGAGAACTTTTATTCTCTTATCGGTCTTAAGCAATCACATGGAGAAAAGCTTGAAGACTTCTCAAAGAAATTCCTAGAGCTCGTGAGAAAGGTGGATAACCTCGACCAAAAAACAGTCGTTACCGCTTTCACCAATGCTCTCCGGCTTGAGTGCAAGGCCAAAGAGTACCTCTTCCTTAACAAACCTGTGACATTAGAGGAGATGATCACCAAAGTCAATGGTTACGTTGACTTGGAAATGATGATGTCTAAGCTATAAAAATCTGCTAAATATGTCCTCTCCACCAAAGCCCCACCTGCAGATCAAACCAGCGATCCTAAAGAGGAACAGGGAGATTAGAAACACACCAAGGGGAATACTGGATACCCTCGGAGAAGCGGTCCGCAAAACAAACCCGTCCTCCCAAAGCTGAAAGTCTAAATCTCCACAATTTTTCCACTGCTGTTGAAAGACACGCTCTACCGCGTCTCTCAACCACTGGAGCCCATCGAGAATTGACCATTTTGCCTATATCATAAGGTAAATCATCATACTACTGACTATTGCTATGCTCTACAGCGGTTGCTCGAGCACATTTTCAAGGAGAGACGGATGCTCAAATACATTGTTAACTTGAAGTCATACCATGATGACAACTATAAGAAGCAACTCGAAGTTGTTCAGGTCAGCGATAGAGCTAAGGAAAATCATCTATACTATATGCACCTCAGCAACATGATCAAAATCAACCAGATCACCAATTCCAACCGATCAAAGCGCTAGAGGCTTTCAGAATGTTGTAATCCTACACCTCAAGACAAAGAAGCCAAACTTATTCCCGAGTCGGGCAATCGCCGACTCGGAATCTCCTTCGAGGATTGCGATACTAGCCATGACAAATTTCCACATCATGATGCATTAGTCATAATGCTCAAAATAAAATAGTTTATCATGCACACAATGATGATCGATACTGGAAGTGGTATTAAAATTCTTTTTCAGAGTACGATCGACCAGATGGGTTTGGCCAACCAAGTCATTCAGAGAGACACAAACATTAGTGGGTTTAATGGCTCCAGGGAGGAACGAGTAGGCAAGATTATCTTACCTATTACCAGAGGACCAACCACTATTGACTTCGTTTTCTACGTGATTAATGTCAAATCTCGCTATCTTGTGATTATGGGCCGCTGCAGGATACACAATATGGAAGTAATTGCTTCCACCTATCATCAAGCACTCTGATTCAAACACGACAACGGTATTTATGAGATCAGAGGTAGTCAGAAACTCTCTTGAGCTTGTAAAAATACTGTCTTTTCCATCTTAGATACTTTAGACCGATTAGCCGCATAGCAATTACAGAAAAGTTACACCTCAATGATCAATCACCTACAGAGGAGCCCACAGAATATGTCAACATTGATGGACCTAGCAGAGGTACGTTCATCGGAATCAAGCTGGTTCAGCATGAGAAAGATGCTCTCATTCAGTTCTTGCAACTTAATCAAGATGTTTTTGCACGGTCTTTCGAAGAAATGCCCAGAGTCGATCCGGTCATGGCTTGCCACAAGTTTCAATATCAACGCCACAACGGTCAAACAGAAGAAACGACGACTTTCACCTCGTCTTCGAGAGGAAGTTAACACCGATATCGAGAAATTGATCAAAGTGGGATTCATTCGAGAAGCCAAATATCTAGACTGGATATCCAACATTGTTGCTGTCCCAAAGAAGAATAGAAAAGTTTGCATTTACGTATATTTCACAGATCTGAACAAACATACTCCAAATGACAGTTTCCCTCTTCCCAACATTCGTCAGATCCTCGATTCTACAGCAGGCCATGATCTCTTATCTATGATGGACGCTGCTTCAGGGTATAATCAAATCCCACTTCTGGAAGAAGATCAAGAGAAGACAACATTTATATCGATGATCTCTTGTGCAAAAGCGTACAGTCAGATAATCACATCTCAGATCTCAATACAATATTCAACATCCTTTGATCTTACAAAATCCGTCTCAACCCTGATAAATATCAATTTGGGGTACATTATGGCCACTTTTTAGGCCACCTCATCAGCAAGAAAGGGATTGAGGCCAATCCATATCAAATTCAGACTCTCCTCAACATGCCTTATCTAAAGACAACAAAAGATGTTCAAAAACTCACCGGCAAGATTGCCGCGATCAACCGTTTCGTCTTTAAATCTTCAAACTGTTGCCGTTGGCTATTCCTATTACTCCGCAGATGTACCAAATGTGGAAAGGTTCAGCCAACTGCATAAGTCACATGGATACCAGAATACGAAGTAGCTTTTTAGGATCTCAAAATCTATATGGGGAGGTCTCCCATAATAAGTACCCCAGTAGGTAATGAGGAACTGATAATCTAAATAGCAGTCACATATACTTCTCTCAGCTCAGTTTTCATTCGCCTCGAATGGAAAATAGAAAAATCAGTCTTCTTCATCAGTAAAACACTCACACCAGCGGAAACAAGGTACTCTAAAATTGAGAAACTTCTTCTCACCCTTGTTTACACTTCGCAGAAACTCAAGCACTACTTCCAAGTAGATTCTGTCAAAGTTATGACGATCTACCCACTTCGGGAAGTTCTGTCCAAAAAAGAGAAGTCACGAAGAGTGCAACAATGGTCAGTCAATTTTGGAGAAAATGATATCAAGTTCGAACAGCGTCATTCCGAAAAAGGTTAGGCCGTTGCCGATTTTTCTCATGGATTTTCCAGTGGAGGATCCCCAATGAGGGGAGCACGACCTGGACCTTGTTGAAAACACGCCAGATAATCTAACTCCCAAGCCATTCGACAAATGAGTTGACTGGATCACTATGTCAGGGTGGAGGTTTCTCACAGATGGATCAGCAGAACCCGTAGGGTCAGGGATCGGGATCGTTTTGATTACCCCTTCTAATGACAGAATTGAGAAATCAATTCTCTTAGATTTTGAGGCCTCAAATAATGTCACCTAGTATGAAGCTCTCATTCACGGACTCGACCACGTGCTTGAGCTCGATGTCCCGAACTCTCAGTTTACACAGATTTATTACTCATTGTTCATCATTATTCCGAGCAGTACAAGAAGAATGGAAAGATGATCAAATACTCAACCCTCGTTGCAGATAAGATGAGTAAGTTAGTAAGTTCGTGAAAGCAACTCTCGAATGTCTTTATCGAGGTGAAAACAGATACACCGATTCCTTGGCATATCTAGCCGGGGTCTTGGGTATAGAAGCTCGATATCTCCAGATTGAAATCATTTCAACCCCCAGTATTGATCGCATATCTGCATGCACGATCAACACTGGGGACGATAAAGGGGGAGACGACGATTGGCGAAAACCTGTCTTAGCCTACCTCGGTGTCGACAATAAGTGTAATGGACCACTCCCAGCAGATCCAAACGAACGCCGACAGCTGATTAATAACTTGAAGCGCTACATTACTCAAAATGCTATGCTTTACCGCCTTTCTGTTACAGGGCTTTACCTTAAGTGCCTCTCAAAGTTAAAAGCAGACGAACTGCTTCGCGAATTACTCGAAGGAACTTGTGGCTCCTATGCCGCAGGTAGATCATTAGCGAACTGAGGTATAACTCAAGGGGTATTCTGGCCTGGCATGCGCAAGCAAGCATAAAAGTATTCCCGCAGTTGCGACACCTGCCAGAGACATGGACATATGATACGCGCCCCTTCACTCGAACTCCATGCAGGCAAGGTTTTCTGGCCATTCAAAAGATGGGCGCTTGACCTCGTTGGCGAATTCCTTAACTCTCTAGGTAATCGCCGTCACCTACTCGTAGCTGCCGATTACTTTACAAAATGGGTTGAAGCAATTCCACTATGTCGAACCAGAGAAGAAGAGGCCATCTCTTTTATCTGGAACCACATAATCACTCGGTTCGGGTGCCCTCACCTAATTCATATCGATAATGAGCCCCAATTTGTGGGAGATAAGGTCGTAACTTTCCTAAACCACCACAATATCCTACACTCACCATCAAATCAATACTACCCTCAAGGCAATGGCCAAGCCGAAATCATCAGCAAAACCATCGTAGATGGACTCAAAAAATGGCTTCAGTCACAAAATAATGGAAATTGGGTTCGCGAACTACCTCACGTCCTATGGGCGTATCGAACCACTCCCCGACAATCCACTGGGTGTACCCTATTCCTTCTTGCTTATGGTACTAAGGCTGTCATTCCTTATGAATATTATCATCCAGTTCACGATCTCGAGCTGACTGACGAGGAAAATGAGTTTGAATTGGCTTGCAACCTCAATATGATAGATGAGACCAGGGAACGCGTCATCGCTAACCTAGGTCGATATCATCATATGCTTGCCAGATCATATAATAACCGAGTCAGGAGCCATACTTTCCAAATTAAAGATTTTGTCCTCAGAGAAATTTCTCACCATCGCAAAGAGCCTCATGCTGGAAAATTAGTCGACAATTGGGAGGGCCTATTCATTATCACAGGTCTCTTAGGCCTGGGATCATACTATCTCATGACAGAAGAGGGAGTTCCCATTTTAAATCCTTGGAACACTAGGCGTCTGAAACGGTACTATCGTTAGGCGTCTTACTACTCCACTTCCATTGTCCGCTTTATGTTTTTCAATTCCAAAAGTGAGATTCTCATCTCCATCCATTGTAAATTCTGAACTTATCAATGAAAGTTTTTTTTGAACAATATCATTCCCTTCATGAACATTCATTCACATTCTACAGATTAAAGTATAGATAATGCTAGCTTACAATCAATCTTATCCAAGTTAGATTAAGGATATCACTTGATTTGGCTTCTTTTACTACATCTCTGAGATTATAGTAAGTGTAAAAACTTGTTTCATATCAAAGAATCTACCAAACAAGAGATAAGGCAAAGGTAATACTAGTCATCATCTTTTTCAACTTGTTTGGATCATTTATACCAGCTGGATCAAGGTTATCACTTGGTTTAGCTGACTCTTTACATCTCTGAGATTGTAACAAATGTAAAAACTTGTTTCATATCAAAGTCTCTACCAACAAGGGATAAGGCAAATGTAATTCTAGTTTTCATCTTTTTCAACTTGTTTGGATCATTTATACCGACTGGATCAAAGATATCACTTGGTTTAGCTGACTTTTTACATTTCTGTGATTGCAGCAAGTGTAGAAACTTGTTTCACATCAAAAACTCAACCAGACATAAGATAAGACAAAAGTGATACTAGATTTCATCTCTTTCAATATGTCTGCGACATTTCTATAGTTTAAATCAAGTTTCAACTTGGCTTAACTCAACCCATTTCTGCGATTAAAATGAATGTAAAAAAATTGTTTTATATCAAAGACCCCACCAGACACAAGATAAGGCAATGGTCATAATAACTTTAATCTATCTCAATGTATCTGCGACAAATACTATTTATTTTTAGGTCAAATTCATATTACAAGGGTTTCTTTTTTGTTGATGGAGAGTCAGCAGTGCTTCCCCCTACATCAAGAGGTTGAACTTTCAATTCGTGGGTCACAACAGCTCTACCCAATTCTTTCAATTCAGTAGTTTGAGGGCCCAGTTGGGTCTCCATAACGCCCAGACAGTTCCCTCGATCTATCTTAGCTCCACAAATGTATCCCTTATCCGACAGAGTTTTGAACAATGTATCTCATTCTGACTCAAGTCCTTTTAATTCTTCTACAAAATATGCAACAATCACCTTTAAGAGGTTAGATCGTGACGCATCAGGTGTGACCATTGTTGCAAACCTTGCTCTTCTCGAGGCGTGAATCTAACCTAGCGTACTTATTCTTCTGTTCAGTTATTTCCATTTCGACCTTAGCATGATAGATTACATTTTCTTCCAACATTTTTATATACTTTGCTGATTTAGCAAAGTTCATGGCTTCTAATTCTACTACCCGAGTACGAAGTGTCCCAATTTTTGCGTTCAACTCATCCCTAGCCGACATATCTTTCAATAATTATTCTTTCCTCTTCACCAATGATTCCTTTGCTTTGATCTCCCCTTCCAGAACTTTCTCGCTAATAAGAGCAGCATCCAAGTTATGCTGGCATTCCCTCAAATTCGCATTTCCCTTCTGGACATGCCCCTGGATGCGAGATACGTCACTCTCTAGCTCTCAAATTTGACCTGAGAGACTAACTACATCCCCTCGAACTAAAGGAGACTTAACCTCAGTTCTACTTCCCCCTGAATGCTCTCTAGCCTCGGCTTTCTAGGCACGCGCAATGGCTTGCGCCAATTCGGCCTTAAGTCGTGCAACCCTCACATTTAAATTATTACACCTCCGTTGCATTTCCCGGAATTCCATATCCTTGCCGGGTAGGGCTATTTGCAAATGTTCAGCTGCGGCATCTGAAGCCGATAGATTTTCTCGAGCTACCCTCAGCTCGTTGTCTTTTTCAATGAATTTTCACCTCATTCGCTCCATCTCATTCCTAGATCTCTGGAGATCAGATCGAAATCGTTCCTCCGATTATTCTAACGCCTGAATATGGCATTGAGCCATGTCGGCCTGCTTACCCTTCACAACCAATGTGTCAACTTGACGTTGAAGCTTCTCGGCACGTTCTGTTACCTCCGCTAGCTCTTTTAATCCCTTTTTTATCTTAGCATTTTTCTCTTCGATCTGAAGAGTCAGGTTGGAAACGCCCTGGGTCAAATCCACAAGTCTAAAATACGCTTTTATCTATTGATCTTCTCTACTCTCGTTCGCCTCCTTCATCCTATCAAACTGCTCCACAAATTCCTGATTACATGTGAGTACGTTGTCCTCACGCGAGCAAGATGAATCTAATTTGACCTGGGAAATATAACAAGTTTTAGTACAGTTCGATTCAAGAAAGCCTTTGAATATATACATACTGCATTTCTAAAGAGACTATTTGATTTCTAAACATCTGTTTCCAAATACTTTTAGACTAAAAGTCAGGAGTTCATTCTCAGATGAACGCTTCATTAGTCTTCTTTTTGCGTACAAGGTACATACTTTTGATATACTACTCTATATTAATAGCGCTGGATTTTTACCATGCATCTATATCATATTTTACTTGATAACTTAACGTTGGTATAACATGCAAGTCGAAAGACCTATTCCGATCTAACTTGCAGCTCTGCTTGCGCAGACAGTAAGGCTTTAAAGGTCTCTCTATCCCTGGCAAGTCTAGACTCTAGATCATTTATTCTGAGACTCATCTCTCTAACTGCCTACAAAAGGTTTATAAAACAAAGTCAATCTAAAGAAGTTTCTTCCCCACACACAGTTCAAACTACTTATAAATATTTATACAAACACTCGTGTCTATCCTACCATCTCACTACCACCTTCGAGGAGCTCGACGTCATCCCCTTGATTGTTAGCACCATCTGGCGGGAAACACCATCCAGACAGTCCACGATCCCCACTGCTTTTACTTCCTCCTCATCTTCCTCCTCAACATAGGTGTCTGCCTTAATGGCATCCACCTCCTCCTCAGAATAGCCTTTCAGCATCAAATGACGCCCTAGTCTATCACGCTCCTTAACCACCTCGTCAAGATTGGCCTTAAATTCCAACTGCAGCTGACCAATCGCCACAGCATGAGAAGCCTTCAGCTGCCTGACTTCCTTCAAAGCATCAGTCCTGGATCGAGCTAATTCCTTTTCCAGCTCGACATTTATCTTCTTCAGCTCACTTTTTTCTTCCTCTATACCGAGCCATATCCCCTTAATAAGACGAGTAGCCTACAAAAATTACATCGATCTCAGCGATTAGCTCGAAGCGCATTAAGCAATTCTTTCTGATAATATAAACTTACCATCTTGCTCGCATCTTTCTCTCTGTAGCGAACTGCCAACCTGGCCCTTTCTTTGACCTCTTTGAGGTCGTCCACCATAGCAGATCACCCCTCGATGACCTTCTCTCCTGACTCCCCCGAGGGTTCGACCCTCCTCCTCTTATCTTTTGTGACCTCACCACTTCTAGTGGTACCAGAGGCCGGCAGAGCCTTTAGCATCCGCTTCTTCAGATATTTTAGAGTTATTTTACTCGGCTTGACAGGATTTGGCTAAGCCGAACTGTCAGTTCCAGGAGTCTTGGAAAAATTAGTTTGAGCCTTCTCACCACTTACTTGCCTTTTTTCTTCATCAACCCCCGCCATCGACCCGGTAGACTAAGCTTTTCGAACCTTGTTCAACCTACTATCAACCCTCTTCTTTCTGCTCAGGCCGAGTCTCTCCAACACAAGTTCGAGTTTAGTCTCCTCTTCCGCAACTTCATCCAATAAATATTCCTTCCTCTCCACTTTTGACTTCACACCTGCAATAAACAACATTTTACTATAAACTACAGTTGTCAGCGAAACGTAACAAAAATTCTATCTATGCATGTTTATATTTAATTTGCTTTACAATTCTAAACCGAAGGTCCAAAGGTTCTTCATCATCTCTTTGAAGACAATTACCCTTCATCCATATAATGCTGTCATTCCAGGTTCGACCTGCTGAATTCAGATCGAAGAAGCGACGCTGAGTTGCGCTCGCACATAAATATGACCCCCCACTAGCCTTAAAATTCTTGACCCCATAAAACTGTAAAACATCCTCTGGGGTTATCCTCCTTACTTTTCCATCCTTTTCCCATTTTTTATTCAGATGGTCATACACGGTTATTACCTCCCATATATTCCCTTTTAATTGAACAGGACATGCCCCAATTGCATTCATAATCCCTTTCGCCAAACTGGTGAGGGGAAGGCTCAACCCATGCTCTAATTGAGATAGGTAACACAAAAACCCTCCGAGAGGTCACTCCGGACATCCCCATCAAAATATTCTAGCGAGATCGATTCATCTATACCCCTATCTCGTTTTTCCACTTCCAAATCAGCCAACAGGTAAAAATACTCTTCCCCCACCGCTACCGTACAACCCCTAAACTGCATACCGGCAAACTCTACATATTTTCCCCACTACCCTCCTACAGCTGCCTTGGCTTTACAAAACTCTCTAAAAGCATCAAAACCAGGAGGATAAGATACCAATTGACCAAGGAAACCTAAGAATGTTTCCAATCCTACTTCCCTTTCTTAATCAGACTCATTCATCCGGCCAGAGGTCGATACCTCATTAACAGACGAACTACCCATCTTAAAATAATTTCTACATACACGTTTTTGACCTATACAGATGCCTCTCACGCTCGACCTACATACAGGTTAAGGTATTTATCATTCTTCCATCTATGTATATATATATATATATATTCAACATATATCTTTGATCAATCATTTACATATAACATATATCTTTAACATATATATATATATATATATACGACAACATATATTGCATACATATCTACTAACCTTCAGTATCCGAATGAGAATCGGCAGTTGAATCAAGCTTTCCCCTCACAACGCTGCTGTATAGCCACTTATGAATTCTAAAATCTTTTTCCCTCTACAACCGTTTATCACCTTCGGATAACTCTTTATCAAATTCCCTAATATTTTGTCTCTCTCTCTGAGTGCTCTCCAAATTTTTTGAAGTTGTAAAATGTTTGATATGAGACGAAGAAGCACTATTTATCCTTTCTCTCTTATGCGGCTGACATTTATTGCTCCTCGCACGAACCGTCCTCAATTCCAAAACTGAGGCATCCTTTCTATTCTCCATGTCAGACGCCCTGCACCTTTTCAATAAAACTACATTTCCATCATTACAACTCCCCTCATTTTTTAACATATTTTTTCTGCCTATTTCCATATCTTTTCCTGTCCTTCCCACACTCATAATGTCTCACTCTGTACGATGTTAGAGATCTATTTCCTTTTGCATACAAAACAAAACTAGAAGCTTCTGCAATTTCATATTTTTGTTTCTCTGTCCTTGTTTATCATACTTATAGTGATTGACGCCATTTTCTCAACTGTGCAAATGTTCAAAATTATTCAAAATATTTGCTAAAATAGTCTCAAAGCAGATTTGCCCCTATAAAGGATCCTATTGACTAAAATATTTGCTAAAACAATTATATTATTCATAAGAAACACTTTACATAACATTCATCACAGCCTTAGTAACCAAAACAAACATTATCCAATCACATTATTTGTCGGTCCTCAGATCTTTAAATTCGATCTCAACTTCAGCAATCAAACCAACCAACTTCTCTCGATCAACCAAATCCCTCACCAATACACGAAAATACACCTCTTTGAAATAACGAAAATACTTCAACCCTCTACTCCTTACATCTAACCTTCGAGCTCACATTCCCTCCCCAATAGCTCAGCATCATAACCAAACGAACCATAGATCCTCTCACGTACTACAACAATATTTATAGACAATCGTCCTTCCACGGCAAGAAAAATCCTCTGAGATCAAACCGTACCATCCTAATCTCTCCTCCATTTTCTTTCATCCTACCCATATTTATACGTTTCTCAAGCACTTTCCCCTCAAATACGTGATTTTTACCTTGTATCTCGTAACAGAAAACCCAAAATATTAGAATAAAATTATTTGAACTTATCCCCTCAATAGTACATACATTAGTTACTATACTCGGCCTTACGCTACCACGAGTAGTATCCCTATCGACCTGTAACAGCTTGAATTTTTGCGATTACATATTTTCTACAATTTCTCCCCCTCAACTATTAAAAACATAAATCATTTTTACATCAAAACGACATTGTCAGCACGTTCTCATCTCAGTTCGAGCAGCATTACAACATTGCTTCATCACTTAACACAATTCAGTTTGATTCCAATTTTTTTTATCGTTATACAGTTTATTGAATATCAACTTTTATTCATGTCAAATATATTACATATGATTTACAAATAACAAGTTTTTACCACATCAACCTCAGGAATAAAACAGATAACCGTCCAACACCAAACTCTAGGTACTTTACAGATAACTAGTTTTCCCTGCTTGTTAAAAGCCACAGGTCATCCAGGCACGCCGAGGCATCATGTCTTCCAGTTCTTCTTGATTCAGTGATTTTTCACCCTGATGCAAAGAAGATATTGGACACAACAAAAAGTTTCCCTTACATGAGTTTGGTCGAAGCCCAGTCGAACTTCAAATGGAAACTATACGAGCAGTAAACTCAGTGCTGGCCTCCACAAAACAAGATGAAGGTCTTCTGAGCACAAAAACACGATGGAAATACATCAACAGACTTTCCCTTCCAGTCCTCCTCCTCCACTGCCATCACCACCTCTTTTATAACCACCACCACCGAAAAGTTAGTAGATATGAAGAGGGCCCAACCTTATAATCTATGGTGGCACAAGAAATCCGCATATCTGCCCCACAGATACACTTATCCCTGCATATGAAGCCCTAACCCTATCTTCCGCAATAGTACGGAGACAGGCCTAACGTTCCTCACCTGTCAAGACGAAGACATGAAATCTTCACTTATAGTAAAAATCGTCCTCAGCTTCAACCGCTTCCTTTCTCGACAAGCCTTGGTACGTTGGAGGAATAGGGGCGGGTATCACCATTTCCAAAGAATGGTTACCAAAGTATTTCAACTTCAACCTCTGCATTTCAGACGCAATCCTCTCTTCAAGAACCATCCTTCGAGTTTTCACCATCTCAGAAAAAGTTACGCATACAGGAATTATTTCAAAGATTTGCTATAAGTACTCTTTATATAACCCTGTATTTAATGCACAGGTACATTTTCCCAAGCGTCTTCATTCATTACGGACGTGGCTATTCAAACGCAATCGTCATATACATCCGCATCATCATTTAATACCCATCACTTACCAATATCACGTAACTTCAATCCAGTCAAGCGCCATCATTACTCTATTTCAAATTTTAAACTTTTAACACATTCTTTCTCAACCAAAGTCACTCGTGATTTTGGTTGTGAGGGGGAAATTTTAGGGACTTATCACTCGATCTCACTCAAAATCGAGCTCGCGAAGCTCGATTTAACTCCATCTTAGGCTCACACATTTTTAACAGTTAACACTCCAGTCAACATTCCAACCAGCCCCACGAACTACTCAAGAACGTAGATCGAGCTAAACTCGAAAAACATTATCCAGTCAAAGAAACCTGTCTCCCATGAACTCGTTAGTTATTCAGTCAACCACCACTAACCATATTATTTGGAAAACGTGCACCAGTACGATGAAGAGCTGTGGGGAAAGCCTATTTAAAAGAAAAGATCCATAAGAGACAGGGACCCAAAAAATTACTCAAACTTCTTATTTACGAGACTAAAAGCATTTATTTATTTAGAGATCACTTGTAATAAAGATATCCACTTCAAACAATAAAGATACTTTTACAAAAATTCTCTATACGAGGTCGTGGTTTTATTTACCTATTCAGAGGTTTTCCATGCTAAAAACACCTATTTCCATTTCTTACTTTCTATTAAAATATTGTTACAGGTTCATTGGCGTGATAGCTAATTCCTAATCATTTCGAGCTTATAAAATTTGGCCATTACAGTCTCGCAATCCCGTATTATGTTTTTGAATGTTTATTATACCCCCTGCACTTATAAATGAAAGGGATACTATAACTAAAACCCAAAACAGCAACTTGTATCTAAAATATAGCACATTGTATAGGTAAGTGAACATACCCAATACTTGTCACGGTTCTTCACTTGATATTCCTCCTTGCGTGTTCCCTTTAACAACACACTCAACATACCACATGTTTCCTTCCAACTATGGTTTTGCATCAGCTTATCTAGAAAATATCTCAGTCTGGCACGATTCTGTGTTCTCATATTGTAAGAACGACGAGTTCCGTGAACTCGTACTCTATTAGAAGGTTTCTTCACTTCAGGATTACACCCATCTTCAACCACACATTTAATCGTTTCTTCTTCCATCTCAACTTTAATAATAGCTTCTTCGGATCCCATTGTGCCCCTTCTTCCAAAAATCAAACTTTGGTTTGGTTCCTAAAAGGGGTTATGCTAATAGTCCTCCTAAAACTATTAGCTCAAGAACTCAATGATGATTCTCAGTCAAAAGTACCTAATAACTCGCACTATAAATTAAATATCGAATCATTACAACATCTTATTACAGATTCTAAGTTGACCCCTTTGTATGAAATTAACTTTAGATCTTTGGGTTTAGTTTGTGTAGATGTTCAGAGGGGTTTCGAAACATTTGCACATGCGAACGAGAGCGAGTGAGTGAGAGTAAGAGTGAGACTTACTTGTGAGAATTCACCATTATAGTAGAACGCAAGGGGTCTTCACAGAAGAGAAATCTCAGGTGAAATGCAACCTCGAGATTGGGAGATAAAGGTATCTATAGATGCTGAGGTTTTTGAATCCAAGAATTTGAAATTTTATCGAATTCAGATGTAATAAAACCACAATTGAGGGAGAAGCTCTACCAATTTTTAGAGCATTCAAGAAGTGGCTAGAATAAGTAAAGAAGATATGATTGATTTTATAAAAGGCATATAGAAATGGAGCTTGATTTGGGAGAGTTGAGGGAAAGATTTTAGAGAGGGGAGATGAGGGAGAGATGAGAGGAAAAATTGAAGTGTAGTCCATTTGTCGCATTAAAAGTAACCGTGATTTTAGTGGAAAAAATAGGCTACGATAGCATTCATGTAAAATATGTTATAAATGTTAATTTTTAATAGCATTCAATATATATGCTATAAAATTTGTGCTATCGACCTCATGATCGGGTCAAATCTTATAATTGGCTGACCAACAATGGCACTGACCTAACTCAAGTTGAATGTTATAAGTGTAGTGGCTTATTCCGCATTTCGGACTCATGCTTCATCTTCGACCATTATATGACCACACGACCTTAACAATATAACACGTGATACTATTGAAGACATATTACAGTTACAAAGTTCTAGTTATAACTTTCGACCTTTACATCAACAGTTCGAGTTAAGGAAATGCATAATCATCAATGAAGCTGTTACAAAATAGCAAAGATTTGAACGTTACACAATCAAACCAAAGATTATAAAATATATATTGTAACGTTCATCATTAAGAATAATAATGGTCGTCAAGTGGTAATATTATAAAACCTATAAATAGGACCAGAGAATCCAAGATGAGACGACGGAGGATAAAGGAATGCTCACTTAAAATCTATACAAAAATAATTAGAGCTTCTCTTATAATACCTAGTAACTATTAATAAACTATTCTCTTTATAAATCTTCAAGAGAGGTTGTAGTTTTTTTACCTATTCAAAGGTTTTCCACACTACTGTGTGTTATTATTCTTCCAAAATTCATCTAGAAGCTCTGAATATCCTTGGTGTAAAGGTTAAGTTCGGATCACGAAATTAGGCTATTATATTTGGCACCGTCAGTGAGAATGAAGTTCTTAAACTCATTGTCTCAGAAAATAACTAATTTTTTCTATATGAGATGACAGTTCCAAACCAGAGTACGTTAATTTCTCCAGAAGAAGGAAATGCCATACTAGCAGAGTTATGTACGAATCTCAACTCTACAATCGAAAGGCAAGCCGATCAGGAACAACAACTATTGAAGGATTTGTAAAGTCAATAGGTCGCAACCCAGAAGAATAAAGACGTGATGCCAGTTATATTACGGGTTTCCTTTCTCGACAGGATAGGACCTCATACGAACAGTTTGGGAGGTGAAGTTTGATCTAAGCATAAGCAACATGGGGGCGAGCCTGCTCTGAAACAGGAAGTCCGCTAAGAAGTTGATGGCAGTCTCACTAGAGTCATGCAAGAAGAGCCACCATGAGGAAAAGTTTAATTTTTGGCTCTCGAACGACTCAGTGAAGGAAGTGGCGACCATATTCCTCGTGAAGGACGAGTCTCGCGACCAACCACCACAGCTCGTTAGTATGTAACTTAGGAACATATTGACAAACGTATCAAAGAATTGCTTGATGCTCAAATTCAGACCACTAAAAGAATCCATAACAGATTACAGATTAGCCCGATTGCACATGAGCTTCTGGATGGAAAAGTTCACATTGCTTTCCACACTCCAAAAATCTAAAAATACAAGTGTAGTGGCGGGTTTTCCAGAAGGAGAATCTTCACCAATACCTATTCGTAAATAGAGTACAATAAAGCCAGATAAAATAAGATTTTACGTGGAAAACTCGGTAAAGGCTTTGAAAAACCATGACCTTGAAGAGGATTTTTATGTAAAATCCAGTAAGATGCCAGTTATTATTCATTTTGAGTAATATTGGATTTAGGAAGTAAGAATAGTAAGAGATTGCGGTCCTATAGAATCTATTATTTACTTGTATTTATAGTTATACATGCTATTTTACAAAAAGAAAGAAATAGTCTCCTATTCCGGGGGAGTGGGCAAACTTTGCAGATCTCTAGCAGTTCTCTCTTGACCAGGCTTTAACGGCTATTTTTGACAAGTCGAGGACTTATAGTAACTTCTAGAATAATGGCCTTCGATCAAGTACAGCTGCCTTCGACTATACTCTGTTGGCTTACTCTTGTCGAATCTGGGGAATATACTACAACAATCGCCCCATTCTCGACAGAAGCACTTGTTGTTGTGTCGGGAAGAAGTTAGAAGCTGAAGAGGTTGTCGAATAAGATGATGAGTCGTTTGCGTTATTTCTGAGGTCAAATGAACTGTATTTGGTTAAGTCATTCCCGATGCACAATTAATACAGTACAGGGAATCTGACAAAGTTATATTGGGTGTAAATAGGGGTTATTGAGAGTGGAATGGTGGTGGTTTTTTAGAAAGATGTCGCCCCAAGTATGGTCTAATGCGTTATCTGAAGCGGAAGACGGTGAACAGCCTGAGGGGAAATTCTGGCAAATACTGATCGGTAAGAATTCAGTATATGATCGTGTCACGGTGTTCGGTTGGGAAAGAGGTCAAGGGAGAGAAGATGCATATCTGCTGGAAGCAATTATGTCATCATGCGGTGTTGAAGGTAAATGAGTATTTCAGTTTGGTGGAGAAAGGTTAACTGTCTGTGCTGACGATGAAGATTTAAAGCTCAGATGGGCGTCCAGGGATCTTGCCAAACGTGGAAGGCATCTTGTAATTTTTTACTACCTTCATCTGAAGAAGTAGCCTTTTAGAAGTTTAGTGACTTAAAATTCATTGAGGTTCTTATCACTGGAAAAAGGCTTTGATGAATGATTCTGGTGAAAAGAAAATACAGAGTAATCAGTTCCTGTAACTCGAATGTAAAAATAGATGTAGTTTGATGTAATATAATCGAATAATGCAGTCCTAGATGTTATATGTAACAAAATTGAAGGAGGAAGTTTGTCGAATATGAATTATAACTTGATGCATAATAATAAATAAAGTTAATATCTTCGATATACTATTCATGTGTATTTTGATTATCAATTGTAGTTTTTTTTTTGAAATAATCGAAGGTAAGATGTCGAACGTGCATGCACATAAAATGTTGATGGGTTGGCATAACATCTTGAATGTAATTGACTGAGTGGGTCCCAGAACGGATTTTGAGGTTGAATGATTTGACTTTGAAATTGTAGAGTTCCAAGGCAGAGTAAATGCAGGTGAGTTGAACCATGACTGAAGGGGGTATAAATAAGTCTTATTACTACAAATGTGAGGCATTCATGCAAGATGGTGAAGATGAGATCTCAGGCCCGTGATAGTATATTCAGACGTATTCAAGCGATGTACTGGGTGCTGTACACTAGATATTTTGGATCGCAGAACTATGATATGCATATGGAAGATCCAAAAGAGCCTGATTATGAAGGGATGAGCGAGGTAGAAGTGAAGGAGGTACAGGAGGACTTTGAATTTTGTGTCAAATTGCAGTTTTGGCGTCTTCCTAAATGAAGTAGTAGTATGTGGACTCGAGCAAAATTGTTAGTGAAGAGAGAAGATGAAGCTGCTGCTAGGGGTTTATGAAGTTGTAATGTTTAGTAGGACTATGTCGTTTGTAAGGATTTGTTATGGTCAATGAAATAGAATGAAAATAGTTGTGTAAGATGTTTTGTCGATGGAAGTAATTTGTTGTTTTATTTGTCGAATGGATAATGTACTTGTTGAAATTTGGTAATAGAAGAAAAAAAAACTTTAAGCAAGTTTTTGGTAAAATGCCGAATTTAATGATATTGTAGATGTTGTCGAACATGAACCCAAAAATATAGAAATGTGTAGGTAAAGTAGAAGTAGGCGAACTACCAAGAATAATGATTATGGCCAGATGTGTTCCTTTAGGTGGGAGTATAAAATATAAAGAAGGTGATGTTAATCGTCTTTGTGACAATATAGGTTGTACTTTATTTCACATGAATGTAGTCGAAGAAGTTCTTCAAGATATGGAAGGATTTGAGTGGGAGTGTAAGCGTTTGTTGGCTCTGAGAAGGCAAGTATCTGCGAGACTGGGAAGAGAAGTAGAAGGTGTTACGTTCGAGGATTTGAACGGTCTCGAAGAGGTACGATGAACAGTCACGTGGGGTCTATAAATACATCTGAAGTGGGCGACTGTTCACACTTTGCAAACACTTTTTTTTTCTTTAGCAATTCGAGGCGCCTACAAATCCAACGACGAATAATAGCAATTCATACTTTTCGAATTGCTATTGCTCGTCATTAGATTGGTTATCTACGATTGCGAAGGAGGAGATTAGCGTGCTGATTGAAAGAGCCAAGCGAGCAAAGGAGAGGGATACAGAAGTAGCACATAAACAAGGTTAGTGATTCTGGCTTTAATGTTTGTTTGTTGTGATTATTTAAGTTTAAAATGAATATAATTAAGTAAAATGAATGTTGTTGTATGTTAAATTGAATCGAAAGTGAATGATTGGTAAAATAATAGTGTTAGGGTTTTATAGAAGAGTGTTAAGAAATTCTAGTTGGGGTGTGATGCATTAGGTGTCAAGGTGGAAGAAATGGAGTCGTAGGGGTTTTATGGATGGTTCTGGTGTGGTTGGTGCGAGAAATAGGTGGAGATGAGTGGAGATGGTGATTGGTTGGTGGCGCTGGGGTTACGACGCGATTGTAGCGATGAGAGTAGATGTTGTTTTGATACTTCGAGATTGTCAGGGACGTTATTGTTGTTGGGATTTGGCCAGATTTTATGTTGGAGAAGGGGAATTGTTAATATTTTGAATGATGGTATTTTTGGTAGGAAACAGGTGAAGTGTATTTAAGAAGCTGTTGAGTTTCTTGTAATTCAACAAAAAGTAAACTAGAGTAACAAGTTATCGAAATGATTTATTAAAAATAGAAAAGCATCGAGAACTGAGCAGATGTGTCACTGTAATGAAAGATACCAATATGAGTCAAATGATATGAACTATATCGAGAACTGTGGTAATAAGTATAAATGTAAATAATAGTAACATAAATTAAAGCGAATGATGTGCTGAAAAGTTATCTCGACAATGATATCTGTATGAATATATGAACTTATAAACATATATATGTATCACATATGATCGATTCTAGCTGTGTAAAAATTATGAAATCTGCTGTACAGGTTCGATTTAAAATAGCTGAACCAATTCAAAATGATGAAAAATATATATACGGGAGTCTGGAAGATATAACGCCTCTGATGATTAATGTGAGGACTTGTGTACAGCAATTGGGATGGAGTTATAGGGTAAGATTGAGTAGTACAGATTTAGGTAGCGTAGAGCAGTTTAAGGTGACACCTAGTATTATCGAACAGGCTGAGGAGGACGATATGGAAATAGATGTAGATCACGAGCCTCAAGCGAGCGATCAAGAAGGTAGTGGGGATGGGGAAGAAGATGTGGAGGAAGGCGAGGAGGCATGTTACAGAGAGGGTCCAGAAGCCAAAGAGATACTAAGCTTCAAGAAAAAGTATGGTATTTCTGGGGATATAAGGTTAAAGGAGTACAAGTATGAAATGATCGACCATGAAATACCTTTGAATGGTATTCTGGTGCATCGAGAACAAATAAAAAAGGGGTTGAAGCTTCCCCTCAGAGCGAACCAAAAGAAATTAATGAACTTCTTTGATATGGCACCGGGGTAGTTCAATCCGAATGTGTATGACCTGTTCAGGGTTTGTAGGGCAATAAATGGCCGACTTAAGACCAGGGGGGGGGGAGTTAATAACTATTGATGATTTATGTGTATACTACATACTCAAGATGAACCCGCAGAAGCTAGGTTACCGGTATTTGGCGAGGTTCTTGGAAAGACCATTGTTTTATGATATGGTGTCAACTGGGGGGCGATACACTGATGAGCACTTACTGGTCTCTGGAAATTACGAGTTCGATAAAAAAGATCCCAGGGAACCCTTAAAGAGAAAAATATTTTATTTAGGTTTGTGGTTAGGTAAATGTAATTCTCGATGTTTGAATTGTGTGAATGAGATGTAAGTGTTTCTAACTTGTTTATGCTGTTTGCAGGGTTGAAAGAGGTCGACAAGAGGTTAAAAGTAAAGGAAGAGTTATGCAAGGTGAGGAGAGATTTCTTTGGTAGGATTGATAACCTGGCTATCGATCAAGATCTTGTGAACACTCTATTCCAGGAGGTTAGTTTAAAGAGGTCAAGGGTAAAAGGGTCGAAAGTGCCTGTTATCAACAGAAAAATGTCGGCGAGGAATAAAAAAGCCGTAGATTCTAGCTCACCTCTTGAAAATTGCTCCCTGGTTAGGTACAACACTGATACTGTGATCGATGCTATGCTGGGAGAGTCTCTGGGAAGAAAAAAGAAAAGGGCGGCGAGTTTTGATATTCCTCCATTGCTTCCTCATAAAAGGAAAACTTGAGAATCGACAACGGATGAAGTGGTTGGTACTGTGAGTTCAGTAGTTGTTGTGAATATGCATCCCCAACGGGGTTCTGGGAGTGTGGTCCCGAAGAAGGTCAGTGGCGAGACGTCGAAGAAGAAGTATGTAAAAGAATCTGAGACAGAAGTTTAGAAGACTATGGATGCTTATACGTCTGGGACAGAGGAGCTGAAGATGGAGCTAGACGATTGCATGGTGGGGATTGATAGTTTGAATATATTTTTAGCGAGGGTCAGAGGAATTTGACGAATGTGAGAAATTTAAATGCTTTTCTATGAATGAAAAAATTGGCAGGTCACTCGAATATTCATTATATGACTTTGATATAGATTAAGAAGTTGGTAACTGAGGTTATGGGTCGTGTAGTGGGTAGTGGAGAGCTGGCAAGCCAGATTATTGCCTACAAAAATATAAAAAAATCTTTGATTGCGAAGAAGGCGGATTTGAATACAACTTTGAATAGCTATAAGCTCGATGCCAAGAAGGCGAGGGAAGCTACACTGGGTGAAGCGAAGAAAGTGGCAGAGAAAGAGAAAAAAAAGGTTTTGGCATTACAGAAGGCTACCTTTAAAAAAGATATAAGGGATCAAGTTGCCGATGTTCGTAAAGCAATGGAGCAGGAGTAATATGACGCATTGGATGAGTGGATTTTTTTTATAAAGGACTTGTAAAAGCTGGCGGTGTTGTGTTTGTTAATTGTTCAGATGATGATATACCCCAGATTCTGGATGTACGCAAGGCAACCGAAGTTATTAAAGATGATGTGATGGTGGATGCTGATGGTGCTCGTCTTGGTGAGGTAGCTGATGTGCAGGTTCCCGAAGGTACCTTGAATTTGAATAAAGAAATATCTCCCTCTGAAATGTTAAACCTCGTGTAGATTATGTTTGTTTGATAAAGGATGTAAAAATGGCCAGTGCGGGAAAATAATTTATTTGTGAAATAACTATGTGTACTTGTTTTAAAAATAGTTCTAAGTAGCAGATTTGATAAAATGATTTTGATCGAATGTGACTATAGATCGAGCAGATAAGTGAGGAACGCTTGTTTGTGTGATATGTGAAAGATGGCCATAAAAGGGCAAGTAATGAAAATGAGCACCAGATGTATATCCTTAGATGGGTATCTGGATTTAGAATTTGAGAAGAACAAGAGCTCTCTTAGAGGATGTTCGATAAGTGAAGAGCGCGAAGTAGAATATCCTGTAATTGGATATTGTTCGCATAAAGTTTGAATGATAGGCTGTAGGTATACTTGTTAAGCTAAAGCATCGGCATATCGATTTTCCTGTCAGGGCAAGTAAGAAATTGTAGCATGTTTGAATTTCTACATCTTTTCTTCGACCAGAGCTGCGTAATCAACCATTTTTCTCATTGTTTTGAAAGTTTTGTTGTAATGATTAGCCACGAGTAAAGAGTCGATATAGACTGCTAACTCTTCTACTCCGAGAGTAAGTGCGAGGTCAAGACCATGTAAGATTCCTTCATATTCGGTCTAATTGTTAGTGGCATAGAAGTTTAGTTTGATAGCCTTTTTGATTCGATGATTGAAAGACTTGACGAGGACGATGCCAATCCCTGATCTTTATGGTCCTGCTGATCCGTCTGTAAAATGTCACCAGCCAGAGCTTTTGGACCATACGTCTGGTTCTGCTATTGAGTCATCTGTGAAGATTTTTTTGAGTTCTTTCCAATCGGGGTCTTCGACGGGAAAGTCTGCCAAAAAGTCGGCCACTGCTTGTCCCTTGGTTGATATTTGGGGTTCAAAGGAAATGTCGTATTCTCCAAGGAAAACAGACCATTACTGGATTCTTTGAGATTTTTTTTGGAGAGTACGAGTTTGTGGGGGTATTTGGTGATGACTTTGATGGGATGATCTTGAAAATAAGGATGAAGCTTTTGAGAACTGTAGACCAGAGTGAGTAACTATTTTTCTGTTGCCGTGTACCATTTTTCAGCAGGCATAAGTCTCTTGTTGATGAAATAGATTAGTTTTTCTACTCCGCCATCCTCTCGAATAAGGCCGGAACTGATTGAATCTTTGGTTGTAGATAATTACATTGTAAAAGATTCGCCATCAGTTGGAGTACTCATTATAGGAGGACGCCTCAAGTATTATTTAAGATCTTGGAAAGCCATCTCACAGTCAGGAGTCCAAATAACTTCTTTTTGTTGTTGTGTCGAAAAAGGAGTGGGGTTGCCACGAAGATGGAGGTAAAGGATTTTGCATCGATAAGATTACTTTGAAATGAATCTGTGAAGAGCAGCGATTTTGCCTATAAATTTTTGAACATCTTTTTTGGTTTGGGGGATGGCATTGCCATGAGTGCTTTGATTTGTAAGGGATCGATTTTTCTCCCTCTTTTGCCGACCAGATGTCCTAGGAATTTACCAGATGCGACTCTGAATTGACACTTCTCTGGGTTAAGTTTAATTTAGTACTTGCGAAGGATATCAAAAATAGTTTGGAGGTTGCTGGAGTGATCTTCTCGTTTTAAGCTTTTACATATCATATCATCGATATAGACTTCCATAATTGTGCCGAGATGATCTTTGAACATTTTAGTCACAAGTCTTTGGTAAGTAGCGCATGCATTTTATAAACTGAAAAGCATTACCGTGTAATAGTAGAGACCTCTGTCGGTGACGAAGGTTGTTTTTTCTTTATCTTCTTTGGCTAGTGGAATCTGGTTATAGCCAGAGGCTGTATCCATCATAGAAAGAAGTTCATGTCCTACGACTGAGTCAAAAAGTTGTAGAATGAGTGGTAGCGGAAAATTGTCCTTAGGTGTAAATTTGTTGGGTTCTGTGAAGTCAACACAAACTTGGATTTTACCATTTTTCTTTGGCACCGCTACGATATTGGAAGCCCACTTTGGATATTTATCTTCCCGAATAAATCTTACCCAAAGGAGTTTAACGATTTCTTCGTTTACTGCATCGTGGAGTCGGGGTGCTAGATTCCGTCATTTTTGGATGATAGGTTTGCTATTTGGAAGGAGGTTGAGCCAGTGGCAAGCGATTGAGGGGTCGACGCCAGGCATTCCTGGGAAAGTCTAGGCCAAAATGTCGATGTTCTTCTTAAGTAGCTGTATTATGGCCTCTTTTTTGTTGGTTGATAATTTGGAGCCGATGAAGGTTGTGCGCCCTGGGCCGTCGAGTTTAACAGATTTGACTATCTCGGTGTCATGCTATTTAAATGTTGTTGATTCCTCTTTCTGTAGTTGCTATACTTTAAGAAGTTCGGTTGTTTGAGGGTTGGTCGTAGTATTTTCGCACATGCGTGCAACTGCTTGGCAGCCCTTAATTTCGTAAATTCCGTGATTTGTTGAAAAGCGTAGCACTAGATGATAATTAGAAGGCACTGCTTTGATTGAATGTAGCCAACTTCGTCCTAAAATCCCCAAATATTTAGACTCTGCGCCGATGACGAGAAATTTGATGAATGTAGTTTCACAACCTGCCTGAACTGGTAGAGTAATTTCTCTTATAACTGATTCTTTTAAACCATTGAAGCCCGTGATTGCCGTTGTCGAAGCTTTTACCGAATCTGTAAATGCATCTGTGACGCTCCCACTATTGATGAGAAGTGTATGTAAATAGTCCTGTCTAACTTTGAGCATAATGACGAGAGGGTCATCATGAGGGTATTTGACGTAGCTTGTGTCACAGTCTTCGAAGGTGATTTGGTAAGGACGCTTTAATTTGCTTGTGTTGGGGAACAGTTTTGCTGATTTTTTTGAGTAGGTCATTTTGCAGCAAGATGCAATCCGATCGTCTTGTTTTCTTTTCTTCCCTTTTTCAATCCCAATAATATACAGGTGGCGAGCTTGCCCCTGGGCTTGATTTTGCTCCACTTTCTTATTTTTTTCTTTATTTTCTAGGAATTTTTGGATGTCGATGACATAATTGTGGAGTCTTCTAGCTAATAGGATACGATGGAAGATTCGTATGAGGAAGTAACAGACATCAGTCTCATGGCTATGCACATTGTGATACTGACATAGTGGTCTATAGGGAAGATCAAGAATTGTCTGTGGTTCGCGATAACTCTTATCTCCCTTTTTGACCTGCAAGATAGCGGAGAGAGTTATTGTCATTGGCGGAAAAACTGGGATAGGTCTGTCTGGTATGCCGTCCCTTGTTCTATTGTTGTCGGTATTTCTATCGCGTTATTTGGGCGCTTCAGGAGTAACTGTTCACTGAGATGGGGTCGTAGATGTTTCTCGAGAATGAATGACAGAAGAGCTCTTCATCTTATCTTTCTTCGATCGTTCCAGTTCGATGTAATTATTAACTACATCAATCATTTTTGTGTATGTTCATGGCTTATATAGAGTAAGCTCTTCTCAAACTTTTGAGTCAATGTGCAGGGCGGAGGTGAATGCTGGAACGACGATTTTAGGGTCTGAGTTCTCTATTTTCCTTGTTTCTTGTAGGAAGCATTTATAAAAGCTTGCCAGGGTCTCTTTCATGCCTTGCTCGAAGTAAAATAAGGAGTTGATATTGATCTTTTGCTCTCTGTCATGAGCGTAATTTGATTAAAAAAGATGTTGTAACTGGCTAAATGTGGTGATGAAGGCTTCTTGAATAGTATGGAACCAACAGAGCGGTTCTTCCTTCAGGATCATGTTGAAGAGTCTAGATAACATGTGGTCAAGTTTAGAATATAACTCAACTGCTGCTTTAATGTGATGAACATGTGTAAGTGGGCCAGTCAGGCCTACATGCTAAATAAATTTGGGCATATGGAAATTATCCAGAATGGGCATAACTTCGAGATGAGGGAAGATGGGGTTTGTCTCGATTCTATCAAGCGCAGATCTTCGGCCTGGAATGTCAGAATTTATGGCCTGGATTCGGCTGTTGAGGTCATCCAAAGTAATGAATTGTTACGGGGGAAATGGTAAGACTGCAACCTGAGGAACAAAATTTCCCTGTCCTTCTGGTCCTAATCGATCCCTGATCGGTCTTTTTTCAGGCGAGGGAGTTGGATGTCGAGTGCATCGACTTCCTTGAGTTGTCGATGCTGAGGATGTTAAGCCAAAATGTCAAGAGGCTCTTTCTGGGTTTCCAGATCTGGATCGAGAAATACGGAGCTCGTCTTTCCTTGGTGGATCATAATGCACGTTGAATTGCTCTTAATTTATGCTCGCTTCGAGCGAGTGGAGGGGACGCTTGTTGACCGGTAAGTCGATCATGCATTCTCCTCAGTCGTTTCATTTCTTTTTGATGTGTTTGACTCTATTGATCTAAGGCTTTCCGCCATTCGTCTCTTTCCGTTTGAAGAGCTTGAGCGTGGACACGTTGATCTTCCATTCTTTGGGCCTTTTCTACGACCATTTGTTACTGAAGCTTGAGTACGACACTGTGGAGATCAACAATTCTGGGTATTTCCTGATCTCTGTTGGTACTGGAATGGCTTCTCAGGTTCATGTTTGTCATCGGACGGTGTTTAGATCTGTGACGGTAAACAAAAGTGTGATAATTCCCACAGACGGCGCCAATTGTAGTAGCGTATTTTTCAGAAGAAGAATCTTCGCCAATACTTATTCGTAAAGAGAATGTAATAAAGCTAGATAAAACAAGATTTTACGTGGAAAACTGAGTAAAGGCTGAGAAATACCATGACCTCGAGGAGGATTTTTATGTAAAATCCAGTAAGATGCTAGTTATTATACGTTTTGAGTGATGTTGGATTTAAGAAGTAAGAATAGTAAAAGATTGCGGTCTTGTCGAATCTATTCTCTGCCTGTATTTATAGTCATACAGGCAGTTTTACAAAAATAAAGAAATAGTCTCCGATTCCGGGGGAGTGGGCAAACTTTGCGGATCTCTAACAGTTCTCTCTTGACCATGTATGAACAGGTACTTTGGACAAGTCGAGGACTTATAATAACTTTTAGAATGATGGCCTTCGATCAGGTACAGCTGTCTTCGACTTTACTCTGTTGGCTTATTCTTGTCGAATCTGGGGAATATGCTACTACAATAAGGGGACTGGCCTAGTGGAACACGTTCAAGAATTTTAGGACGTTCTAGGCTTACATTATACATCTAACCACATTTTATGCCAGCTTTTTCCTACCACTCTACAATGTAAACCTTTGCGATGGTTCCACACCTTACCAGAAGGGCCCATTACAACTTTCGAGTAGTTGAGAGAATTCTTCGTCAAGAATTACTCGCACAATAGAGATAACGAGGAGAATTTATATTCTCTATTCAGCCTTAAGAAAGTGTCAGGAGAGAAACTCGAGATATTCACTAAGAAGATTTGGGAAAGGTGGATCGACTTGATTAGAAGATTACTATTTCGGCCTTTTTTACTCATCGACGGAAGAGTGAAGGAGTACCTTGTTCTAAACAAACCTACGATTTAGAGGACATGATCAACAAAGTCAACGGGTATATCGATCTCGAAAGAATGGTGTCCAATAGACAGAAAACTCAGAAATCAACACTGATAGCTAACAATCAATCTATAGGCCAAAATTTCAATCGTGCTGCTGATCATGGAAGGGACAGGAAGCGAACGAAATCTAATGAAGATCGACCTCAGAAATGAAGTACTATGCCAAAACCATATCTTCCCAAGATAAATGCTGCCATAACCTACATTTATCCTATACTTCAGAATGATAAGTTTTCTCTCAATGCACAGTATCTCCAACGCATTAAGAACAAACCATATTACATTCACCACAAAGTCTGATATCATGAGACGAAGCATTGCTTAGCTTTACATCGTTTATTAAAGTATATTTTTGTGGATAGACAAATGCATAAATACATTGTGGACGTTAAAAGCTACAAGAACGAGAGTTACAGACTTCCCACGGAGGTCGTACAGGTCGAAGAAACGGCAGAGGAGAAGCACTTATACCATATCTCCATCAGCCACTTCATTAAGACTCATACTATTAACCAATCGAATAGAAGTAAAAGACGACTTGTCGGCCAATGTCACAACTTGTCCATAGGTGATAAAGAAGCTCGGTTACTTCCCGTATCCATCTCCCAACGTACAACGATCTCTTTTGGCAATTGTGATGTTCGCCATGTAAACTTTCCTCACCATGATGCATTGGTGATCATTTTTAAAATCTAAAAAAGATCCTGAGATCGAGTAAACTTCAAAATGTGAGGCAACATTTTAGGGACTCAAACGTTATTTGGGCAAACCACCAGTGATGAGTACACCTATGGAAGGAGAAGAGCTCACCATATATCTTGCCGTTACCGATGAATCATTGAGTTTTGTCCTCATTTGACTTGATAAGAAGATAGAGAAACCTATCTACTTTATCAGTAAAATTCTCACTCCAGTAGAATCCCTGTATACCAAGATCGACAAACTTCTGTTAGCTCTCGTTTACACATTACAGAAGCTAAAATAGTATTTTCCAGCCCACTCAGTTCGAGTAATGACAAATTATCCTTTACATAAAATCTTTTCCAAACGAGAGAAATCCAGACGAATCCAGCAATGGTTAGTAACACTTGGCGAGCATGATATATGTTTTGAACCACAACATTCTGAAAAAGGTCAAGCGTTAGCAAATTTTCTTGTAAACTTCCTTGTAGAAGATCCTGACTGGGAAGAAGATAGTACAAAAATCAATGAAAAATAGTTTGAAGAAAAGTTAGATTGGATATCTCAAAAGGGTTGACATCTTCTAACTGATGGTTTTGCAAGACCTGCGGGGTCAGGCATCGGCATCGTCTTTATTACGCCTTCCAATGACAGACTTGAAAAAGCAATCAGACTCAACTTTGAAGCTACTAACAATGAGACTAATATGAGGCATTGATTCACAGTTTGGATATGGCTCTTGTAATTGGAGTATCCGAGTTATCTGTATACACAGACTCTTTACTCATCAAGAACTATTATATAGAGAGGCTTTTGAAAAACAAAAAAATTATTGATTGCGCCGCAGCCGTAGTTGAGAGAATGAGCAGATTCAAGAAGGCTACCATTGAATATTTATCTCACATAGAAAACGCACATTTTGATTCCCTTGCCTATCTGGTAGGAGTCCTCGGAATAGAAGCTCGATATCTCAAGATTGAAGTAATATCCACTCCCAACATTAACATCATAAGCTCAAATTCTATTAATACTGGGGGTGTTGAAGAGGATAAGGATGATTGGAGATGACCTTTTCTTACATATATTGGACCCCACAACAAGTTTTGACGGTAAACTCCCCAAAGATCTTAATAAAAGAAGACGTGTACTGGATAATACTAAGCGATACGTCGTAGTCGATAACTTCATTTATAAAATATCAGTTACAAGACCCTATATCAAATATTTATCGACTAAAGAGGCTCAAAAATTCCTGCATGAACGTCACAAAGGCACTTGTGGGTCCCATGTAAGAGGATGATCTTTAACAAATCGAGCTCTTACTTAAGGAGTCTTTTGGCCAAAAATAAAAGCTCAAGCCATCGAATATGCAAGCAAGTATGATGCCTGCCAACGACATGGGCCCCAAATTCAAGCTCCAGCCTTGGAACTTTATTCTAGCAGTGTTGTTTGGATGTTCAGAAGATGGTCCCTCGACCTCGTAAGAGGGTTCCCCACTGCACAGGGAAAAAGAAAGAACCTCCTAGTATAAATAGATTACTTTATTAAATTGGTGGAAATTGTTCCTTTGTGTCACACACGTGAAGACAAAGTCATCAAGTTTATATGAAAAATCATCATAATACGTTTTGGCTACCCCCATCTCATCTGAATCGATAATGGACCTCAATTCATTAGTTCTAGGGTCGTTAAGTTCCTCAATCAACACAACATCATCCACTCTCCATCCAATCCATACTATCTACAAGGAAATGGTTAGGCCAAAATCACCAATTGAACTAACATCGATGGAATCAAGAAGCGGTTGATAGAGACAAAGGGTAAGTGGGTGCAAGAATTACCACATGTATTATAGGCATATCGCACAATGACTCGTGTATGAACTGAATGTACGCCATAATTGTTGGCATACGATATTGAGGCAATCATCCCCACTCAATATCATCACCCATTACGCGACCATACCATGACAGACAAAGAAAATGAATTCCAGTTGGCATATAACATGAATTGGATCAAGGAAACTAGAGACAGAGCAATCGTGAATACCACCAAGCTTTAGCCAGATCTTATAACAAATGAGTTCATCATTGATAGTTCAAAATTAAAGATCTAGTCCTCCAAGAAGTCCCCAAACACAGAAAAGAAGTTAATACTGGAAAACTTGCCAAAAATTAGGAAGGTCCTTTTATCATTATTGGGAAAAGTAGATTTGGCTCTTACAACCTTGCCACCGAACTTAGAGAATGAGTGCCTAATCCTTGGAACACAAGGAGATTGAAGTTATATCGAAGATAATAATCTATCACAGTGCACTTTTCTAATAAATTTATCATCTTGTATGTCGGTCTTACATCAATAAAATACTTATGTTTGATCGCCATACATCAGAGTACTTTCTACTATTTTATACAGTACTCTATCTAACATTCTTTGTACGTCAATCTTACAATAATAAAATACTTATGCTTGATTTCCCTACACTACAGTACACTTTCTAATATATCATACAAGTACTTCTATATACATATTACATGTCTCAACATCACAGATTACCTGGGGGTTCACTCATTCTAATACATTACAGATCATTTGCTGCTTTAGCTAAACTAATCTTTTAATACATTACAGATCGTTTGTTGCTTCGGCCAAACTAATCTTCTAATACATTATAGATCATTTGTTGTTTTAGCCAAAATTGATCTTCTATCACGTTATAGATCGTTTGTTGCTTCAGCCAAATTGATCTTCTATTACATTACAAATCATTTGTTGCTTAAGCCAAATTGATCTTCTATTACATTACAGATCGTTTGCTACTTCAGCCAAACAAATCTTCTATTTTACAGATCGTTTAATGCTTCAGCCAAATTGCTCTTCTATTATATTACATATCATTTGTTGCTTCAGTCAAACCGATCTTCTATTTTACAGATCGTTTATTGCTTTAGCCAAACCAATCTTTTATTGTATTAAGCGTCTGTTACTTCAGCCAAACCAACCCTCTATTATACAATTGAATGGCTAGTAGCTCTACAAAATGGCTACCAGGTTTATACATTACAATTGATTCATCACAAGGTTAATACAACCCTGTACAGATCAATACTTTTACCAACTGTCCTACCTTGTTACATTCGATCTACTATATGTTCATTGGTATAGTGCGAATAATCCCTTCTAACAGTCATAACGCCTCATCAGTCACTCGAGCAATCACTTGAACTGTCACTTGAGCTATTAGGCTGCACAACACTGCGTAAACTTTCCCCATGAAGTCGCAGATGCATAAAATCTGGCATTCTCCCAGTCATAATTTACTTTCCTTCTTTAACCTTACTCTTTGTAAGAACACTAATCTTTACTATCATGGGATCCAAGTACTCAGATTGTATCAGCCGTATCTCACATCCCACACCATCGACAACTAACTTGTCATATACAGTTTTGCTTTCCACCTTCAATCTCTTAAACTCGGACACAAAGAAAGAGAGCACTGTCATCATGTCTTTCCCATGTGCATTACCTGCCTTACAATTCACCTTATCAAGAAGAATAAACTCTGTAAGTTTTCCTCTAGCCTCCTTCAACATAGCCTCCAAACTTTTGCAGTGTTCTTCCAACGCTTATTTTTCACTCAACGTAGCATCATTACGACCTTCTATTATCGACATAAACTCATCCATTTTTGCTATCAAGCCTACTGATTCATCTGTACGAGCTTAATTATACTTCCTCTCTAATACTTCTTCCACAAGACTTATTGTAGCCTTAAAAAGATCTACCTCCAATTTGCTCTTTGCATCACGCAGTTCCCCATTTTCCGATTTATGCTCCAAAACGTCCAACCTCAATGTTTGAACGTTATGTTCTAAAGCACAGATTGTGATCCAATCTTTATCTATCGTTTCATTTTGTTCAATATGGGCCTTTTCTATCCCAGTTAACATCATGTTCGTAACATACCACAATACTTCATATTTACAAACACAACCATTTACCTCTTCGATAGTTGCTCGCGCACCAATTTTCTTCACTTCGAGCATGATTATCTGATATTGCAAGTCTTTCACATTTTTTTTCCTTCTCTAACACCGCCAATAGCCCTGTAATTTAAGTTCACGCAGATGTCAACTCCGCCTCTTGGTGATTAATTTGTCTCGAAGTACCCAAAATTTCCACATCTTTTTTCCTTATAACTTCTTTTAATCTCTCCATCTTTCTCAGCTCAATGGCTAGTTTATCCTCTTTATCTCCCAGTTGTTCGGTCAAATGAGAAACTGTGCTTCGTTCCTCTACTATTATCACCTCCATGTTCTCTTTTAAATCAATAATATTTTTTATTGTTTCCTGTTAGAGATTCAGATCAGCATTCAGTTTTTCGTTTGAAGCACGTAATCCTTGACATTGCTTCTGAACCTCTGCCAGTTCACCTTGTAGTAACAATCAACATTTACATAACTACTAATATACATATTCAAACAGATTACATATCACAGTGAAAAAAAGTTTACCCAATAACATAATATTTGAGTAATATCGATACATTGATCCATCTATATAGTCATCACAAAGAACACATTTCATTCAACATCAAAAATAGTTTACATAAATCTAATAGACATGCAAGTTAGGTAAGTAACTAAACTAATCTACTTTCACTTTTTCGAGCTACAAGAAGATTGTCCCTTGTTTCTCGCACTCTTTGTGCTTTTTACTCGAACATATATAGGAGCTACAAAGGTTACCACTTCTTGTTGGCGTTTCTTTCACCGTGTCCGTGGTACCAGGCGCTCGACCTCCTCCTCTTCCTCTTTTGAGATATTTTCTCTTGGTCTAGGAATTGGTTTTTCAACAATTTTTTCCTCATCGTTTGTAAACCACAAATTTTCCGCTTTTGCGTTCTCCACATCAAAATCCTTCCCACAATCAGTTACAAACTTTTTAAATTCGTTATCAACCCTCGCTAGCTACCCTCAATAAAAATCAATCACACTTCCTATATGACGTTCATGCTCCATTCGAGCTGTGGTTTTTTGCTCGTAACAGATACAGATGTTCCTTCAGCTGTATCTATGCCCTGTGCAGATGCTTACACGTCTTTTTTTGCAATATACCTAAAGCCCCTACATTAACTTCTACCTTCTTTCGAACAGTTACTTCTTTTGACAGTTGCTTTGCTATAAACATTTTTTTCTCCATATGCTGCGATAGTACATACTATAGCTCCTTTAACTCACCCTCTAACTTCTGTTGAACCTATATTTGCTCTTTCCTTATCTTGAAAAACATAATCCTCATTACCCTCCGGTCCTAAATAAAGCCAAAAATATAAGGTAAAGGTTCTATATTACCCCATATAACGGACATCTCAGCTCGCGCTAAATATTTTTTTGCATCTACACTATGACGATTATGCGCTTCTTGAGCTAGAAACATTATTCGAACTGGGTCAAGTACTGCACCCTTTTCTTCAAAAGCTTTTTATACGCTTCTTTTGAACCCCGTTCACTATCTACTTTGACCTCAAAATATAATGTCAGAGCTATCAACAGACTTTGAAACCTAGCTTTATCACTCAGGTCGTTAAAACGGGTCAACTCATTCAGTTTTTTGAACTAACTCCCCCCTTTCCTCTTCCTTTCTTAACACCTCATCCCTTTCTATTTTTATCTTAGCATATCTACACTGGAGGTCATATAATTTTTTAAAGTTTTCTCCAAGTTAGATTTAAACTGCCTTATCTCATACTCAGTTTTATTTAATACATGTTGAACATGAGTCACTGAATCCCCCGCTCAACCCAGCACTCTCTCTAGGTCAAAAATAGTTTTTCTCAATCGATCTACCTCCTACATAGATTACAAATATTTTGTTATCATGCAAACATTTAAGGAGGGCATATTAAAAAGCTTATATCAAACTTAATAGTTTTACGACCATATAGAGTACAATCCCATCAAAGTCAAATGAATAGAATAGTTCGACATAGAATACCACAGAGTGATTAAAGATTCTTGTTGATTTCTACCTCAAATGGAGGATCCAATTTCTTGTCAGCAGCTACAGCTAGATCACTTCGTGTAGCAGATACATCTGCTGGAACAACAGCATCAGTCACAACTTCATCTTTTACATCCGAAGGAAAGACTATCTCATCATATTTGCTAGTTTGGCCCAACTCTACATCAGCAACAGTCAACCTAAAGCTATAAAATGATTGGACAAAGTGATTTCTTTCCACCTGCATTGCCTCACTTGATCGTGACATAACATCATCATGCTCGGACAGTAAGGCATACGATCTTTAGCAGCCTTTGCATTTTAAGCCCTCTTCTTTTTCTCTAGCTTGAGCTCAGCTTTAAGCTCCTTTATCCGAGCCGATTGAGCATCCAACCTCAGAGTCAGATCTCCGAATTCCTGGCTCCTCTTCTCAATGAACTTCGCCACCCCCTTCATCAGCATCGAGAGTTGTCAATACAACAACACAAGTTGAAAACAACATATCATATTCCAAATGCAGCTAATCAAAGATTTCAATACATACCACAAAATTTTACCCTTGGTACACTTCATCGAGCTGCTATGGATTCGTCCCCGCCACCGTACAGTATTGTTGCTCTAGCTCTCTCATCTTGGCTGCAGTCTTGGCATTTGTACGAGCACTACCCTCACCCTCGAGCCATTTTATTTTTAACAAACTCTTTCTTGCCTCCGAAGGAGTAACTTCACTAACTTCTTGCCTCTCCACCACATCTCCACCAGTAGGTTTTAAGACCTCTTTGTCTATGATTATTGCCACAGTAGCATGTGTAATTTGCGGAGCTAGTTTTCTTGACCTCCGAGTAGGCTGTTTCACATTAATATTTTTCGACACAGGTAGAGGAAGACTAGTAACATTATCAATAGACAAATGGGTATTCTTTTCAGCCATAGCTCGATTCTCGTGAGCTCGCTGAACCTTGGGCACTATAGAATCAACCCTCTTATCCCTTCGGATACCTAGCTCACCAAGTACTTGTTTTAACTTGACCTACTCATGAGCTATGCAATCGAACAAGCTGGTATTATCAGGAGCTGATATAGGATTAAAACCTGATAAATAAAAAATAGGACAATGTTTAGCAGCTCGAAGACATGCTGATTGTTGGTCGAAGTTGACAAATGTTACTTTCTCGAATTAAAATATTTATGGTTCAGGGCGAGTGCTGGTTCACCTGGAACCTGTATACAGTTGCCCCTACCCATACTAGGTAGTCATTCTAAGGTCTACCCACAGATTCAAAGTTAAAATATTTAGGCCTAGAAGAATCACTATACAGGTAACCACTATTATGACCTATGACGAACTTCCATTTATAAAATTTCAGGAAGTCATCTGCATTGAACTACTTAGTAGTCCCTTCTCTCCTCCATTTTTCATTTAGAGCCTTGCATATCCTCATCATCTCGTACACATTCCCATTTAGTTGGGCAGGGTAGCACTGCAATACATTCATAACCCCAGTCTGAAAGAAGGTCAAAGGAATTCTAAGGCCATAAGCGGCTTGATTCAGATAACATAAAAACCAATCATTCAGGCATGCCAACCTAGCACCATTATAGTACAAGATTTTAACATCCTCACTAATCCCTTTCTTTCTTTTCCCCTTATCCAAATAAGGGACTTGATAGTATACCGCTTCGTCCTCTTTTCCTGGGACATAGGCCCTAAGCCAGCGACCTTGGTCCGTCATATAATTTCCCTATTATCCCTGTAATTTCTTTTTATATTTCAAAAATTCCTTTCCTACATCTACTCTCTCAGGATATATGAAAAATAATTTATCCTTTTCTTTTGTATCATCTTTCTCTATAACTTTCTCTATTTTTCTTGATTCCCCAACCTCTACACCTACAATAATGTCTATCTTATCTATAGTCTTTTCCATTACATTATAATTATCCTCCCTCCCCGATGATAATGTATCCTCTGAACTTGATACTACTACAAATTTACTCATGGGATTTATAAGTTTAGAACGCATACTAGACCTACAGATACACAAAATATTTTATCATTATCTCAACATTACATGCTACACCCTATACAGAGTTAAAACAACCCTACCCAGGTTTCTACCTAGTCAACATGTTTATTTTCTAATTTTCTAAAATAAACAGACAATCATTTCAATTTACCCTCTTCCTCTCCAAAAAACTAGTTTATCTCTCTATAGTCTGTTCATATACCCAAAGCTTGTGTACTACAGGACATTACATGCAATTACTTAAAATCTTAAAACCCCTACATTCTCAACTTTGATCTCCCTAAATCAAAAGAGATGAAGATACAACATCAAATACATATTACAACATACAAAAACAAAATAGAAGCATCAATCACTAACCTATACCTGAATATTTCACAGAGATTGGCCGCTCCTATCGTTTATCCAACAATTTTTTCTCAACAGATATATCCTTCCCTGATAAATCACACTCAGAACTCAAGCGCATCTTCTCTATGGAAATATGGGTTAGACCACTTTTTTCTATCTTTATAGCTGTAGACAATTTATGTGAGAGAGAGATACGAGTTTTTATACTCTCCCTCAGTTTACGAAACGATGGCTCCTTCTTGTACGTGTCAGTCACCCAGACTATCTCTACAGGCACGTCTATTCGTCTAACAACATCATCATGACTTTTGTGATAATGTCTACTGTCATCACGTCTGTCTATATTGTCTGCCATTAAAAAAAATTGCCCCTCTTTCCAAAAGCCGTATACATGACCAATCACCTTACTTTTATACTATACCAAGATCGTACGACATTCCTAAAATAACTCGATATTCAAATTCCAAACTATCTACACAGTTGTTAAAATCACACTGCTATCATCCACAATATCTGTCATATAAACAATAAAACAAAATACTTTATTCTTATTCATTTTAGTTCGCAACATCAACATGCCTCGTTTTACATTTAACAGAGTACCGAAATAGAACACCGAAAATATATTACTTATTTATTTTTGACCCCTCACAGTTCAAAATAATAGTTACATATAGTTAGATTTCAAACAGCCCAGATGATTCACCACACCAGGTATTATCTCCCCGCCTGCTGTTCTCTCATCTTTTTTAGCAAGCTTGTCACGTGCGATCTCTTGAATAGCTTTTTTTTCGTAAAGTTGTATCCAATAACAACTCATGAAACACATCATACTAGAAAAATTGATCAACCGCTGCATGTCTACATTCATCACCTAAACCATCTAATTTCAATGACCACTTGGGTAACACAACATCGTAAGGCAAATGGCAAAAGTATCGTTCATGAAACTCAGCGACCATGATATGGAACCTACCTTCTACTGTATGATATACACGCTGAGAACGCATCCTCACCATGGTTGCTCACTCTACCTCAACAACAAAATTACCTCTGACAGAAGATACAAGACATAGCAACAACTGATCACTACTTTATATAGACAAAATGAAGATCTCTGAAAATCTAAGTCGCCTCTAAATTTTATTGAAAGATATATTATGCGAATTTTTGGAAACATAAATATCAGCAGAAGCCAAAAAATATAACGAAAGGTCACACTTTCCCTGTTATGAAATATCTCCTCATAATTTACACGTACAGATATGGAAATCGCAACTTACAAATCAAGCATGTCTAGCGGTGACATCTATAGGTAGATATTAGTTACTTCCATACTGCAAGACATTTTTACCGTCAGTTCAAATTAGTTGCTCGCAGACATACACATACTCTTACAACCACCCAATTATCTTAACCAATTGTTTACTTACTCTCACCACACGACCTCTTTATATTTTTGAACTCCTATATTTTTTAAGCCTTAACTTTCATTATCCTTTATAGATATATACATTAAAATCTTTAAAATTCGATTTGACCAGCAATACCCCATGACAAACTAATGTTCCTCATATGTACATATTTCTAGACTTCTATTTTGAAACAGAAAGCTACATATATAAGTTGAGAAGTTCAAAACAAAACATCAAAATGACAGAACGAAGACATTTCATTAGTTCAAAAATTCTTTAAAGATAACAAGTGTTCCAGACAATTCACAGATTACTTTACAGGCTATATTAAATCACAGTTTGAAATACTTCTCAGCAGCCAACAAGGAAAAAGATACAAAATTGACGCAACTTCCAAACTCTAATCCCCTGCAGAAATGGGTTAGGAAATAGTAGAACTGGAAATCAATGAAGAATTACGGCACTAGCAGAAGGATCTTTTTCAGGGCAAATATCTTTGGTTCCTGGAAGAAAAATCTTCTCCACCACCGTCTCTTCCACCATAACCCCCACCCCTCAGTGACAGAGAAGAAAGAATGGCCCAACTTCTTAGATATAACCCACTCACCAGTAGGGTACCGACGAGACTCCCTCGGATGAATGCCTGTCGCTTCATCATTAGTTATAACAGCTTCTTCCGCTAGTGGCCGCAGCACATTTCGACGCTCTGCCTCCGATATCAGCCGATAGTAAAAATGCACTATTTGGAAATGGTGGTCTTCTTCCTCCAACACCTCCTCATAAGAAATCCCGTGAAATATAGGAGATACCAGAATTGGCATCGACAGGTACAAGGGCTGATAACCAAAGTATCTGACACATAATTCTTCCATCTTCCTGTGAATCTTAGCCTCCTGAGACTGTTGCCTTGTCATTACCATACTCTCAACCCTCAAAAAGTTTCAAGTACAAAAACCAGAACACAAAATAGACAGTTCAGGGAAGAAGACTTGGTTCATCACCCACCAATCAGAGGGATCTTTATAATATGGTCCACATTAAAGCCGACTCTCCAAATTCTCAATGTGAGAAGGATTTCCCATGCAACAAAATTGACTAGAACCATTGATTCTAGAAAACCCAAAAGCCATAATCAAATATTCATAAAGATGCTTTAAAAATAATTCTCAAATATTGATTGTAAAATTAAATAAAACTTCTCAACCAAGACAACTCGCCCATAATGTTCTCATACTATTGGCTGAGACGGGGCGGTTGTAGTGTCTTATTCCGTATTTCAGGCTCATACTTCATCTTCGACTATTATACAACCACTCGACCTTAACAACATTACATATGGCACTATTAAAGACATATTATAGTTACAACATTACATATGGCACTATTAAAGACATATTATAGTTATAGAGTTCTAGTCATCACTTTTAACCTCAACTTCAACAGTTCAAGTTAAGTAAATACACCATCATCAATCTAGCCGTTACAAAATAGTAAAGATCAGAATGTTACACAATCAAACCAAAGATTATTAAATATGTATTGTAACGTCCATCATTAAGTATAATAATGATCATCAAACGATCATATTATAAGACCTATAAATAGGACCAGAGAATTTGAGATGAGACGATAGAAGACAGAGGAATGCTCACTCAAACTCTATAAAAAAATATTCAGAGCTTCACTTGAAATATCTAGCAGCTATTAATAAACTACTCCCTTTATAAATCCTTAAGAGAGGTCGTGGTTTTTAACCTATTCAAAGGCTTTCTACGCTAAGCTGTGTGTTATTATTCTTCTATTATTAATCTAGAAGCTTTAAATATCCTTGGTGTAAAGGCTAAGATCGGATCACAAAATTAGGCTATTACAATAGGTGTCACAAGTTTGGTCATTGTGCTCACAGTTATCCCAATAAGAAATCTATAACTAATCACAAAGCCATGAACATTATTATTACTTGGGATGATAGTGATGATGAAAATAATAACAATGAGGATCATCCCCAAGTAGTTGAGAATTGACAATATTGCGCATATCTTGTTTTTCTAAATTGTAGTAATGAGAACTCTGGCGCTTTTAAACTTGAGAATTTTATTGAAAATCAAAGTGATCATGAAAAAAATGTGTTTGAGGACCAGAATCTTGAAGACTTGTATGCTCAGACTTTTGCGAAGTGTATTAAACTTGGTAAACTTAACAAGTCTGTAGAAATAAATAAGAGAAGATTTTATTACTCTTAAATTGATTTGTTAGATTACATCATAACCTCTCTTTATATAGTAGAGGATCATTAAGCCAATTCTACTAGTACCCAATATGGGACTATGTTTAGTATCCTATATTTAGTATATTCTATATTCAATACTCCCCCTCAAGATGGAGCATAGATGTCAATCATGCCCAGCTTGTCAATTACTTTGTTAAACATATGCACCCCTTGTCAACATTTTCTCTGATAAAAAACCGATCCACTTCAACATGTTTCATACGGTCATGTTGAATTGGATTGTGTACAATCATAATCGTTGCTTTATTGTTACAGTGCAGATCCATTGCTTTCATGAGTTTAAATCCAAGATCCTTCAATATATTTTGTATCCATAGTAGTTCACATACTCCATGAGCCATACGCCGAAACTCATATTCTACACTTGATCTAACAATAACCATTTGCTTCTTAGCTCTAAATGTTACCAAATTCCCACATACAAACGTAGAATGGCCTGAGGTTAACCTCCTGTTCGTCATATCTTCTACCCAATCTGCATCGGTGTATCCCATTACTTCCATATCACCACCTTTCCAGAATAGGAGACCTTTTCCTAGAGAATTCTTCAAGTACCTTAGTATTCGAAAGACCACCTTCATATGTTCTTCACTTGGATTATGCATGAATTGACTTACGACGCTAATGGCATATGCAATATCCGGTCGAGTATGGAAGAGATAAATTAGTCTTCCCAATAAGCGTTGGTACCTTTCTTTGTCACATGGAACTTGGTTGGGAAACATTCCCAAGTGATGATTCGTTTCAATCGGTGTATCTGCCGGTTTACAATCAAACATCCCAGTTTCTGCAAGAAGGTCTAATATATACTTTCGTCGAGACATGAAAATACCTTGACTTGATCATGTAACTTCAATGTCTAAGAAGTATTTTAACTGTCCTAAATCCTTCATCTCAAATTCCCATGACAAATAGTTCTTTAGTGCCTCCATTTCTACTGAGTTATTTTCAGTAACAACCATATCATTAACATAAAAAATAAGAGCGGTAAGCTTGCCTGACTTCCATTTTATAAACAAGGTATGATCAGAATTACTTTGTCTATATCCAAATGCCTTCATGCTCTTCGAAAACTGTCCAAACCAAGATCGTGACGACTGTTTTAGCCTGTATAATACCTTCTTTAATTTGCATACTTTTCCACCTTCAGAATTCGTGACTCTAGGTGGTATCTTCATGTATACTACTTCTTCTATATCTCTATTGAGAAATGCATTCTTCACGTCAAACTGTTTTAATGGCCAACCTTGATTAGCTGCAAGAGAAATGAGTATACGAATAGTATTTATCTTTGCCACTGGGGTGAAGGTCTCCTCGTAATCCACACCATACGTCTGCGTATACCCTTTGGAAACTAGTTTGGCTTTTATACCTATCAACACTTCCATCTGAATTTATATTTACAGTAAAGATCCAACGACACCCAACAATACGATATCCATGGGGTTTATCAACAAGTTCCCAAGTAGAATTCTTCTGTAATGCATTCATCTCTTCATTAATGGCTTTCTTCCATTGTGGATCTGATAATGCTTCCTGTAAATTACTTGGAATAGATACAGAGGATAATTGATTCATAGTGCATGTAAACGACTTAGCCAACCTATGGGTAGACACATAATTAGAAATTCGGTATTTGGCTTTAGAATTGATATCTGGTTCATAAGTAGATTTTGGAATATCTTTCGTAGGCATTTCTGAAAGTCTAGGTTGAATATCATTAACAGTGTTAGGATTAGGTAATATCTGAGGTTCAACATTCTTTGGCAGTGCTTCGGTAGATGGTGTTAGAATATTAGAGCCACGGACAACTTCTACTACTTTAGCTTGATCTCCCCCTGTCGTTCGATCCTCTCCATTCATATGAAGTTCATCTTTAATACCCTGATCTCCCCCTGTCATCTGCTCTGCTTCACTTTCCTTTTCATCATCAGTTAGGTTACTACGCCTATTCAAATTATTCGTCAAATTCTCAAGTTCCTGAAACATGCTAGCGGTTGATCAACCATTAATTATTATAATAGGATTGCATCATGTTTTCAACATCAACGCATTTAGCATTTAGAACTTAGCACATATCACATCATTGGCATATCATTGCATCTTTCCCTCATTGTCACATTCCCTCCTTTTCTTATATTCCTTATTCTTACTCTGATTACTCTTATATTTCCTTTATGTTCTTACTACTCAGTTACTTGGATCATAAATCTATTAGTTACTATTATTCTACTTTAACTTACTCTATCTGTTTCACTTCACTCCCTTTATCTATATTTGTTTACTAGTATGTTATTTAAACTTGTTAAGTATTTAGTAAGCCGTGGTTTTGCTCACTCTTGCATTGTTTCCCCCCTTTCAGAGGTTGAGTAGTTTGAGTTGCTGAGAGCCTAAACAGTGTTTGGGGCAGTTGACGCTGCCGACTAGTTTTAGTTTAGACTTTTGTTGTTATCTCAGCGTATGTTGTTGTACCTTATTTTGGACATTGTATATATTTATGTTAGATATGTATATATGTTTTTCGCTTCCGCTATGTTGTTATTTCATTTCTTTATTCTGATGATTATTGTTATATGTGAATAGCCGAGCCAGAATTTGTCTACGGCTTGGCTATTTGTGGGGTAGAATCTTTGGATTCCCCGACCTGTACTACTTAGAATCTAGTAATTGGTCAAGCTACCAATTACTGGATTTTGGGGCATGACAGACTTGGTATCAGAGCGTAAGGTAAATCCTTATCTCTGTTATTGTAGATCACATGACGAGTTACTCTTTAAATGGAGTTAGGATCGATTCTTTTTGGATTTTCATATTTATCAAATTCCTTTCCTATTCTAATCCTTTCCTATCCGTTATGAGTTGTATTTCCTTATTCGTAACGGATGGCTAGAGGTGACAGAGTTAGAGGTTGTGCCTGAACCCCTGAGGGTATTCGAGGAGGTGTTCATCAGGGTTTGCGCAGTGGCTGATGAGCTAGTGGCCAGTCAAAAGAGTTCGGGGTCCGTTCCGATCCTGCTGACTGAGCCGATAGTTTCTGAGGCTGGGGTTAGCGTGGGAGTAACAACAGGGGTTCAGCTTCAGCAGGGTACCTTACCTACTCCAGTGCTTCCAGGGCACCCATGAGTTTTACCAGTACCAGCAGCTTCAGGTGTTTCAGCCGAGATAAGACAGTTTATGGAATGTTTTGCCACTTCCTTTCAGCAGGCTAGGAGCCCAGTGTACAGGGGGCACAACTACTTAGAGCAGCTTCAGAGGTACAAACTCCCTATATTTTCCGGCACGTTGATTCCTTCAGAGGCCGAGACTTGGTTCAGGTCTATAGAGAAGACCTTGGATGCGATGAAGTGTCCCGACGATCAGCAGGTGACACTTGCAGCTTACCTACTTCAGGGCGAGGCAGATTATTGGTGGGATATGGCCAAAAGGACAGTTTTAGAGTCTCCTATTCTTTGGTTATCATTCCAAGAGTGTTTCTTCGATCAATACTTCTCTCAGAGCTACAGGGACACCTGCATTTCAGAGTTCTACGCACTTGAACAGGGTGATATAAGTTTTGCTGGGTATGATCAGGGATTTAAGGAGTTATCTCGTTACGTTTCGTTCATTGTTGATGACGAGGAGCAGAGGAAGATGAAGTTCCTAAAGGGGACTTCGTCCATATTTTAGGAGGTTCTTGACTACTTCCGGTGCCAGTACATATAAAGAGGTTTTGTCTAAAGCTTTAGCTTTGGAGCATAACCATACCGAGGATTGTAAGTCCAAGGACTTGAGGGACTAGCAGAGGCAAAACCAAAGACCCGATAAGGGCAAGGCAGTCCAGATGCAATACACTAGCTTGGGTTCGAAGAAGCTGAGGTTTGAGAGTACTCCAGCTAGAGTTGTGGGCAGACAGCATTTTGAGAGAGCACAGTTTGTTTTACGTTAGTGTTGGAACTACGGGGAGTCAGGGAACGTCAAGCAGCACTGTTCTAAACTAGTCAGAGGACCGCAGCCACAGAGGCAATTTCAGAGTCCAGTTGATTTCAGACGCGACCGCAGCAGATTCAACAATTTCCACAGTGACAGTTCCAGGGTCCTCAGGGCAGACAGATAGTTCCAGGACCTCAGGGTGTTTAGAGACCACATCATCCAGTGCAGTAAGGGAAGGGCCGCGGATAGAGCAGGATGTACACAGTGGGGAGACGAGGTACTCGCACCGCTTCACCTGTGGTGGAAGGTACAATCCATATTTCTTCATCGCCCACTCATGTCCTTTTCGATTCTGGTGCATCACATTCATTCATCGCATCTGCATTCCTCTGCATTATTGGCTTTGAGTCTTCTTTATTGATAGATGAGGTTTCCGTGGGTACTCCTTTAGATTCTTCGGTGCCCATCTCACGTATATGTAGAGATTGCCCGATAGTTGTTTGTGGTCGTATCCTCTCAGCAGACCTATTAGTTTTGCTGATGCATGAGTTTGACATCGTCCTAGGCATGGATTGGTTGTCGACACACCGGGTCACTTTAGATTGCTTCGAGAAGATGGCTACCTTTCGTATTCCTGGTGAGAGGCGCTTCGTGTTCTTTAGTTTAAAACCTGTGCGGACAGGGGACAACTTACTAGTTTTCTTTGAATTAGAGTCCTCGGACGTGGACGTCAGCTATATTCCGGTAGTTTGCAATTATTCTGATGTATTCCAGCAGATTCCTGGGTTACCACCGACGAGAGCGATTGACTTTGGCATAGATCTTATTCCAGGTACAGTATCGATTTCGAAGGCACCGTACCGTATGGCACCTGTTGAGCTGAAAGAGCTGAAGGATCAGATTTCCGAGTTGATGAATCAGGGTTTCATTCGACCGAGTACTTCACTGTGGGGAGCTCTGGTTTTGTTTGCAAAGAAGAAGGACGGTTCAATGCGTTTGTATATAGACTACCGCGAGTTGAACAAAGTCACGATCAAGAACAAATATTCGTTGCTGAGGATCGAGGACTTGTTTGACCAGCTTCGAGGAGCGCTGTTCTTTTCGAAGATTGATCTTAGATCGGGATACCACCAGCTAAGGATCAGGGCAGCTGATGTGTCGAAGATAGCTTTTTGGACTCGTTACGGACACTATGAGTTTCGGGTAATGCCGTTCGGTTTGGCGAACGCGCCCGCAGCCTTTATAGACTTGATAAACCGTGTTTTTAGCCCTTTTCTTGACCGGTTCATCATTGTGTTCGTCGATGACATATTGATCTATTCGAAGACCGAGGTAGAGTACGAGAAACATTTGAGGATTGCTTTGTAGACCTTGCGAGAGAACACACTATTTGCTAAGTTTGAAAAGTGTAAGTTTTGGCAGCAGGAGGTGAAATTCCTATGACACGTGGTGTCTAAGTATGAAATTTAGTTTTCATACCTGACTAGGCAACATTTACTGAAGTCAAAGCTTTCGCAAGGTTTATGAGACGCAATTGTCCAGTTAACTGCCCATATTAGCAGATAGCTTGGAAACTGCTGTTTCCAAAATCGTAAGTCTATCGCTGGAATTGCACATCTCCAAATCGTCTTTCTTTGCCGATTTAGGTCTACAATAGATCGTTAACGGACTCACAAAACTTTCCCTTTGTTTGCGTAGATCTGAATATCACTGTAGCAGTCCCGAAATTAATGTAGCCGATGCCAGAAAACACTGTAGCAGTCGTGAAAATCACTGTAGCAGCCCCAAAAATCACTGTAGCAGTCGCCGAATTCACTGTATCATACAGAAATCCATAATAGGATGGAGATGAACAGAAGAAATAAAGAACTTCAATTCGAGATTCGCAACGGTTTTCAATTTAATTTAATTCGAAAGAACCAGGTTCAATTATCGAACCCGCTCTGATGCTATGTAGAAATAAATAAGAGAAGATTTTATTACTCATGAATTGATTTGTTAGATTACATCATAACCTCTCTTTATATAGTAGAGAATCATTAAGCTAATTCTACTTGTACCTAATTTGGGACTATGTTTAGAGTACCCTATATTTAGTATATTCTATATTCAACAAAGTCTTGAAAGACCAAGTTAATACACTGACGTGTGAACTTAAAAAAAACTGAGAATACAAGTCAAGAGATAAAAATGCTTAAAGATGAGAAACAAGGTCTCCATGATAAGTTTTTGATTTTAGAAAAAGGAGATCATGGTGCGAAGGAGAAAATGAAATCAACTTTGGACGAATTACATGCGGCCAAGCTTGATTTAGTTTTATCTCCGTAGAAACTTGATTTTTGTATTTATGGTGCTAAAATATTGATAAGATGTTATGTATGGGAAAAAAGATACTTACAAAAGGGGTCTAGGATTTGAAGAACATCTCTCTAATGCCAAGACTCCTCAAATCACCAAATTTGTCAAAGTAATTGCTACTATATCATTGCCCAAACATAATATAATATCCTCCACTTGTAATTGAGCCAAAAGGTTCTCATACTCTTAGATTTATTATTATGGATTATGTGGTCGAAAAGGTCATATTGCGTCTTATTGTATATTTGTTGGGCCCTATCAATCATATGCTCGACCATTTAATCGACAAAGATATAACTTAAAATATGATTTCTACTAATGTAAAAAGTAAGAATTTGTCTAGATGGTTTGTACAGAAAACTTCAGCTCGAAAGATTCTTCAAACCATTTCGGTGTAGAAGACTGATTTGGCACCTTAGGTAAGGTACAATGTTACACTAAGTGCTTTGAATGCCTTCAAGTCTCTTAAGTGGTATATGGATAGTAGATGTTTTCATCATATGACTTGTGATGAGTCCAAGCTAAGTAACCTAGAGGATATTCAGGGTGGCGATGTTACTTTTGGTGATAGGAGCTTATCTCCTATGGTGGAAAAGGGTAAGGCTGAAGGACTTGGTACTCCGACGATAGATAATATTCTTTTGGTTAAGGGGTTGAAAGTAAATCTTCTTAGTGTCAGTCAGTTATACGATACAGACCACACTATTACTTTTTCTAAAGGAGGTTGTGATGCATTAAATTCCCAAGGACAATGTGTGATGTATGCAGCTAGAACGGCAGACAACTGCTATGTTGTTCAACAAGAAGCTCTACTGTGTAACAAAGCTAACTGAGTGATGTAGATTTGTGGCATCAAAGATTGGGACACATTAATTTCAATGATTTGTCCAAGATTATGAACAAAGAGCTTATCAGGGGAGTTCCAAAGCTGGGAAGATTAACTAATATTGTGTGTGGCCCGTGTTAAATTGGAAAGAAAATCAAGGGTTCTTACAAGAAGGCCAACAATATTGCTATTACACGGATTCTTGAGCTAATACACATGGATTTGATGAGTCCAATGAGAAATGCATCTGCTCAAAGAGAAGTATAACACATTTGAAAATTTTTGTACTATATCGCTTCGAATTCAAAATGAGAAAGATTGCTCTATCAACCAAATTCAAAGTTATCGTGAAGGCGAGTTTAAGGATACCGGAGTGATTAAGTATTGTACTTATAATGGGATTTAACATAAATTTTCTGCTTCAATCATGCCACAACAAAATGGGGTTACAAAATAAAAGAATATAGTTCTTCTAGAAATGGGACGGGTTTTACTTTATAACAAGGATATTCCTACACACTTTTAGGGGGGGAACCATTCTAATCCACAATACGATTGAGAAGCTTTTAGTTAGTAGAGAAACACGATGAACACCAATTGGATTAGGAAAAATAGAGAATTCAATTACTAACAAGCAATTATAATAAAAATCTCTCAAACCCTAGGTTTCTCTCAGAACTCTTTTCAGCTCTAACATGACCTAGAAAATAATCTAAGTTCCCTTTATATACTAGGGAACTCGAAATAACAAAATAGAACGCATCTCAAGGAAAAACAATGCCTGAGAATCAAAATACCACCAGAGTCGTTCGAACGACTTTACGACTAATTGGTCTAAACCCTAGAAAAGTTGCCTGGTCGCTCGAACGAAACCCAAATCGTTTGAATGAAATATGGCTCTGGGCCAAAATTCCAGAGGACATGACAACTCGTTCGAACGACACTCAACTTCGTTCGAACGACTTTGACAAATCTTCAAATAACTCGAGATCCTCCTGGATCATGACTCCCCCCTTTAGGAGCCTTGAGCTCCTGCTCAAGCTAGAACTGGAGATGAAGGAACACGACAATTCCCAATTCCCTGCTGTACCACTTCTACTTACTCGATAGCTGACCCTTCTTCCCAACTTGGAACGAATCAATAGCACCCCATCATGTAGTATGAACCATCCGTTCTAGAAAACCATCCTTTGGCAACGGATATTCTCTTTCTATCCATAAGTCATCAACTAACGGTAGGTGAGTATCGATTGCAGAGTCTTCATCTAAAAGAGACGTCTCAAACAGCTTCAAATGCTCGGCATTAATCGCCGAATGCATCTTCATGAAAGGTAGCAAATCCAACTGGAATGCATTATCACCAATCTTCTTGAGTATCAAAAATGGACCATAACAAATAGGTTTGTGCTTCTTACCTTCCCCCTTAAGCCATTCCAAACCCAAATACAACCAAACGAGGTTGCGCTCAAGAAAAGTACACTCAACCCTATGCTTGTTGTGGTGAGCGTTATACTTTGCTTGAGTCTTCTTCAACTGAGTTTCAACCACCTCATGAACCTTGCTGATCTTCTCAATGAAACGCTAAGATTTAACCTGCTCCTCTTCTTCCATCCCTGACACCGTCTTGTCGCTAAGACTAAATGCCAAATCAAAAGGGCTTTGCGGCAAGTACCCCAAACAAACTTTAAAAGGAGACTTCAATGTGGAACCATGAATCGCCCGGTTGAATGCAAACTGAAGATACGGCAAACTCTCATCCCAAGTCATAGGATTCTTAGAATGGAATCCCCGTAATAAATATACTAAAGTACGGTTAACGACCTCTATTTGCCCTTCTGTCTGCAGATGAAAAGTGGTACTTATCTTCAAGTTACTGTACATCATCCCCCATAACGATCTCCAAAAATGCCCCAAAAATCAGCTATCCCTTTCAGAAATAATAGAAGAAGGGAGCACAAAATACGTCCAGACGTCTCTGAAAAATAATCGCGCTGCTCCTTCCCCTGTGACTATCTTCTGGCATGGAATAAGAACAATCATCTTGCTAAATCAATCTACCACCACAAACAAATAGTCATTCTTACACCTGGTATGGGAAAACCACCCATAAAATCTATCGAAATACTCACCCAAGGTCAACTAGGAACTGACAATGGTTGGTACAGTCCTATCTTCCTATTGGAAGGTCTCGATGTGTTGCATAACACGCAACCACAAACCACACGAGCAACATCCACCTGCATCTTCGGCCAATAGACATAACACCATAAATTCAAAAGAGTCTTCTCAACCCCGAAATGACCTGGCACCCAGGAATAATGTACCACTCGAATCTATTGTAAACAGTCCCCACCCTCAGGAATACATGCTTATTATTTAGATAGAGCTCAAGTTATGGATACCTTACAAGGATGTCCTTGATCACATCTTGGAATTCTTTGACTGTTAAGGTACCAGAGTTGTCTTTGTCGGCAACACTGAATATCGTCAAAATATCTTCCATGACTTTACGTTGGTGTATAGTAGCGCAATCACCAAGAGCATACACACTGTCACATCCCTCGACTCGTAGCCATTCATCAGTAGCTAAAGAACGTTTCTTGCTCTGTCCAATTTGTTCCATAAAGTTCCTTATAATAGGGCGTGTTCCAGTACCAGCAGACCATACAACCATTCCATAAGGTATAGAGGAGACAATTCCTTCCGATTTCACCTCCACAGCAATCTCTTTCTCAGAGCCACCTATAACCCCACATCCTATTTTTACTTCAATACCATCTCTTTGAAATTTATGTTCTGCAAATGAACTGACTCTATCATCAAACGTGTTCAAAATATGATCTCCAGATTGAACCACTGTTATTCTCACTAGGTTCTGAACCATTGGATATATCTTCACTATATCTTCTTTGACAAAGTCATGTAGCTCTGCAGCAAATTACACACCTGTTGGACCCCCACCAACAATTATAAAATGAAGTTTCATAATTTTCTCTTCTTGACTTAGGTTTGGACGGTCAGCCTTTTTGAAACAGCTTATCATGCTCCTCCTGATCTTTTGGGCATCTTCCACTTCCTTTAGGAAATGGCAATGCTCAGTGACCCCAGGAGTGTTAAAAGTATTTACTTGATCCCATGTTGCTATTACCAAATAGTCATAATCTAGTAATATCTCAGTCTTGCCTAACACAGTGTCATCATTTGAATGACAGATAACTTTCTTATTTGTTGCATCAATCTTGACACACTCTGCCTCACAAAATTGAATTTGACCATTTTTCTTCTTTATAATGTTTCTAATTGGTTCCACGATGATGCGTGCTTCCACTGTACCACATGTTACACTAGGTAATAGTGGGTAAAAGCAAAATAGTTATGGGGTGACACAACTTGAACATCGAAGGATGAAATATCAATGTTCTTCAGAAAACTCATGCCTGCCCAACCAGTTCCATGAACTATCACCCTCTTCTTCTTCACATCTCTTGGAGATAAATCAGCAGCAAGAGCACTATGGTCTGCTTGAGACTCCGAGTATGCCACTAGACCACCGCTACTGAGAGTGAGTTAGCTACAGGAAGCTAGGAGCAGTCAATAGCATAGTTATAGCATAGCGAGAAGAAGGTAGGATGAAATAGAAGACAAGGATCCTATTTTCCATCATCAAAGAAAAGTGTTGTTTTTTGTGGCTGAATATAGACTCAAACACACTACGTAGGTCTACCAGGCAGTCATAGTGGTAAAGCCGTGGATAAGGATCTTCTTTTCTTTAATAATTTTTCTAGACTTTCTTTTCGCTACTCGCTGCGAAGACTGGTCCGATCGCTATCAAAGTTGAGTTACTTTTTGCTATGCTCTAATGCAAATTTTGCTCAACTCCACTTGCATTTGTAAAGCAACAAGAAAACAAGGATATTGAAGGCAAAGAAAGCGCTAGGTATGTGTTGCTTAAGCTACAAAGAGAGGATCCTTAAAGAAAAGTGCTGAAATAAAGAACCAACTTGCGTACGGACAATGTTCTTCCCTTGTAGATATTAGAAAAGCTTCAAAAGTAAGTAAATTTTATTTATTAAATTTTTGCATTTTGTATATATACCATTTTCAAGATAAGATTCCTCAAAGATATCTCTATGATTCTCTATTTTGTAAAACTTCCTCTAATGCTACCAAGTACCAAGTGCAAGTCTATTCATTTTATATCATTTATACAAAGTTATTCCTCTGAAACAAAGGAGTTAATTTAAACAAAGGAGTTGATTGTTCATAGTTTTTATAGCCACAAAGAAGTGTTTCTATGAGAACTTGTGAGGTGGGCTTTCTCAGACTGGGTCCTTTTGTTGTTTTGACTTTGGAGTATTACTGCATTGTTTGTTTTGCATTTGCATACAACTTAGTACTGTCAGCTCTAGGAAATGTTGATGTATTTAACCAGTTTGAATTAGATGGCCATATCTCTATCATTTCAAGTGAATGTTTTGTTTTAGGTTATTCTTCATACAAAATAAAGAACTTCTAACTAGCTTTCTTCTCTTTGTTTCAGTAATGCAAGTGATGCTTTGGATAAGTTGAGATTCTTTAAGTGTGACTGAACCTTCTCTTCTTGGAGATGCTGGTGAACTAGAGATACGGATCAAGCCTAATCCAAAAAATGGGACCATCACTATAATGTATGCTATTTTAGCTGTTTTACGGAGTATTCTCTTTGTTACTAGAATTATCGAAGCAATATTCACGCTATGTTTTCACACGATTACAGAGACACTGGTGTGGGAATGACTAAAGAAGAGCTCATCGACTGTCTTGGTACGATTACTCAGAGTGGAACTTCAAAATTCTTAAAGGCCCTGAAGGTGTGTTTACGTATTTCTGCTCAAGTCACATATTAGATATTTATATTTTTTAACTATTTCCTCATAAGTTCGCTATATCTTGAATTTAACTGTGAATCTTTGAACATTATGTAGGAAAACAAGGAACTTGGGGCAGATAACGGTTTGATTGGTCAGTTTGGTGTCAAATTTTTTTCAGCATTCCTTGTTGCAGACAAGGTATAGTTTGAATATTTAAAAGATAAATTATAATAATTTCTATATCACCCTTTACTATATAAGAATCTTTTTGTTCGGTAGCTTCTTTGATTGAAATGCACACTTTCCGTAATTGATCTTTATTTTTGAGTGCAAGTGTCTGTGTCAGCAAAGAGCCCAAGGTCAGATAAGCAATATATATGGGAAGTTGTAGCTGACAGTAGCTCATATGTGATCAAGGAAGAGACTGACCCAGAAAAAATGTTTTGCCGTGGAACACAAATTACTCTACACCTAAGGGTATATGGTCTCTTAATTTCTTCATTTCTGTAATTCCATTCTTTCTCACATTGCTTCAATTCCCCCCCCCCCCCCCCCCCCCCCCCCTTTATGCTCTTTCAACCTGATGACAAGTGTGAATTCTCGGAGCCAACCAGGGTTAGTGACTTGGTGAAGAATTACTCCCAGTTTGTTTCTTTCCCCATTTATACATGGCAAGAGAAATCACGCTCTGTCGCGGTAAGCTTTTCTATTGCTACAGAAGTCATCTTAGTCAAACCCAATATAAGAACTAGTTGCATAGATAGTAGGTTTTTATATATGTCATATATATATATATATATATATATATATATATTACGGTGTAGATAGTGTTTAATAGGTTTGATTCTTTCTTAATTAACTTCTTGTAAAACAACTTATATATGCACAAGTCTTGTTGAAATGTTATAATCCGTATACGTCAATGAAAGAAATTGAAAATGCATCCGTAAGCGGTCACAATTGAATATAACTTTTGGCAGGTGGAAGAGGAAGAAGTAAAGGAGGGAGAAGAAGAAAAGCCAGAGGTACTTACTAGAGATTCTTATGTCTTTGCAATTTGGCTTTAGTACTTATACACGCTAGTATAACTAATCTTTTTTATTTCAGGGGGAAAAGAAGAAGAAAAAGAAAAATGTAACTGAGAAGTATTGGGACTGAGAATTAGGCAATGAAACTAAACTGATCTGGGTAATTTCACTTTCTCTAATACACTGATTTTTTATGGTGGTAGTGCGTGATACTTATTGGATCTGTTGGCTACACGAGTCATTAAACTAAATCGTGGGTGTAATGATTTTTCTTCTCCTTGTAGATGCAAAATTCAAAGGAAGTTGAGAAAGAGGAGAATCAAGAATTCAATAAAAAGACATTTAATGAGTTCTTGGACCCTCTTTCCAATACCCACTTTACTACAGAGGTATGTGATTTACCATTTTCTTTCCCTTGGCCCATTTTTTTTTTATCGAGCGCTTACTATTTCTTTTTTACATCTCGAGCACGGTGAAGTGGAATTTAGAAGTGTTCTTTACATTCCGGGTATGGCACCTCTTAACAACGAAGACATGGTAGCCAAAACAAAGAACATACGTTTGTATGTCAAGCGTGTATTCATCTCAGATGATTTTGATGGTGAGATGGTAAGTTCTTATCCTCCACCGTCAATGTGTTCGACAGTGATCTTGATTAGTGGCTCTTGAACCTCCAATCACTTATGTGTCACATGTTCTTCTTGTTACTCAAAGATATAAATTTCTCACTGTATTTAATTAATCTATTTTTTCATATTGCCTATGCAGTTCCCACGGTATTTGAGCTTTATAAAGGGTGGTGGATTCAAATGACCTTCCTCTCAATGTCTCTAGAGAGATCCTTCAAGAAAGCAGAATTGTACGTTTTATAATCATTTTTATATGCAATAAATATCTCATAGTGATTCTCTTTTTGCTGTGAAAAATCATTAGATATGCCTTTCAAATTGACAAAAATAATATCCCTGCATTATGTATATCGAAACTCATCATATTTGTTAATTAAGAGTATAAACTATTTTTCATTTCTTGAGAGTTTATTTTGTATTGAGCTCGTGGAATATATCTTATATACTGATGTCAAAACTTAAATTTCTATGTTAAAGCTTTGTTTGATGTAGTACTATGTATGCATCTTGAAATAAAGAATCTCCTCTTTGTGCAGGCTATCGCATCCATGATGCGTGCACAGGATGTTGATCCAAAAAACCTTGAAGTGCTTCTTGCTTTAGGCGCGAGTCATACTAATGGTAAGTTCGTATTTCTATCATTATTTGTAAAAAAAAGTACATTTGATGTAGAAAGTATTCTACCTTTTTTAAATTCTTTTGGGCTTTGCTGAAAGAATTTGAGCCCTATTTATTAGTATTGCAAATATAGAGAGGATACACTTTTCAATTAGAGCTTTGAAGAAAGAATCACTTTTGACAATCAAGACTTTACATCTCTTCACTACATTGCAGAGTTGGAGCAAGCAGCAACTTTGAAATATTTAGATGGATGGCTTCAAAATCACCCCAAGTATAGCACAATTGCCCCTCTCGAGCGGTCTAATTCTCTTTATTATGCTCATGTAAGACTCCATACCTTTTTAGCTTATGTTTCCTACACAAAGCAGATGTATCTTTAGCTTGTTACCATGATTTTTCTAACATTTGAAATAAATAATATTTATATATATCCCTGGCTAGTAATTTCAATGTGCAACTGTTTTTATGTTGGAAAATTATTTACTTACGCATAAGTTTCTTTATTTTTTCTTGTAATTTTAGAACTTCTAAGTCATCTTATTTGGTAGGTTGCTAGGTTATTCAATGAAGCTGCTCAAATTTCACCAGATGATGCTGATGTTCACATAGTACTTGGTGTTCTTTACAACTTATCTAGAGAGTATGATAAAGCTATAAGGTCCTTTTAGACTGCGTTGAAACACAAGCCACGAGATTGCTCTCTTTGGAATAAACTTGGTGCAACACAAGCTAATAGCGTTCAAAGTGCAGAGGCAATTTCGGCTTACAAACAGGTAGTAATTTGGAACAATTATAATTTGGAACAATTGTAATTTGGAACAATTTCGGCTTACCACGGGATTACTCTCTTTTCTTTCTTTTTTGTCTCTTATGCATATGTTCTTTTAGCATATGGAACAATTGTATTTGGATCTTTTAATGTTTAAGGGAATGAGGGATTTATTTTGGATATCTATTTTGTGTCCATGTATCATTAGTATGTATGAAATGTATTGTTGGAGGATTGGGAGTGCTTTGGAGGTTCAGGAGTGCAGTATTGCAATTTTTTTAGTTTTTTTTTAAATAAAATAAAAATTACCACAGACTTTATCCGTGGCAAAATGGGTATCATCTGCGGTATTTACAATAATTAACCACAAAAAACTCTGTGGCAAAAAAATTATCACGGATTTACTCCGTATCAATATAAATTTGATAACTACAGACAAACTCCGTGGCAAAAATATTGCCACGGATTTACTCCGTAGCAAAATAAATTAAATAACCACAGACAAACTCTGTGGCAAAAAAATTGCCACGGATTTACTCCGTAGCAATTTAAATTAGATAACCACAGACAAAGTCCATGGCAAAAAAATTGCCACACACCATTTACTACAGACCTCCACTACAGACTTTATCCATGGAAAAACAACTATTACCACAGATTTGGTCCGTGGTAATTTAGTAAAATTGGTGTAGTGTTTAGCATAAACGGTGTTTTGTATGTCGTTAGTAATGATTTAGAAGTTAAGTTGATGTTTAGGCACATTGAGGAAGACCCAATTCATGGGTATTACAGAGTTTTTATAGAAACAAAGGAAACACCTCAAATAGTGTCAATCCCTGTTGAAGAATCACCATTACGGCTAAGATATGATAAATCAAAAATCAAGAAAAAAAAGTCTACCAAATATTTAGAGAAGACAAGTAGACCATTAAAAGTGCCTACTTCTAAGACTTTTAATCCAGAATCCTTAAAGAGAAAAGCAAAAACCAAATCACAAAAACCTAAGGTGAAGAAGGTTATGGCTGATTACCTTTCTGAGGAAGAGCTTGATGATTTAACCAAAGACTATAACAGTGACGAAGAATTTGAAATTAAGAAGGAGGATGTAGATAATGTTGATGAGGAAGTTGTACGATGGACAAGAGAGGAGCTTATGAGGCAGTTTGAGAACAATGAGTTTGAAGACTTAACTAAGGACCCATTCTTTGATAATGTGGATGCTGAAAAAGACTATCATAGTAACCATACATCACATGATGGTGATGATGTTCCTACAATGGGTCACATAGAAGATCATGAAAAATTTACTGATAATAGAGATTTTGTGATGGCTTCTTCAAAGTTGTATGAGAAAGAAGATTATGAAGATGAGGAGCCCTTTCTGCCACTTCAAGCACCAGAGTCTATGTTAACAATTGGGATGGAGTGGCCAAATATATCTGAGTGTAGGTCATTTATGAAGGATTTTGCAATTACTCAAAGATTCACATTTAGACAAAAGAAGAATGAAAGTAAGATGATTAGATATGTGTGTAAAGAGAGACCAAGTTGTCCTTGGTGGGTGTTCATAACAAGGTTAAATGATGGCCACACCATGACACTTAAAAATGGCCATTTTATACATGAGTGCAGTGGTAAGAATGACACATTGAACAGAAATGCAAATATTATTTGGGTTACAAAGGAGATTGAGAATCTAATCAGAGATGCAAGTACAACAAAGCCAATGCAGATATCTGATATTGTGTATAGAAGATTTGGAGTAAGAGTTTCATATTATACTGTATAGAATGCAAGGAACATGGTGATAGAGAAGATAATGGGGTCATATGATAAAGGCTATGCTTTATGTCCAGAACTATGTGTTGAGACTCAAAAATCAAACCCTGGTAGTATTGCTACTTGTAGTAGGGAAGATGGTAATCTTAAGTTTACAGACATGTGTATTAGTTTTAAGGCAGCTTTAGATGGATTCACCAAGGGTTGTAGGCCAATTCTTAGTCTAGACAGATGTTTCTTGAAAGACAAGTATGGAGGCCAATGTTTGAGCATCATATCTCTTGATGCAAACAATGGTCTTTTCCCTATAGAAGTGTTTATTTGTAGAAGTGAGTATCAACCTACATGGATGAAGTTCTTAACTTTGGTGCAAGGTCAGCTCACCTTACACCCATCTAAATTGACATTCATATCTGATAGACAAAAGGGTCTTGTTGAGGCAGTTTCACAAGTGTTCCCTCATTCTAATCATAGATTTTGTTTTAGGCACATGTACAAAAACTTCAAGCAACTGTACAGAGGTACTTATTTGATGATATTGGCTTGGAATGCATCAAAGGCATACAAAAAAACTGTAATGAAAGAAAATTTGGACAAGTTGGGAGTTGCATAACCTGATGCAAACACATGGTTGGAAAGGGAGCCATATAAATCTTGGTGTATGTCTTACTTTAATGCTTCTACAAAGTGTGAGCATGTGACCAATAATTTCTCAGAATCATTTAACAATTGGATTGTTAAGATTAGATATAAGCCTTTAAACAAGATGGTAGAAAGGCTAAATTTGATGTAGGTAATACTCATGTATGAAAGGAAATTAAAGGCAAGAGAGTGGGATCAGAATGGATTGGTACCTAGAGCAGTAAAGAGGATTGAGTTGTTGAAAACATACAGTCACCACTACAGGTTAGAGGGATTTGAAAAAGATCAGTGGTTGGTCCTTAATGATAGTGGTACAAGGTGGATATTGAACTTGGAAGAACACACATGCATTTGCAATGTTTGGAAGATCACTGGATTGCCTTGTGTACATGCAGTGAAAGTGATTGATCAACAAAAATATGAGTGGGTTGGGTAAGTGCTCTCTTTTTTAGTTAATATGTCATAATTGTAATTTCATTGTGCCTTTTTTCAACTTTATCATGGCCTATGTACAAATATTGTAGTCATTACCATAGAGTGGCAGCCTATGTAGCAACATACAACCAAGTTATAAATCCAATTGCAGACTCATCAGAGTGGGGAGAAGTATGTTACTTTTGTCCTTAGATTACTGATTTATTGATTTCTCTTGATTTTCATAGTATACATTTACTTTTATGAAATAGTCTACAAGAGAGATCAGACCACCACCATTATTGAGACCAGCAGGGAGACCTAGAACACTAAGGAGAAGAGAGGCAGATGAGGTCAATGGTGTGGTGAGACAACCAATAAGATGCAGCAAGTGTTAAGCATTTGGGCACAATAACAGAACTTGTAAAGGTCAACCTGCAGAAAAGCCAAGCATGGGGAGATGAGGAGCAAAGGCATACAGAATAAACACTGAATTTAGGACACCTTCAACAAAGGGGAGAGGGAGAGCAGAAGAACCATCACAGCCACCTCAACCTTCAACTCCTATTTCAACTTAGCCATCACAACAATCTCAGCCATCACAATAATCATCACAACAATCTCAGCCATCACAGTCATTTCAACCATCTCATTTAACTGGTCAGCATTTTAGAGCACCTAGGCAAGAAGATCCTAATGCTAGAGGAGAACATGGTGGATATAGAGCCACTCAGACATCCAGAGGGTTGGCACATTGGTCTGGTACTTCAGGGAAAGGAGAACCATCTAATAGAGTGGCTAACAAAGCAGCACCAGTTAGGCCCCCTTAGAGAATTTGATAATTGGATTGTAAGATAATTTGAGTTCAACAATGGTGATGTTTAACTGTTATTTGTAAGACAATTTTCTATGTGCTTTCTTGTTTAAATACAACATTTCAGATGTTTAACTGTCATTTTATATCATTACATTTTCTCCTTCTTCTCCACTATCACTTTTGTAGCAAATTGAGTTACAAATTCATCTAATGACATTTCCACTGTCATTTTCACATTCTTTACAAATTGTTCTCTTATTACATCAGTTAACCAAATAAAATTGTTACAAATTGGATCTTCACATTTCAGAAACTTATGCCCAAATGACTGTTGTGTCTTAGAAGTAAACATTTTTATAAGGTGATTGCACCCATGTGCAGTACAGGGAAATCTAACCCAAGACAGTCTCTCACCCAATGGTTACTTTGACCACACCCAAAACAACCATTTGAACTTGATGAACCTCCTTCTGCTCCCTTGGCTTGATTAACAGCATCTGATAACCATTGGAAGGATTTACAAATTGAGTGTTAACACTTTAAGAACTTCCTTTCATAGTTATTTTCAGTGAGAGATTTCATCAGCTTCATGATGCCATTGCACGTAGCTTTCTTGCAATTTGTGTAAACCCAATGACATTTCGATGTAATATGACCCTTAAAATTGCACATTTGACAAACAACCAGTGAGAAATTCAAGAAAACCAATGTTTTAATTTTAGTTTTTAGACCCCATGTGTCTTAAATAATTAGCTTTTATACCCTATTTTGAGTAGATGCGAAAGAAACTTCTGACCTTAGATTGTGTGCCAGCTTCATATTTTTCATCACCCATTTTGAGTTCTGAAGATGAAGTTACTTCCAAAAGAAGAAGATGAAGTAGTTAATGTGAGAGAGGAGAGGAAGATGAAGTTATGGGTTGGTTTTATAGCCGTAACTCGGGTTGCAACGGTCGGATTTATCGTAGCCTACGTGGATCTGGTTTTACAGCGTGTCATTACGATATAATCCTACGTGGAACTCATAATTACAACGTGGAATTAAGATTAAATCATACGTGGCAGAGCTAGGGGTATTTATGGTACTTCATATTATTTTTATCTTGGAAAGCGATTTTCAGGGTGTTTTAGGGTCCAAAACCTAAAAATGGCAATCATATGGGGTTAGCACAATTCATAGTCATTATGTTGGGTCTAAAATCTAATTAACCTTTCTAGTTTTTATTTTTTCTAGAGAGAATGCCAACTTTTATAACAAAAACGAACATGTCAAGGGTGAGAAAAAGTGTGATCTTTTGAAAACTTCTCACCCATGACCAAAAAATAAACATGGCCTTAAGTAACTTCATTTACTATGCTTTTGCAAAGCTTACTATAACTAATAACAACTTATTTTGCAAAGTCAAGGTGTACAATTTTAAAGTCATGTACATCTCACGCCTATTCCACATAGATAAACGATCTTGTTTAATTATCGACTATTCCTTCCAAAGTTTGGTTTAGAGCAATTGGTGTCACCGTTTAATCACTAATTAGAACCCCAACCACAAGGCTGCTGGAGATGTTTTGTAGAGCTTGTAAAGATAAGCTACCTTACTAGTACTACTACTAGAGACAATGAAAGCCAGAGACTCTGAATTATTTGATTTTGATAAAAACCAAAACCAGAAGATAACAAGTTCTTGAATGCATGTGTGTGGATGAGAGTCTATTCTCAATTTCCATCATTTATTGGATCATGTTTCAAATTCCCACCTTGAAAAGCTCATCCACAATACTGTAAATTCCTCCAAATAATTCCTACCCAAATCATTTGTTGTCTTCACTTGTCCTTCATCTGTTATTTTATTATTTCTTTTTTGTTAAGAGAATTATCTATATTTATTATCCTCAATACTTCTTTTGTTTCACTTCATTCACTCTCTTCCCACTTAAACCAAGAACCTCAACAAGGTAAACCCTTCTCCTCTCTCCCAGTATTCATTATTTACTTGTTTTTGAATGTTGGGCATGTTGTTATTTGAATGTTCTTCATCATTGAGCATGATTTGAGTAGATATCAATCTCAAACTGGTTTTTCATAAATGGGTATTTAAGATTTTTGTTTATAGTTCATAACTTCATATTGTAGAATTTGGTCTTGTATAGTATGGTCTGTTTTATGTTAGAGTAGTGGGGTTAAGTTAGTTTAATTGTGCAAACTATAGATGATAAGTTGGAACATCTGAAATATAGAAGAAACATGTTCAAGATAAGAAACATCTCAATTTACTCTAGAAGATATAAAAGGAATATATAAATGCCAAGTTAAAACTGAAAAAAAAGATATACAACTTGCATTAGTACCTAATCACACCAAATTTGTACTAGACTAATAGTCCAAAGAAATTTCCACATCAGAAGGCAGAAAAGATGATCTTGGTATATTGTTAATTTTGGTTGGTTTGGCAATAACAAGATGATGATTGCTGATTATTTGGAAATTTGAAGGCTCAAAGAGTTTATCTCACTTAATTTAATATTATTCTAGTTCGGAAAAAAAAATGAGGTCTTCTTGAAAAGTTGGGAATATTTGAATTTTCGAATAATTAATTGACTAGGGACTACCGTTGCTCTTTATACAGGCGTTTCCTTTTTCTGGTGAGAATGTCTTTTGAGATTTCGATTTTCTACTTTATTGCTGGTGGTTGACTACTACTTTGAGTTTCGTTGGTGTTTTATCGTTTTAATGTGATTTGGCAGAATAACTTTCATGTACATATTGTGTACATATTGTGTAAACGTTTCACCCATGTGGGTTGCATATGAATCTTCAACTTTTGTATAGAGTGTACTTGTGTTTATTGTTTCTTATGGGCTTCATAGAAAATTAGCTTCCACCGTGATTTTCAACTATATATCCGCATATTTCATGGCCTGCTTAATAAACACTGTTCTCCAACTGTCCTAATCTATATCTTCTATACTTAATTGTATCCATATCCACTACTATTGGCTTGATAGGATCTTATGTATTTCTGTATTTGTTCTTAGTTCTTATATGATAAACCTAACTATTAATTAGTACAACATCTTATGTTTATATTAGCATTTTGTTTCCTCTATCATATAGATTTGGGCAGACTTGAAAATGGATATTTCATTAGCATTTTTGTTTCCTCCATCATATGGATTTAAGAAAACTTGAAAAGAGAAGCTGTGGTTTCTTCTAATCATGTATGACTGGGATATGTTCTGACACTGTATTTCTCGTATTGCATGTAGCTTGTTGAGGGGAAGTTAAAGATCCCTCTGTAAATATGGAGATAACCAATATTGAGGAGTATGAGGCTCTTGCAAAGGAGAAGTTGCCAAAGATGGTGTTTGACTACTATGCATCAGGTGCCGAGGATCAATGGACTCTCAGGGAGAACAGAAATGCATTCACAAGGATACTGTAAGTTTGTCTCTCAAGTTGATTTTAGTGCACCTTCTGGTCTATTTATATTTTATTTTAGTTTGCATTTCTCCATCTTTTGTGACATTGTTTCCATGGTTCTCGATAATGTTCTTCTCTTATGTCATCATTTAATTGGTATATAGGTTCCGACCTCGCATTCTTATTGATGTAAGCAAGATAGATATGACCGCTAATGTGCTGGGCTTCAAGATATCCATGCCTATCATGATTGCTCCTACTGCCATGCAGAAAATGGCGCACACTGATGGTATTAATGTTATCCCAAGCTTTTTCTCTGTGATATTAGTGTCACCTTTTGGTACTTGATTGATTTTTGTACATCCTAGATTTGATCTAATCCCAAAGATTTGATTCCACAGGGGAATATGCAACAGCAAGAGCAGCCTCAGCAGCAGGCACAATCATGGTTTGACTTCTCACATCTTCTGTTTCAATCTCATTAAAGCTACAGCATGGAACCATACAATAGAACTATTTTAGAAATCAAGGTGATAGAAGAAAAAAGGTTTAAATTTAATAGGTAGAGGAATCATTGTTGTGGGAACCCTTAATTTCGAGTTGTTTACGGTTGTACCTGGGTCTGTTACACTTTTAGTCACTGCTGGGATGTATATGTCCAGTAAACAGAATACTCTGTATATCGTTCTGATTTTAATTTAACACTCTAAAGTCATCAAATTTAGTTTCTCCGAATATTTCATATTGATGATCCTTTACATGAAACTCTTTGTTCATGCCTAAGTATATTAATTTACAGTTATTTCTTCCAGACTTTATCCTCATGGGCTACTTCCAGCGTTGAAGAAGTTGCCTCAACTGGACTTGGGATTCGTTTTTTTCAGCTCTATGTAAGCCCAATTGATTGTATCTTGGTTTCCTTTTCTTTACCACTTTTGGTGACCCTAATTATTCTGCAAGTGTAATTGTATGTGTTCCAACTTCCAAGAAATGATTTCTCTGCTTATTATGCAGGTATACAAAGACAGGAACGTAGTTGCGCAGCTTGTGAGAAGAGCGGAAAGGGCAGGATTCAAGGCAATTGCTCTCACAGTTGATACCCCAAGGCTTGGCCGCAGGGAGGCAGACATTAAGAACAGGTGTGTCTCAGCAATAAATACATTTTTTAAGTACCAATTTTGATAGAATTTTCTAAAGAGAGTGAGTCTCTTGAGGTTTTGAAGCGAGGATTTATGCAGAATCTTTTTACTACAAAGCTACCTGAAAAGCTAAATTCTCTGTTACTCATACACAGATTCAATTTACCTGCACATTTAACCTTGAAGAACTTCGAAGGGCTAGACCTTGGCAAGATGGATAAAGTGAGTGATCAAATTTAATCTAGTAATTTCATATAACGTCTAGGATGTTCCGTTCTACTTCCTTACTCTTTTTTTTCTTTTCTTTGGCCATGCAGTCAAATGACTCTGGACTTGCCTCATATGTTGCCGGCCAAATTGATCGATCCCTGAGCTGGAAGGTATGACTGACATGCCTTACTGCCAAAGAACATAAGACAATCAAATTTCCATCTCCTTTAGGATTTCTTGAATTTAAATATATAACAAGCCCTCTGAGATGATCTGTTGCATATGATCAGGATGTGAAGTGGCTTCAGACAATCACCCAACTACCAATTCTAGTCAAGGGTGTAGTGACAGCAGAGGATAGTAAGTAATTAGAGTTTCAATTTCTTTGCTCCTTTTTTGCGCTGTATTTGACGGATCTCTCGCAAGCTCCTATATGCACATAACACTTGTTATTGTTTACCATGCAGCAAGGTTAGCTGTACAAGCCGGGGCCGCAGGGATCATTGTTTCCAATCACGGAGCACGGCAACTCGATTATGTGCCAGCAACAATCAGTTGTCTTGAAGAGGTATATTGTGATACAGGGGAACATAATACAAAAAAGCCCATAACTGCCGTTACATCTGAATCCCTTGATCAGTTTAGTACATTGCATAACTTTGTGACTCGATGCTTTTCGAGTCTTCAGCAAATGCTAACTGTTGAATTTGCCAAATTTGTTTTTCTAATACGTAAATCTAAGAGCTAGCAATTGTCTCTCTCACACCCTTGTCTTACCTTATAACATTTGATAAAGAGTTCTGTCTTAATATGACTCAGGTTGTGAAAGCGGCACAAGGCCGAGTGCCCGTGTTCCTGGATGGTGGAGTACGTCGTGGGACAGACGTTTTTAAGGCGTTGGCCTTGGGAGCCTCTGGCATCTTTGTAAGTAAAATACAAATAAAAACTTTCAATTTACCTTTCCTAAATCTTAATCATCTTCACCAATCTTATTCTTGACCTCTCAGATTGGAAGACCTGTGCTCTTCTCTTTGGCTGTTGAAGGAGAGACGGGCATAAAAAAGATGCTGCAAATGCTTAAAGATGAGTTTGAGCTCACTATGGCATTGAGTGGATGTCGTTCGCTCAAGGAGATCACTCGTTCTCACATTATGACTGAGTATGACCTTCCTCGCCCTGTACCAAGGTTATAAAATGTCTGCGTACATAGTCTATATAATCGTATATATCACTTGCTGTACATTTTCTCTATAAACGATGATGATGTATCAGATACTATGATTGTTGGCACTTGTTCTGAGATTACTTGGAAAATGGAGAAACTTGGGGTTAGATCTCAACCAGAATATCAATAGAATTTCATAAAAGGAATAAGACTGGATCGGGAAAAAACATACATAATTACTAAAAATAGAGAACACGTAGAAACACACTCTAAGCCTATTTCCAAACCCTGGATACTCAATTCCAATCCCGCTAACTGCTTTTGCACATTTTGGACTTCAATGCCTTCACATGATTTGTGGGATGTAAGGTTAGTGCAACGTCTGCCTTCTCCATTTCGGAGAACTCTGCTTCTTCACAATTGTGTGCTGCATGTCTTGTATGCATCAATTTTGAGATTAGAGACCAGCCATTTGATTTCTTATGTATTTGTGACCGAGATATGAAGGTGAGGAGGGACTCAAATATTGAGATTGTGATGTCTTGCACTTCTCTTAGTACATCAACAATGGCTACAAGATCATGGACTTTCTCAGGAGAGATTTTGGTGCTCTTCATATACCCAAGGCACTTAAAGATCGCCATATTCACGTTCTTTCTTGAAATCATATTAGCTTTGATCTCATTAGAAACGTCACCTTTCTTTTTCCGGAGAGAAGTAATAGATCTTAGAAGATAAAGAAAAAGGAGAGAAAACTAAAGAACACAAAAGACTACATTGGATTGAATTGAGTTAGGTTACAATCTAAGCAACTTGACTACTTATAGGCTACAATAGTAAAAGAAAATACTATACTACTCTTAGCATTATATTAATACTAAATCTATCTCTAACACCCCCGTTAAACTTAGATGATACAGGAAGTAACATCGAGAGTTTGCAAGTAGAAAACAGAAGCACTAAACCATATCCAAAGTTCAATTCCGAAGCAATACGAGAACTTGGATGCGAAGCAGATGTTATCCACTAATGCCCACAAGAATGGAACCAAAGCCCAAAAATACTCGGATATTACCAACAGGAAGATGCAGTAGAACTTCACAGAAACCAAAAATCAGATGCCATATCAATCGCCAAACTAAATGTTGCCAAACCAAATCAGAACAATTCAGAGCGAACTAACCACCAAATCCGAATCAGATGCCAACTAACTACCAAATACTAATAAGATGCGAACTATCTGCCTAATGCAAATCAGATACGATCTAACTGCCAAATACTAGTCAGATGCGAACTAACCCCCAAATTCTAATCAGATGCGAACTATCCGCCATAAGCTAAACAAATACGTATTAACGCCAGATCCTAAACAGATACGTACTAACACTAGATTCTACACAGATGCGAACTAACCACCAGACCCTATACAGTGCGAACTAACCGTCAGATCTTGTACGAATGCGAATGAACCACCAAAGATGTAAACTAATCGTCAGATTCTACCAAATTGCAAACTAACCTCGATATACTCCAAATCAAAAGAGAGACCAGAACCGAAAGGCCCACCAAAATACGTAGATCAAATGCGAAAATCTAACCAAAACCACAAAACTCTAATGTAAACAAATCAAAGTCAAATCTTTCACAGCTTCAAATACCAAATGCAAAACCAAAAGTTGACAGCCAACTTGACGAACCTATATAGAAAATTTTCACATCTAAAGCAGAGTGCTAAATCTCTCCTTCGAAGGCATAGTTCATATAGTTTTGCAAAAGAGAGACATCATCACCAACTATAAAAGATAGTCAAGAGCAGAATCCTAAAAGAAGGTTATCCATGCTAAAAGGAACTACTCAAAAGCGAACCGTGAAAACCTGATCACACAATCCGAATAAAAGTTACACACAATCCAACAAACACCCCACCCCCCTCCATTACCGATTCACAAAGACCAATAACTATCACCATTGTCACAACCCAACAATAACATAAACCAATAATCCAATATCAAGTAAGTAACATCTACCAACAGGAACAATCACAAACCATCGAGAAACACCCATAATCAATCACGAACATAACGACGAGTATCCAAATACCCAATTTCAACAACCCAAACCAATGCATCAAACCATAGTCACCACTACCAAAACCCCAAAGTCGCAATTTGCAGATTATACGAGGCAATTTAGCAAAAACCCTATAATTGGACGAGTAGAGAGATCAAAACATAGCTTACTGTGATAAGATTGAGGAGAGAAAGCAAGCAATTGTTAAGTTTTTGGAATCCTAGAACGAGTCCTTGTTGACCAAACACGATGAGATTCAAACCCCAAAGCGATGTCCACGATCAAATCTATGAAGATGAGACTTCAAATTATAAACCCACACACGAATCTCACCCCAATTTGAAGATTGGAATTGCAATTTGGGAAGAAGGAATCGCAGCAGCGGAGATTGAGTATATAACATTTTGGAACCCCAAACCCTATCTCACGATCGAATCGAAGATGAAGAACGTGTTGATCATCGCTTACTCTCTCTAGAACGAGTAATGAGGATGAAACTTAAGGTTTTGATGTTGGGAAGAGACTCAGCGCAAAAAGACATAACTGAGGGTAAAAAATTAAATTTTGCCAAGTTTAACCCAAACTCGCAATTGTAGACTTAAAAAAAAAAAGTTGTTCGAACCCTCCGTTATTCTCTCGATGGAAATATGATCAAGAGTAAATTGCAATGGAGATTCATATTTCAAGAAGCAGCGCACATTTTAGAGAGAGATTTGTGACGGCTCTGATACAATAATAGATCTTAGAAGATAAAGAGGAAGGAGAGAAAACTGAAGAACAAAAAAGACTACATTAGATTGAATTGGGTTAGGTTACAATCTAAGCAACTTGACTACTTATAGGCTACAATAGAAAAGGAAAATATTATACTACCCTTAGCATTATACTAATACTAATTCTATCTCTAACAAGAAGATTGAAGATCTTGCATGCACTCTTTGGTCTGCGAAAGAAGATCTCTAGCTGTGCCACATATATCCAACAGCCTGAGGGATCCCTCCATGACGTTGTTAACTCATTTATTGGATATTTCTTGGGAGATTGCTTGTATGATGTGTGGCAACTGAAGTAAGTCATCAACACTATCATATAAGTCTTTCAGGCCACTCAAGTTGTAGCAAATTGAGGAAGATGAGGATGAAGAACAATCCTCAGATGACCTCAATCTCAAGATCTGTTCTTCCACTCTAAGAGTGATAGGATGAGATCTAGCGGGCAAACTTATGGACCGAGTATGGTAAGAAGTTTTGAGGTTCGAAGGAGAAAGAGCCATTATTCTTTTGCGAAGAATAGAGAAAGCTAAACTCTAGAATGTAGAATTGAATTTGAATTGAACCTCCTCCTTGAGCACCATGTATTATAGAAAAGGGGGAGACATGAGGAATCTCACCTTGTCCAACTTTGTTGTCTAGTCATATAATTTCAATTTGGATCCAACGCTATGTTAGGCAATGTTCCCTCAAAATGTAACCACCATTGACCATACTAAAGGGAAAAAAATGGCATGCACGAGTGGCATGACAGATTGTCTCCTTCCCAAGAAAAGATGATTACATAGGTACACAATTCGAGCAGACAGAAGATCTATTCGAGGCTGTCCCATAGTCTAGCTGCTGCTTCCTCTCCAGCATTGTAATCTATAATTTATACAATAAAGCCTGCTTAAGAAATGTCGCCCGAGCCTTACATGCTTCAGTACCTTGCGCTCTCAAAGGTCAAACTTATTGGCCAATTCCATCCACCATCAATCTGAACTCATCAGATTCGACATTCTTGAATGCTTACTTCCACCACAGTTAAAGCTTTTTTAAGGCAAAATATAGATTTTCCACTGCCTGTACATGGCAGATCATTCATCGGGCATCCGTATGGGATTTCTAGGCTATGCAGAAGGCTTCAATTGGAGTTCCCGTGAAATGCTTTAGAAATGCCTTGTGGACGTGCTTCGAATACTGTAGTACCAAGATACCCCACCAAATAAAATCTTCACAGCTCAGCCCTAGAATTCTTGACCCTTTTACGACAACCCTTCTCATCCTGAGGACTAAATTCCAGGCTTTGCCCCTGCTCAGACATGTACTGGAAAAAAATGGATGACAAGTTAAGGGAGATGCTCTGTAAAAGTCTCCCTAATGGCATATGATTGGTATCTTTTCACAAGCTAAGGTCAAACATTCAATACCTAATGGTTGCAGTTATATATTCCAATCCATATGATCCAGAAACATTATTTCATTCGGTTATTTCAAGAGTTGTGGCAACTGAAAGCAAAATCCAGCCTGCTTGTAAGGTAAACAGCGAACACTGAAAGCATCAAACTGGTTAAACTCTTTTCAATGTAAAGAATGACTCCATATTTTGATTATATGTCCTTCAATTGTCTAGGACTCTGTAGATGGCACAAACCTATTTCATTTAAATAGTACTGTTGCCTGACTGATTGAAAAGCATCTCTGAACAATGTTCTTAGATACGTAATGTTTATTTTAGATGTTCTTAGATTATCACTCCTTAGGTTATCATAAAAATGAGCATGCCCAAAGGACTGTGTCATCCTCCTGCCTTGAAAGGAGGACTCTTGCTGCCAAGCAAACTCAAGACAATCTTATACCTCGATACGCTCTATGTATATGAAATCATTTGGTTCAGGAAAATAATAATAATGGCAAAATCACTAAAATGGAGTAAAACTGTATCTGGATTGATGAAGATTTCAATGTAAGGGAACTTTGTACATGTATTCTCATTGATGTATAGAGAGCTACATAATAATTGTACAGGTGTATGTAATTAGTTGCTTAAGATGTTGAGGAGGGAAACTCTAGTTTTGATAGAACTCCTATAGAAGCAGTCCAATTCACTTTCCAAATCCTGGATACTCGATTCCAATGCCGCTAACTGCTTTTGTGCATCTTGGACTTCATTGCCTTTATGGGATTTTTGAGCTGTAAAGTTAGAGAGTGCAGTATCTACCTTCTCCATTTCGGAGAATTTTGCTTCTTCACGATTGTGTGCAGCTTGTCTTGTGCCCGTCAATTTGGAGACTAAAGGCCACCCTCTTGGCTTCGACTGTATAGTTGGTCGAGATATTAAGGACAATAGAGACTCGAACATGGAGACTGTGATGTCCTCAGCCTCTCTAAGTATGCAAATGATGGCCACAATATCTTGGTCTTTCTTTAAACCAGAAGAGATATTCTTGTTTCTCTTCATATCTCCAAGGCACTTGAGGATCACCTTATTAACCTTCTTTCTTGTGATCATATAACCATTAACCACATCAGATACTTCTCTTTTATTTCTTCGAAAAGAAGATTGAAGATCTAGCACACACTCCCTGATTTGCGAAATAAGATCTCTAGTAGTGCCACATACTTCCAAAATCCTTAGAGATCCCTCCAAGACATCGTTCACACATTTATCGGATCTTTCATGGGCTATTGCCTGTTGGGTGAGAGGCAACCGAAGTAAATCATCGACACAATCATACAAGTCTTTAAGGCCACTCAAGTTTTGCAATATTGAAGAAGATGAGGATGATATAGAAGCAGCCTCGGAAGACCTCAATCTCCGGATCTGCTCCTCCACTCTTAGAGTGAGAGGATGTGACTGAGCAGGCAAACTTATGGATCTAGTATGGTAAGATGTTTTAGTCTTTGAAGGAGAAAGAGCCATTTTTTTTTTGCTAAGAATAGAGAAGACAACTTTAGAATGTAGTATTGAGATTGAGTTAAATCTCTGAGTTAAACCTCCTTCTTGAGCCCAAATATATATTGAGAAAACAAGGAGAGACATGAGGAATCTTACGTCCTCCAACTTCTTTGTTGACTCATATTAATTCGTTGTCTACTCATGTGATTTCCATTAGGACCACCACCATTTTAGGTGGTGTCCCTTCGTAATGTAACCATTGAACCTATTAAACAGACAATATGGTATGCACGAGTGGCATGATACATTGTCTCTTAATCAAGATAATGATGATTACATCCAAGGTCTGCGTCTAAGACGATGTCTCTCGCCTTAGCATGTGATTATACCGTTCTAGCAAAAGTTTATTCAACAATATTGGGTGCTGAACTCGAGCAAACTGAATAATATTCTGTTTCACAACGGAATATGATATATTCAAGGCTGTCAAGATTCCAAGTGTTCCTTTCTCTTAAACATTGAGATCCAGCATTTATTTAATAAAAAAAACTGTTTCGTCCGATGTCGAAGAAACCACGCTCCTCTTTTCACTGCCATAAATGCCTGCATAAAACAAATGTGACTCAAGCCTCACAGCCTTAAGCTTCATAAAACAAAGGAAAAACAAGCCGAGTGTTAACAGTTTGGAGTTCAGATGATGATGATGCCATATATGTTTGCTTCATTCATGTTGTTGATGAATCAAATTAAGAAAAGGCCATATATTTCAGAGGATCCCAAAACACTTCAACGGTAGTCAATACCAAAAAGAAACGAAAGTGAAGACTGGTTTAGGGGTTAGGGGATACTCGAGGGTCTGCACTAGGAGCTCTCAATGAATTTAATAGAAGCACATGAGGAATGCGCTTTTAATGCTCTGAGACGAGGTTTACTGGTTGAAGTTTTTTTTTTTTTAAAGTTCATATCATGGTAACACGAAAAGCTTCAAGATAAAATGGAAAATTATGAAAGTGAACCTAAGGGTGTGTTTGGTTTGTGGAAAACCGCAGAAATGGCAAACTTGATTTTCATAAAAGACTACACAATTTTTCCTCGGGTCTTTCTTGAATCTTCTTCTGAAGTAACCAAATATGTACTGAGAAACAAGGAGAGACATGAGGAATTTAACCTCCTCTAACTTTGTTGGCTGCTGCGATTTCGATTTGGATCCAACATTATTTTGTAGGTGATGTTCTTTCGAAATGTAACCATTGACCATATTAAACATAAAATATGGCATGCACGAGTGGTTGGATACATTGAACAAGAAAAAGGTGATTGCGTAAGGTCTGATTGAGCAACTGCGTCTCTCCTTTTCTTATTATCATTACCCAATCACTATATTATTTATTTCAATGCAAGTTCGCTAGGTGGCTTGACATTGTTCAGATCTCAAAAGATGAGGAATCTGTAACCTGTTTTGGAGTAAACAATATTTCCTACGCGAGTAAATTGAAGAAATAAGGAGACATATTCCAGGCTGTCAGATTCCTTAAGATTAGACAAACCTTAAGTATTAAACCTGGTTGTATATAGAAGTTCAGAACACAGCAGAATTTCCTTAAGATTAGACAAACTTGTTTTGGCAGATTATTTATGCAGCAGATACACTTTACTTGCTCAGAGGCCAACTCTAGCACTCGTGCAAAATCGAAATATTTTTGCCCTAGATAGTTCAGATCTTGTAAACGTTCTTCACTCTGAACTACATATATATAAGTGTCGTTTCTTCATGTCAGCTTGTGGATCTCTCCAAGAACTCTCATTATGAAGAATCTGAGAAGAAATATTTTTCATGACGCATCTATCGGGATGGCTATTATGTTGATTCATTCCATCTTATTATTAGAAAAAATATTGAATATCCAAGTTGAGGGCTAAGGCCTTGCCCCTGAGTAGTCGAAAATTACATTCTAATTGATGAAATTGCTTCAATTATTCATTTTGATCAAACCACTAACATCTCTAGGAAGATCCTTAAGTTTCGAGAGAAAAGGCTAGCGGTTAGAGATTGCCAACTTTGGAGAGACTGCCAGTGGTTACTTTTCCTGTGAACTTGTTTGATAGACATATGAAGCTTGCTGCCAATATGAACAATCTCATTTGAAGTGCTCAAGCAGAATCTACATCTCAAGCAGAATCCGAAATCATGAGGCAATCAACAATCCTACCAGCTGGGTAAAGAAGTGTTACTATTTGCATTGATATGTGCTAAATTACATTGTTAATTTTCTTTTCCTAATGGCAGGACGAACGCTAGTTTGGCACGGCTGCTATTTAGGATCATGTCTACAGCTAACCTGTACTGATGAAGCATAATTGCCACTTACATTATATGTAATGCCTCTTATGACTATTAAAACCGCTTGAAGTCTTTTGTTGCATGTAGAAACAGTTTTGTGAATTCTGAGGAGTTTAGTTGTGGTGTTTTGGCAAAAGAATTGAAGAAAAGCTTAGAACTTTCTTTCTAATCCATTTCATAAATGCCTATCCTGAAGTATCTTACTCGGGCAGTATTTTGAGTTCCATTTATTCCCTTAATATCATTCAGAGTAACCCGATGTCATAGTTTACGAGTCATCTCCCAGAAATAACTGGGAGTATTTTTATGTTGTAGTCTTGGAGAGTCGGAGTCAACTGTGTTAAACGTCCACAAACAATGGTGCACTATATGCAAGTTTAAGAATATTATTCATATCGCTTGGACAGACTGTGACCGATGTAAACTATTCATATGCAAGTCTAATAATACTATTCCGTTAAGTTTATCCACTTAATGGAATAGAGATCATAGTATTGGAACCTATTACGAGCTGAACTAGCTGCTTAGCTAGACTTTTCTTAATGAGCGATCCAAGGTTTTTGATTCTTAAAAAGAAGGCATGCACCTACAACGTCACTTTTGTGCACCACTGGACCGGAGTGCGCCTTCACCTGCTTTATTTCTCTTTTGGGATTCCTTTGGGAATGGTTAACTCTACATTTCTTTTCTTTGGTATCTAGTCCATATCTATCAGCCCTATAAGGGAACCAATGTCTCCCTGCTTCAATATCTGTTTTTACTCGAGCCTTATATATTTGCTGATTTCCTCGTAGGCCGACAATTCAAAAGTTATGCCAGTTGCTACGTTGTTCTCCTAAACTGACCTAACCGTTTATTTCCCGGGACCCCAATGTCCATGTCACTATGCCTTATTTTCACTAGTGATAATGTGATAATTGGATGAAGTAGCAAAACTATTCTATCAGCTGAGAAATCGGTAAGCATTTGAAGTACTTGTGCCATCAGTTTTTGTAACAAAATTAGGGCACGAGAGCGTCTATGGGTAGTATAAGCCATACGACATGAACTGAGACGGTACAACCGATACTAATAAAAAAAAGGATTTAAACTGCGAAATAAGTTCCAAATGCATTCAGAAAAGCCAAAACCAAAGAAAAGAATGGTATAATCATTGGTGTAATCACAATTGTCAAAAATTACAAACTCAAAACTTTACAAGGTCTGATGTTTCTTGGAGGATTGCTCAAAATCTCGACCCACACACCGTCCTTAGTTTTTTTGCTTGGCAGTCTTCCCGATCTCAATATCTTCCATGGCATCTGCGAGATAACATTCACGGATGAAAGACACAACATCTATTTTCTCAGTTTCCTCCATTATATTCATTTCATTAGTAGGAATATAAGGTGGTCTCGAGATATCTAAAATTTTCTCCCAATCCACCCCTTCGAAAAACCTGTGACTCTTGATTCCCTCTAATGTGATACGTTCCAATGGATCTTTCTTCAGAAGTTTCGCAATCAAGTCTCTTAGAGCTGTCTGATCTCCTTCCAAATTAGGCTCTTTCACTAAAATCTGATCAAACGTTTCTTTTGAAGTATTCCCACTAAACGGATGTTTGCCATACAACATCTCATATAACAATATTCCTAGTCCCCACCAATCTACCGAGTAGTCGTGACCCTTGCGTAATAATATCTCTGGTGATATATAATGCTCCGTTCCTGCCATTGACATCGATTTCAATTTCTCTGATTTCGCGGGCTCTATTATTTTGTTAGAGGCAAGTTGTATGGGGACCGGTCTGAAGTATCGGGATACCGGGAGATATTTCTGTCTTAAGGTTTTCCTGTCTGTGGTGGTAACAATGTTTGCTAGTTGCAGAGGTTTGGGGGAGAGTATGGTACAGAGGTCGAAATCAACAATCATTACATGCCCGTTTTCTTGAATCATAATATTATCCGGCTTCAAATCTCGATAAACAATGTTCAATCCGTGTAAATATTCTAATGCTAGAACTATTTCCGCCGCGTAAAATCTACAAAAAATAAGAAATAAGAATACAGCCTAAAGATATTGAACGCTGAAGACATACAGAGGCTAGGGTTTGATTAGATTGAGAATACTAACCTGATCTTATCATACGAGAACATCTTCTCCGTCTGTCGCTTCATAAGAGTACGCAGATCTCCACCGGGACAATAATCAATAGCCAAACCGACAATCTCATCAATAACAATCTCGCCCCTTAACTTAGGAAGCAAAGGGTGATCAAACATCTTCAAGAAATCTCGTTCAAACAAAATTTGTCTCAACACGACTTCCTTGGACTTCTCGTTCTTCTTCTTCATAAGTTCTTCTCTAGAGATCACCTTCAAAGCCAAAGACTTGGATTTTGGGGGTTTCACTAAAAACACAACCCCTTTAGCACCTCGACCTAGGAATGATTGTACTTCGAGATCACTCAACGAAGCGAGTAATTGTTGCTCTTCTTCCATACCCATGATACCTGTAGTTTAGTTTTGCAACGGTGGGCTGGGGTTTAGTCCCTTATTATAATTAACTCAGTCTAAAAGCCTAGACTTGGAGGAAAAGTTTTCTTGCAGAACAAGTCTACAAAGAGGCGAAGTCTACAAAAGTGCAATAAGTCTTTCAAAAGAGGCAACAAGTTGAAAGCTGACTTTTGTAATTGTAATTTCCATGAAGATGGGATAGGATTTTAATAAGGGGAGCTTTATGAGGAGTTCGCCTAGTATATGTAGGCCTGATAAGGGGAGCTTTATAAGAAATCCGCCTAATATAAGCAATACACTTTGTGAGACCCCTCTCTCTTCAGGCCACCTAGCTCCACAAATAAGTGCGACTAAAATCCTACATTACTAATTATGTCGGAGAGACGATTAATAAGAATTTATAATCTTAGTTGTGTTTTTAGATGTAAAATAGTTAAAAGTATGTAAGGAAGGGCTAATAATATGGAAATGTAAAAGGGATAAAAAAAATGAGGATTTTAGTCAAAGTGATTTGTGGAGCTAGGTGGCGTGAAAAGAGAGAGAGACTCACAAAGTGTTTTGTGAGGTGGGGGCTTATATTAGGCAGACTCCTAGATAAATTTTGTTAACAAGGATAAGTAGAGGCAAGGGTTTCATTTTCTCTATTCATTCGTTGTCTCTCCGTTAAAACCTAACGAAAACAAAATATCTCAAACACTTAATTACGCTTGCAAGCTGAAAAAACATGATAAAAAAATCCCAGAGCGCCCATGGAGTGTAATTCATCTCCTTCTTGCAGAGCTTTAGCGACTCTTTTTAACACTTTGGAACCGGTAGAACTACTCTTGGGTTTTTCAATTGGGGGCATGGGTGAGAAAAAGAAAAGGCGGGTTGTCGTATGCTCGATTGATGAAAATGAAAGAATTAATGCTTATTTTTTATTTATAATCCTAGATTATCTCATGTGATTCGTTCAGAACATCTCAGTTGTAATTCAATCTTAAAATCTTAGATTTTTCAGATCTAATTGTTGAGTATTGTATGGGATTCACTGAAACATTGTTCCAATATCATCTATACAATGCGATATTCTTTACAGCATGGGGCATTTGATCAACCTGATTTTTTTGTCCGCATAATTTAAATCATAGCTATCCATGTTTACCAACATTTAACGATGAATGTGCATTGTTTGAAAATTTTCTTTAATGGCCCAACATGTTCAACATTTACCTTTGCACCAAAACCTTGCCATGCTAGTTAGGTAAAAATAAATAAATAGAGTTTATGGGTAAAAGAAGCCGCACTGTAAGTTCTGTAAAGCTTCAGTTAAATAGTAGAGATATACTAGCACTACCCGTGGCTCGCCACGGCAAAAACGTCGCCCGCAACCAAATCACGGTGAATACGTCCACGTTTATTCGGCGCAACCAACTTCTCTTAATAATTTTTAGTGTATCTTATTCATCGTGTAATCGTTTTGCCCTTCATATTCTAGGTTAGCCTCATCCATATATAAAACATTTTCAGGAAATGTTGAACTCAAGTTCAAGGAGTTGAGCAGTGGTTATAAGATTTTCCGTCTCTTTCAAATATGTTGCTTTTATTGGGGTTTTAGGCCAAATTGCCCATTTTCAAGCTTAATACAACAAATAAGTGTAAATCACAGTTATTTGTCTATATTGAAAACTAAGTTTCTTATCATGTGAAAAATATATTATCAGTCATACGCAAATATTGTATTCACACGCCTTCGACAGTTTCAACTAATACATCAAACTATCCATACGCAAATGGACTAAGATTCACTATTGTTTCTGAAGGAAATCAAAAGCACATCATACATTACTTATGTTTTTCACATTTCCAAATTGAAAGTCCATGGTATCAACTCCCAACGTATGTTCCTCGGTAACAACTGGGTTGGGTGCAAACTCGAAAACTCTGCATAGTCCCCCTTCCAAGGCATATGTTTTTTTTTTTTCCTTTCCGACATTGCTCATTCATGGATTCAAAGTGCAAACAACCACAAATAAAGGTAACTGATACAATTTTATTTAAATGGATAACACTTGTGCCATTACTAAATGGCATTCCCAATTTTGCTATAAATGTTATAGAAAAGACACAAAGATAATGGTACAATCTTATGAAATGCTTAATGTCAACTTCGATGAGAACTTATAGGAATTCCATAAATATCTATACAAAGAACAATATGTTCAAAAATAAATAACTATAGAAATAGCTGAAGGTGAAGGCTCACTTGAGAAGGATTCTACGAAGAGAAGTTTTCGATCTAAAAGAGCAACCATCTCACCATCATGAGCAATGAATCCGCTCCCGCACTCCGCTGGGTTTGTGAAGACATCAAGAACATATTGGAATTAACGAAAGCACATGGATCATGCTAACCACACATTAAAGTACAATCGCCCCTCAACAACATCAATATAATTATATAAAGAGAGAAACAACACAGAACCACCAAATAATTTGTAATGAAAAGTTCTCACAGAAAGTAAGTGATATGACGTACTAATGGTTCAATGCTTTGACGAAGATGACGTCTCAGTCCTCCAGGTATCTGAAACATTCTCTGCCACCATTGTTGTAGGTCATTATCTCATGTATCCTTAACATCCAATTTATAACATTAATATTTCTCCAGTTTTCTTGACCTTGCAATCTCAGACTCGCAGTTACCATCTAACTAAACAACATTCTCACCTCGACAAATTCATAACATTCAGTTTCTTCATTGTGCATTCTTCTTTTCCTATCCATACACTTTCTCGCCCTTACCACCGCCATCTATCAACATCTTCTTCCTTCCGTTCTTTAGAGTATCTCATTTTCGTGGTTTTCTTTTTTGTAAGCAATCACAGTTTCACTCTTAGCAATAAACAAAAACCAATATGGCAATATTCATCCGAAAATTATTTGTAAACAAAAACCTGATCCCTAACCCTTAACACCTGCTATAACGGTCATTATTTGTTGTTCGCTAAAATTTAGCTCAAACCCAAGCGATCATCAGATGTTTCATTGACTTCATTAGTTCATACTGTAATTTAAAATATTTCTAGTTATTTTTTTAGTTCTGACTTGTAGTTTCTTGGCCTGCAAGATCTCTGCTTCAAGCTCATCAAAGGACCTACATATGAAAATAATGAAGATAGAATATTAGAGATTCCTCCACTATTGTAATCTTTAGATGTTCCTCCATGAAACCTATTAAGAAAAGAAAAATGGCCTTTTCCCACCACTCCTAGCAAAAGTCGCCACAATGATTACGTTACTGTTAGAAATATATAAAGAGCTAAAAAATAATTATTTTACAACCCCTTCATTTTTTGCGTAAAAATGTTCCCTTCCATCATTGAATAAAGGAAAGTAGATAAAATGGTCTGAATTGGATTATCTAAACTTAGGCAAAGTATAGACAGTCCTTAATGCATATGCAAAGGGTGGCCATTATATCCAACTGGGTAGATGCGGATAGGTATCCAGTAGGTGATGATCTAACGATATATTTTGAGCTTTAAAGTTCTTATATTGATTAGCGTTTTAACTATAACCTTCTTCTTGAGCATATGCACTGAATTCATGGTCTAAAATATCATTTTCTGACTAAATTTTGTATCTGTCAAAAGCACCAATAAAATGATATATTGCCGCGATATAGCAGCCAATATATCGTAAAATAATTTAGAATTTTTTTTATTTAAAAAGGATGCAGAAATTGAGTAAAATATATCTTGAGTAGATATATCATGATATATACTGAATAATGATACACAAAAGAAAAGTCGGAGTTTTCTTGGATTATTCTGAACCATGATAACATCTGAAGAATGCTAATAATGGCATGGAATCATGTTTTTGGTATCTTTTCTAGTTTATGCAATAGTTGATATTCGCATTTTGTTTCCTTAATCGCGATATAGTAGCATGGCTAAGTAACAGTAAGAAGTGTGCGCAAATATACCTCCACATCTGTTATAATGTGCACCATCTTCAGTGGCAGCATTGCTTAGAGCAACTCCTAAAGTGCTTGACTGCCTTAGATTTTCAGCTGCCATGTCAGCTTTTTGCCCTCCAACAGTGCCTGATTGACTTGGTTTTGAGACTCAAAAACCAAGTCTCAGCCTTAGAATCCAAGACTCGGTCTGGGATTTTTAAGTAGCGATTGGGCGCCCAAGTATTGTGCGCCTGTTCTGTTTTTAAGCAGGCGCCTAAGACTTAGGCACCTAAGTTAAAAAAAAAATTAATTAGGCGCCCAAATCTTAGGCGCCTATTGCACTAGCTAAATTCGTTAAAGCTTCCAAAACCAAATCATTTCCTCTCTTCATCACTTTGAAACCAAATCATTTCCCTCTCTTCACCACTTCAACAAAAACCAAATCCATTTGTACCACAACTCTCATTCACTCTATTGGGATTAAGGTTGATCTCTCAAGGTAAGGTTTTGTTTAATTTTATCATATTCCTTTCAATTTTCTAGATGTTTATATTTTAGGGTTTTAAGTTTTTCATCTTGAATAATTCTTCATATATGCAAATTATTAGATGAGTTCTTCGAATGCAATACAAGAGAATGATTCTACTACCGAGAGTAATTTGAATCAACCCAACAATTTTGGACAACAATAACAAATCCCACCTAATTGGTTACAATTTACTCATTCCCCTCAACCTCAATCATCTCAATCCCAACCTATTCAATCTTTTAACTCACCCAACAAATGGGTACAATCCCCTTATCCGTTCATAGTACCCAATAATTGGGGACAACCCTCTCAATTCGTCATTCCCACTCAATTCCAACATCCTTCTTCATTTGCCAATCTCTCACAATCTCAATCATCTTAATCATCTCAATCACATGGTACTCAATCGGTTGAATTATCCTAATTCGAAGACACGGGGGTTGTTGATAGGCAAAAAAAGCAAAGGCAGACGTCGCTCGACCAAGACAACTACCAATGCAGGGGGGGTCTCAGTTGTTGAAATGGACAAGTATTAAAAATAAAAATCTTGCAAAAGCTTGGGTTCATGTCTCGGAGGATAGAATCAAAAGTAATAACCAACAACTTGATGTTTTTTGGGAGTCAGTTTTAGATGCATTTCATGAATTTTGTCAAGAGGATGGTAAACGGGCTGAACGTACAGTTTTATCTTTAAAAAATCATTAATCAGATATGAATCGTGCTTGCAAGGTTTATGGGACTTGTTTGAAAAGCGTGATGCAAGATCTCATAAGCGGTATGAAACAATGAAATTTGGTAAGTAATTCAACATTTGTCATTATGAATTATAAACTCTTTTTACCAAAATTATACATTTTATTATTATTTTAATCTATTTTATAGGACGATGCCTCCAAAACGATGTATGAAGCACGTGGCAAAGGCAAATGGTAGTATAAAGATGCCAATAAAGTTTTAAGTGCTCATCAATGTTTGAAAATATTACAAGACCAACACCCGGACACGTTAGCTCGCAATGTGCGAATGAAGCAAACATCAAATTCTAGCCCTGGAACGTCTTCTCCGGCAACACCCGATACACCCATTTTGCTCCAATAACGACTCTCCAGTACTTGTCACGGATGAGGAGACGGAATGTCCCGGCGGTATCAAAAGTGTTAAACAAAAGGAAAGGAATGAAAAAAGACAAAATCTTCTCATTGAACGCCAAAATATACTTATTAGTCGTCTTGACCGAATGGAGAAAAAGAAAGAAGAGTATGTTGTTGAGAGAGATAAGAAGAAAGAAGAGAGAGTTGCCCGTATAATGAAGTTAAGAGAAAGGAAGATAAAGGCCGTGGTGAATTTAGAAGCTCAATTTCAAGCCCAAAACAATCAAAAGGTGATGGCGATGGACATGTCTACTTTGGACGACACTCAAATGATTTATTGGGAGGCACAATATAATGCGGTTATGGCGAGATTGTTTCAAGCTAATAATAATATCTAAGATTCTCTAGCTGAAAAATCTTATTTTAGAAGTTTGGTAGTATTTTAGTGATTTTTGTTTAAGAAGTTTGGTTGTACTTTGTTTAAAAACCTTGTTTAAGAAGTTTATCTGGATTTAAGAAGTTTGGTAATTTTAAATAATATAATTTGTTTGAGAAATTTTAGTTTTTTAATTATTTGCTATTTGAATTTATATTAAAATTGAAATAATTTTTTTTAAATATATTTCATGAAATGCTTAGTTGAAATTACATAAAATTGAAATAAAGTTACGTTTACATAAAAATTACAAATAATGGAAAATACTAGTTGTTTCCCTGATGCTTCCACAAATGCTTAATGAGATCATTTCGAAGTATCTTATACTTATCCGAATTTGTCATCTTATCGTACTTTACAATATATCATTGTAAAGTGACTTCTTCCCGATTCAACTCAATTGGATTAGGGTCTATGACAAAATGTTTGGTCAATAAACTTACTCCGTACCTATTGCGTTCTTTCTCGACGATCATGTTATGCATAATTATACATGTTTGCATTATTTTGCGCAGGTTTTTGGGTGACCAACTTCTTGCCGGACCTTTCACAATTGCAAATCGAGATTGAAGAACACCGAAAGCTCGTTCTACGTCTTTTTGATATGACTCTTGTTGCTTGGAAAAATATTTCTCTGCATTACCTCGGGGAAATCGTAAGGTTTAAACAAGCGTTGCCCATTTCAGATATATACCATCGGCCAAGTAGTAGCCCATGTCGTATGGTTTTCCGTCGACTTCAAAGTTGCAAGGTGGAGAATGACCAAGACAAAGATCTCGAAAGAGATGCGATTGATCAAGAACATTTACGTCGTTGTTGGAACCAGGCATTCCAAAAAAGCAATGCCATATTCATAAATCAAAAGGTACCACCATTTCCAAAATGATTGTTGGTGCTTTCTTATGCCCCGTGTATTGACCCGCCGAAGCCGTAGGACAATTTTTCCACTCCCAATGCATGCAATCCAAACTACCTAGCATGCCGAGAAATCCGCATTTCTCGGCAACGTACAACAACCGTTGTATATCTTCCGGAGTTGGCGATCTCAAATACTCTACACTAAATTGCTCGATCATTGCATTGCAAAATCTCGTAAGGGATTCAATGGTCGTGCTTTCTGCAACCCGATAATATTCATCACTGCTATCTATTGACACTCCATTTGCAAACATATGGAATACCGCCGTAAGTTTTTGATGAGGCGATAAACCTAAAACATTTGCACAATTTTGCTTCCGAGCGAATAACTTGTCATAAACAACCGCCGCATTCAAAATACGATCGAAAAGTCATCGGCTCATACGGAATCTTCAACGGAATTTTTCACTTCCGAATGTGTTTTGATCACGGAAGTAGTCGTGCATGGGCAACTTATTCCAAAGAACACGTGAGTGATTTATGGTTTTATGCCCGACAACCGAACCAACACGACTTCTTGAAGATTTCGCCTCTTCTAATTCTTCAATTTCATCTTGATTTCTCAATATCTCCATCTTAATTTCATCAATAACGTCGTCATTACTATAATCGGTTGAAGATTGTTCGATATTCTCTTCCTCTTCAGATGAAGAATCGATGAAAACATCAAGAACCGCCTCGAAATTCATCACAACACAAAAATTGCAACTAAGAAAATATCGGAATTGGTTTTTGGATAATATGAGATGTGGGGATTGACTTATAGATGTATTTCACAAATATAGTTGTTACGGACAAAATATAGTCGTTACTAACAAATATAGCCGTTGGGAGAAGAAAAAAATTTACTCAGCGCAATAAGCGCCTAAGACATAGGCGCCTGATTGAAAAAAAACAATCAGGCGTCTGTTACACTGAGTAATTTTTTTCCCTTGAAGTGTGTAAATTGCAATGAAAACAAAGAGGGATAAAAGACAACATCCATCCATCAGCACAATATTGTAATTTGTAAATTGTAAATTGCATAAGAATAAACAAAAAATTCCATTAAAATCAAAAAATTCATTTACAACACACTATTGTAATTTGGCTGAGTAATTTTTTTTCCCTGAAGCGTGTAAATTACAATGAAAACAAAGAGGAATAGAAGACAACATCCATCAACACAATATTGCAATTTATAAAGTGTAAATTGCATAAGAATAAACAAAATATTCTATTAAAATCAAAAGATTCATTTACAACACACTAAACAACAGTAAACAAAGGATCCCCGTCAACACCAATACAACACTAAACAAAAGATCCCCGGGTTCATTTTGATCGTCGAAGAGGAGCGGCCCCACCTTCAGATGTCCTTCCCCGCGAACCCCTCCCCCGTGAATCCCTTCCACGTGAAGTCCCCGCTTGAGAAGTTCCTGCTTCATCTTCCCATTCGACTTCAATCCCCTGAAACATACAAAATGTGAATATCAATATGAATTAAAACGTAAAATATTAATTAAATGAAAAATATATTATAAGATTCCTTTAAACAACTTACTTCTCCATCTAAATAATCATTCAATTGGGAAAGACGGTCCCCTGCACGTCTCAAGTTCTCCGTCAATTGTGTAATACGACTCTCGTCATGAAGGTGTCGAGCCTCCAAATTTAATGTCCTATCAAGTGTAAGCTTCCGCATACCCTCAGTCATAGCGAAAAAAGCATATCCTGTTGGCACGTCTATAGTAGAGGTCGATGCAATAGAGGGAATAGTATGTCACGTTGTCCCATGTGGCTACCCTAACTCCATAATCCATCCAAGGTAATCACCAAGCCGTGGGGGAGGGATTTGTGTCTCCTGAGTAGAAAAATCTGTAGTGGGAAACTCAACACGTGGAAAAGTAACTCCGTTTGTCAAAGCACCAAGCCCTGGTATGTCAATGTTTCCGCACCTCGTAATATCCGACATGAGTGCACCATGTGAAATATGCTTCCAATATGCATCATAGTCGATATGGTGACCCACAATATAATGTTGTGCTTTGATCCAACCCGCTGCTCGGAGGGAACGAACCACATCAGAAGACAGGAAGCAATAGAGTTTCTCTGGAGGGTCGTACGGCACTGCACAATGCTTTAGTTGAGCCCAACAACGGTCTCTAAGATACCAATCGTATCCACCAAATGGGCATTATAGGAGTACTCTTTTAAGACTGATATTACCGGCGATGATTACCTCCCGCTTTAGTACATCTTTCATATTTCTAAAGGGGTCCCATTGCATGTTGTTGATTGTACGCAAATCCAGTTGTTGCCTCATTAGTGCTAGATGATGCTTCGCCTTATTACCCGTAACTTTTCGTCTTTTAATTTGCCATGCTAACATTCTTGGCCAAAAATCATCCAACCTATTATCTATCAAGATATGATGGCCTATCTGGCAATACTCGTAGCAATGATACTGCAGAAGATAAAAAAATAAAAAAATAATTATCCAAATAATCTTGAATTTCAAAAATATAAATAACTAGAACTATTAATTAAAAATATTTTACCTCGATCAATATGAAAAGACCGCCGATGAATTTCACATCTTGTTTGGATGCTTGGTCAAGGCAGTAGTAGAGATGCCCTAATATAGTGGAGCCGAAGTCTATCGTATAAGCCTTGTTTTCCAAAATGGCAATTGGACATAACAACTCTAGTCGAGCCCAGCTCTTCGAGTTCCCAAATAAGACACCTCCAAAGTAGAATAGCATAAATGCTCTAAAGATTGTTTTAGCATTAGCGGGATCTCTAATGTTTACTTTGGTATGGTCAAGGTAACTTCGGAGGTGAGCAAAACTAATGCATCCATTTTTATAATCTGTAGGCATCATATCGGGAAAAACCCTTATGGCGTTACCGTAATCCATGGATGACTCATCAAATTCCATCGGCTCTCCTGTCCCGATACCTATTCCGGTAAGCACAGTAAAATCTCTAGGAGTCCCTAGCTCTCCACAAGGTAGGTGAAATGTGTGAGTGGTTGGCCACCAACGCTCAATCATCGCCAAAATTACTTAGTTGTCTACATTCCCAATTTTACAATCAAATACACGCATCAAATTGGTAGCCTTTAATCTCTGCCTCAAGTGAGGTACCTCAATAAGAATTACATAAATTTCGCGGAGCTTGACTAACACCGATCTACATTTAAATCCAACTCGAGCCTCTAAAGGCATTAATAAACACAAATAAGAATATCTAAATTAAATTCTATCGGAAATAAATATTTTAAAATAAGTATAAAACCAATAATTTATTAATATGCGTTATTTCAACTTACCAATGTAGTAGCAATTGATGTGGACAAATGACCATTCCCATCCGGTTGTGTGAGTTGCTGAAAGTCACGCGCTTCATAATTTTGTGAAAGAGGTGGAGGAGGTTCAATGGTGGCATTGACGACTTCTTTAAAATTGTTTTTTTGCTTTTTGCCCGATAAAAAGCGTAATTGAGAAACAAGACCTTCGCTATAATCGGATTCGGATCTCTCCTCATCACCGGTTCCGTCATATTCTTCCTCCTCTAACGACATCGTCAAATTCTGCATTAATAAGCACATACTAATTTATATAAAGACCAATGGAGTATACTCAGGGCAATAGGAAGTATTGAAATCAATCAGAGGGTGTCAAATTCTTATGATTACAATATAATATTAAATTCTTAGCAAACACAAAGACGTGTTCGTCGTTTTCAACGTTATTTTCCACACAATACCCTAATTTCAACACATTGGAGTGAAACTTTGGGATGCAAGAAGAGTAAAAATTAGTGATTTCAACACTATGAAAGCCAAATTCAATCAATACCCTAAATTCTACCAAAAAATCACAATATTGGAAAAATTTTACAATACACTAAAATACTTTAAATAATAGAAATCACAAAATCAAGTGAATACCCTAAATTAGCAAGTAACAAATTGTTAGAATGATACATTTACTTTAATTACACCAAGGAAATTTGAAATAAATGTGTATATATAGAGAGTGAGAGTGAGAGAAGTGTTTTGTTGGAAGAAATTTGCCAAGAGAGGACCAACAGATTCCTCTTGAAGCTTCAGTCCATCAGGCGCCTAAGACTTAGGCGCCTAATTTTTTTTTATAAATAATTTGGGCGCCCAAGTTTTAGGCGCCTTTATTTTAAAACAACAGACGCCCAAGTGTTATGTGCCTATTTAGATTCCAAGTCAGGTACTCTTGGAGGAAATGTAGTCTGACTACCTTGGATTTGGCTTTTTTTACATCCAAGGCAATCAAACACTTTAGGAGATGCTCTTATAGCTAAGGATACTGTGCCCATCTCACCTTCAACATACCTACAGCAGATATCACTTTTAGTAACAGTTTTAAGACAAAATTTGTTGGCATCATGGTTCAAAGAGTTGGTAGACATAGGAAGATGAATAGTGAACTACAACGTAGGGGTGAGATACATACGACCAAACACTGCGATCACCATCGGTTTCTCCCATCACATGATGCAACAAAACGTATCCACTCCCCAGTGTATGTGGACTTGCCTAACAAAAATGTCCAAAAAGAAAAAGATATATAAGCATGTACTGTCAATATCAGAGAAAGGAGAGGAGAGAATCAGAATTTATTTGCAGAGGTGGAAAGTATTGGTGGCCTTTCAGCTTTGAGGAATGCAGGGAAGTCTGCAAAAGATGGTGCCCTAGGAACGGCTAGTGCCCCGCTTCATATGGTGACCTCAGAAGGTGGGCAGTTCAAAGAGCAGTTATGGCATACATTCCGAGCTATTGCTCTAGCCTTTCTCCTAATTTCAGGTGTTGGAGCGCTAATTGAGGATAGAGGAATAAGTAAAGGTATTGGATTATGGTTGATAATCTTTAGATGCTTGATCCAGTGATCCAGAATTTGTTTCAAATACACTTCTAAAATTGATTAAGTGGTTTGTCTTTGATAATATTTTTTTGGGCTGGGGCTGAACAAAGAAGTACAGCCTAGCATGGAATCCAACACAAAGTTTAATGATGTCAAGGATGTGGATGAGGCTAAAGCTGAGCTAGAAGAAATTGTCCATTATCTTCGAGATCCAAAGGTAAATAGATGCACGCAATTTACTTGACAATACAAATATTTAGAGTTTTCATGTGGGTTATTATTGATTCGAAATTAGTTGGTAGCACATCTCTTTTGTTATTGTATAATTATTTCATTTATCACTGCGGTTCTATTTTCACCAATTTTTTGTGGTGATAGCATAATTATATTTATACAATATATATTCTTTGAAACTGGTCTCTATACCTTTACTTTTTCTTTCTGTCACAGCGATTCACCCGTCTAGGAGGCAAGCTTCCAAAAGGTATTTTGCTTGTAGGTCCACCAGGTACAGGGAAAACTATGTTGGCAAGGGCCATTGTGGGAGAAGCTGGAGTACCTTTCTTCTCGTACAGTGGCAGTGAGTTCGAAGAGATGTTTGTTGGTGTGGGAGCCAGGAGAGTGAGGGATCATTTTGCAGCGGCCAAGAAGCGAAATCCTTGTATAATCTTTATTGATGAGATAGATGCAATTGGTGGGAGTCGTAATCCAAAAGATCAACAATACATGAAGATGACTTTGAATCAATTTCTTGTAGAGTCGGACGGTTTTAAACAAAATGAAGGGATTATTGTGATTGCTGCAACCAACTTCCTAGAGTCTTTAGACAAAGCACTTATCAGGCCGGGACGTTTTGACTGAAACATTGTTGTCCCCAATCCCGATGTTGAGGAACGGAGAGAGATTATGGAAGCCCATATGTCGAAGGTATTAGCCACTTATTTATAGGAAATTTATAGTACCATACTACCATGGTATTGGAAAATGAAGGGATTATTGTGATTGCTGCGACCAACTTCCTAGAGTCTTTAGACAAAGCACTTATCAGGCCGGGACGTTTTGACCGAAGCATTGTTGTCCCCAATCCAGATGTTGAGGAACGGAGACAGATTATGGAATCCCATATGTCGAAGGTATTAGCCACTTATTTATAGGTAATTTATAGTGCCATACTACCATGGTATTGGACTTCTGGACAATTCTTTAGATGAAAATATGGTAGGTACATGCTGATAGGATCCCGTCATAAAATTCTCCGTCTTGTTTTAAGATGATTTTCATCCGACCAGAGTACTACTCAAAATCAGCAATTCAGTACTACTATTAATTCACGATTATTTTCAGATTTATCCAATTGCCTGACAATCACAATTATACGCCACATTATTGCTGTACTATCTTGTCGGTGGCACACTAAATGAATTTTTTTATTTATTTTTGCTTGACATTTTATTAACAGATTTCCTATATAAATAGGCATTTTATTGTTGTAGCCAATTATTGATGGCATCATATATTGTATCCTTTAATTCCTTTAATGTTTAGATAGATCCGAGGTCTTCTTTTCAGTATATTATCTGGATTGGTATTCCTATTTCTCATCTCTGATTTTGTATATAGACAGTTTTCCAAGAGTTAAAGGGGTTTCTCCATAGTGACAGAATTACAGACATATCCGGAATCGTTACTATGCCTTGATTAGGGAACAATAAATTAATTTGAATTTCTGCTTCACCTTAAGTTGCTAATCTATAATTTTCATTATAAAATGTATAGGTTCTTAAAGGTGACGATGTGGATCTGATGGTCATTGCGAGAGGAACACCTGGATTTTTTGGGGCTGATCTTGCAAAGAAATGTTTGTGGGCGGTAAAGAGAGATTAGTTCGCATACTTAGTCACATACTCAGTTTCTCTGTTCATTTAGAGGTTCTTCGAATGAGTTCCAGTGCATGCTCTGTGTCCTTAAAGGTATACGAAGTTCTTTTCTTCTTCTCCATTCAGTTTATACAGCATACTTTTTATTTGAAATAAAAAATCATATTATATATTTACTACCATCATCTGTATGATTCTTCTTGTGTTCTTGATTTAAGTTTCAGACTGAGAATCCCATGAGATTGATAGATCTTCGAAATCAGAGCTGGACGCATCTTTCTCTTAATTATTTACGGCGTCACTTCAAAGAAGTGAATATATATCATTCAGGAAAGGGAAAACAAATGGAGCTAGTGAGGTTTTTTATCGGAGATGTAATGGATGTTGTGTTTATCCCTCCATCCAAATGCGTTACCTGGAGAGCTTGATGGAAACGAATGAAAGCTTTGAGTTAGTTTTCTCTAAGAAAGGCCTGGCAGGATGTTATACTTAATGAGCCGGTCATGTTCTTCTGCTCAAGAAATATTCGAATGATCATGTGCAGGGTTTGAGTATTTGTGTTGTTGTGGCTTTCTTCCACATTTTTTTCTCGAATTTTACGTGTTGGAACACCGTTTTCTATTTGATGCTATTCATATCAATGTTTTACTATGATTTTGATTAAAAATTCGTAATCCTGTGGTTAATGTTTGTTTGCTGAGTGTGTTATATGATTGCAGTTCTTTCAAGTTAGTTAATGCTTGTGATACGCTTTCAATTAGCTTCTTCATATTTAATGTAGGCACACCAACAAATATCTCAATGGTTGTGTCTGATCAATTTTCGAATTGCTAACCAAATGGTAGAAAACTCGCAAAATATCAATACCCTTTGTAAGTTCCGATAACCCAAGCTGTAAAAATGTGTTATATGATTGCTGTTCTTTCAAGTTAGTTAATGCTTGTGATACACTTTCAATTAGCTTCTTTATATTTCATGTAGGCACACCAACAAATATCTCAATGGTTCTGTCTGATCAATTTTCAAATTGCAAAATATCGATAGTAAATTCTGCAATAATCTTCCAATACCCAAGCTGTAAAAACATAATTAAGTTCTTATAACATTATTTTTGAGAGAACCCCAAATCAAAATTTAGAAAAACCAAGTAAATGTGCGACCTTAAACGCTTAAACATCAAACCCCAGACACCAATTTGAGCCCAAGATTCTAATAAGAAATTTTTTGAATCAAGAAGAGTACCTCTTGAATAAATATGCTGAGTAGTCTGATGACATTTTCTCCCAAACTTTCATCTTGGAGCTGAAGAATTACATGAGGGATTACTCTTGGGAATTTCATCCACCTCATTAAACGCCTCTTTGTTCTTTTGCGGTGACTTTTCGATAACTCTATTAAGAGAACGAAGCAAAATAAGCGATCACAAACAGATCAAGAAACATTGAAATGTAGAGAAAGAGATACTTTGATTGATCATTGATTCGCGAAGGAGATTGAGAGTTCTATCTTCACGTTGTTTTTGCTTTTGAAATTCTTCGATTTTTGCCATTGTTGGGATCAAAGATGGTAAATTTTACGAGATCCCGAAATGTAGGGTTGAAATTTAGAGTCATTGCTTCAAGTTCTTATGGGTTTGCCTCCTTAATTGAATAACTTAGGGTTCGAAAGAGGGAAGTGAAGGTGAAGCTCTTGTAATCAACTGCCACATGATGCTTCACTATACACCCAAAGAAGTAAACCCAAATCCTTATAACACTATAGGAAGTATAACTGAAAGAGAGAGAGAACCATGCTTAGAAAGAGAGCTGATGGGAGAGACCTTCTTTGGGAGAGATGATGAGATGGCTTTGGGAGGGTGAAAAGTCGGGCTAAGTTGTTGAGAGATACAAATGGACTAAGACTAAACTACCTATTTTCAGTATTTTGCCCAAAATACCCATAGGTAATGGAGTAAAATTAATCAATGCCGTCCATCTCCCTTCTCCCCATAAATCCCAGCCCCTCTTTAACTTTGAGACAATGGTGAATATGTCTATGCGAAAAATACCATTGCCTAATGTATAATAGATGTTTAGGATCTTGCCTATGCGTTGCGGGTGTTTTTTTGTGTTTGGTTAAGCAGTACAAACACAAATTCTATTACATAGCCGAGATGAACAAGAAAGGCTTGGGTTCAGGGGTTCAAAATGTACTCCTTATCGTGCCCTTTATGTATTGGCAGTGAGTGTTATGTGATTTAGTTATAGTCCATTTTGGATTCTTCTGTATAGTTGTTAATTCAACTTGTTTCCTAATGTTATGCATGTAGTATTGTGTTTCTCTTTTGTCTTTTAGGAAGTTGTGCATTCGTGTAATATTCTCGTGGCCTTGTCCTTAAATACAGTGCTTCAGTCGTTTTGAGACTGATGTGGTTTGGATGTTGTGACTAGTAGTCACTATTCATCTATGTAAGGATTGTTTACCATTCTCTCACGCAGGTGATTATCCTATGTGTGTTGGCCGTGTTGGCGGCTATTATGTTTTGATCCTTGGGATCTGTTTGCATCTGTTGATTTTATACTCTTTTAACTTAACGAGGTCGGATACATAAAACAGCTCTACATCGGCTAACCTTCGATAGGATTTAGGATTCCTATATCGGGTTAAAATAGTAGGTGAAGTTCAGGCTGGATATTATTATATCTATTACCCATCCGGGAGTGTGGGATAGTATGATGCAGTTTTCTTCAGGTACCCGTCTTACCCTCCGTGAGATTGAAATTCCTTGGAATTGTAAATAAAGTTTGGACGTTGGCTTCGTGGGTTGAAAAACCCAAAACACTCTGATCAAGTGATAAATCCTTAGTGTGGTCGAGCTTGACAAAAATCGTACCCCTTGTATCTAATTGAGATCTCTTTAAGGTTATTATGTATTAGCGGTTGATCAACCCATATATACTTTATAATAGGGTCTAGTTTATTGATTTCATCGCATCATAAACATTCAGTCTTAGGACAATTCTAGAATCACATCATATCATATCATATCATATCATATCATATCATCATACGAGTTGAAGAAGAGGTTGACTACAACTCCAGTTCTTATTGTTCCTTCCAGTGGGCAGAAATATATGGTTTACAACGATACGTCACTCAGCGGACTTGGTTGTGTATTGATACAGGAAGGAAAGGTTGTTGCTTATGCTTCTAGACATCTTAAGGTACACGGGAAGAACTATCCTACTTATGACCTTGAGTTGGCGACTGTGGTATATGCTTTGAAGATTTGGCGACATTATCTTTTCGGGGAAAGGTTTGAGCTCTTTTCGGATCATAAGAGTTTGAGATACCTTTTCTCTCAGAAGGAGTTGAATATGAGGCAGCGCAGATGGATGAAGTTCCTGAAAGATTATGATGTTGACTTGCAGTATTACCCAGGGAAGGCAAATGTGGTGGCTGACACTTTGAGCCGCTTGCCTAGGGTATTTCTTGCTCGTCTTATGATTCGCGAATGGTTGCTACTTCGTGATATAGCAGATTCGGGGCTAAGTTTATTTTCACAGGGTACCGATGGTTTTTATTGTTAATTTGAGAGTTCAACCGTCCTTGATTTCTCGAATTGTGGAAGCTCAGGAGCAGGATGCAAGGTTACATTCTTGGGCTTCAGATGATAGCAGACCCGATTGGACAGTTAGTTCAGATAGTAGTATCAGATACAGGGGGAGATTATGTATGCCAGATTCAGAGGTATTGAAGCGTGAGATTATGAGTGAGGCTCACGGCTCTAGGTATACTATTCATCCAGGCAGTACAAAGATGTACCAGGACTTGAAGAGACATTATTGGTAGGACAACATGAAGTGAGAGATAACTGAGTTCATTTCCAAGTATTTTACATGTCAGCAGGTAAAAGCCGAGCACCAGAAACCAGCGGGGCAGCTCAAACCTTTACATATTCCAGAGTGGAAGTGGGAACATGTGACTATGGATTTAATATTGGGATTTCCGAGGAGAAAGTAAAATCATGATTCAATTTGGGTAATTGTTGACCGATTGACCAAGTCAACTCATTTTAGACTTTGACCCTTGATGAGTTGAATAGGTTGTACGTGAAAGAGATAGTACGGTTAGATGGAGTATCCATGTCTATAGTGTCAGATTGAGATGTTAGGTTTACCGACAAATTTTAGAAGAGTTTTCAGCGAGCTATGGACACTAGATTGGATTTTAGCACAACGTTTCACCCCCAGACTGATGGTTAGACAAAGAGAGTTAACAAGATTCTTGAGGACATGCTTTAGGATTATGTGTTGGACTTCAAGGGCAGTTGGGATGAGCATTTACCGTGGGTTGAGTTTGCATATAATAATAGCTTCCAGTCGAGCATTGGGATGACACCTTATGAGGCTTTGTATGGCAGACCCTGTAGATCACCGTTGAGTTGGGCAGAGTTGGTGAACAGAGTTTACTAGGGCTAGATTTGGTTTGTTAGACCACATAGGTTATTTCTATTATTAGGGATCGATTACGTACAGTACAGAGTCGACAAAAGAGTTATGTAGACATTCGCAGGAGACCGTTGGAGTTTGAGATTGGTGATCACGTTCTACTGAAGGTTTCTCCGATGAAGGGCGTGATGCATTTCAGTAAGAAGGGAAAGTTGGCTCCGAGACTCATTGGACCTTTTGAGATACTTGTTAGGGTTGGAGAGTTGGCTTACCGTTTGGTATTGCCGCCGCAGCTAGATAGAGTTCATAATGTATTTTATGTTTCTATGCTTAGGAAGTATGCGTGGGATCCTACTCATGTAATTGATTGGGATCCCCTAAAGGTTCAGGAAGATGCCTCGTATGTGGAGCATCCAGTGTGTATTCTGGACCGCGAGGATAAGGTTCTACGTAGCAAGGTTATTCCTTTCGTGAAGGTGCAATGGAGTCACCATGGACTTAACGAGGCTTCTTGGGAGTTAGAGGTGGATGTGAGAGATCGTTATCTGCACTTGTTCTCTGGTTGAGGTATTTTAAATTTTGGGGCAAAATTTCTTTTAGAAGGGTAGATTGTAGTGACCCGGATTTTTTTTTATATTTCATTTTATTATTTTTATTTATGTAGTATTATTTATTATTATTATACATATATTACTATGCATTATGCATCCTTATATTAATTATATTATCAGGTTTTGTGTTCTTCATTTCTGTGATTTCGGTGGTTGTTGGGCAGTAGAGGTTGAGTTGTGTTTTCAGGAGCCCGTGGTTGGTTTGGTCGGAGTGTATGTTGCTTTTACGTTGTTATGTGGTGTGTGATCCGAGGGGATCTTAGGAAGACTTTTGGGTTTTTGCCAATTTTTTGTCTGAGCGGAATCTTCATGTTTTCTGGAGTTTTGGATTTTCTCATTTTATTCGAACAAACTTGTTTCTGTTCGAATATGTTTCTTCCTGCCTCATTTTATTCGAACAACTTATTTTTTTGTTCGAATAGATTTCTAACTGTTTCATTATATTCGAACGAATTTTTCTCTGTTCGAATAGATGTCTGTTCAGTTGATTTCTCTTTGTCTCATTTTATTCAAACAAACTTATTTATGTTCGAATATGTTTCTTCCTGTCTTATTTTGTTCGAGCAAAAATATATTATGTTCGAACAGAGGTATGTTTTGACGACCAGTTGGGTCCTTCTCTTGTAATTCTTGGCTGCAGATCTTGCCTCGAGATGAGTGTTGGTTATTTAGGGTTTTTATTCCCCATTTTACTTCAGATCTTAAACACACACACACGCACTCTCTCTCTCTCTCAAATTTAATCTTCTCCTCTCTTGCACCTTCTTTGTGATTGGCTGTCGTGTAAGGATTGTTTACCATTCTCTCAGGCAGGTGGTTATCCTATGTGTGTTGGCCGTGTTGGCGACTATTATATTTTTTCAGATCTTAAACACACACACACGTACTCTCTCTCTCTCAAATTTAATCTTCTCCTCTCTTGCACCTCCTTTGTGATTGGTTGTTGTGTAAGGATTGTTTACCATTCTCTCAGGCAAGTGGTTATCCTATGTCTGTTGGCCGTGTTGGCGACTATTATGTTTTGATCCATGGGCTCTATTTGCATCTGTTGATTTTATACTCTTTTAACTTAACGAGGTCGGATACATAAAACAGCTCTACATCGGCTAACCTTCGATAGGATTTAGGATTCCTATATCGGGTTAAAATAGTAGGTGAAGTTCAGGCTGGATACTATCATATCTATTACCCTTCCGGGAGTGTGGGATAGTATGAGGCAGTTTTTCTCAGGTACCCGTCTTACCCTCCGTGAGGTTAAAATTCCTTGGAATTGTAAATAAAGTTCGGACGTTGGCTTCGTGGGCTGGAAAGCCCGAACACTCTGATCAAGTGATAAATCCTTAGCGTGGTTGAGCTTGACAAAAATCGTACCCCTTGTATCCAATTGACATCTCTTTAAGGTAATTATGTATTAGCGGTTGATCAACCCATATATACTTTATAATAGGGTTTAGTTCATTGATTTCATCGCATCATAAACATTCAGTCTTAGGACAATTCTAGAATCACATCATATCATATCATATCATATCATCACATCATCATATCTCTATTCCCCTTCTCTTAGATATTTCCTCTTACCTCTATTCTTTACTTATATTACTGTACCTTAAACATCCCCTATCTCATTTACCTCTTTCTCTTTCTCTGTACCAGTTTTATTAGTAGGTTATTTAGCTTTGTTGGACATTAGGGAGCCGTGGTTTTACTCACTCTCATTTTGTCCCCCCTTTTAGTGGCGTTGCTGGTTTTGCTGAGGGTTTCACTTGTGTTGGAGGCAGTTTTGCTGCTGCAGATTTGTCCTAGTTATTGTATTCTTGTACGATGATCTTAGCTTTTTTCGTTGTACATTATCGTGATATTGTATCTATATTTTCAGTTTGATATATATATCTTTTGCATCCACTTTATTCTTCTTTTTACTCTGATGATATTGCTATAGTGAATGACTGAGCTATTTTTTATTAGCATGGTTATTCATGGGGGCGAATCTATGGATTCCCCGACCTGTACGCCTTGGATGTCATTATTTTAATATGCTTTAACTATTGGAATTTGGGGCGTGGCACTTCGGATCTTGAATTTGACAAACTCTATTCTTGATGATGATCACATACCCCTTTTCCTGAAGTTGCCCCACACTGAGTAAATTACTCTTCAAGTTCGGGACATAGAAAATACTTGAGATTGTCTAATGAGTATTATCTTTAGCCCAAATTTTGATATCACCTTTCCCCATAATAAAAATTGTAGAAATATCTTCAGATTTTTTAGAGATTCTGAAATAATCATCCATTTTGTGAAATATGGATTTTTCACCACACATATGGTTACTTTCACATGTGTCCAAGTACCATATGTTTTGACTAAAATATTTTTCGGTATGAGATTATTCTTTGGTTTTGCAAACCAAAAGAAAAAAAATTTATGTTCTTTTTTTGAAAAATTGAATTTTTTTTCGTTTTCCTTATAAAATTGATAACGACATTCAGAATGATAGTGGTCGTATCTGTTACACTTGTAACATTTGATATTTGACTTATCAAACATTTTTTACTTTTGGCCTCCACTATGTTGATTGTCGCTTCCTCTATCTCTTCCACAATAATTTGAGAATCGGTTATCGCGGTTACCTTTTTCTCGACTTGTTTCTTTTCTCTTTGCTGATTAATTGTTGATTAAGAGTTGAGATTATAGCGCTTCCTCCACTGTTACATGTTTGTTGATTCTTTCGACTCCTCGATCGAACATACCACGTAATCAAAATTTGATGTCATTAACCGAAGAATCTTATCAATTATCATAATATCCTCCATCTTTTCTCCATTTGTTCTCATCTTGTTGGAAATGGCCTTGGTTCTGAAGAAATACTCCCAAACAGACTCTGTCAGTTGCATATGAAGAGTCTCAAAATCTACACGAAGTGGCTGTAGATGTGCCCACTTTATTTTAGAGATTTCCTAATATATTTTTCTTCATTGCATCTCAAATATCTTTGGATGTCTCCTTGCGTAGGATCGTCTCCAAGATGTTACGATCAATAGTTTGAAATAAATAAATTTTGACTTTTAAGCCTTTTAATCGTAATTCCTCGATCTTGGATATTTGAGCGGTCGTCATTTCTTTCTAATGGTTAGAAACACCAACTTCAACGAAGTTCCAATACTTCTTAGACATCAAGAAATTCTCCATAATTAAACTTCAATGGCTGTAGTAACCATCAAATTTAGGAATCGCCGCTTGAACATAATTCTTCTTCATTTTTTGCAAAAAATAGACAAAATCAATAACCTCGACTGAATGAAAAATATCTCGATGGAATACTAGAAAAAATTTATTTTTTCATGTCGTCACCTTCGTGCTGTCGAGCCTGAAACCGTGCTCGCTCTGATACCAGAAGTTGAAAATAGAGTTCTAAACTCTATAGAAAAAATGTTTATTGATCAAACTTGAAATGAGATGATGTGATTACAACATATATCAAGCCTTATATAGGCATTACAAGAGGAAAACAACTTGGCTATGATAAGCTGTAATCTAAACAATACCTTACTATGCCACCAACTATGAACAACTATTACTCATTATTCATTGACTACCATTTGTTGCTCAAGCTTGACTTGTTTACTTCATGTTACACATGTATGTGCCATGTGCATTCTCTAGCAAAGAATCGAGTAGCTGCCGGTAATGGTGCTGGTTTGAATATTGCCCATATTGGTTCTACTAAAATATCTCATGCTTCATCTTCTTTTAATCTGAACAATATTTTACATTGCCTATCTATTACCGCCTATGTTACTTGAAAGTAAAGCGGGTACGGAAAATGATACGAGAAAAGGAAACGGGAAACGTCTAATATTTTTTATACATGATTCGGGAAATGGGAAGCGCATACAAGAGAGATGCGACAATTGAAGCGAAATGTGAAATGAAGAGGGAATCAAGTATTGAAGCGTAAATAAATCCAAACTAGAAAACGAGTAAGAAATGTCAAAATAAGCAAATAGTGATGCCTTTTTTTAATAGTAGAGAGATCAAGATACAAAGACAATACTTCTTAACTTATTCAAGAGGGGAGATAATACGGAAGGTTAAGAATGCTTAAGGCTTCCTTTCTTAAGGACATTTCGTTATAAAGTAGTATCTATAGATTTGAGTATTTTTTTTCTTTATTTGTAGGTATAAGAGCATCAAATCACAAATACGAGCATTGTTTCACATTCGTTTTGATATACGAATTTTAAAATTTACCCAAATCGAACCAAAATTCGCTTCAAAAAATGAATCACGCAAATTGAAAATTGAATCATAGGCATTTCCTAAACCGAATCATCAGCGTTTCCTAGACCGAATCACAGTCAAATTGAAATGTGAATCATATTCATTTCCCCGACGTTTCCCCATCTTTTCCTAAATTTAGGGAAACCGAATCGCACCCGTTTCTAAAATTGGTTTCCCATGAAAAGTTTGGGAAGAGGGGAATCACGTTTCCCCGCAACAAAGTTGCCGCTAACCTTTTGTCGGTTTACTAATTTGAACATGATAATAACTGCTTCTTTATTTTTATTCTCTGATTGTTTCTATGAAGGGATTTAAAAATAGGGAGGACGCTTTTCTGCAGGAAGAATGAGAAAGGTCTCTATCCGCTTCACATTCATAATAATATTGCTACCAAGTTATGTAGTCCCTTTGCTTTCGTTGGTGTCTGTATTGGTGCTCAAGTTTGGCACTCTCGATTGGGTCATCCTGCGTCCAACACTCTTTTACGTCTTCAATCTAATAAATGTCTTCCGATGAACGGATCAAGTTTACTTTTTTTTTTGTCATTCATGTCCATTAGGGAAAAGTACTAAATTACTATTTAAAGTGTCTGATTCAATAGTTAAATTTCCTTTGGAGTTGGTGCATTATGATGTTTGGTGTTCCCCCACTATTTCAATAAAAGGGTCTAAGTATTAGAGCATCTGCAACAGCTAGGTGAAGTATGATGTGGCAAGGTGGATTACATCCTTCACCTTGCTCCACCTTCAATCCACCCATAACAGCTAGATGGATTGGCTGATGTGGCCACCCTAAACCCACCTTGAGGGTGGTGGGTGGATTTTTGGTATATTGATGCCCCGCAGTTCTGAACTGTGCATAGGCTATAAACCAATTACATGATGACACTTAGCAAGATTTAAGTGGCTCTCATGCTCCGCAGTTCTGAACTGTATGGCATATATAATCTATAAATTAGTTAATTTAAAATAGCTACGTGGCTTCATTTAATTGGTTCTCATGCCCAACATTTCTGAACTGCTAGGCATTTTAAACATTGGGTTTGTGACACGTGGACAAATCTCAGCCATCCTTTGTGCCCCGCAGTTCTGAACTGCGGTGAGTAATATTTACCTTGATTTTTATTCGAGCAGCTGTGGGGTGGATTGGGGTGGATAATCCACTTAGCTTTTGGGTGAATTTTCCCACCTTACTGCTGTGGATGTTCATATATATTATTCGTCAAGACTATTCAAAATATTCATGGATATTTCCTATACAATTTAAACATGAAGTATTTGAGGTTTTTGTCCGATTTAAATTACGCGTTGAAAATTTGTTCTCTTCTAAAATTAAGGCCTTTCAATCGGACGGGGGAGGCAAATATACTAGTCGTAAATTCCAACAATTCCTAGTTAATAGCATAATTAGTTTTAACTCCTACTTTCTGGGACATCCTGAACAAAATGGATTGGTAGAACGGAAATACCATCATAGCGTTGAAACTGGTCTTACTCTTCTTACTCATGGTCATATGCCGATCACCTATTGCCTTTAATACTGCATTATACTTAATTAATTGGCTTCCGAATCGTATCTTAAATTTTACCACTCCTACGAAAATTTGTTTCATAAATTACCTATGTATTAGAGTCTTCGATTGCGCATGTTTCCCATACTTAAGACCTCATAATACGAACAAATTATAATTCTGGTCCAAGCAATGTATCTTTTTGGGTTATTCACTTAATCAGCAAGGCTATCGTTGTATCGATCCAACCTCCGGTCGTGTTTATTTATCGTGTCATGTGGTGTTTGATGAACAGGGCTGGCCATGGGGTGTGTGACATGTGCGATGGCAGAGGGCCTAACAAAAAAAGGCCCAAAAATAAATAAATTCTATAGTTCAAACAAAAATAAAGAAAAATTTTAACCCAACCCAAACCGAGTTAAATTTGACAATAAAACCAAACCCATTATTCAACTTACAACTTACAAAGTCACAAACCAAATGCCCAACTTCTGTTACTCTTTTATCTCTCATAACCTAAACAAAAGAAAATGTAAAAAAAGGCCCATTTTAATACTTCACACATGGTCTTATAAAAGCCGGGGCTAGTCCTGTCGATGAAGAATATTTTGCTTTCCAAGAGACCACTAACACAAGCTCTTCCGTAGTGGCCTCCCCGGATTCTTTTGTGGCTGTACAAAATCCCCCCACAACACCCACTTTAAATGATCATATCCATTTTCCTACATTACAAATTTTTACCCAACAACATCTCCCACCACCATGATCAAATACCTGTGATTAACAGTCACTTACCTCCTCATCTCATGCACCTCAATCTCCTACTACTAATCTACCTCCTACCATTACCCAAACCCCATCTCAGTTTGAACAACAAAATCTTCAAGTAGATTCACCCATTGCCCAAACAACTTCATCTCATGGTGTGCCCCTCAACCCTCCAGAAGATCAAACAACTTCATCTCATGGTGTGCCCTTCAACCTTCCAAAAGATTAATCATATTCCATGGCTACACGAAGTCAATCTGGAATTTGTAAACAGAACCCCAAATAGGCCTTGTACACGATTCGTGATTTTCATATTGAACCAAATAGTTTTACTCAAGTGGTGAAGCAGTCAGAATGGCGACATGTTATGGGTGCCGAATTTAATGCATTTCAACAAAGTGGTACATGGTCCTTGGTACCTCCTCGTTCGAATATGAACATCTTGTTGAACAAGTGGGTCTTTAAAATCAAGCTGCATTATGACAGTTATATTGAACGATACAAGACCCCGTCTTGTAGCAAATGTATTTTATCAACAAGGACTCGACTACACGGAGGCCTAAAGATACTGTTAAAAATACTGTTAAAGATACTGGATATTTGCTATTATAAATACCTTATATTTCCAGTTGTCTAAATAGAAACACCAATATATATTTTCCCTACTATTCATAAAAAGAATTGTAAACCAAGAAAAAGAATATAATGGTGTATCTTGTATTAAGTATTATAAATAGAAGAGTAAGGGTGAGAGGTCAAATATACCATACAACCTTTTTCTCTCTTTCTTCTTCATAAGTTTCTTTCTTTTCATCTCCTCTCCTCTCTTCTTTCCCACATCAAATCCTTGTTTTTTTTATTCATTTGTATGGTATAATGTCTCTCCTGGATAGCCATTAACATGGTATCAGAATGACACCAGGAGAGTTGTATCTTTGTATGAGTATTGGTTTTTCTTATTAGTGGTATTATATTTGGTCATTTACAAAGACTCTGGTGGGCTCAATTTCAGTGTGGGAATCATCATCTATCTATTCGATCTCTTATATCAACGGGTATTGCTTTCGCTACACATTTACCAAAATTTTGTGGTGCTTTCTGGTATTTGCTTCTTTTCCCACTTTAGAAGATTTTTTTTGGTGATATTTGCTACAATGGGAGATGAAAATGGGGGTTCCAAAGTTGATGAGTTTGGAAATACCGCTAGTATCACTGTTGGTATGACCTCTGTTAAGTTGGAAGGTGTCCGAAATTATCTCCAATGGGCAGAAGCAGTATCAGTATACCTTACTGGAAAGGGTAATGTTAAACATTTAACTGAAGCAACCCTTGCCATTAGATCTAGTAATTCATAATTATGGGTTAAGGATGATGCATTGATCAAAAGCTTCCTTTGGAATACTATGAGTAAGACAATCAGTAACACAGTTAGATTCATGCAAACATCAAAGGAGATTTGGGACTCTATAAAAGAATCCTATTCTCAGTCGGGTAATAGTTCCGAAATTTATGACTTGTATAAGCAGATTTTTTCAATGAATCAAAGTAATATGTCTTTATCAAAGTATTATAATGCTCTCCATAGCAAATAAGATGAGTTGAATATTTATCACCCATTATCTACGAATCTCACTGTGTTACAAAAACGACGTGAAGATTTTAGGATGGAAAAATTCTTATCTGGGCTAGGTCCCGAATATGCAAGTGAAATCCCAAATTTAGGCCGAGTCAAAATTGTCCACTCTTTCTGAAGCACATTCAAGATTGTTGAGGGTTGCTATTACTGCTCCCTAGTAGAATGTCGAAAACTCAGCTCATTTTGCCCCCTCAAATAACATCACCAGTAATGGTGGTTCTCAATATTGACAAGGGGGTTATAGTAATAGAGGTTGTAATAGAGGAGGACACAGTGGACGTGGCAGGGATTGTGGAAATCAATCCCTGAATTTCCATGTAAAAATTGTGGTAGAAAAAATCACTCTATTGAGTGGTGTTGGGATATTATTGGTAAGCCAACCTAGTTTAAGGCCAATAGTACTACAATTTATGAGTCTACTACAGAGACATTCTTTTCAGAAGATGCAATTAGATCTTGATGAGTTGTATGCAGGCGTTTACACCCAATTCTTTCACCGCTTCCATGGCTACACTTGCAAATTCAGGTAATGTATGCCTCCATACAACGACTGATAGCCCTTGGGTTATTGATTATGGGACTTCTGAACATAAGACAGGTAACCCTCAATTATTTTCCTCACTTGTATATTCTTGGACTGCATCATATGTTACTCTCGCAAATGGTGCAAAGGCTAAAATTCTTGGTCGTGATACCATTCAATTAAATCCCAAGTTTAGTCTATTATCAGTATTACTTGTCCAAAGTTTTCCATTCAATTTATTATCTATAAACTGCCTTTGTTGATCTTTCACATGCATTATTGTTTTTTGGTATTCCCGTTGTGTCTTTCAGGATCTGAAAACAAAGGAGTTGATTGGTAGGGAATATGAGTATGGTGGTATATATTATTTCCAGGACATCGATGGACAACTCTTGAAAAAGGCAGGTCTTTCAGTTATAGTTTCACCCATTCAATGGCATAGGCGTCTCGGTCATTTACCTCCAAAGAATTTACGTATTTTGGTTCCTAGTATTCCTTCTAGCTTTCAGTCTCTAGATTGTGAGGTTTGTGAATTAGCTAAACATCTTAGGGGAAAGTATAAACCCAGGTTGAATAAACATTCGTGTCATCCCTTTCATTTAGTGCACTATGATATTTGGGGTCAGTGTCGAACACTGGCTTACTTGGTGCCAAATATTTTGTCACATTTATAGATGATTTTTCTCGTATGTGTTGGGTCTATATTTTACCAAATCGATATGAAGTTTTATCCATTTTCAAGCAGTTTTATACATAAATATGTAATCCATTTTTTGCAAAGTTACACATCTTCCATTCTGATAATGCCCAGGAATATGTTTATGAGGCATTTCAACGTTTCTTGATTGACCATGGCGTTATACACGTAACTACTTGTGTTGACACTCCTCAACATAATGGAGTGGTTGAACGCAAAAATAGACCAATCCTTGAAGTAACCTACAGTATTAGGCTCCAAAATAATGTCCCCAAATTGTATTTGGCAGAAGCAGTTTTGACTGCCACATATCTCATTAACAGAATGCCTTCGTCTGTTTTAAGTGATAAAATATCGTATTCTATACTCCTCCCCGATGTTTTCCTTATGGATATGTTTTCCTTACCACCTTGTATTTTCAAATGTATTTGTCTTGTCCACAATCTCGTCATGATAAATTAGATCCACGTGGGATTAAGTGTATTTTCCTTGGGTATTCAAGAACTCAGAAAGGGTATAGGTGTTATAATCCATCTCTCAAAAAGACCTTTGTTTGTGTTGATGTTACATTTTTTGAACATATCCCATATTATTATTCAAGTGAAGGAGTGACATATGAACCATTTGAGGAGGAAATTATGAATCCTAGTATTTTATTAGATGTTACTTTACCTGAACAAGCTCATGACTTTGTGGTGCCATAAACTATACATGAATTAAGCCCTCTTGCAGATGATACAGTTATAGATGATAAATCCTAGCAACCTGCTCCATTGTTCCCCACTTTGGCAACTGAGTTTGATGATCCTGTTACAACTGAGTCTAATCTCGATCTTCCAGTTGCTCTTCGGTGAGGTAAATGTAATTGTACTTCATCCAAGTATTCTAGTTCTGAGTATGTTACTTATGCTTCATTACCTGTCTCAGATCATCAATTTGCCACATCCCTTTTGTCTGTTTATATTCTTACTAATTACGGAGAAGCGTTTAATCATCCTGGGTGGCGACAAGCAATGGAAGAAGAATTTGGTGCACTATATTCGAATCAGATATGAGACCTTATGGATCTTCCATCTGGGAAGAAAACAGTGAGTTGTAAGTGGGTGTTTACCATTAAGAAAAACCCAGATGGAATTATTGTACGCCCGAAAGCTCGCTTGGTCGCTTGGGGGTTTACCCAATCTTATGTTATTGAATATTCAGAGACATTTTTTCTAGTAGCTAAGCTGAATTCAGTTCACATTATTATTTCTATTGCTGTCAACCTTCGCTGGCCCCTATATCAGTTGGATGTAAAAAATGCCTTCTTACATGGTGATCTATCTAAAGAAGTATATATGGAGCAACCTTCTGGGTTTGTCATTCAGGAGGGGAAAGTGTGTCGTTTAAAAATATCTTTATACGGTCTTAAACAATCTCCCCCGGCATGGTTCAAAAAGTTTAGTCAAACTGTGATGGCTCATGGAATGGCCAGATGTTCTTATGATCATTCTATGTTTTACAAGAAGACTGCTCATGGCATTGTTCTCTTGGTTGTGTATGTTGATGATATTATTATAACAGGATCAAATTTGCGAGGTATTGTTGTTCTCATGGGTAATCTGTCAAAACACTTTCAGACTAAAGACCTTGGGGAGCTTAAGTATTTTTTGGGTATTGAGGTAGTGCGCTTACCTAATATGTGATTGATATGCTTAAAGAAATGGGTCAATTGGAGTCACATTCTATAGACACTCCAATGGATCTGAATAACAAATTCCAGTCAGAAGAGGGAGAATTGTTTTTAGATGTTGAGTAGTATCGAAGATTTGTTGGCAAGCTTATTTATGCGACTATTACACGACCAGATATTTCATATACAGTTAGTGCAGTCTCTCATTTTATGCACATACCCCGTATTCCTCAGTTTCAAGCTGTTGTTCGTATTTTGCGGTATCTAAAAGGTTCTTTAGGTCGTGGATTGGTATATTATGCAAATGGGCACTTAGACATTGTTGGCTACACAGATGCTGATTATGTTGGATCTCCTTTCGATCGACGGTCTACTATTGGATACTATACCCTAGTTGGTGGTAATCTAGTAGCATGGAAGAGCAAGAAGCAAACCGTTGTCTCATGATCTAGTGCTGAAGCAGAGTATATAGCTATGGCCTAAACCACATGTGAGCTAATATGGATCCGTCATCTATTACAAGAGTTGTGCTTTCTGGTGAAAGTACTTATTCCCCTATATTATGATAATCAAGGAACAATTCATATTGCCACAAATCTACTATTCCATGAAAGAACAAAACATATCGAAGTGGATTGTCATTTTGTTAGACAAAAAGTTGTATCTAAAGAGATATGGACACCACATGTCGCCTCTCAACAACAGTTGGCTAATATCTTTACCAAACTAGTTCTTCACACGACATCAGATCGTATTTCTTCCAAGCTAAAAATGGAAGACATATATGTTCCAGCTTGAAGGGGGGTGTTAAAGATACTGGATATTTGCTATTATAGATACCTTATATTTTAAGTTGTGTAAATAGAAACACCAATATATATTTTCCCTACTATTCATAAAACAACTTTTAAACCAAGAAAAAGAATATAATGGTGTATCTTGTATTGAGTATTATAAATATAAGAGTAAGGGTGAGAGGTCAAATATACCTTACAACATTTTTTTCTCTTTCTTCTTCATAAGTTTATTTCTTTTCATCTCTTCTCTCCTCTCTTTTTTCCCACATCAAATCCTTATTTTATTTATTCATTTGTATGGTATAATGTCTTTCCTGGATAGCCATTAACAAGTCCAGTTATGAGATACTCTACTATTCGCATAGTAATTGCCTTAGCAGTTCATCACAACTGGCCTATTAGACAATTGAATGTCTAGAATGCATTTCTTCATGGTATATTATCTGAGGAGGTCTATATGCACCAATCTTCTGGCTTTAGTTATCCAAATTATCCTCACTATGTTTGCAAGCTTCATAAGTTGCCCTATGGCTTGAAATAAGCTCCTCGAGCTTGGTTTAAGAGATTTTCTGATTACTTAAAAGAGCTTGTTTTTCAGGAGTCCAAAGCTGATTACTCCTTATTTATATTTCACAAGGTGATTTGATGATTGTTTTGCTTATCTATGTGGATGATATTTTAATCACAGGGAATAATCCTTCTCATATTACCTAACTTTTCTGCAACCTCGGCAAACTCTTTGCCATGAAAGATTTGGGGCCGCTTGTCACGCCCCAAAATCCAGTAATCGGTAGCTAGACCAATTACTGAGATTTGAGGATGTGCAGGTCGGGGAATCTAAAGATTCACCCCACGATCAACTGAGCCGTAGAAAAATTCTGGCCTAGTCATTCACAGTAGAATCACAACAGAGTAATAAGGAAAAGCAGAAACGGCGGAAGACTAAGATAACAATATCTAAACGTAAGATTCTACAAACCTCTACGCATCAAGCCCGACAGTAATAACTGGAGAATGAGCCTCCAGCTCAGCTCCCCAAAGATTACCACAACAGCAACTAAAACCTGAAACAACCTGCCACTAAAAGGGGGATGTGAGAGTGATCAAACAACGAGCTTCCTAACTCCCAAGAATAGCTAAACGATTATACTAACCAATGAGATGGATATAATAATGATAATAAAATATAATAATATCTAACGATAAACAATATATATATCTAAATATATGCAGGATGCCTAATAGGTATCTAATTGGCACATAACTAGTCTAATGATTATATGTAACTATACTATAATTATACATATACATCTCGAGTAAAGGAGTGTTAAGACTATAACTACACTCCAGTCCCAAGGACTACTAACTACACTCTAATCACTACCGTGGCCCTCAGCGCCACAAACGACTAACCTACCTCAGAAATACAATCACACACGAGGGTAAACACCCTCGGCTCACAATAATCTAACAGGGTTACCCAAACCCTAACTAGGCACAACCCCGAAGCTATCACAAGCTAAGCGAGATCGCCCACAACCAAATACCAGCCTAAAGCTCACAACAACCAACCGGACTAATTAACCTAATAAATTTACCATATACAGAAGAGGAAGGAATAGATGCAGAGAGGAGATGAGTATGCAGAAGAAAGATGAATCTAATTACACTACAAATCAATTAGGAGAAGAAGAATTCAATAAGAGGAGAAGAATATGACGAACTAGGATAATCCCATAATTATCCCAATGTAATAATATGTTATGATGATGATATGATGGAATGAGATAATCTTATGATTATCCCAAGTGCAGAAGGTTTTATATTAAACATAATGCAGAAAGGGTTAAGGATTTCTATCAGAAGAACTTATGAATTGGAAGTATGCAGAGATGCAATGATATGCTTGATGAGGATAATGATGATGATGCGTTATGATGCAGAATGATTTAGCGATGTCAACCCAAAGGGCTAACCCCCATGACTAAAGTGGGCTGACAACTGCTAAAGAAGGATTATCTTAAAGAACCATTGTGGATATAGGTACAATTTTTTTAAGTTGACCAGGCTGGGGGAACTACACTGGGCGTCACGAGCACCCCAAGGAATCACATCCTCAGTCACACACAAGGAACTACAGTCCTTACCACACACTAGGAACTACAGTCCTTACCACACACAAGTCACATATAATACGGGTCAGTGGATGTATCCGGTCACAATAAGATAAGAGAATATATTATCTATGGATGCGAGAAAAAATCCTAAAGACTGAAACACAACTGCTGCCAACATAGCCAATACGCAATAGGATAACCACCTGCCTGAGAGTATGGCAACCAAAACTAACACAGATGCCCTCCTGTGACTCAGTTGCACCATCTAAACCTAGATGAAATATCAACTTAACCGTCATGACATCTAAACAACATCAGTCTCTAAGATTCCTCAAAGCAATATGATTACCATCAAGTACTACAGTACTTTAACTGTCAATACAGACTAGTACTTATGGGGTGACCTACAAGTATCCAATATGTAGCCAACAATCACCAATAACCGAACCGTATCACAATCCTCCTAATCATGTACATAAGTCACCAGCACGGATGTACAGGAACCCACCAGGTCTGTCTACACCCAAGGTGACAATCTTCGTGAACAGATGCTCAACGGTGACAATTTCCCTACACTGATGTGACAGTCCCCCCCAGTAGATTCCAACATCACGGGTGACGTACAACTTCATAAGCTACCTGGATCAGTCGCGTACCTCACTGAGCCATGCTGTCTCGCTACCTCCTAGATGACAGAAGGGAACACGACCCTAACAGCCTCATCCCGGGGAAGGAAGGCTTACGAGAAAGCTTTATTAGCTCTAAGAATCATGAGGACAATAAGTGTCACAACACGATAAGCAAACAATCCTAAGGAAAACTATCAGAAGTTCAAAATCCACAACCAACCACCACGAACAAGCCGTCTGCTCACCACCAACTACTAACAGTCCAGGAGATTCCACACTCCCACTGGGAATCTAACATTCTAACCAACCACCAATCACAACGATAGTGCTCACGGACCAGGCCTCAAGTACACAGAGTACACCTAGGCTAATCCTAAGACAAATCAAAACAATAGCAGGCAAGAGGATGAGCTCTGAATCGAAGACCATGTCTTACTGAAGCTATGTCGCCCCAAGACTACCCTAGAACCAAGTCCAGCAACCTAAACTAACCAAGGTGCTACACTATAAGGTGAAAACTATAGTCTCTGAACTACAATATCTCAGAGAAATGGCGGCTAAACCACAGCCGTCCTTACATCTCCACTAATAGCCAAACCTAGTTACTAGTACCATGAAACAAGCTGGGCACCCTAATAACTAGCCAACAATACCATACTCAATATTATATATATATATATATAGTGATACTAAGGCGTCGCAACACACTGAGAAATGCCTTGTTCTCAACCTCTATGAAGAAAAGATTCGTGAAACCACCCTCAATGAAATCGGTCTAAGAGGAATCTTAGGAGTCATCGTCACATCGACGACAACAGAGAATAACCTCCTCTGGCTAATCATAACCTACGGATTCTATCTAGTAACTAAACTCACATTATTGCAAGTTTTACTAACTTATCAAACCCTTAAATACTCTTGTCTAAGGTAATACTAAACGGATAACCAGTAAAGTGTCCTAAGCAATTAACCTACATACTAACCTAGTCGCAGATATAAATATGTTAAACTATGCATTTCTATAACTCATGAATCAGCATAATAATCTTGTTATTTAGGAAGATAAATCTTGCCTGTAACCCGATGCAATGCTCCAACAGAATCAATCCGTGCAAGCAACTCGAATCAAACAAACCTAAACTACAAGTTAACAAAATAACCGAATAATTCTAAGGTTAAATTATAGTTAATTACATAGCATCTCTAAGTCCAATTTAATACTCTAAAACAATACTAAGAAATTAGTATAAAAACTTAGTAATGATGGGATAAAACACGCCTGAAGGCAATCCCGAGTCTTGCGAAAATCCAACTCAGAAAACCAACAAAAATCCGCGGAATGGCAAACAGAACGCCTGACAAGCTAATACAATCACCAAGAACAACAAACAACCAATCAATGTAAGAAAATGACAATAAACCCAAACCCTAGAAATCAAGCCTACGCCAAAATCAAACGAAAAAGAACGGAAAAGGAATCGGGAATTTCTTACTGAGGATAGGAGCGAAGCTCGCGACGAAGCGGGCAAAGAATCCTCGAGCGATGGGGAAGATAGGATCTAGAGTATAGAGGAGAGGGGAATAGGTTAGGGAGAGGAGAGAGAGAGAGAGAAAAACAAAAAAGGAAAGTGAGGAAAGGAGAAATTAAAACCCAAACACAACTGAAAACGCGCCTCTGTTCGAATAGGAAATGATCATGTTCGAACAGAGTGAAACATATTCGAACAGAAAAAAATCCTGCTCGAATAAAAAGGGTTCTATTAGAACAGATGAAAATCCTGTTCGAATAGAACTGGTCCTGCCCCAAAAATAAAATCCCAGAAATACAACGGATCACCCCGGACACCCCGGAATCACACCAAACCACCACCACTACCACACAAACACTACAACAAGTCCAACAATGATTTCTTAAGGCAAAAACACCACCTCCACCGCCTCACGGCTACCAAAATGCCTAAGCCCCCCAAAAGGAATCTTTTCCTCGGGAAACTCTAGAAATCTATCGGCCAATCCAACAGCTCACCGAAACCACACCAAACCACACACACATCAAATAAACATCACCACCAACCCATCTAGGGGTTCCCAAGGCCACAACTCCACCTCCTCCTCCGAATAACCACCGTACCGCCAAACTACATAAAAGGAATCTAGTATACAAAACCTGCCAAAATGAATAAATAGATGCATAATAGATGAAAAAGTACATGCGGAATATATACGGAATATATGTGCGGAACTTAATGTGGAGGAATAATGATAATAATACTTAAAAATAAATATATATATAAAAAATAACCCGAAAATCCGAGACATTACACCGCTTCATTTTTTTCTTGGTATTGAGGTCTTATATGATTTTGGTGGTTTGTATTTGACTCACGCAAAGTATATTATGGATTTGCTACATCGCACAAAGTTTCTCGACGTCAAGCCAGTCTCTTCTCCCACACAAACCGGTAAAAAATTGAGTCATTATGATGGTGACTTTCTTCATGATCCTATTACGTATCGAAGTGTAGCGGGAGCTCTACAATATTTGATGATTTCTTGTCTTGATATTTTGTTCGCAGTTAACAAGGGGCAGAGCTAGGATTTCGTGGTCATGGGGCGAAGGCAGTACGATGAATTTTATTAGGGAATCCGGGGGTTTGGGGGAGGAGCCCCCCCAAAAATACGACGATGACATGATCAACGTAATGTTAAAATAAATTCTAACCTTCTAATTTAATGACATCAAGAATTGAACCTTAGAATCTTTTGTACTAGGAGGAGCTCCACACTTGACCACTTGGGCTAACTCTACTTGATGTCATTTGGACAAAGAAAAATTAATTTATTTTAATTTATTTTATAGCTATATAGGCAATTTTTAGCAAAATTCTTGCTTCCACCCCCGGTTAACCAAGTTTTATGCCTAAACCTACTACAGCACATTGGATTGCTGTTAAGCAGACATTCAGTTACTTAATTCGATATCTGACCGGACTGCACAAATGGTTATGACTGAAATCCATGTGCCCAATATACGCCACCTCATAAATCGACTTCCGTATCGGCCCTTTAAATCGTTGTGCGATAAGTTGAGCGCCGTGAAGTACGACGGGCCCCCAAACACATTCGGTATATACCCATTGATTGTGTTTTGGCTTAAGTTAAATATAGTTAGGCCCAAACTACTTAGCAAAGTTTGCGGAATGTTCCCGGAGATAATGTTGTAGTTAAGGTTTAGCGTAGAAAGTACCAGCATTAGGTATCTGACCGGTATTTGGTAACAACCATGATCACGGCCTTTCTTATCGACCGGGACCACATCATTTAGAAGCATATTCAGATTTTGATTATGCAGGGGATCCTGATGATCATCAATACACAGGTGGATATTGTACTTATCTCGGTTATAATCCTATTTCTTTGTGCACCAAGAAACATCGTACCGTATCGTGCCCTAATACCGAAGTAGAATACTATCAATTAGCATACACTGCGGTTGAGATTTCTTGTTTCGGGCATTATTCAAAGACATGGATGTTTTCCTTTTAGCACTACTTATATGGTGTGATAACATCAGCTCGATCTCTTTAGCATCCAACCCAATATTTCATTCACACATGAAGCATTTGGAAGTAGATTATCATTATGTTCGTAAGAAGGTGGTTCAGAAGGAGCATGATGTTTGTCATATTTGTACTAAAGATCAAGTAGCGAATGTGTTTACCAAAGGATTGTCATCACCTCACTTCAAACTATTGATTAAAAAACTTATGGTACGCTTTCATCCTATTAGCTTGTGGGGGTGTGATAGTTAGACCAAGTCTTCTTCGGCTCCTTGATTTTCGAGATTATATTTGCTTTAGTTGTAATAAGAGTTTAAACTTGTTGGAAAATACAAAAAGGTTTTTGGTTTTTCCTTTTTCTTGAATGGTAGAACTAAGTGTTTTTAGTCTCACATTTGATACGAGGGAAGCTCAATTCTACAATATAAGTAAGTCTAACACTTAACTTGTTATGATATGTACGAGAGTTGGTGGGTCAGATGCGCATGTGCGACGTGTTCAACCCATGTGTGCAAACTAGCTTAGGTGCATGGGCTACCCATGGGCTTGCTCGAACTAGGAAACCCGCTTATTATTATAAGCCTATGATTTTCTATGGGCTCATGGGGATTCCTTGGAACACTTAGTCATATTTTTGGGTTTGAAGTGCTTGGAACACTTAGTCATATTTTTGGGTTTGAAGTGTGAGTTGGGTTGTCTCCAACAAACGCAACTGAAGGTGTGACTTTTGGTGAATAGGTACTAACTTGAGGCTTGCTCGACCTAGAAAACCCGCTTATTATTATAAGTCTATGATTTGGCCATGGGCTCATAGGGATTCCTTGGAACACTTAGTCATATTTTTGGGTTGGAGGTATGAGTTGGGTTGCCTCCAACAGACACAACTTAAGGTGTAACTCTTGGTGAAGAGGTACTAACTTGAGGTATGACTCTTGGTGAAGAGTCACCTATGCTTTATATAACCCAACTTCGTTTTCATTAATTATCATCAGATTTTCAGAGTTTTCTTGAGTCATTTTCAAGAAAGAAAATAGACACAACCAATGTTCCTTTAACAGTGAGATATAAGTATTTTCTTCTCTCTGTGACTAATCGTTGTATCATGGGAGACAGGGGCCTATATTCCTACAAAGCATTATGGCAGGAGCGAATCTATCTTAAGGAAATAGTGTGTATACACTAGACTCGATCAACTCCTTAAGAGGTGTTATTTGTGCATGCAGATTGAATAACAAACTTAAGATATATTATTTTTCTGTGTGATCAAAGACTACAACAATGGTGAATCTCGCAAAAGAAGGAAGGTAAAAAGAGCAACCCATAAGTTCTAAAGATGAAGCCCGAGATGTTCGATGGCACTGAATTCAAACGTTGGCAGCAAAATATATTATTCTTTCACATGACTTTGAACTTGGCAAAATTCCTCAAGGAGGACAAACCAGAGTTAAAGGAGGATGAAGCAGACCCAACAACCATAATAGCAGTGGAGGCATGGATTCATTCCCACTTTCAGTGTTGGAACTATATCCTAAATGGGTTGGACAACACATTGTACAATGTGTATGCAAAGGAACTGTGGGAATCCTTTGACCATAAGTATAAGATGGAAGATGCCGGACTAAAAACATTTGTAGTCGACAGATTCCTAGATTATAAAATGGTGGATTCCAAGACAGTAATCAGCCAAGTATAGGAACTGCAGATTATCCTGCATGATATTCATGCAGAAGGTATGAAGTTAAATAAATTGTTTCAAGTTCCTACCATAATTAAGAAGTTACCTTCATCTTGGAAGGACTTTAAAAGTTATCTGAAGCATAAGAGGAAGGAAATGAAGTTGGAGGAACTGATCCTAAGGCTAAAGATTGAAGAAGATACCAAATCCAATGATAAGAAGGATGTTGTTCATTCTTTCGATACCAAGGCTAACATGGTCGAGGGAAACCCTAAAACCCATAAGGATAATGGGAAGAAAGGGAAACATGGGAAAAATTATATGTGCCCTAAGGGTAAAAACTTTAAGAAGTTTACAGGGATTTATTATTTTTGTGGCAAATCAGGGGACAAGTCAATGGAATGTCACAAGCATAAAAGCATACCAAAAAGTGATAGAGGCACTCAAACATTGCTGAGATGGAGAACCTGTGTGCAGTAATCTCTGAAATCAACCTGGCAAGCAATTTTAAAGGATGCTTTATGGACATAGGGGCCACACAACATATATGTTATGACAGGAGTTTATTTACTACCTACAATAAGACTGAACATGAAGAAAAAGTGTTTATGGGCAACTTTTTGACGTCAAGGGTCGAAGGAAAAGGGAAAGTAGTAATGAAATTCACATATGAAAAAAAAGTTACTTTGAATGAAGTGATGCATGTGCCTGATCTCCGCAAGAACTTTATTTTCGAAGTATTACTGATCAAGAATGGTTTTAAGTTAGTGTTTGAGTCAAACAGATGTATCATGGCTAAGAATGGTGTATTCATAGGATAGGGTTATGAGTGTGATGGACTCTTCAAACTAGAAGTCTTATATAAACCTATTTCAATTATAAATAAGAATGAGAATTCTATTTACTTGCTCGAGTCATTTAATGTTTGGCTTCAACGATTAGGACATGTAAATTTAAGGTTCACTGCGTAAATTAGTCTATTTAGGATTGCTGCCTAAATTCAATCTTGATTGCAAACAAAAATGTAAAGTATGTATTGAAGCAAAATTTACAAAACAACCTTTCCATTCTATTGAACAACGATAAACTGAACCACTAGATTTGATTTTCAGTGATCTCTGCAATTTAAAGTTTATTAAAATACAAGGTAAAAGGAAGTACTTTATTACTTTCATAGATGACTGTACAAGATACAGTCATGTGTACTTGCTCAGAAGCAAAGATGAAGTACTAAAAATGTTTGTTATTTTCAAAATTAAGGTTGAGACTCAACTTAACAGAAGGATAAAAGTTCTTAGAACTGATAGGGGTGGGGAGTACGACTCTATTCCATTTGGGGAACTTTGTGCTAAGTTTGGTATTATACACCAAACTACTGCACCTTACACTCCTCAGCAAAATAGAATTGCTGAGAGGAAAAATAGAATTTTAAAAATATGCTTAATGTTATGCTTATTAGTTCCGGTTTGCCGCAAAACTTTTGGGGTGAAGCGTTACTTTCTGTGAATTATATTCTCAATAAGTTACCTCGCAAGAAGATTGATAAGACTCCTTATGAACTCTGGAAAGGTAGAGAGCCTTCATATAAGTTCTTAAAAGTGTGGGGGTGTCTTGCAAAGATATAAGTACCATTGCCAAAAAGGTTTAAGTTAAGACCTAACACTATTGACTGTATTTTTATTGGCAATACCAATAACAGTAGTGCATATAAATTTCTCATTTACAAATCTGAAATAAATGATGTGCATGAGAATACCATCATTGAATCACGAGATGCTATATTTTTTGAAAATATATTTCCATATAAAAAGAGTGATAATATGAATCCTCTTAAAAGAACAACTGATATTGCTTCTAGTAGTGATCCGCGTACTACTTCTTCAAGTTCTGATTTTAATGCAGAACCAAAATGTGGGAAACGACTTAAAGTTGCTAAGTTTTTTGGCAAAGATTTGGTAGCATTCTTATTAGAAAATGAACTGCAAGCCTTCAAGGAAGCTATGGCTACACCTGAAGCTCCTTGTTGGAAAGAGGCTATGCAGAGTGAGATAGACTCTATAATGCACAACCATACTTGGGAATTGGTAGATCTTCCACCTGGTAACAAATCTATAGGTTGTAAGTAGATTTTTAAGCAAAAATTGAGACCTGATGGCTCAATTAAAAAGTACAAAGCCAGACTTGTTGCTAAAGGCTATAGGAAAAGCCTTCTAGCTTGGACTATTTTGATACATATTCTCAAGTGATAAGAATAACTTTTATTCGTATGTTGTTAGCTATTGCAGCAGTACATAAGCTTGAAATACATTAAATGGATGTTAAAACAGCATTCTTGAATGGTGAATTAAATGAAGAAATATAAATGAACCAACCTGAAGGGTTCATTGTCAGAGGCCATGAAAATAAAGTATACCGGTTGGTTAATTATCTTTATGGATTGAAGCAGGCACCTTTATAATGGTATAACAAAACTGATGGAGTCATGATGAAGGATGGCTTCAAAATCAATGAATTTGATTGATGTGTCTAAATTAAAAATATTAATGGTGAACATGTAATTGTGTGTCTTTATGTCGATGATATGCTCATCATGGGAACTAACATCAATGTCATTATGTCAACAAAGTAAATATTGTCCAAGAACTTCAATATGAAAGACTTAGATGTTGCAGATGTTATTCTTGGTATAAAGATTAACAGAACACCACAGGGACTTATGCTATCTCAATCACAATATATAGAGAATGTACTTAAGAAGTTTGATTAATTTGACTATCGTGGTGTTCAAACACCATACGACAATATGCATCAATTAATTAAACACACAGGTAAGCCTATTTCTCAAATAGAGTATACATGCATAATAGGCAGTCTAATGCATATTATGAACTGTAAAAGACCAGATATATCTTATACGGTTAACAAACTGAGTCAACATACTATAAACCATGGACTGAGCCACTGGGAAGCGTTAACCAGGGTTTTGCAGTATTTAAAGCATACAATAGACTATAGGTTACACTACACAAGATATCCAACTGTCATTGAGGGTTATAATGATATAAACTAGATATCAGATTATAACGAGTCATACTCCACAAGTGGATACGTGTTTACACTTGGTGGTGGAGCTGTCTCATGGAAATTCTCAAAACAAAAATATATAGCTCGATCGATTATTGAATCAAAGTTTGTTGCTCTAGATTTAGCAGAAGATGAAGCTGAGTGGCTTCGACAGCTTTTAGAGGATATTCCTATGTGGCCAAAGCTAGTACCTACCTTATGTATCCATTATGATAATCAAGCATCTATTGCAAAGGCAAAGAATAATGCTTATAATGGTAAGTCATGACATATAGGTCGTAGACATAATATTGTAAAAAAATTACTTGTAAGTGGAGTTATATTTATTGACTCTGTGACTTCAAGTGATAGCCTAGTGGATCCATTTATAAAAGGGTTGGTAAAAATGTAAGTATTTTCCACATCGAGGGGACTAGACTTAAAGCCTTTAACTACAAGTTAACCTCGGCGGTAACCTAACCTAGATAGTTGATCTGAGATCCCATGATCTAGATTTAATAGGACAACTAGTTGTGAGTTACTCAACATGAGCACTGAGAAGATTTTAACTCCTGCTCATTCCATGATGTGAACAGTGTAACTTGTAGCAATTTTTAGGGTAAGATCTCTAACCTTTTAATAATTCATATGCCTTGTATTTACAAGTGGGGTATAACAGGGTACTCTTAATAGGTAATCACCTATGTGAGTAGGAGGTGGGGCCGCTTCCATGAGAACTTTATAGGGAAAATATTTTTCTAAGAGCACTCATGATTCCTTGGTTTATTCAGGGCAGAACTAAACACAACTGTAAGAGCCGATTACATTTGGAAAAGTACTGTGTGAAGACTATTATCTTGGTTTACACTAAAGCTGACAGTTCATGACATATGTTCACTAATTAGTGTAAATCTGATTGTTACTCACTAGGGAAGGTTCAAGTCCACAAGACAGCTCTCTCAATGTAGGACTATTATCTAATTTTCTTTAAAAAATATTGAGTTTGTCTGTTACCATTCAAATGTGGGGGATTGTTGGAAAATACAAAGAGGTTTTTGGTTTTCCATTTTCTTTTGAATGATAAAACTAAGTGTTTTTAGTTACACATTAGATATGAGGGAAGCTTAACTTTACTATATAAGTAAGTCTGACACTTAACTTGTTGTAATGTGTATGAGAGTTGGTGGGTCACACGCGCATGTGCGACATGTGCGACCCATGTATGCAAACTAGCTTGGGTGCATGGGCTACCCATGCGCTTGCTCGAACTAGGAAACCCGCTTATTATTATAAGTTTATGATTTTACCATGGGCTCATGAGGATTTCTTGGAATACTTAGTCATATATTTGGGTTTGAGGTGTGAGTTGGGTTGTCTTCAGCCGACGTAACTTAAGTTGTGACTCTTGGTGAAGAGGCACTAACTTGAGGTGTGACCCTTGGTGAAGAGTCACCTATGCTCTATATAACCCAACTTCATTTTCATTTATTATCATCAGTTTGAGTCATTATCATGAAAGAAAATTGACGCAATCAAGGTTCATTTGGCAAAGAGATAGAAGTGGTTTCTTCTTTCTATAACTGATCATTGTATCATAGGATACAGGGGCCTACATTCCTGCAAAGCACTGTGGCAGGGGCAAATCTGTCTTAAGGAGATAGTGTGTATATACTAGACTCGATCATCTCCTTAAGATCGTGTTGTTTGTGCATACGGATGAATAATAAAACTTTATAAGTTGTAATTTGTTGTAATCCCCTTCATACTAGGAAAACTTGTTGTTACCTGACCTATAAATTAGATATACAAATCACCCATAAGTTTTGAAGTTTCCAATCATATTTAGAGTCTTTTACTAGATTCCTACTAAGATTTCTTACTTTTTTGACACTGTCTCTCTTATGGCTGGTGCTAGGGTTATGAAGGCCCTGAGCGAATTCTTAATGTAGGCCATTTTTGTATTAAAAGAGAACAATCTAATGAAAAAATGAGGCAAATTGAGGAAGATATTTATACTGCTATAATTTAGGAAATGGAAAATATTGTGAGATCTTGTTAAATATTTGAGGGATGTATAATTCTAGCCATACATGACTCTGATACCAAGAAAAGTGGATCAATATAAATAAAAATAAACTATAAACAAAAGTAAGTAAATAACAAACTATAAACAAGAGTAAGTAAAGAGATTAGACACCCTCAGGGGTATGTGTGCAGAAGAGTGAATAAAACAAGAACAAAGGATAAACAAACTCAAACTTTATTAAGAAATACTTACAGAGGAATGGTAGACACAAAGGATATAAGAGATGTTACAGAGGAGTTCTAAAGGAGAGAAGAGAAACTTCAAAAAAAAATTAAATACAAATGGGCTCTTAGTCCCTTTTATATATAGAGGCGGATTCCAAAGCTTTAGAGTTCGGAGTAAGTGTTATCCACGTGTAGACCTGAGTAAGGTTGGAGTTGTCTGGTAGAAGACCAAATCATATCATCTTCTGATCTTTATCTTTAACTTTTAATAAAGTCATGATTCTTCTGCTTTAATCTTTTAATTTTGATAAATTAAAGAGAAAATCATTTCTGTTTTTGATTTTGAAAATAAAGATTATTCTGTTTTTGTCTTCATGCGTCGGCTCATGTACACCAAATGCCAAGTATTCTTAGCTTTCCCATTTGCTTTTGCCTTATCTTATGTTCTTGGACTTTAATGACGGTGCCCCAATAATCTTCCATAGTGGCGTCTATGAATTTTGAAGATGCCATATCCTCATCATCATAGGTGTCTTGATCCTCTCCTGCTAAGCAATAGTGTTGCCCCTAGCTTCTACTACCTTCTTGAGTATTGGATACAGTTACTTGTAGAGAAACCTGCGTAGTAGCTTCCATAAATTGTTCTTTCAAAGTCTGCATGACGTTGACTTGATGTTCTTCAAATGATAAATTGGGATAACGGTCCTTAATAGAATCTATTAATAGTTGGAAAACATTTGTCGAAGAGACTAATGTTCCTACTATTTTCTGTTTCTCTTCATTAAAAAAATAAAACATACTCTTCGGTTATTTTGTTGATCAATGCAACAACCCTTTCAGTTTTAAACCCATCCCACCATCTATAAAAGAGGGTTCTTTGTAGAATGGGTAGCTTCAGATCATCGAAGTAGAGTTCTAGATCCCATTTCCAAATCTTAGTGATCTGAAACTCTGTGAAATACCATAGGGTATTTCTCCCGATAGGTGGATTTTGTACAATTTTTCCCTTTAATTTTAAATAAAATTCATACCATAGTACGAATGGCTCCTAAAGGGATTTTGGCAAAATATTAAAGTCGGGTCCCATCTTTTTTTACCAATTTAGGAACCAAGTGGGGAAACCTGATCTTTTGATAATGTATGAATTAATACAAAAAAGTCAAGTATACTTTCTGATTAGATTTTGATAATAAAACGTATAATGCCAGGCTTGAATATATGTAGAACTGTGGTGACTATACAGCTTTTCACGTATATGTAAGACTTTTGTAATATAATACTTGAAATGTGTTATAGGGCATTTCACGTCCTTCAGATTGACATGATGATGTTCAATGTGAGCTGATGTTATTTCTGTTAATATGGCCTCATAAACATATTTATAACGACTGTCTTGAACTATATAATTCTAATAAGCAAAATATCTTTCTTTGAGACCCCAAGCATCATAATTGAGCTTAAGATCATCAAAAGAAAGAGTTAAGATACTTTCTTAACCATTATTTTCTATTGGTAAATGATTTCATGCTTAAGGACATCCTTAGTAGTTTTCTTCGGTTCCTTTTTTTATTGGTCTTGACTCCATCCTTTATCAGGAGGTTTCATTTTCAGATCTCTCCTGTAAAAATTCTCTGGTTAGAAAATTAGGAAGAAAGTTATGCTCTCTTTTAATATACTCGATTGTGAAATCAAAGGCAGATAATTTAGATTGCCATCTAACAAATATTTATTTAGACACAAGATTTTTTACATCTTTTTGCAGTGTATCTTTAGCAGAACTGTAGTCAGTTCGGAGTAAAAAAGGTTTACTTAACAAATCATCCTAAAATTTTGAAATACTTTTGACAATGGAAAACAATTCTTTCTTAATTATGAAATAGTTCTTTTGGGACATTTTTTACTTTCCTGATGTGAAACGAAGTAATTCTTCTTTCTGTAAAGAAGGATTTTTTTATTTTAAAATACCTCCAAAGCCCAAGTTAGAGGCATATGTTTCAGCAATCTTTTTCCATTGAGGATTGACAAGACCTAAGCATGGGAGTTGTTTAACTCTTAATTTGATTTGTTGAATAGCTTTGGTATGCTCAGAGGTCCAAGGGGCATAATTCTTTGTTAGCCTATTATATAAAATAATACTATCATGGGTCAAGTTCAGGTAGTAGTCTGCAACGTAATTGAGACTTCCAAGGAACCTTTGTAATTGAGTTTTCTTTTTAATTTCATCTAGAAATTTTAAAGCAAACTCAATACTCCTGTTAATAGGAAGAATTTTTCCTTTAGTAATGTTATGTTCTAAAAATCTAGCTGTTAATTGGAACCGCCTTATTTTAGGAGTAGAAATAACCAGTCCATATCTACAGATGACATCCTTAAGGATCTTTAGATGTCTACAGTGTTGATCAATAGAATTAGAGAATAAAAGGAGGCTATCAATATAGATAATACAGAAGCCAGGATAAGAAATGAAAATACCATTCATAATATTATGAAATTCAGATGGAGCTTTTTTTAACCTAAAGGGCATGGCATTCCATTCATAATAACCAAACAGAACTGTAAATCCAGTTTTATAGTTATCTTTCTATGTAATTTCAATTTGCCAATATCCTGATTTTAAATCAAATTTAGAGAATATAATCACATTATATAGTCGATTTAAAAGATCTTTTTTATTCAAAATTGGGTAACAAATCTATTTAAGGGAGTCGTTAAGAGGTTTGTAATTGATAACAAGTCTAGGAACACCTCTATCATTTTCAGTATTCTTGATAACATAGAAGGTTGTACAGCTCCAAAGAGAGTAACTTTTTATGATAAGGTTTTTATCAAGTAGATCCTTAATCTCTTTTTTGCAGAGTTTAAGATATTCAGAATTCATTTGACTTGGCTTAGCCTTAGGATACATTACCAAACTAGACGGTACCTTAGGCGAGGGACCCTCTTGAACCGGTCGCACCAACAATAATATAAACTTGCCACTTATATTAACCAACCTCTTCACCTGAGTCACCATTACTAAATTATTGGTGGTGACATGTTCCTAATAAGCATTGATATGAAACTCGTTTCCCTCTATCACACAAGAAGATACTTGTGAGCACTACGGTAATGAATTGTATCTCGGTCCCAGAGATAAGGGCTACCCAAGATGACTTGACACACATCTAAAGGAACCACTTCACATGTCACCTTGTCAATAAAATTTTTAGCAGTTGCGCGCAAACTTGAACGTATACTACTTCGTGATCTTCAACTCCATATTTTTCTAAATTTAACCCAAACCATACGACTTAGGATGAGCCATAGTAGCCAAACCCGCTTCTTTGCCACCTCCTCAAAGATCAAATTTTTTTGACTACCTAGATCAATGATGGCTTCTACTGAACTCTGTTTCACCTGAATACTGACATGGAAAATTTCTTCTCGACTCGTCTTCTCGGTAGACATAGTTTGCTTAAACATGAGGGTAAGTTTAAATTTTGGCTTATCTAAATTTAGAAGATCAATAATCGTTGTGACTAGTACATATTTCTAGCTCTTGGTCCTCCCCTCCTTCGGCCGAATCTCCAGGTGAAGTTTCCAACATTTATCTGAAATGTACCCATTTGCCTTACAATGACTGCAGTAATTCCCTTTGGATGAAGACTTATTTCCTTAGGACTCTTCTTTGTGCTCATTCTTCCAACTAGACTTGTACCTTGACTTGCTTTTGTCATCTTTCTTGTCACCTTTCTTGTCACCTTTCTTACCACTCTTCAAGTACTTATCTTCAATAACAATTGTTTTTACAGTAGCATATTTGATATTTTTTACAGTAAAGAGCTTCAACTCCATTTGAATGGACTCCGACAAACCCCACGTATACTTCATGAGCACCTCATACTCGTCAACATCAATGTCCAAAGCCAAAGCTTGGTTATGAAACTCTGTAGTGAACTCTTATACGGATTACCCATACTTTTAGCATAAATGATACCATTTGAACCATCTCTCTTACTCATACCCAATAAGATGAAATTTCTTCCTCACCAACACCTTGAACTCTTTCCACCTCAAGCTTCCTACTTTGTGAAGTTTCTTATAGAACTTATACCATGTGAGTGCATGACTTACGAATTTCAATGTAGAAAAGTATATTTTCTAAGTATTTGAATATTCATAAACTAAAAAATAGGTCTATAATCTATCTAGCTAGTAATCAAATTTCTCAACATTGATTAAATTGTCAAATACTAGAATTTCAATTTTTAAATCGATACGAAAGTTAAGCATAAGATTCATGGACTTAGTAATAACCGATCTCTCCTCGACGAAATCGACATCACTAGAATCTCTATCTTCCCCCTCGTTACCCTCATCTCTATCCTCATCTGCAACTCTTTTTTTATCGTGCGTTCTTGCTATTTTATCGAAGCGGATGCTTTGGCAAGGTTCGCGAGACGTAATTGCTCTACCAACTCTTTTAGAGTAGTAATTAGGTCAGAAACTTTCATTTCTAATTTCGTGAGCCGATCTTTGGAATTGTCCATCTCTAAATTTGTCTTTTTCTTTAAGTTAGGTTTTTGGTGAATCTTTGAAGGACTCACAAGAATCTCATTCGCTTCCTTCAGTCGGTCACGTGTAAAGACCATAAATCATAACCCCCTGAGAATTCTTACTTGAAGCTCTGATACCACTTAATCTATAATCAAATTGAGATTAACCTAATCGAAAAAATTAATGCGAAGAGCACAAAATTGGTGAGTAAAACTTCATAAAAAGAGTTTCAATTGCTCAAAATTTGAATACAATGAATTCCTTACTTGATCTATCTTTAGATCTCTGGATCCCTTTTATATTGTCTATCCTTACGCCCTTAAAGGTTACAAGTTTCCTAGTTTCAATAAAGCATAAAAATGCCCTTGGAATGACCTAAACCAATAATAAGTTGTACCTCTGTTCGAACATAACCATTTCTATTCGAACAGAATACTCAAAACTGAGTGTATTCGAATAAACCCAAAAGTTTATTCGAATAGACTACTCATAACAAAGTTTGTTCGAATAGGCCCAAAACGCTTTGTCCAACCTAGAATTAGACAGCATACACCGTACCTTCTCTAACAAAGTATGATTCATGTGCTCTGCTACCTCATTTTGTTGCGGTGTCTCCCTAACGGTAAAATGTCAAACTATTCCCTCATCCTGACATAGTTGTAAGAACGAATCACTTATATACTCTCCACCATAATCTGAATGGATCAACTTGATCTTTTTGCTAGTTTAAGTTTTTATCAACTTCGTCCAGCTCATGAATATTTCCAGGAGTTCATCCTTCCTCCTCATGGTATATACCCACATACACTTAAAAAAATCATCAACAAATGATACAAAATAATGTTTACCTCCAAGTGATGCATTCCTGAAGGGTCCTGATACATCTGAATGAACATAGTTATGGATTCCACGAGTACGATGGATAGCCGTGCCAAATTTTACCATTGTCTACTTGCCCAAAACACAATGTTCACAGAAATCAAACTTGCATGCCTTAATACCTTTCAATGGCCCTTGGTTTGTAAGAACTCTTAAGGACTTCTCCCCCGTATGTGTCGAACATATATGCTATAGTCTAGTGGCATATCTGGAAGTAGTCTCCACACTTTCCGCAGTAGCAGCCTCCCTAAGAACAACCGTACCATCTAAATAGTATAAGATATTACTTCTTATTTTACCCTTCAAAACCATCATTGCTCCCTTAAGAATCTTCTTCACATCATTTTTAGACATGAACTTATAGCCTTTCGCTTCAAGTAAATCGGTTGAGATAATAATCTTCTTCATAGTCAGAATATACCGAACCTCCTCAATTTCTTTAACCAGCTCATTGTGCAACTTTAAACGAATGATACCTATCCCCATTATGCGACAGGAATCATCATTTTCCATCAGGACAACTCCACCTTCTAGCCTTTTGAAACTAGAAAAATAACCCTTTTCGGAACAAATATGATAAGTAGCACTCGAATCCAAAATCCATTCTTTGGAATCAACAATACATACACTCAATGATATAGTTAAAGAAAAGTTAGAATCATTACCTACATTTATCGTGTCTTAAGAACCATTTACTAAAGAACCAACTTTCCCACCTTTCTTCTTCTTTAAAAGCGCAGGATACTCATTGTTCCAATGCCCCATCTTTTTATAAAGCACACATTAGTCTTTACCCAAATTGTTGCGATTAACACCACGACCTCTTATCTTCGATCAAGAGTTGTTACCACTAGACACCTTCTTGTCCAAAGACCCCCCTTTTCTATCAACTCCACGGATGTTGAATTATCGGACTCGCATTTATCCTTCTTTCGATACTCATGATTCACCACCGCCGTAGTCACATCCGAGTATTGTAAAGAACTCTTCTCATAGGTTATCGTCGTAATAAAGTGTTCATACTCTTCGGGAAGCGAGTTCAAGAATAATAGAGCTTTATTCTCATCACCAACAACCTCTTCAAGATTCACCAAGTTGGCAAGTGACTTGGTAAAATTGTTTTAAGTGCTCTAACATAGAAATCCATTGTCTCATCGTGAAGCGGTAAAACTTCCTCTTCAAAAGGAGCCGATTATGGATGCTCTTCACCTAGTACTTCTCAAAAATCCCCCAAATCTCTTTCGCCGAGGTTTCATTCATCAGAAGGTACTTTATATCTTGAGCTAGGCATGATCGAATTTGACCACAAACCCTTTTGTTAATCTTCTTCTAAACACTCTTCTCTACCTCTTCGGGTTTGTCATCCAATACTTCATCCAAATCTTGTTGACTAAGAACATCAATAACTTCACATCGCCATATGCCAAAGTTACTTGTTCCATTGAATTTCTTAACTTTAATTTTGGCATTGTTAAACATAACCGTCATATTATTCCCCTTAGGCGCCGTCGAGGAACTTGGTTCATATCCTTCTACCATTGTTCTTCCAATTTTCATGTAGTAATCAAAATCGAAAACAAAGCGAAATCATGATAAGTCACTACCTTAAATTTTGAGAACCACCGAGGATACAAGCTCGTTGTGATACTAATTCTTGAGCCGCATCGCGGAAGGCAACCACTGATTTGATCCGATTAGTGATGAACAAACAAATTAAATAAACATAATCATAAGATAACACACATTTACCGTGGTACTACAAATTGCCTACGTCCACACAAAATAGAGAGAGTTTTATTCAATGATCTGAGGTTACAATCACAAACAAATTTGAGGTCTCTCCAAGTTTTTCTCTCCAAAAGATTATGCACAAATAGATCCCACCAAGGGTGGCTAAGAAATACCGTAAGTTACCCTTATATAGTGGGGAGACTTATTACATCAATACAGATCTCGAGGAAAAACCAATGGCTTCAATTCAACACTCAAAACTGAGTTTACCGATGTCTGTTCGAATAGACTCCCAAGTCTATTCGAGCAGAAGGCATTCGGCCTATTCTATTTGAATAGACATATGGAAGATAATAAATTGCTTGCTTGAAATCGTTACCGTCCAAGGAACATCTTTATCAACCATTTGATCAAATAGCGCAACCTCACAGGATCCTCATTTTCCATTCGACTTATAGCATCCCAAGAAGGGGGCAAAAGCATCACAAAATACCATGGCTGCTTGTCTGTTGATTAATGGCTTTACTCTGCCATTCATCTCAATGAATGTGCATTACCAATTCAGTCCTCTCCAGCATTGTAATCTAAAACTTATAAAATAAAGCCTGCTTAAGAAATATCACCCGAGCCTTACATGCTTCAGTACCTTGTCTCCTCAAAGGTCAAACTTATTAGCCAATTCCATCCACAGTTATCTAAAAGATAGATTTTCCTTAGCCTGTGCATGACAGATCATTCATCGGGCATCGGTATGGAATTTCTAGGCTATGCAGAAGGGCTTTAATAGGAGTTCCCGAGGAATGCTTTAGAAATGCCTTGCAGACGTATTTCGAATGTTGTATGGGAAGAACTTCGAACATTCAAATAATACTTTCTCATAATTTATCATAGTGTAATAAAAACATTCCGAATTAGAGAAAAATTATTGTAGTACCAAGAAAACCAACCAAAAAAAGATTCTCTCAGCTCAGAGTCCCAGAATGCATGTCCCGTTTATGACAACCCTTCTCACCCTGAGGAATAAATTCCTGGCTTCTTTTTTTTTTAAGCAAAAATAAATAAATAATAAAATTAGATGACAAGTATAGGGAGATGCTCCATAAAAGTCTCCGTAAAGGCATATGATTGTTTATCTTTTCACAAGCTAAGGTTAAATATTCACTACCTACTAGTTGCTGTTATGAATTCCAATCCATATTCTGCAAGAACATTATTTCATTCAGTTATTTCTGGAATGTGGCAACTGAAAACAAAGTCGGCCTGCTGGTAAGGTAAATAGCAAACACTTAATGCATCAAAATAGTTATAACCCTTTCAAGATAAAGACTAACTTTGAATTTTGATTCCATGTCCTTGAAGTGTCCAGGTCTCCAGGACTCTGTATGGGTTGTAAATCTATTTCATTTTGATCCAGGAGGATCTGACGAAGACATGAAGGTTTTCAAGTTTCTATTCGAACAAAATTATTTATGTTCAAATATTTTTCAGCCTGATGGGTTTTATTCGAATAGACTTATGTCTCTTCGAATACTTTTTGGCCTGATGGGTTTTATTCGAATTAACTTGTGTCTGTTCGAATACAAATCAGTCTGATCAGTTTTATTCGAATACAAATTATTTGTATTCGAATACACTTTATTTTATTCGAACAAAAACTTATTTTGTTCTAACAGAGGCGCGATTCAGCTTTTATTCTTTAGGCGGTGGTTGTATTTTGAGGGTTGTTTTTGTCTCGAGATGTGTGTTTTTAGTATTTTAGGTTCCCTAGTATATAAAGGGGACTTAGGTTATTTATTTTCTATGTTAGATCTTAAAGAGAGAGAGAGAAACCTAGGGTTTTGAGAGATTTTCTTCTTGTAATTACTTCGTTTTGAGTAATCGAATTCTCTACTTTTCCAAACCGATTGGTGTTCTTCGTTATTTCTCTACTAACACAAGCTTCTCAATTGTATTGTAGATTACATTTAAACCGTACTGTTGCCTGAGTGATTGAAAGTATCTCTTAACAATGTTCTTAGATGCGTTTAGTGCCTATTTTTTATGTTCTTACGGCGTCGCTCCTAAGTCTATGATTATCAGAATGAACATGCTCAAAGGAGTGTCATCCTCCTGCCTTGAAAAGAGGACACCTGCTGCCAAGCCACCTCAAAACAATGGCAACAACCTTATACCTTGATACTCTATACATTTGGTTCAAGAAAAAATAATAATGGTACAATCACTAAACTAGAGCAAAAGTGTATCTGAATTGATGAAGATCTCAATTTCAAATGTAAGGAAACTTTGCATATCTATTTTCATTGATGTATACAGAGCTACATGAAAATTGTACAGAAGGTGTATGTAATTAGTGTCTAGTGACTTAAGATGTTGAAGAGGGACACTCTAGTTTTGATACAACTCCTATAGAAACAGTCCAATCCAGTTTCCAAATTCCGAATACTTGATTCCAATGCCACTAACTGCTTTTGTGCATCTTGGACTTCATTGCCTTTGTATGATTTTTGGGCTGTAAGGTTAGACAGTGCAATATCTACCTTCTCCATTTCGGAAGATTCAGCTTCTTCACCATTGTGTGCAACTTGTCTTGTGCGCATCAATTTGGAGACTACAGACCACCCTCTTGACTTAGACCGTATAGTTGGCCGAGATATTAAGGACAATAGAGACTCGAACATGGAGATTGTGATGTCCTCAACCTCTCTAAGTACGCAAATGATGGCCACAAGATCTTGGTCTTTCTCTAAAACAGAAGAGATATTCTTGTTTCTCTTCATATCTCCAACGCACTTGAGGATCACCTTATTAACCTTCTTTCTTGTGATCATATAACCATTATCCACATCAGATACTTCACTTTTATTTCTTCGAAAAGAAAATTGAAGATCTAGCACACACTCCTTTTGTGAAAGAAGATCTCTAGTAGTGCCACAAACATACAAAAGCCTTAGAGATCCCTCCAAGACATCGTTCACACATTTATTGGAACTTTTATGGGCTATTGCTTGTTGGGTGAGAGGCAACCGAAGCAAATCATCGACACAATCATACAAGTCTTTAAGGCTACTCAAGTTTTGCGATATCGAAGAAGATGACGATGATGTAGAAGCAGCCTCGGAAGACCTCAATCTCCAAATCTGTTCCTCCACTCTTAGAGTGAGAGGATGTGACTGAGCAGGCAAACTTATGGATCGTGCATGGTAAGATGTTTTAGTCTTTGAAGGAAAAAGAGCCATTTTGTTCTTGCTAGGAATGGAGGTCAGAACTTTAGAATGTAGAATGAGTTTGAGTTAAATCTCCTTCTTGAGCACCAAATATATATCATGAAAACAAGGGGAGACATGAAGAATCTTGCACCCTCCAACTTCGTTGTCCGACTCATGTGTTTTCGATTAGAATCCACCGCCAATTTAGGTGGCGTCCTTTCATAATGTAACCATTGACCCTATTAAACAGACAATATGGTATGCACGAGTGTCATGATTCATGGTCTCATAGACAATAAAAAGATGATTGCATCCAAGGTCTGCGTCTAAAACGATGTCTCTCGCCTTTGGCATGTGATTATATCGTTCTAGGAAAAGATTATTCATCTATAATGGGTGCTGAACTCAAGCAAACAGAATAATATTCTGTTTCACAACGAAGATGATATATTCAAGGCTATCAAGATTTTAAGTGTTCCTTATTCTTAAGCATTGAGATCCAGCGTTTATTATATAAAAAAGTCTGTTTTGTCTAATGTCGAAGGAACACGCTCCTCTTTTCACTGCCATAAATGGCTGCATAGAAAAATGTGACTCAAGGGTCACAACTTTAAGCTTTATAAAACAGAGGAAAAATTGCCGAGTGTTGACAGTTTGGAGTTCAAATAATGATGCTGCCATACATATTTGCTTCATTCATGCTGTTGACAAATTAAGAAGAGACCATATATTTCAGAGGATCCCCAAAAGACTACAACAAATACCAAAAAGAAACGAAAGTGAAGACTGGATATAGGGCTTAGGGGATACTCCAGGGCTGCAGTAGGAGCGCTCACAGAATTTGATAGAAACTTATGTGGAATGTGCTTTTATTGCTCTGTGAAGAGGTTTGCCGGTTCACGATTAATCAAATTTAAGTTCTTATCATGGTAGCTTCAGAATAATTGGAAAATACTGAAGGTGCACCTAAAAGACGACACAATTTTTCCTTGGGGTCTCTCTTGAATCTTCTTCTGAAGCACCAAATATGTACTGAGAAGCAAGGAGATACATAAGGAATCTAACCTCTCTAACTTCGTTGCCTACTGTGATTTCGATTTGGATCAAACGCTGTTTTGTAGGTGTTATTCTCTCGAAATGTAACCATTGACCATATTTAACACAAAATATGGCATGCCCGAATAGCTGGCCACATTGGGCAAGAAAAAGGTGATTGCATAGAACGTCTGAATCAGAAACCGCACATCTCACCTTTCTTATCATCATTAACCAATCACTATATTTTTTATTTCAAATGCAAGTTCGCTAGGTGTCTTGACATTTTTCAAATCTTAAAATATGAGAAATCTGTACCCTGTTTTGGAGTAAAAAATGTTTCCGACTCTAGCATATTGAAGAAATAAGGAGACATTCCAGGCTATCGGATTGTAAGTGTTCTTCCATCTTCAACACTGAGATCCACATATCGATCCTCTTAGCATTAATGTCAGCTTAGAAAATTTTAGTTGTTAGGATCCAAATCACACACATACGTAAGGCTGGTCATTCCTTGACTGGAAAGCACAAGAGTCGTGAACGTTAATATAATATCCGTGTGACTAAGAGGTGTCGTAAGTAGAGAGTTAATAAGCTAAAATCATCAGTATACAGTAACTTCTGTATATACAAGGCCTTCCAACTATAGAAAATCACAGGACGGTGTCCAATCAAAAAGAAAGAAGTAAAGGTTAAATATCGTTTCTAGTTACCGAGGACTTGTGTAAGAATCTGTGTTCTTTTGGAACATATCACAATCTTCAATAGCTTAGAGCCTACGGCAAAATATATGTCAAAGGGGTAAAATGTGTCTGGCAACAAAAGTGATTTATGACTCAGGTCTCATAACCCTGAGTATATTTAGTGAACCCCTCACATAGGGTAGTTGAGAAGTAGATGAATTTGGGCTTATATGTAGTGGCATCAGGTGGATGTCACTCTCTTCCCAGGCTAAAAAAGGCTTAGATGTATTTTTCTGTAGTCCCTGATTACGCATCAGAAATAGATTGTGTCACCTCTTTTTTTACAAGATTTCTATGAAACTGGAGAAGAGATGGTTATAATGGAAATTCAGAACAACACAATTTCATAAAGATGAGTGAAACTTGATCTGTCAGATTATGCAGCATATACCATTTACTTCTTCAGAGTTCCACTCGGGCAATATCGAAATATTTTTTTCCCTGGAATGTTCAGATGTCTTAGAGGTTCTTCAGACTTCGAACTTCATGTCAGTATTATATAAGACATGATGGCTGCAAGTCAGTTGATTCACCTCTTTGCTCTGCCACTCCACTAAATGAATGTGCATTACCATTCCATTCCAATCACCTGAAACATCCAATGTAAAGAAACTCTTTGCCACCCCATTTATGGGTCCATGCCAATTGAAAATTGAACTTTTGAATATACTGAGTTTGATTAGTATTGTTATCTATAAGTTTTTTGTGAGAGATTTTCAGAAAGTACCAAATGTGTTGAAACCCTCTATTCGGTTTACAACTTAGGCATTTTAAGAATTTAAATAAACATGAAAGATATTTTTGCACTTTGTTATTCCTTATTTCTTCATTATTTTTTCTGCCCCACCCCAAGAGCATTGCCTCAAAAGAAAAGAAGTAGCAACAGACTTACGAAACAATGTTTATCTAACCAGCAAGAAATCGCCCAGCAAGAAAGGAAAGGCCAGCAAGAAACCAAATATCTTTGGTTTCGGTCTAGCAGCTATATAGGAAACTAAGAGCTCCGATCTATACTCTATAGTCAACCTTTCTACGACCCATGTTGGTAACTCGCGCTAGGAGTTATGTTGCTCAATGATCGGATCTTTGTTCTCATATATGTGACCCTAAACGACTTTTATGTCTCTGCCTCGCAGCACGAAATCTTTTAGCAACATAGCTCCTAGCGCGAAAACTATTCTTGTTTTCTTGTTGGATTTCACGCTAGGAGCCGAGCTAGAAAGGAGCTATGTTGCTAAATGAGGATTAGATCTATGCCCATTCATCATGTGACCCAAAGCCACTTATGTCTCTGACTCGCAGCAAGAAATCTTTTAGATGAAGAACTCAATTTAGAATGTAAAGTTTTTTTTACATGTATTCATATTGCTATACACATAACTACACCAAAATTTTATAGGGCTTGTAAGTAGTATTCATTGGCTTAAGATGTTGAGTGAAACTCTGGTTTTGATTGCACTTCTAAAAACAGATTCCAATTCGTTCTCCAAATCCTGGATACTTGATTCCAATGACTCTTAACTGTTTTTGCACATTTTGAACTTCAATACCTTTGCAGGATAGAGCAACATCTACTTTCTCTATTTCGCACAGTTCAGCTTCTTCACCGTTGCTTGCTGCATGTTTTGTACGTATCAATTTGGAAACTAGAGACCACCTATTTGTCTTCGATCGTGCCCTTGACCTTGATATAAGAGGAACTCAAACATGGAGACTCTGATGTCTTCCCCTTCTCTTAGTATGCCTACAATGGCTACAAGGTCATTGTCTTTCTCCAAAAACAGTAGAGATCTTTTTCTCTTCATATCTCCAAGGCACTTGAGGATCACCTTATTCACTTTCTTTCTTGAGATCATATAAGCATTGATCTCATTCGTAACATCAACTATCTTTCTTTGGAGAGAAGATTGAAGTTCTTGCACACACTACTTGATTTGTGAAAAAACATCTCTAGTAGTACCACATGTACCATCTGCTTTTACCCATTTCTTAGTGAAATCTTTCATATTAATGATAAGGTACTTGGTGAGAGTACCATCCTGTGAACCATTCACAACAAAATATTACCTTTTGGCTTTTCTCAATCTCAAGTAGTATAATTCTTTGATTAAAGCCAATTCTTCTCTACTAAAAGTTTGGAAATACCATGTCCTAAACTCTTCATGACTGGACCAGAGTAATTCCCTACTGATAAGTTGGCGAATAAATGAATTAAGGCTTAAATCTATAAATACCTAAACATAAAAACTCGCCTCAGATGCAGGAGAATTAGGTCTTTCTCTCTCTACTTCTGATCTGGTGCTGGTAGAGGGATCAGTATAGACTCCATTAGGAATCTGTTGATTAGACATCCTTATTCCTTTAAGGATAGGTTCAGATGTGGAGTTCCTAGACACGGAAGGCCTAGAAGAAGGGCAAAAAATATGGTAAGGAATATTTTTTTCTCTTGTCATTCCTCTACAAGACATACTCCAATTAAGAGAGAGTTTGATTGGAGTAGAAACAAATATTATTTCAACATCACCATCAAGAGTTAGAGTGATTTGATTAACCTGGTTATTAAACCTAGGTCATGGAACCACTGCCTTAGACAGTGTCCATTCTGTTAGGATACTAAGCTCATCCCAATTAATGAGTCTGTTAATAGCAATATTAGTTATCAAACAATTACCGTATACAGCTACAGTTTTACCTGGTTCACTTTTGAGGATAGCTCGAAGGCATAAAATATTCATAACATTATAGTGAATCCGGTAAATAACTACTATAACTTTTGCTCCAGGGATAAAATCATATCCATGTGTCTGAATCCTTAGACTCATAACATCAAACATAGACTTATCCGTAAAGGACAAGGTTAAATTGGGATAAACATCAAAATAAACTTGTTCATAACATAGACTAGTTTGAACTATTCTTATTAGAGATGGTTTAAACTCTCTACTTCTTACACCCCTTAGGTTAGCAAGAATACTATAATTAATTCTTAGGATAATTAATGGTTTGAATGCAACTTGGATGCATCCAATATAGAGATAATTATATTTTTTTAAAATACATTTCCACATCTGTGAGGTTAAGTAATTTCAAGGTATGACATTCACTATCAAGATCGATTGATTGCTCCATAATTTTGATATTATCTTGACTTCTAAAGTCAAATATACTCTTTTTGTAAATTAATTTGGACTTGATAAATGGTATAGTCCATTGATTCAGTTGTTGAGTTTGTGTAAACCCAATTAATTATGAATTTTTTTTATAGATGATTGGTCTTCATGAGACTTATTCCTTTCTTCAATATGTGAAAGATGGATCACATAGATATGTAAGTGTCATATAAGGACATCGGTATGGTTACTGTTGATCTTCTTCTTTGATAAAGATGCTTAAGCAGTATAATCTTATTTAAAGTTTCAGATGCACGACTGTTAACGATTTACCAGCAAAAAATGTCCACTTTCAAGACAACCATGCCATACGCGACTTGGGTGACGTCCCATACCTTCATCTCCAAATCAACCTATACTGTGAAACATGTTTGTCGAAAAATAAGATGAACAGTATGAATACTTAGTTCTTACATAAGATTTAACATACTTATATAACCTAAAACTTTAGCCACACATGGCTCTGATGCCAGACAATTGAATATATATATATTCAAGACCGTTCAAACTCCACGTATTAGAAGTGGACTCTTTTCTTATATCAATTGTACACCACTGTTCAACAGATTGAAATCTCTTTGTACAATGGCATAACTGGAATGCATACTGCAACAGTTTTTTTCCTTCTCACAGATGCAAAGGCTACACTGTGACAAACTAAAAGGGCTGAAGGTGCATACTCTTTTGTGTCCATAATATTCGTTTTCTACCTTGACAATTTAATGATACATATCAAAAACTAGGCGTTATTAAATCAACATCTTCAGTTCATTTCGGTATAAGCTAAAAGTGTGTAAGTGAGGAACCATTTTCTCTTTAAATCCTTACCCTCAAATGGCCAAGGGAGTGTTGCTAATCTCAATTAGAACTTCATTAAAAACTAGTGAGAATCATAAACCTCTATGCCCAAACTTGCATGAAAATACTTCAAAATCCCACATCATACATTTGGGTCTTGAGCAATTTTACATAAACATTCAAGCTTTCTTCTCAGAGTAAACCTCTGTGAGTAAATTAAGAGTAAACCATTGATAACTTAATTGTTTACTCTTATCATCTGCCAATACAACCATAAAAACCATAATTTCGAATACTAATTATTTAAAATTTCCTGCTAATAACCTAAGCAGACTTAGAACTGTTGAGAATCGAGGTAGCTACTCTCTTTTTTATGCTAAGAACGATATGCTGAATGTGTCGAACAAGTAAACAATCAATCAAAGAACAATAAACAAAGACAAGTATTTCCTAGAGGAGGGAAGTGGAAAACCCTTCCGGATGAAAAACCACTCCCCGCAAATAATCTAATATGATAAAATAGGTTACACACAATCTTCTTCAAGCTTTCTCAAGCTTTGTAATGGAGTCTCTCAAACCCTAGCTCTCTAGAGTTAAACTTTCATAAAAAAATTAGGCGAACAAATAATAAAAGTCCCCCTTATATGCTTAGGGGACTAATTACAAACATAACAGATCTTAAGGCAAACTCAGCGTCCCAAACGAACTTCTAAAACCAGCCTACGCGGTTTTCATTCGAACGACTCTAAGCTCGTTCAAACGAATTTGACGGAATAAGGTTTCTAGCCCAAGAAATAAGCATCTCGCTCGAACGATATCCAGTCTCGTTCAAATGATTTCAACGGTCCAAGTTTCCAACGTAAAAAACAAACATCTCGTTCGAACGACATTTAGTCTCGCTCAAACAACCATCAATTCGAGTTCGCCCTTAACAATCTCCTGCTTGAAATCTAATCCCGTAACCCAACTCTAGATCTCCAAATGAATTGTTCGCACTACCCGGACCTTCAATCATGAAGACCCACAGAAGTTATACATGTCGTCAACTTCTAAAAAATTACTACCTTCATAAACATATCGTCCGAATTCACATCAATATGAATCTTCACAAGTTTCAACACACTGTCCTCGAGGAGCGAGTGAATATAATGATACTGAATATCAATATGCTTGGTCCGAGAGTAAAAATATGAATTCTTTGCAGTATATAGCGCTTTGACTATCATTATACAACTTAGAAGAATGTTATTTTCTACCAAGCTCTTTAATCAACACTTTAAGCCAAACTATATCCTTGCACGCTTTCATAGCTGTAACATATTTTGCCTCCGTCGTAGACAAAGCTACAATCTTCTGTAGCCTAGAAACCCGTGTAATCGTACTGCTTCCCAATATAAATATAAAACTACTAGTGTTCTTCCGCCTATCAATGTCGCCCGCCATATCATAATCAACAAAACCCTGTAAGCATATCTGAGAACCCCCATAACATAATGTCATATCTTGGAGTCTCCTTTAGATACCTAAGTATCAATTTTATAGCTCTTCAATGTTCCTTGCCTGGATTACTCATATACCTACTAACAACTCCCACTGCTTAGGCAATATTCGGTTTCATACAAATCATAGTGTATATTAGGCTACCAACCGCTGATTGATAAGGAACCTTCCGCATCTTATTGCGATCCTTTTATATCTTTTGACAATACTCCTTTGACAATTTAAAGTGGCCTCCAAATGGTGTACTAACAACCTTTGAACCTTCCATGTTAAACCACTTAAGTACTTTATCGATGTACTCAGCTTGAGATAACTTCAATTCTCACCGTTTTCTGTCTCTTGTAACACGCATACCATGAACTTGTTTTGCAGGACCCAAGTCCTTCATAGAAAACTCTCGGGACAATTGTTCCTTCAACTTGACAATCTCTCCCATGTCGGGACTTGCTACCAACATATCATCTACATACAGAAGTATAATGATATATGAATTCCTTATATTTTTGATAAAATAACAGTGATCCGCATTGCTTTTCGAATAACCATTTCTAGACATGAATTGTTCAAACTTCTAATACCACTGCCTCAACGCTTGTTTCAAACCATATAAGCTCTTCGTGAGCCAGCACACAAGATCTTCTTTCCCTTTAACTGAATACCCTTATGGCTATTTCATATAAATTTCTTCATCAAGTTTGCCTTGAAGAAATGTTTTCTTGACATCAAGCAGCTCAAGATGTATATTTTTAACTGCAACTATATTCATCACAACCTAAATAGTAGACATCTTCATAACAGGAGCAAGAATCTCACCAAAATTAATGCATTCTTTTTGCTGAAAGCCCTTTACCACAAGTCTAACCTTGAATTTCCTTGAACCATCAGATTTCTGCTTTAGTTTGTATGCTCACTTGTTGTACAATGATCTCTTCCCTTTTGGTAACCGAACTAAATCTCAAGTTCGATTTACTGATAATGACTACATCTCATCATCCATACCAAGCTCCCACTTGCTCTTGGCTTCTACATCTAAAGCCTCTTTATAACTTTTTGGTTCACCACCATCCGTAAGTAACAAGTGATGTAGGGAGTTAACGTACCAAGTTGGAACTTTTACAATTCTCGGCTTCTTTCGAAGTGCTACTGGAATGTTTAGATCATTAGGTTTCTCGTCTTGATCCGGTGTATCAGACTCAACCACGACTTCTTCATCAACCTCTTGAGAGGGTCAATATCGACACTTTCTGTTGTTTCACTTCGATTTCTTTCCATAAGTACTTTAAAGTCTTTATACAAAACTTTCTCATTGAATGTAGCATTACGGCTCCGGATGACTTTCTGATTCTTTGCATCCCAAAATCGGTACCCAAACTCATCACCACCATATCCAATGAATATGCACTTCATTGACTTTGTATCTAAATTTTTCCTTGTATCTAAATTATCAAGCACATATGAGGTACAACCAAAAATACGCAAGTGAGAAAGGTTTACCTCTTTACCGGTCCATGCATTTTCAGGAAGTCCAAAGTCCAAAGCTGCTGAAGACCCTCTATTAATCAAGTATGATGTCGTACTAACCGCATCTGCCCAAAAACATTTTGGCAATCCAGCATTGAGTCTCATACTCCTCTCTCTTTCGTTTATGGTTCGGTTTATGCGTTCAGCAACACTATTTTGTTCCGGTGTTTTGGGAATAGTCTTTTATCGCCTAATCCCATTTGATGCGCAAAAGACTTCAAACTCATCACTACAGTATTCACCTGGCTATCTGACCTAAGACACTTTTAGTTTCAAGCCGGTTTTATTTTTAACTAGAACCCTCCACTTCCTAAATATATTGAACACATCTGATTTAATCTTCACAAAGTAGACCCACAGTTTACTAGTAGCATCATAAAAAAAAGTAACGTATTAATGAGAACCATCAAGAGAAGACACCTTGGTTGGCCCCTAAACATCTGTATGAACAAGATCCAGCTTTCCAAGTTTCCTTGATCTTCCAATTATTTTGAAACTAACATTATTTTACTTCGCAAGAACACACTCTTCACAAAACCTAAGATCAACCTCATCAAGACCCTCTAGCTTTCCCTTTGTTACTATCATCTTCATCCCCTTTTCACTTATCTGACCAAGCCGTTTGTGCCAAGTATTTGTACCAATCCCTGGAATGGTTGCACAAATAGTTAAAATTGTGTTTTGCGTTATATACAACGTTCCTTGTCTTAAGCTTCGAGCTACTACCATAACTCCCTTTTACAACCTTCCAGAAGGTAGCACCAAAGGTTACATATCCACCATCATCCGCCAATTGGTTAACCGAGATAAGGTTACGTCCCAATTTGGGTACAAGTCACACATTCTTTAAAGCCAACGTCACCCCTGAAGATAATCTCAACCTAGCGTTTCCCTTTCCAGTAATATTACGCGTACTCTTTTCTATAAGAAAGACCGTACCGAAGTCGCCTTTAACAATATTGGTTAGGAAACCTACGTTTGCAGTAGCATGGAATGAGGTACCTGAATCAACTATCCAAGATTCATTAACATCGTCACATGAAAGTAGCAGAGCCTTATCAGAACAAACCTCCTCAGTAAGGTTCATTATTTCTTTCTCTTTGTCATCAACTTTCTAAGAAGAAGAATTACAATCTCGGCTGAAGTGACCCTTCTTTCCACAAGTCCAACATGCATCGGGTAGCTTAGACTTTCCTTTTAACGGTGAATGACCCCTTCCATATTTTGGCCCATTTCTATAAGATATCCATCATTCCTCGGCGTTCAACGCACTGCCGTTTGAACTCGAAGAGGGTTCAGATGTTTTACGCCAATTCTCTTCACTCATAATCAAAGAGACTATAGTGCTAAATTTAATGTCTTCATTCCCCAATGAATTGCTCACAGCTGTAATAAACCCTTCCCAGTTCTCGGGCATCTGCCTTAGAAGATCTCACGCTCTCACCTCTTCAGTAAAAGTGATTTTTATAGATTCAGATTGAACATGAATGGTATTGAACTTACTTATATGAGCTTGCACACTGTCATTTTCCTTTATCTTCAAAGTAAATAAGCGCCGTAAAAGATGTACCTTATTTACCCTGGACGGATCCGAGTACATTGAGAATAAAGTCTCCATCAAATTCTTCATTGTCGTAACTTTGGAAATCATATGTATAATTTGAGATAATAGCACCAACCTAATGGTTCTAAGCGCCTTGCGATCCAATCGCGCCACTTAGTTGCATCATAATTTGTTGGCTTCATCTCAACTCCACCTAGTGGTAAGTCAAGATCCTTCTGATAATGGTAATCTTCTATCTATATCTTCCACATTCCAAAATTCAAACCATTGAACTTTGTGATCTTCAATTTCTATTGATCGACCATCATTTTTTACCACACAGGCCCTATAACAAGCACTCTGATACCAATTGTTGAGAATCAAGGTAGTTATTCTCTCTTCTACGCCAAGAACGATACGTGGAATATGCCGAACAAGTAAACAATCAATCAAAGAATAATAAACAAAGACAAGTATTTCCTAGTTGGTATCAGAGCTACATTCTAGTAGGAAGCGGTCTTGCTGGCTATAACGGAGGGTCCCAATATTATTGACCCTGCCCCACGGATGGAAGGACCACCCATTAATCCTAGGCCAAACACACGAATGTGGTTGGACCAATTAGAGTTTAAGATGCAAGCTCTAGGTAGGATTATTGATCAAGTAACGTCTTTGGAGGAACGATTGGACTGTTCGCAGATGATCATACCCATATGGGGGAGCGTCTCATTACATTAGATGGTGTAGTCGAAAGGAATATGGCTACACTTCTGGATCAAGTGGCTGAACTATCTTCGAAGGTGAATCTCTTTGTTAAGGTTGTTGAAACTGGTGAACCAACACCTTTTGGCGGTAGTATAGAACGACCCAGGATTAGAGTTCCCGAACCTAAGGCGCACGAGGGGGCCAGGGACGCAAAGAAGGTAAAAAACATCCTCTTTGATATGGAAACTTACTTTAATGTAGTCAAGCCTGAGAGCGAAGGTGCGAAGGTGTTGATGACAACCATGTACCTCGTAGGTGACGCTAAACTATGGTGGTGCACCAAGTTTGCCGAGATAAAAAATGGTCACGGTAGTATTAACACATAGGATGACTTGAAGAAAGAGTTGAAGAATCAGTTCCTGCCCGGGAATGTTGGGTTCCTTGCTCATAAAAGTTTAAGGCAACTGAAGCAGAAAGGCAAGATCTGTGAGTATGTCAAGCGGTTATTAGCTCTAATGTTGGATATCTGTAATATGTTCAAAAATGACAAGTTGTTCTGTTTCTTAGAAGATTTGAAGCCATAGTTCTAAAATGAATTGTAAAAGCAAAGGGTTCAAGATTTGGCATCCGTAATGGCATCCGCTGAGCGTCGACCGACTCAGTTTCAATCTACATCCCAGTTACAATAGAGAAATGGATCCTCCTATAGTTATAACAGAGGCAAGACTGGGGTATACCAAGCTAGAAGTGGGGGAGACCAAGGCCAAAGCCAAGGTCATGGGCAAGTCAGAGGTGGTAGAGCAAGTACGAGCGGCGCCTCGAGTTCCAATCCCAGGAGGGATTATCAAGGGCCGCGCTACTATGGTGGTGCCTTATCCTCGTCTAGGTTCAAGGATGCCCAATGACCTTGAAGTTTTTCCTTTTCTGAAGGAATCACAAACCTTATCAATGCCCTCAGAAGACGACATTGAATGCCCTATTGGCGTCGCAAGGTGAGCGAGCCAATGATACCGCATAAGGATGTGGTGGTGGTGAAACTTATATGGGTTCCCTACACTTGCTCAATGCAGTGACCACTCAGTTGATGTAGACTACGCCTAATAAGGGACTAATGTACGTGGACCTTAGTATTTATGGGTGAAACACTTTGGCGATGGTTGATACAGGTGTTACCCACAGCTTTATAGCTATTCATGAAGTGAATCGTTTGGGACTACATTTAGTGAAGGATTCTAGTAGGATGATAGCCGTCAACTCAGCCACGATGCCGATATATGGCATTGCCAAGTTTGTTCCAATTTAGACGGGACAGTGGAGTGGGAAGGTTAATCTTCTCGTAGTGACATTGAATGATTTCAAGATTATTCTGGGTATGGACTTCCTTCATTACTATAAAGCAGTGTCGATGCCATTCGTTTCCTTGGGGATCTTTGGTGACAATCCCTTAATCATACTAATGTCCATGTACAGAGATCAGGGTAGAATGTTATCAGTTTTAAGTTGAAGAAGGGACTGAAGCGAGGGGAGTTGATATACCTTGCTACCTTATGGATGGAGTCAAATGATCAGAATAATAACACCTTGTCGAATGAAGTCTCACAGGTACTTACTGAGTTTAAGGATGTAATGCCGAAAGAACTGTCATAAGTATTACCTCCACGAAGGCCTATTGATTATCAGATCAAATTAGTACCTAGAGTCAGGCCTCCTGTCAAAGGGCCATATAAAATGAGTCCACCTGAACTAGCAGAGCTTCGTAAGCAACTTGATGAATTGTTGGAATCAGGCTTTATTCGCCACTTAAAGGTGCCTTACGGTGCCCCGGTCTTATTTCAGAATAAATATGATGGAAGTCTGTGGTTGTGTGTCGACTATCGAGCCCTGAATCAGGTTACGGTGAAGAACAAGTATCCAATACAGCTCATTGCCGATTTATTTGACTAGCTTACATCCGTGAAGAACTTCTCTAAACTTGATTTGAGGTCAAGTTACTATTAAGTCAGGATTATTACTTGTGACGAACCAAAGACGACATGTTTCACTCGATATGGAGTATACAAATTTCTTGTCAAACCATTCGGCTTGACCAACCCTCCCGCAATATTTTGTACTCTTATGAATAAGATCTTCCGAAAATATATTGACAAGTTTTTGGTGGTGTACCTGGATGATATTATTATCTACAACCACACTATGGATAAACACCTTGAGCATCTTCGCTTAGTATTCCAAGTCTTAGGACAGAATCAGCTTTATGTCAAGTTGGAGAAATGTTTGTTTGCCCAGAAACAAGTTATGTTTCTTGGACACATTATTGGTGGAGGACAGATCCACATGGATATGGAAAAGGTGCGCGCTATTGAGTGGAAAGCTCCTACAAAGGTTACGAAAGTTTATTCTTTTCATGGCCTCGTAAACTAGTACCGCAAGTTTATCGAAGGGTATTCGAAGCGCACGACACCCCTAACAGATTTCCTTAAGAAAAACTTATCTTGGTTATGGTCCAAAAAATGTCAGACAACGTTTGACAATCTGAAGCATGCGGTGATTAGCAACCCATTCTTTGTCTTGCCAGATATTACCAAGCCGTTTGAGGTACATACTGATGCGTTTGATTACGCCATCAGTGGAGTGTTGTTACAAGATGAGCATCTAGTTGCATATGAAAGCAAGAAACTGAATGATACAAAGAGGCGATATTCAGCTCAACAGAAGGAGCTCCTAGCTATTGTGCATTGTCTACGAGTATGGCGCTACTATTTATTGGGAATAAAGGTTCTGGTAAAGACCGATAACAGCGCGGCAAGCTATTTTCTTACACAGAAGAAGTTAACATCAAAGCAGGCTCGTTGGCAAGAGTTTTTAGCAGAGTTTGATTTAGATCTCGAGCACAAGCCAGGGAGGATGAAAAATGTACCGAATGCATTGAGCCATAAAGCTGAACTCGCGGCCATCTTTATAGCTGCCAAGCAGTTTCACTTTCACATTACCGACACTCTTCAAAATAGGATCTGCGAAGGGTTAGCGGTGGATCCTCAGACCCAGGTCATCATTAACTTGGTGAAACAAGGGAAAACTAAATGGTTATGGGTAGAAGATGGTCATCTATATACATAAGGAAAACGGATTTATGTTCCTCGATTCGCAGGACTAAGACGGGAGCTGATAAAGAAGTGTCATGACACTCTTTGGGCAGGCCATCCTGGTTGGCGGAGAACACTATCCCTGTTGCACAGAGGTTATTATTGGCCAAATGATCAAAAGGAAGTGATGGATTATACGTGAACGTGTCATATTTGCCAGAAAGACAAAGTTGATCGGGACTAAACCTTGACTGGTCGAGCTTCTTATGGTCTCTCACATAATACTGATTACCATATCCAAAACCAAATTCTACATAACTACATTTTGCAATTACGCATACTAAAAATGGATTGGAGGCAACTGGTCCCTGGTTTGAAGCCTCAGCGTATCAAGCCTTATTTTTGTATATAGAATCTATAGGATGTAATAACGTCATGTAAAAAAATTCGTTAATTTCTGTAAGGTTTAGGTTACCCTTTAGGCGGAGTATGCTTTGTCTCCAACTTTGATGTTTCTTTTGGTTGTAAGCTATTTACTTAGTAGTTATTATGTAGAGGACATGACTCCGATACACCCGAGAATAAATTAAAGCTTTGTAATAGTGTTGATAAGTGAATGAAAGCTAGTTTGCATTGATATTATGTGATATTATGAGATAGTGATAAAAAACTATTGAAAGAAGACGAATAATTAGGCTTACTTGAGACACGTGCCTTGAGTGTCGCACGGATTAAGCTTGTGTTTCAGCTGGTCTGTGACACCTAGGGTCTCAATTTGCACACTCATAGTTTGTGCAGAGTGAAAATGCTTCTACAGTACAAACAAAGTTCTCACCCTGCATGGGTTCACAGACGCTGAAAGGAAAAATTGATGGCCAATCAATGACATGACCAACTCTTTTTCTTTTCTTTTTCCTTTTCTTCTAAATATGGCATGCCCAACTCTTTGATGGATTATAGTAGCTTTTATTAAGTTTGTGATCTTCACGCCTCGCTAAAAGAATCAGACTGCCACTCTTAGGAATTCATACATTTCTTAACTCATTTTTCATTGTCGAAACAACCATCATAACGTCTCTGCCATAATCACGACTGATTGGAAGCATATTGTAAAGGGTCCCTTGATAGAAATCAACAAGTCGTGCCCTCCAACTTTATTAAGAAAAATTACTTTACTTACAGATGATACTAATTAAGACATCAATTCATGCTCATTCAGGGAGGACTGTCCAATCCCAGGTCACTTATCAAAAAAAAAATAAAAAAAAATCTAATGGACCAATGGTGAAGTTTGTTTTTACTTCCATGGTATACCCTATACCTGGTTTAGGGCTGCATGTCGGTCAGGTTCGACAAGTTTTTAAGAGTGCCCAATCCCGACCGTGGCTTTGGTCGCTTTGCCCATGACCAACCCAGCCTAATCCAACTTCGGGTTGGAAATTCTTGACCAAAGTTTGCCCACACATGTTCGAGCAGACCAAATGACCAAAGGTATTCGGACTGGTTAATTCGATTGGTTATGTTTGGCGTCATTTACACAAATTTACACACACATTCAATAAAATCAAACCTAAGTAAACCTAGATATGTATTAAATACTTTTCATACTATTTTCGGGTTCGGGTTGAATCGGGTTAGGCAAAGCCTTTGACCATGACCAACCCAAAAATATTCGGGTTGGGCAAATTCGGGTTGGGTATATTATTTTTATGACTGCCCAAAGTTTGGATTGGGCGCGGGTTAGTCAGGTAAAACCCGCCTAACTTGCAACCCTAGTTTACAGACAACCTAGTAAAATAGCTCTCTACAAAACCCGCACTTGCAGTAGATGTGGGTAACCACTTTTACACAAAACTCATTTGATCCAGCAACGGTGAACTCTATCCACACAAAATTTAGAACATTGTTCAACAGGTTGCCTGATCAGCTTAAAGGTGGTCATTGAACTGGGAAATCATTGTTAATAAACTCCGTGCTGTTATTGTTCTGAAGATCTTCTACAGCAAACTTCCCAGTTTAAATCTTAACATGACATAAAGGGAATGTGAATCATGCCAGCGGTTTTGATTCAGAGGTGGCCCTCCAAAAGGATGACTGCTTTGCCCACTGCTGGTCCTCCCCTGAAACAACACCTATGTTACATGGGGTAAGGGTAGGTTTAAAGGCTTTCATTCAAGGTGCACACTGTACATATGCCTAGCTGCATGGCATCTATATAGTTACATAACGACAAATTATGTTGAAACAATAAAACTGATATAATCCTCAATATTTTTATGGTGAACTTATTCGTAAAAATTGATTTCATTTAACAACACCTTAGGATTTGCCAGGGGACGAAATGGATTTTCTGTTTTTTTTCCACTTGATCCACTGATTAAGCAAATACCTAACTACCATAGCTAAACCTATCCACAATAAGTAGGGTAGGAAAGGATGTATCATGCAACTACTGTGCTTAATCATAAATGTAAATTGAATTGTTAAAGATGATTTCTTAATTTCGAGATACTTTTTATGATCGTTGGATAAAGATAAATGGTCAAGGCCTATGGAGTATGCTTTGTCTCAGCTTCCGCAGCAGCTTTCACAACAGCTTCAGAACTACTACTCTAAGAGGAGGATTGTTTTGAACAGTTGTAAATTAACATTATAGTGTGTCTAGCTGGACACATTTTCACAATAACAATGCAGACGCCTAGGGCTGGCAATGGGTCGGGTTTGGGGCGGGTGGAGTAATACTATCCTCATACCCGCCAAATTACCCTACCCTCAAACCCGCCCCAATACCATTTAACTTAAATAAGGAATACCCAAACCCGCCCCATTTAAATTTGCCTATACCAAACCCGTCTTAGTACCCGTTTAAAAATCCATATGTTTGATACAGTGTTATTTAATGTTGCCAACATAATCTAAGTTTTACAAGACTCTAAAGAAACACAAGTATTATTAATACACCAAAGATGGGATGCGATTCAAACGAGATAAAGAAAAACGTTTGACATCATAAGATTGATATGAGGTTTGATGAAAGCCATTTTTCAAGAAAATTGTTGAAAATGAAAGTTAGTTTGGTGAAGAATGTTGTTTTGGGTTTGAAATTGAATTGAGTCTTATACCGATTGTAATGATGGAGTACATAGATGGAGATGAATACTGGTACATAGATGATCATAAGTGGTAAAAAATAAAATGAGTCACCAGTTAAGTAAAAAGGGAAAATGGGTTTGAAGAATTATAACTAAAAACTAAAAATTTATAATATTTTTAGTGAAAACAAGTAGTAGTAGTAATTAAAAGGGATGAGATTACCAATTGATTCAGAAAGAGAGAATGGATACCTTTCAAACAAATATCTCTTTTTTTACTTCTTCTTTTCTTTGTTTTGATCTCCGAGGAAAGAAAGAAAGAAAAATCTAAAATTTTCTTATTAGAAGAAAAATGTGAGTTTCATCATAGATCCATTAAAATCAGAACACTCACTTGACTTGAGCTACAAATGAAAGTTAGTTTGGTGAAGAATGATGTTTCAAGGTTGAAATGAAGAAAAGCTGATGACAAAACACAGGAGGCTGGAGGTTGAAATGAAAATAGGAGATGAGACATAATGCTGGACTTAACTAACATGTATTTAGAATTAAGTTTAACTTAAGGGTATTCAAGTCATATCATTTATAATTGGGTTGGGTGATGGATCCCCATTTATTTGAGCCTAAAACCAGACCCGCCCCAATAAATAAATGGGGTTATTTTTAAAACCAAACCCGCCCCATACCCGCTATAGTCATATCAAACCCGCCTCATTAAGGCGGGGCGGGTTAAATTGCCAGCCCTACAAACGCCATAGTATAAAATTATATCTAAGTAAACAACCTATTACTAACATATCAACCTTCTGCATACAGGTAATAAAAAACACAGACAACCTTGATCAAAAGCAAGTAACAAACAAAAAGTTTCAGTAGATAGTAATTTATCACATTACAAAATAATCATAAACATAGGCTCATCATGTAATTTACTCAATCCCAAACTGCTTCTTGCCTTCTTGAGTTGCGAGTACAGATCATAAACCACTAGCAGTCGGGCACATGCTATCGCGTGTGCCTACAAGTATTTGTAAAATAATGACCTATGTGCTCAAATAGTTTAATATTTAAGTTAATAATATAGCCGATATCTCAAACATCGATCATTTGTTCAAAATTCAACAGTAATTAACTTCAATTTATGGTAGAGTGGAGTTTCGTATTATGCGTACAATCCTTTTGTTGCAAGTCTTTGTTGCCTTCAATATTGCGTACAATCTTATATAAATACAATCCCATCAAAGAGATTTATCGCATAATTCAAAAAGATGCATTCTACCCTAACTTAATGCGTACTAACCATTACATATACAATTCCAACAACGTAAATCCATTAATAAATAAAAGCAAATAAATATTCTAAAAATCAAATCTTCGATTACAAAATTTTAGGAACAACACATAATTAAAAGATTTAACATAAATGAACCCAAGTATTTCTTAACAATTACAATCTTATTTCTTGCCAAATATTCATTTCCTCGGATGGGTAAGATTTAATATAAACTTCCTTCGATATCCAATATGCTCGTACACTGCTCATACAACTCCGGATTGAAAGATCTACTGAGATGTCAAGCTTAGAAAGATAAACCTAGCAAAAGATGAGTATTGTCAATCAGTTTTTAGGAGGCTCAGGCTGGGGTGACTTCTCACATCTCACATGAAGAAGTTGTACAAGAATTTTATATTATATCCTTCGCTGGAAGAACATCATCTGATACGTTTATCTCATTACTTTCTTCGTGGGTTGACCATGCAACCTTTTAATGGAATGGCCAGACCAAAGTTCATCAGCTGGAGCTTTAGACTTCTGACTTTTTTAGGTAGAGAAGGTACCACCTTGTATTTATTCCACTCCGCCCCTTCCACACATATTTGGCTATAACTCCACCCAACCCGAACCATCTTGTAGGGTTTTCATTTGCAAGGAATTGTATAAAATCTTACCTGTTGACTCATCTCAACAATTCCACCTACTTTTCAGCTATAGGACCAAACATATCCATAATAAGAACATAGGCAGCAGTGCTCAGCGTTCCCATTGTTGCAACAACATAGGCAGCAGTACTCAGCATTCCCATTGTTGTAACAGCTGTTCCAAATAAACCGCCAATTGGATTTCCAGTTTCATCTACAAGCTAGAAAGTTGAAACTATAGATACGGTAATTACAAGAACTGGAAGAGCCATTGATTCCAAACCCAAACTAACACTGGCAATTATGTTAGTGTCGTGCCCTGTAGCACTGGCAAGAGCTAATGCACGTGTAATACTTGGTGATCCATACAAAAGCATAAGCTGTCATGATCCCGATCAAGCCACACAAGGCAAAGTTCAGCCAGGCAATAGGTGCTTGCTCGGTGTAGAGAAGCCTTTGAGTGGACTATAAGTATTAAACCAAATCACCAGACATTTGATAACCACCACAGTTCAAAATATAGATAAACTGGTATGTCTGATTGATATCAACTATTTCTTTTATAAGCTAATACATTGGTAAGATATGTTTCAAAAACGAATATAAAAAAACGATGCCATCTTATTGGTGCTGTTGGCACAAAGTTAGCCGATGCTTATTTCCCAGATACCGTCATTTCTTCAACTCCGGGAAAAGAAGTTCATGACCCATGGCCTTAGACCTCCATGCGGCATTGCTCCGTCAGGCTTTCGCCCATTACGGAAAATTCCCCACTGTTGCCTCCCGTACATTGACCTTCATCACGCCGGGTGAGTCTACCCCTAACATAACATAAAATGTAGCATACAGAATTGCAACTCTAATTACAGCCATGCCAATAACAACAATGGCCGAGAAACCACCAGCACGGACAACTATCTGTATACAAAATATGCCTACAAGATATATTTATAATAATTAGAATATTTTTTGGGTAATCCAATTAAAATTGATGCACATATGGATAGAAAACCTACAATGCTTCTCGGGCAGATCGTCTTGCAGCACTGGAGACTCCAACATTTGCACGTACAGACACCCACATTCTGACATATCCAGCAAGACCTGAACAGACAGCTCCCAGAAGAAAGGCAACCACTATAATATAAACAGGACCTGTAACAACACAACAACAACATAAAGTACAATCTAACGGGACTTGAATTCATAAATATCAGAAAAGGAAGGAACAATATAGTATCTCCTAATACCAGCTGATTCTTGTTGATAAGTTATGTTGCAAAACAAGTAGATGGTAAGGATCACCCCCTACTAGCAACAAGTAGATGGTAAGGATCACTCATAAGACAAAATGGAACACAAAACATATACTTCCTTCTTTTGTTACAAGTTCTACCAATCCTTTCAACTTGTATGGGCAACCATTCCGTTTTAACATTTCTCCAGTACAGAGGTTGCATTGAATATTACTTTAGAATAATAAAAGCATTATAACATATTTACATCATTCTCATAAACTATACATTGGCAAAAGGACTCAAATGGAGGGGTGCCAAAAATCTTAATTAGACCACTGTCTTGCTTTCATTTCCTTATTTTTCAGTGAGTTGGATATGAATGCCATAAGGAAAAATCAAATCAGGCCTTCTGACTATGTCCCCTCCCTTCACTATCAACCACTTGAAAATTACAAATATTGATTACTTCAGTTATATCTTCATGTCCTCATACCTGTAATTGTAAAGTAATTGTAATAGAAAATGATATTGTTTATGCCCCGCTCATAATACTACTAGTAGTACTTGTACTTTGTGACCAAGCAATGAAAAAATACGGTCATTTGCAGCTTCGCAAAGTCTGCTCATGTACAATATCTTGGACCCCCACAGAATGCAATGAAGTTCTTAGACCCAACACTCGTTTCCATCCCTGGTTGCTGTAATACCAGATAAACACCTTAATTTAGTTATGTGTGTTGAGAATGGACTACAAAAAATATACAAACACTAACCTCCCATCGCCATGGATTGAAGACAAGAGGATCCTCATACTTGACAGGGTTCAAATGAACGGCGTGAGGACAAACCATTACTGGAATCGTATATCCTGACAAATACACAAGAAAATGAAGATTGACAAGATGTTGCAAGAGTGTCGTGAATTAATATGTACATAACATACTAGTTTTAGACGTACATATCGTTTATATCAACCTCTTTGATTGTTTTTTTGAAAACCCCAGGTACAATATTCGCCAACCTTACTATTTCACTAATAACCTACAACATCAGGTGATAACATAATCAAGTTTCCCCATAGTAGCATCAGGTTTGGAGTATTCAGGGTACAAAAGTAATGTATCAGCTAGACCTTACCATAGAGATGAAAATCATTGATTTATATTTTGTCTATGTGATTGTTGAATCAACGTTTTCCCTGCTTCCTAGAATCGATTCATGCTCTCTCTGAGAAATAGTTAGTTTTAAATGTTCAAAAATAAATAGAGTACATATATATGCAGCAGACTCAAAAGTAGTACTAGTACGAACTGCTAGTTCTTCAACAACTAAAGGGTAATCGGCCAGAATCTTGAATGCCAATGTTAGAGCTGACGAAGTTGTCTCAAAGCTAGCAAAGAGAAGCACAAACATTAAGTCTAGAGCAAACCCCTCAGTTAATATCATCTCTTATTTCTTTAGTTCCTCCATGATGAGATCCATGAAATCACCATGGCCCTTCTCAGGTGAAGCCTTAACACGCCTCTCCGCTAGCATATCCTTTAGCAACTTCATTGCCTTTTTTCGCCCCTGATTATATAAACTTGATAGTGAGTCAAGACCAATACTATTTGCAATTTTAATCAAACCAAAGTTTTTGGTGCACATATAAATATCTACCTGTAGGCATTTATAATGAATAGTCCCAGGAATGTTCAAAGGGAAGGATATTAGACCCTTTATGACATCAGCAAATTTTTCCCATAGCTTCTGACCCGACTTTACTTCATCATAATTAATCATCTTCTTAGTTGTTAAATAAAATATCATCTGCAGGTAAAGAATAACAAAAATAAATACGTGATTATATATCAAAAAATGAACTTTAGAATAGTTATGCTTCAAGTTTGTTCTTCGGAATGGTGTATAATGCCAAAGTCGATCTCTAGTACTTGACGGTGACGAAAGCTATGGTGTTGTTGAGGATTGTGAAAATTGCCAAAGCCATTGTTGATACTTTGGCAATCTGTGTTGTCCTCCTGAAAATTTGTACGAATTAATCGTCTTCTTTTACCCAAAAAAAAAACAACTCCAATGTATAATTTCATCCTCTAGAAATACATAACTTGACTAAACACATATAAACTATTGATCACATAGTTGTGACTGTAAAAATGGCAATCTGGTGAAGCATTTTTTTTAGCTAAAATAGGAAATTCCATCGAGTACAAATATGTCTACAAGAAAAAATACGTAGTTACATCATAAACAAGAATTAACAGAAACACACAACACTAGGTTAACACTCAAACTAAGTTGACACCCTAACCTGCATATAGAACTCAATATTTTAATAGCAAAATAACTTTCAATTGAGGAAATTCAATGGAATTTCTTTTTCTTTTCTTTATAAAAATACTTGATCTGTAAAGATAGTATTCTAGACAGGCTCGCATATAGTATATACGTACGGCTGAAAGTATACCCTTAGAAAATAAAATAGTGAAATTTGACATATGAAGAGCTCACCTGGGTATTTCTTAAAGGATTTGTAATGTAGTTGACTCATGTTGGACGCTAAGATGACAAGCTTCCATCTGTGAAAAAGCTATAACTATTGTATGATACCAATATAATCACATTATGGAGATATTAGTGGGGAGAAGATTGTTTTGGAGGCGGTAAAGTTGGGTGTTGGGGTTGGGTTATTGGAGGATTTGGATGAAGAAGAGGGAGATAGGGGTATTAGACAGTTGATTATTGTGACTCCGACATATAATCGGGTGCTTTAGGGGTATTTTTTGAGTAGGTTGAGTCAGGTTACGGTTAACAAAGCCACCGGTTTTGTGGACTGTGGTGGAATATAATGCAGTTACGATGGAAACTTCAAAGATTTAGAGGAGAAGTGGAGTTATGTATAAGTATCTTGTATGTACGAAAAAAATCTACGAATGTGAAGGATAAAGGAGTTCATCAGAGGAATACTGTGCTTGAACATATTGGATGTCATAAACTAGATGGGATTGTGTACTTTGCTGAAGATGATAATAAGTATCCACTTGAGTTGTTCGAAAGCTTGTGATGCGAGAAAAACTCGGTCTTTAAATACCCCGCTCAAAAATACGGGTGTCGTAATATAGTAAGGGTAAGCGGGGGTCAAATCCACGGGGAGTAAACGTATTAAAAATATAATTTCCTAATTAACTAATAAACGAATCTAAACTAATTTTGATAAAAAGGTTTTGATCAAAAACATAAATCTAAATTACTAATTTTCGGTATATTTATAAGGAAAAGAACCTAGGCTTTGGATCACCTCCGACTTAGTTTACTAAACGATATGAAAATGGTAGCTTCTATCCGCACGTAATAGCCATAGCTACGTCTATTCGAGTCTAAGATCTAGGCTTTGTGGCTAAAACCCTAAGTAAGAACTTCGTCGTTCATAGACAATCGGATCTAGAGTTTATAAACTTCTTTCCATGGCTAGGTGGAAAATATTAACTCTAGTGATCTAGAATTCTCTTTGGGCGTGAAAACAATCGAATATGGCTAATTCGACATCTTCCTCATATTTGTAGTAACTTAAAGTTGTCATGGCTAGATCAACTCTTCGTAACTACAAATCAGAGAATTGAAGACTAATTCTAGATCTAAACTACTATTAACATTAATTTAGCTCACTTCACCGGAGGTTCAATCCTTAGCCTAAGCTAAGGAGATTAGCTCTCCATTAATGGTGTTGATCACAGCTTAAACTAAAAGCATAAAATAAAATAGAGAGATAGAGATAGATACTAAAAATTGTAAGCTTTATTCCTTGGAAATTGAGATGTAAAATACATGGAACTGCTCTCCTATTTATAGGAGATAGGAGAGACTTGTTTTCAGACTAAAACTCTATCTCTAAGTAAAGATAATTCTTCTCAAGCTAATCCTTGTAGAGTCCTTCTTCATCTTAGAGTAAATCTACAAGTACATTGAATATAGACATCTTCATTGTACCTGAGAGACTGTTGGAGATGCTTCAGCTCTTTGTGCCTTCTATTAGATGTTTTTTTATACTTATTAGCTCCAACAGTGATAAGTGCCTGAAAATAAGAAAATGCTACTAACATTAGAAATTAATAAATCGGGATTAACAAAATGATACTTTTAGGTGTATTAATCCTATGTATTTCTACGTCTATCAGTTTGCTAAAAATCAGGTATTTTTCAGTCTAAATTCACAGGATTATGGAACATAGTATGTCTATCAACTTGTCTTGTCTATTATTATGTAACATAGTACGTTTTAAAAAAAATCCAAATTTTATTCGTTGAGGTAAAGCGGCCAAATCAAGTTTTTTCGACACTGTTAAAGAATTTAACCAGTTTGGGAGATCTGTTTGGGCAGTCAAAGTCCTAGGACCAGCATTGTTTTAATGTTGTAGCAAAATGATCTTTTCCATTCAACTTAAAGTGTAGTATAAATCAAATATACCAAAAAAGATAAGATAAAGTTACATTGATACGATAACTTTGTTGGTCGTGGTAACCTAAAATGTAGGTATGAACAATTAGATCCTGTATTATATCTTAATTGTTAGGTCTTGTGTCTTGATGATACCGAAATTGAAAGGGAAACATGGCATAAATGTCCATTTCAACACCAGGAACTACAAAGTGTAAGCTATAGAGTATAACCTGTCTTAATTCCAACGCTTTCTGTTTGTCATGTTCCATTACATACCTGTAAATAAAAATATATTAGATATGATTAAGAAAAAAAAACTGCCCATCTCTACATATCAGAATTCAATGGAAAACATGTATGTCTATCAGAAGCTCACCCGACAGCATTGAAGAGGCAACTGTTGTCTGATGGAATGACCCTTTGGAGTACGATATTTTCCATGCTATTAAAAACGCAAAGACCTGAAAATAGATAGCAACAACTAAAGAAGTTCAGTTACTCAATTAAATATATTTAAACTAATATCATAAACGAATCGATTGAACTAATAACAGAAAACTCTACAAAAAAAATCTCATTTCTATATACATTCATTGCTGCAAACACCCACCTCAAGATTAAACTAAAATACTATATAAGCCTATCTCTAAAAGAAAAACCTTATACATATCTGATATCATACTAATCATGAGATAATTGAACTAAAATTTTATCTTATGACACTCATTAAGGTCGAAGTAAGAAAAACCACTACCTTTTCTATACAGATGATATCAATAAAAATGGTGAAAAATGAAAACCCCACATAAAGAAAACTATTTTTTATTACAGATTTTCATTTCCAAACATGAACTCAATAAAATAGACTCAATTTTAAACTTAATTGAACTAAAATCTTATCTCATGACACTCATTAAGGTTGAAGTAACAAAAGCCACTACCTTTTCTATACAGATGATATCAATAAAAATGGTAAAAAATAAAAACCCCACTTGAAGAAAGCTATTTTTTAGTACAAATTCTCATTTCTAAACAGGAACTCAGTAAAATAGACTCAATTCTAAACCTACACAATAACAAAACAAAAAAACCTACCAACCTAATATAAACCTGATGAAAAATCTCAAAATTCAATCAAAATAACTCAAGTCGATCTCTATCTTAATATTTTTGAAAATCCAAGTTTGAGACTTGAGTTTTGGGGTAACACGAGAATCTGAAGGGGGTATCGCGAGCAGAGTATTTAAATCCTAGGCAAATGAAACAAGAAAACGCGACAACTAAATGATGATTTGAGTAATTTTATATCATACTGATGAAATGCTAAATATATCAAGGTCAAAATGAATAAAATTGGATATATTTAAGCTAATATGCATGAGTATATTATAACATTGGAGTGAGATGTCAAAAAAAAGTTGTAAGAATTCTTAGAACTCGTAAACATCAGCGTCTCATTAATTTAACGTGAATCACATGTCATTGGACAGATAGATGTTAATTAGTGTAGTTGAGGGATAGGATCAGATCTAAATCTGATGTACATGTTGCGTGTTCGGATGACACCTTCGTACTGTCTCTCATAACACGTTCAAACTTTATCGTCCATTGAGACGTAAAATTATTTCTTCCAAGTTAGCTTTAATAAAGACTAATCAAAGCTTACCTGAATGACCGCAACACCACCAGAGAGTTTGGCAATTCTTTCATTAAGTTTTTCTTTCTCATATTCATGCTCTACAACCATTACAACCAAACTATAATACCACAAAGTACTGAAAGTTAAATCGTTGCAATGGACACACCAATTGCTAAAGAACGTAGTTGATTGAGGCAAACCTCTATAAAGTTTCGGATCTGAGAAACTTTTATTAACGACATCCTGAGAACTTCCATTGCCAACAATTGTGGTTACTTCCTTGGTGAGCACCACCTTCGCAGCATGGCCCAAAACCTTCGATTCAGCTTTGTCCAAACTTAGAACAACCTCCTCTCTAATGACAGTTGCTGGAAACAAATTGTGTCAGCCACTCAGAAACTCGACAACAATAAGGAAAAAAAGTCTAAATAGATTGAACTCGTCATAGTTTGGTACTGACCTCCAGTCAGAATGGCAATGTCATCGAGATACTGGCTCTTGCGTTCTCCAAATCCAATAGCTTTCAGAGCGGCAATCTTCAATACCCCCTAAGCTTGTTAACAACAAGGGTTGCAAAAACCTCTTGTTCGATATCCTCAGCAATAATTAAGATTGGATATCCTCACCTGATAGCTTCTTCAGGAACGGGGATGAGATTCCTTGTGTTTGTGATCTTCTTGCCAACAAGAAGTAACTATGTGGAAAAAAATAAGCCGTTAGGAAAATCATGCAGTAAAAATGGCAACAGTCTAGCAAAACATAAAAGGCCTTTCAATACACACATACCTTACAGTTTTCAAATTCTACAGTCATTTTCTCACTATCTGTGACAAAGTAAGGGGAGATATAGCCACGATCAAACTGCATCCCTTCGACGACATAAAGGTTGTTCTCCGAGCTTTTTCCTACCTCGAGAGTCACAACACCCTTCCTACCCACCTTACTCATAGCTTCAACTATCATTTGTCCCACTTCATAGTTGTTACCCGCACTAACAGCGGCGACATCTGACATCTGCTAGTTCATTGTTTTCAACCTTCAAGAACAATAAATTAAATGTGTAGGTAAAGCATTTCTATAAAATGGATAAACTTGTGACTCAAGGATATAATCAATAGGTTTGTGGAAGACTATATTACCTCTTTCGACATTAACTTGAGCTCCGTAACCAAAGCTTTGGTTGTCAATCATGATATAACTTACTTAAAAGTATAGTATTTCCATGTTAATCGCTGGTAACATTTTCTTAGCAAAAACATGTATATGGTCACAGTAGCTCGTGTGAATTGTGATCAAAGCTCACCTGGAATTCACTATGCTCTTCAAAACACAAGATAGAGTCAACTACCCCTTGAAAAGGCGAGGTGTTGTTTTGTGAGTTTTTTGACTACACCTTTTAAAAGGAGTCATGCTTCACTGTAGCTCTTGTTACTTTCAATATGCATATATAGCTTTATATTTTGTAGGTACAAGTTTCCTTCTTTACATTTCTAATTTCATAATTTTTGTCTTCGTATTCTTATATTTTTTGTTCTCATCGAAGTCTCTTAGTACAACTTTTTTCAGTGGATTAACTCTTATGAACTCTCTCAAGATATTCTCTAGAAATATAAAGTTTAGATAAGAGCTTTTGTTTGTTGATTATAATTGATAGGATAGTGAGTTTCTTTTCCCTCACTTTTCTCACAAATAAAACACAACGAAATTGGTTATTCAGAAATTTGGTTTCATTTTCCTTTGTTTCCCATACATGAAATACATCATTACTTAAATATAGAAGTTTAGAAACTATGGCACAACTAAATGTACCAACCTGTCTGCAAGCATGGCCGAGTCTTCTTCAAATAGTTCTTCCACAATACCAACAACGAATAGCTTCTTTGCAAGTTTACTTACAGAATCATGAGATCTCTTTCTGAAGATAAGTGATCTTAGCTTGCTTTACTTCTTTGGAGAGGGTGAAGGTGGTAATGAATTATCGGGAGAAATTATATCAACAACAATGCAAGTTGTCATCCTTCAGTCCTCTACTCCTCAGTACTTCCTATTCAATAATGAAAAAAAACGTGTCACTGTGATGATATAGGCATCCTAAAATATCAGAAGGGCCTTGCTAGTAAGTAAATGACTACAACTCTACTTCAAGGAGAAACGAGCGTATTGACAGGTTTCAATCACCTTAACCACTTGTTTAGAAGCAAGCTCTACGAGCGGGCAGCCCACGACAAGATTTTACAGCCATTTTAGAGGAAATTGCATCCCAAATGCCATCAGATGCGATTATAAGCCTCCCCCCTGCATTTGATAACTGGTTTACCGACAGAAAAATATTCCAAATTAGGACTCTTAGCTGAATAGTTTATAAGTAGGATATCAAATGGACATATCAAGAATGTGCTTTATGGAAAAAAGAAGTGGAGATGAAAAAGTTAACTGTACAGTTCCTTCACTTGTTTAACATATGGTACAGGGACTATGAATTCCCCGACATCCATGTCGCCAATTGACCTTGAAAGGCACAAACCTTCAGGCCAACAACGAAGAGGACCAATCTGAATAAAGAATTATGGACCTAATTAGCACAGTTCAATACGAACAAGAGATAAACCCCTGCAATTAAAATATAGCACGGAGATAGTTTCTAGATCTTTTGAGTCTTAGACAACTCAAAAGCATATATCACACCTCAACACCACCGACGATGTTGAGCCTTCAAACTTCGCCGCCACTTGTTGTCATTTTTTCTCTCCTAACGTTGTAAAAGGCAAGCCAGAACGAAAGTAACAAACAAAAAAGAGGCTTCAAAGATATACGATTAGAAACCCTAGAAGGTCGATTTGAAGAGAAGAGAGAGGGAGGTGTTGGTTGAGGAATTGTAAATAATTTCGTAGACTTTCATCTTCGTTGCGCATCATCAGATTGAGGAGGAGATGACGTTCTCTTGGAGTAGAAGAAATGATGAAGACATAGAAGCCGAATCATTTGGCAAATTTAGGCTTATTTCGTATATACAAAAAATTATGTGCTGAACTTCCATTTATACCCGTTCTTTCATCACCTAATTACGATTGAGATTGGGATTTGGACATTTGGTATATACGAAATAGGGGCAATTTAATATTAAATAAATTTTGAGAGTATACTAAATAACTCTTATGATCTAACGGTTGTGTTATAAACTAAAACATATATTTTTCTCAACATGTGTAGGGTAGGATGATCAACAGCCGAGATTGATTCTCATGGCATAGTTATTCCTTTAGTATTATAGATATGTTGATCAGGACGTGATTTAGAAACACTCCTTCAAAACACCTCCTACCCAAAGCCACACAAGTTTTGGGCACTCTGCTTCAATATTCACATTCCCACAAGTCTTGTAAGCATAAAATCAAGAGTAAAATGGGACTAACATGACATTCACAAATCCCAAGTTCTCACCTCCAAAATACAGCTTTTGCCTATGCTCTCCTTCAATCATCTTTAAACACTCAATCAACTCCTTTACAGCTGTTTCTCGTCTTCGGCGCCTTTCCACAAGATTCTCCACATGGTATTGTACACGTTTTTGTCGATGTAGTCGGCCTGAAACCTCGCTTGTGCTCTTTCGAACGGATCAGTGGGTAACAATGGGGATCTATCATTCCAAGTTTCATCAATGTATTGCAAAATGACTAGAGATTCACAGATGGGTTTTCCATTGTGTATGAGAGTTGGAATTTTTGTGTGGATAGGGTTTGATTTGAGAAGCAATGGGCTCTTTTGTTGGAGATTTTCTTCTTTGGATTCATACTCAATCCCCTTTTCTGCAAGAGCTAATCTCATTCTCATCCCAAATGGGCTTCGCCAGAAATCAAGAAGGGTTAGGTCATCTAATTGTTGCAGCTCTTTTACAAAACTAGAGGGGTTGTGTTGTTGTATTGAGTAATTGAGATATTCATTTCCATGCGATGGACTATATAAATATTTATTATAACAAATTGTATAAATTTAGCATCTTGAGCAGGTCTATAACTAAAGTTCAAAAAGAAGATGACCTAACAAAGGCTGTCAAGATTCGAACTGCTCCTTCGATCCTATCATTAAGATCCAAACTTTATCAAGAGAATAGATGTTGGCATAAATGGCAGCCTAGGGTATCTCAGTTGTTAAAATCTGAACTTCATTTACATGAGCCAAGCTCCATGACAACAAGGTAGACCTCTACATACAAACATGTATATTTCATGTTGTGAAAATGTATGTCGTATTAAAAAGAAAATATTATCTACACAAGTTTTGGTGTTTTATAAATACAAAGCTGCAAGGAAGAAATAACAGTATCTTCCTGGAGAGAAAATGCAGATGAGATCAAGACAAAAGAAGATTTAGGAGGATCAAAGACGACTTTTCATGTACAAGCCCTCCCAAAGAGAATCATTGGGTGGAGAGATACTCTAACTACAGAAGAATAACAATAAACTAAGGAATATAATATATACAATAAATTGCAAAAAATCTTTAATTGTTTCTATTATATCTATTACAACTGGAGGTTCTATCACAAAACCAATTGGTAATGACACGAGGTGCCCTGAATCTTATATTATTGAGGTGCAAGGCTTCAATACCCGATGTGGAACTATATATCTTAACACGCCCCATCACGTGTAGCATAATTTTTGACAAATATTTAGGTGACGCAAGTAGCACGTGGGCCGTTTGATTCGACATGTGGAAGAAAGACCCACTGTATCATATTAGAACTGAAGGTTCCATCTCAAAACCAATTGACAATGAGAGGAGTAGCCCTATAATTTTATATTATTGAGGTGCAAGGCTTGAATACCCAATGTGAGACTATATCTTAACAATATCTCATAATGCATGTAGCAGTAAAACAATAAGTAGACAAATGTTAATAAAAGGGAATTAAAAAATAGGGGAGAAAATCATCTAACCATAAACTGATTGAGCTCCTCATGATATCTGACGAGAGGCTGCTGCTCAAGAACTATATACTGTGACTAAATTCGGCGAGTTCACAAACCAAGACATCAACAAATGTACATTGTCTTGAAATTTAATAATGAATTTGGACCCTTAACTAAACAATTTATGTACCTTCTTTATCTGAGGTTTCATGGTGGAAGAAATCGTCAATTCCATAATTAATCACGACAGGCTGAAAATAGAGATATTTAGCAATTTCCTGATGGAGATACATCTATGGAGGTAAAACCACGAAACTGCCAAAGAAACTTTATAATAAAATCATCAGTTATTGCACCTAAAAATAGTATTGAAGACTATTACAACCCCATGCATCAGAACTTCAGAAGTGAATTCTGCTCTCACACCAATTGTTGACAACTGTTTAACAGGTTAGCTAATCAGATCATCTCTAGCAAAGTAGCAGAGTAGAGATCACATTGTAAGAGCATGGGAAGCAGGCTCGTCATCGCTATGTTAGCGATCCAAATTCAATAAAAATTCTTTTTCCATGATAGCTATCGTTCAAATCACGCTAATTTCAAGAAAATCAGTAGCTATCTGTGGCGAGCCCGTTCATGTCAACGTGTCAGTTGGCCAACTTAAATGAATTATTAAAAAATATTTTTTTATTAAAAAATTGTTTCATTTATTTTTTAAATATTTAATTAAGAATACATGTGCCAATTGAATTGGCACTGTGCCAATCAATTGGCACAATGCATATATTTTTTATTTTTTAATATTATTTTTTGGCGCACAACAATTTTTTTATATTAAAAATATAATAAATAAAAATAAAAATCTAACATCTATCCCCACATCCCCACCCTGAAAAAGACTATTATTTCATATTTTTTCTACGTGGATCAGTAACTTTTTCTGATTTTACGCCTACAACCTGCTGCTGATGCTCTAACATGGCATAACTGAAATATATAAGGCAAAGGCTTTTTTCTGCCCCAAGGATACAACCGCTACATAGTGGCAAACTAGAAGGGCTGAAGGTTCATATCGTTTCACGTCCATAATTTTCGCCTTCCGCCTTGACAATTTGATGATGCACACCAGAAACGATACAAGGAGTTAATTATAGCAGATCTGTTGTGATGCCGCGTGTTTCTTGATTTGTTTTTCATTTTTTCCGGTTTTGTTTTATTTGGGGGCCTATTCTTTTCCACCTTGAAAAGGGTCTTTTGAGATATCAATGAATAAGATTTTGTTACATGTGGCAAACTAAAAGGGCTGAAGGCATATACTGTTTCATGTCCATTATCTTCGTATTAAGCTGAAAGGAACTTTGTAAGTGAGGTACCCTTTTCTCTCTATATCCTCAAATGGCAAAGAGGGTGTTCCTAATCTCAAGTTGGAATTCCACTTAACTAATCTTAAAGCTCTGAAGACCTGCATGCATACCACCATATAACCAAAGTGGTGCCATTAGGCATTAGCCCACTAACCACACCTTGAGGTGTCAGCTATTTTACATCAACATCCTAAACTTCTTCTATGGATTGCTTAGTAGACATGCAACTTCACATTACAGAATAGATTTCTATAGAGTAAAGACATCAGAAATTGAGAAAAACTCCATTTTACATATCAAACTCATGAGTACAAGAAGAAAGACTTGCAACACAAACCAAAAGCAAACAACAATGCTAGTAACTCTCGATAGAAAGACCTAGCAATCTTTCACTTATTAAACCAAAATTCCACAAAAAGCGACCCCCAAAACAACCCGGAGTTTTCGTATATTTCACTCAACCCCAAACTTCTTCCTCATCATGACAACAAACTCATAAACCTTTTGTTGATCAGGAAGAGACTTAGCCACACTTTCATTCTCCAAACACCTCTTAGCCCAAGCAACAATCTTTGGACACTCATCTCTAATACTTAATCCCCCAAAACTTTCATAAGCATAAAACCAAGAATAAAATGGAACTAAAGCAACATCAACATACCCCAAGTTCTCACCTCCAAAGTACAACTTCTCCCCAAGCTCACATTCCACCACCTTCAAACACTCCAACAATTCCTTCACTGCTGCATCCCCCTCTTCTGGGCTTTTCGCAAAACACGTTCTGCGTCCACAATCATACACCTTCTTGTCGACGTAATCGGCCCAAAACCTCGATTGTGATCTCCCATAAGGGTCAGAGGGCAACAATGACGAGGTTTTTGGCCATGTTTCGTCGATGTATTGAACCATAATGAGGGATTCAGAGATGGGGTTTCCGTTATGGATCATTGTGGGGATCTTTTTGTGAATTGGGTTTGATTTCAACAAGAGATCGCTCTTTTGTTGGAGATTCTCTTCTTTGTAGATGTAATCGATGCCCTTTAGGGTTAATGCGAGTCTCACTCTCATCCCGAATGGGCTTGGCCAGAAATCAAGAAGGGTTACTTCGTCCGCCATTGTTAGGGTTAGAGTTTGGGTTCTGCAAGTGTTCTTTAAAGGTTGATAATGGTGGGGAGGAGAGTGTGAGAGGGTATTTAAGGTTTAGTTGAGTCGTTTTTTTGTGGTGGTGAGTGTGGAAACGTTGTTTTTTTGTAGTTGTTTTGAGAGAGAGGTCATCAATTACGTCATATATCAAAGATCGACAGGAATCCAGCGTGTTGGACTTGGAGGATGTTGTGTGGGATTCAAGTTTTCAAAAAGTGGTATTTTTTTTTATGTTCCAGTTCTTTCCAAAGATATGTCATCACTTTAAGAGATAACATAGTAAGAATGAGTCCCCTCGACCGGAACATTGGCTCTTTGAGCAACTACTAGGCCTTGCGTCGCAAGCCTCTTAGAGCGTATGCAGCAGTAAGGTGAGTGAATTCACTTAAATCCACCCCAAATGCAATCCACCCCACAACAGTTCAAGGCTAAAATAAAGTGAATATTACTCACCGCAGTTTAGAACTGCATGACACAAATAATAGCCGAGATATGTCAACGTGTCACAAATTCAACGTCTAAACATGCCTAACAGTTTAGAAGTGTGGGGCATGAGAACCAATTATATGATACCACGTACATGTTTTGAATTAATTAATTTAAGAATTATATATGCCTCGCAATTCTGAACTGTGGGTCATGAGAGCCACTTAAAATTTGACAAGTGCCATAATAGAATTGGTTATTGATGTCGCGCAATTCAGAACTGCGAGGCATCAATAAAGTAAAAATTTACCCTCAAGGTGAATTTTGGGTGGACACGTCAGCTAATCGACCTAGCTGTTGTAGGTGGATTTGAGCCAAAACAAGGTGAATTCATGAATTCGCCATGTCATCCTTTACCTATCTGCTACATATGCTTTTAAAAATACACAGCTAAAAACGCGAAAAGAAGTTTTTGTAGTGGTAATGTCTATAATGTTGAGCTATCAGTTAGGATCAAACTCAAATTATCAGTCCCATTTTGGTTTCACACTTTTGAGAATAACAAGAAAACGAAATCCTTGTGATGTGTTTTCGTAAGATCATTATGGGGAGAGAACGAAAATGGGTTAATTATCTTTAAAATAAAATTAAAAAGGATAATGCCCTACGACATAGGGTCCAAAATGGTCCTTCTGCTTTCATTGTTGAAAGTATGTGTTAGTAGAGAGGTACTTAGGCTGTGCTTGGTTCGCGCGTATGGGAGTGCTGGTGCAATCGCACTGAGTTGCAATGCACCAACCTAATAGTGATTGATTTGCAGCACCGCAAGACGGTGCAAACTACTATTGATTGGTTCAGCACCGCACTGCAAGTGAAATCTAGCGAATATGTGATACAAATCTCAAAATATTTGTGAACTTATTAAACCTGCTTCATGTTTACATATGAAAAATTTATTTGGAAATACAAGTTAATTGTGTATTATTGGGCAACTCAAGTATATTCTAGAAATCACACAGAAGTGCGCCTAAAAGTGCACACATTTTTGAGGCAGTGGAAGAATAAAAAGCACACAAAATTATAGCTTACATCATTCAACACAACCCAAAATCCCAATACATTGATCCAACTTTAATTTTGCGATCAAGAGTAAATGACAATCCTAACTTTAATCCAAAAAAAATCAGAATTAGGATTTAATAAACCTTTTTGTGCCCAACTACATAGTCTGAGATCCAATCTTACATCAATTCTGAGATGATCAATCCTAACAAATGACTTAAATGGATTTACAGAAGTCTTCATCGCAGATTTGTGATCCTCAGAGAATTTTCCTGCGCCGGAAAAAGATATGCAGTATGTTATTAGTTAGTATAAACTGTATGGAGCATTGGTACTAGCCAAATTTTAAGATGACAATAAAGATGGACATAAGCATAATGCAATTATATATGCCTTCACAGTTTCAGAGTTGCCTCTTTCAACCATACCATTGACATTTGACTAATTTATACATACAACTATAAAATGCTCCTTCAACTATATATGTCTAATCTCAATAGTTGTAGCATACCCAACTCATAGCCATACATACATGTAAAGTGAGTTACAATATAACTTCAGTGATCAACATGGTTAGCTAAATCATGCAAAAAAGGGTCTTGGTTCCATCCATATACACAATGATAATAAGACATAAAGACAGACATTATAGAGCAATATTTAGAAGTCATAAAATCTAGAACTCTAATCTGGTCCAGAAATGGCTAACTTCAATTGTAATATGTTGAATTGCCATAATAAATTGGAGCAACAAGATATATCCTTACCATGGTTAAGCTTAATTCTCCCTTATCAAAACTGTGGTTTATACAAATCTTTCATTATTAAGAAATTATTATAGGGTGTGCATCTAATAGGAGTAGACATTAACTGAAACTGAGAGTAGACATTAACTGACTAGCAATCCATAACTAAAATTAGAAGTATCCATTCAGACATAGCTAGACAATGATATTCAGACATAATAGACAGACCTTTTTTTTTTTTTGTTTGTTTGTTGAAAATAAGCTTCTATTTTCTCAAATAAACGAAGCATAAGCAGAAAAAATAATTTTCTCTGACATTCTTTCAAATCAGAATAGAACCCTGAGAACACAGGTTGTCAAAATTTCAGGTCTAGCTCTACATCATAGACTAAAGATGATTTAATGAAAACCAATACGTTACAGTTTTGTCTGTGGTTGTCCACCAAGTATTGCCTAGTCTAAGGACAATAACTAAAAAGCCGATGGAGCATTTCAGCTTACTTGCTGTTGGTTGTTACCATATGTTGGATAAGCGCCGTATGCGGTAGCAGCAGCAGCAGCATACATGTTTGGATCCTGAGACACTGGTGTAGCATAACCATATGATCCATCATAAGTCTGCCCTCCGTAGTATGCGCTTCTACCATTCCATTGGTTGCCGTTATTTGATCTTGGCTGCCTGTTCACTGGACTGCGACCCCAGGAAAGGCGGACTGTGTTCTTGCCAATGGTCGTCCCATTCAACCCCTGCAATGCCTCCTCCGCATTGCTTTTTGTATCAAACTACACGAATCCACATCCTTTTCCAACAGGAATTTTTACAGATACAATTTTACCAAATTGAGAAAATTGCCTCCTGAGATCTTCATCAATGATACTGGCGTCAAGCCCTCCAACAAAAATTGTTGTGTTGTTTGAATCCTCGTCAGTCTGGAAATTTTGACTAGAGGCGCCATTTGATCCATATTCACCTCCCAATACCACAGCTTGTGATTGTTGTTGATATTCAGATGGCTTTCTAGGGGTAGCGACATTTATGTACATAGGCCTATTAGAACAATATGCACCATTCATTTCTGTCAAAGCTTGTGACCTCTCATTATCATCACCAAACCGCATGAAGCCATATCCTTTAGAGCGGTCGGTAGTTGCATCAATAACAACTTTCGCCCCTTTTACAGATGGAAATTTACTGCCAAAAGTTTCTTGCAATATGGCATCAGTAACATCTGAACCCAAGTCTCCTACAAATATAGTGGTCTTGGCCACCTTCTGCTCGCCTTTCACCTGCGTTAAATGATGCCCAGTTCAAACGGAAGGGTTGTTCTGTGTTGGGCATTGGAGTGCCATTGTAACTGAGAACTTTTTCAGCTGTTGCACGTGAAGAGAACTCCACGAATCCATATCTCTCAGATTGACTAGTCTGCCTATTACGGATTACCTTTATATTAAAGACCTGATTGGTGTGACCAAAGCAGCTATTGAGATAACTCTCATCCATCCAATACTGCAAATCACCAACCCAGATTGTCTTGTTCTCATCCCCACCACTAGATCCTCCCCCAACCAATGCTTGCTGTTGCTGCTGTGGTTGCAGTATATGTTGCTGCTGCGCATACATGTATTAGTGCTGCTGCATCATCATCGCTTGTTGCTGCTGTTGATACTGTTGTTGTTGCTGCTGCAGCTGTGCATCAACACCACCATTAGCTGCTGATGTTTGCATCCTTTTCTCTCTCTGTGTGTGTGTGTGTGTCTGTGATGTTGAGGTTAATAAGATTTCTCCCTATCGAGAGAGAGAGAGGGCAAAAAAGGTAATAGACAGACCTTATAGAGCATTACAGAGCAATATAAATGACCTCAGATTATGATATCTTTCAAGCACCATCTTCTTATCTTTTGCATCACCAGCCATGAATAACTGCAATGCAACGGGATCATGCATCATGATATACCAGGCATTACAAAGAAAGTGCTCACTGTACTCTTTAACCATCATAACCTCTTCCCGTATAATAAAAGCACGCTTTACAGGATTTATACTGCTCTTCATATCCTCCATACTTGAATGTAATGAGTAAAGAACCAACTTAACTTTGTCGTCATTTTTTGCTTTCTTCTCGTGTACTCTTTTTCTGATGAAGACGACGTTCATTTGCTAGCCGAGGATGTCGACATACTAGCGCTATCTTCTTCTGATACATCATCGCCACTAATATCATTATCCACATTAATAGGATCCAAGCTATTGAAACTATACTTTCCTGTAGCATAATTTTGACCAAAAATTATTTGTAGTAATTCAAAGCTCCACTATGGCCACTCATAACAAAATCGACCAAACTCGTCAAAGTTTTTCCGACAAACATGAAAAAGTTGAAGTGAGCATCATTAATAACAAATTTAGCTAGATGTCAAAATTATATATAAAATATGATATATTATGGGATCTTCTAAAAGTATTTTCCATGCTTCGTTGGATGCCGTGATTGTCTTTTTACTTGGATCCCAACCAAATCCGCTCTTCGATTTCACAAGATCAAAGGCAATATATTCCTTCCTTAACAATCGATATCTATTATCCATATATGATCTTTCAACATGAACACATAATTTTTAGTGAACAGCTTTCTGTACCATGGTCCATACTTTCTCATCCCATATATTACTTTCTTTCAAACCTAATCGACGTCCCTGGACCAAGGCCTCGATTAAACCTGCATCCATTGCGGCATTTGATTTCAAAATAGTCTTCTTTGCCCCTCCATTCTTTTTCCGAGCTCTATTACCTGTACATGCTCATTTTCCCTTACTCATATCTATTCCCTGTACCTAAAAAAATTTGAGTTGGATCTAACTTCAATTCGGAAGCTACGCTGACGACCATCCTATGTAAGATAGAGTCCTTAGAAATAGGGAAAAACAAAATGTCCGTTAAAGCACCAATTTTTCATACTGAGATGCAAGCTTGTGCTGCGTGTAAAGATGTTGGATATTATACTCCGAATTTCCCTTTGATTCATGAAATTAGGGAAACTAGGAAGGATCAGGTAAATATGTTTCATAAAAATCCTTCATCTTTTCCTTATAACCAATCACATCATCAAGGTAATTCTTCAGGGAGGAATAATTCGAATAACAATTCTGGCAGACCGTATTACCAAGGGAGTAATTCAAATCAAAATCAATGTGGTATGTCCTTTACTCCCAATCACCAACCTTTTCAGCAAAATACTCCTTACCTTCCTCCTTCGAATAGGAAACCATCTTCGGATAATGACATCCAATCCCTATTGCAATTCAATAACCAGTTGATACAACAATTCATGCAAATAAATCAGTAATCCATGAGTCGAATAGAAACATCAATTGCTCAATTGGCATCTGGGTTAAGTACTAGAGATAAAGGTACGTTTCCAAGTTAAACCCAACCCAATCCGATAGATCAAACTGAGAGTTTACACCGCGATCAGGCGAATGCGGTGATTACACTTAGAAGTGGAAAGATTGTAGACAACAAAGTTAGGATACCTGAGGACAAATCACGTGAAAGTTCTAATCCTAGTACTGAGAAAGTTGTAAAAGAAGGCAAACCTATATGTGAAGAATCTCCTTTTGTTGAGGAAGAGACTGGGAAGGTCTCGCTAAGTGAGAAGATTATCGAAAATGATCCGCCTAGAATTCCTAGAACACCTTTTCCCCAATGGTTTTTAGTCAATAAGAAGAACAGTCCCGATGAAGAGGTTAAGGAGATGTTTAAGAATCTTAAGATCAATATTCCTTTTCTCGATGTGTTACGACAAATTCCTTCCTATGCAAAACATCTCAAGGACCTCTGCACGTTCAAGAAATGCATGAATATTTCCAAGAAAGCTTTCAATGTCCATGATAGTGAAAAATGTTATTCAATTGGATCCTCAGGTTAGCTCTATAATCTTGAACAAAGTACCCATGAAATACAAAGATCCAAGAATACCGATAATTTCTTGTCACATAGGGACAAATCGCATCAGAAAAGCCTTACTTGATTTAGGTGCCAGTGTCAACTTGATCCTTTATTCGGTATATGAGCAGCTAGGTCTAGAAGTACTAAAACCGACACATAGAACCTTGCAACTAGCTGATCGATCCATTAGAATTCCTGGGGGAGTTGTGATGGATGTACTTGTCCATGTTGACGATTTTTTCTATCCTGTTGACTTTGTGGTCCTTGACACAAACCCGGTAGAAGACCCAAATAGTGAGATACCTGTGATCCTTGGCCGACCTTTCTTGGCCACTGTTAATGCATTAATCAATTGCCGTAGCGGGGCTATGAAGTTGACTTATGGGAATAAGACCATCGATCTGAATATCTTCAATGTAACTCATACTCTGTTTAAAAATGAGCCCAATGAGTGTAACATGCTTGGTACTGTTGTAAATAGTATATTTCATAGTTCCAATCCTAGGGACCCGTTAGAAGCTTGTCTTGCACATTTTGGAGATAATTTAGATGTTGATGACCTTATCAATGAGGTCAATTCCTTGTTGGATTCTGTTCCTATTGTGGATAACAATGATAATGTTAAAATATTAAAAGTCAATTATCCTGTTCCAGAAGCGGAAGAAGTGCCCGTTAGGTTAGAACTTAAACCTCTTCCTGAAAATCTCAAATATGCCTACCTAAGTCCTAATGAGACTCTTCCTGTTATCATAGCATCCGACCTTGAACCTGAGAATAAAGAAAAATTAATGCGTGTATTAAAGGGAAACACAAAAGCTCTTGGATGGAACATTTCAGATATTAAGGGTATTAGTCCTTCTGTATGCATGCACAAGATAAAACTTGAGGATAATGCCAAGAAGTCCAGAGAAGGACAATGAAGGCTTAACCCGACTATGGCTGAGGTTGTGAGAAAAGAAATTTTGAAACTGCTTGAAGCTGGGATCATTTTTCCTATTTCTGACAACCCATGGGTAAGCCCAATTCATGTTGTTCCTAAAAAGTTTGGAATCACTGTTGTGAAGAATGATCACAATGATCTTGTCCCCACTCGCATGACCACAGGGTGGCGGGTGTGTATAGATTATAAAAAACTCAATTCGATAACTCAAAAAGATCATTTTCCCTTACCATTCATGGATCAAATGCTTGAACGTCTCGCCGGTCATGAATACTATTATTTTCTTGATGGGTATTCTGGGTACATTTAAATACCCATCACTCTAGAGGTCCAAGAGAAAACCACGTTTACTTATCCTTTTGGAACCTTTGCCTATCAGCGCATGCCATTTGGGTTATGCAATGCTCTAGCAACATTTCAGCGATCTATGTTGAGCATTTTCTCTGGCATGGCTAAGTGTTTCCTTGAGGTTTTCATGGATGACTTCTCCCTCTTTGGAGATTCGTTTGACCAATGTCTCCACCACTTATCTATTGTTCTTGTTAGGTGTCAACTGAAAAATCTTGTTCTAAATTGTGAAAAATGTCACTTCATGGTGAAAAAAGGCATAGTATTAGGACATGTCATATCAGCAAAAGGTATCGAAGTAGATAAAGCCAAGATTGATGTCATATCTAGTTTCCTACCCCCACGAACAGTCAAGGATGTTCGTTCATTCTTGGGGCATGCAGGATTTTATCGACGTTTTGTTCCTGAGTTTAGCAAAATTACTCGACCTCTCAGCAATCTCCTCGCCAAGGACACCACCTTTTTATTCGATGATTCGTGTCTTAAAACTTTTGAGAATCTTCGAACACGTCTAACATCATCACCTATCATCCAACCTCAAAATTGGAACGAACCATTCAAATTGATGTGTGATGCATCTGACTATGCCATTGGTGCAGTTTTGGCACAACACATTGATAACCTTCTGCGTGCCATCTATTATGCCATTAAAACTCTTAATGATGCACAACTCAATTACACAACCACAGAGAAAGAACTTTTAGCGATAGTCTTTGCTCTAGAAAAATTCCGTTCTTATCTCATAGGTTCTTAAGTAATAGTCTATACGGATCATGCTGCTATCAAACACTTTCTTACTAAGAAGGACACCAAACAACGCTTAATCTGATGGATATTATTACTTCAGGAGTTTGATATTGAGATTTATGATAAAAAAGGTGCCGAGAGTGTGGTAGCTGACCACCTTTCTCAAATAGACAATGATTCTTTAGATAGGTCGTTACCTATTCGTGAGTCCTTTCCTGACAAGTAACTCATGTCCATTCGCTCTATGTCTTCTGTACCATGGTTTGCAGACATAGCGAATTATCTTGTCACAGAGCACTTTCCTAGTTTTTGGACCAAGCCAGATAAGAATAAATTTCTTAGTGAGGCCCGACACTTCTTCTGGGATGACCCGTACCTGTTCAAATATTGTTTTGATCAAATCAATAGGAGATGTATCCCAGATTCTGAGCATACCAAAGTCATAGAATTTTCTCACTCCCAAGCTTGTGGTGGTTACTTCAACTCCAAAGGACCTCAGCAAAAATTTTGCAGTGTGGATTTTATTGGCCTACCTTATTTCGTGATGCTCACAAATTTTGTAAGGCTTGTGATGGATGTTAGAGAATGGGAGCCTTGTCCCGTAGGAATATGATGCCACTAAACCCAATCTTGCTCGTTGAACCATTTGATGTTTGGGGCATAGACTTTATGGGTACCTTTGCCCCATCTTTTGGGTTCATGTATATCCTTTTAGCCGTTGACTATGTGACTAAGCGGGCTGAAGCTATTCCTATTAGGACCAATGATAGTTCGGTTGTTATTGAATTTATTAAAGAGAATATTTTTTCTCGTTTTGGTACGCCGATGGCAATAATTAGTGATGGGGGGGGGGGGGTCTCATTTTAAAAGTCGAATCTTTGCAAACTTAATGAAAAATTTTGGAGTAACACAGAAGGTTGCTACACCGTACCATCCGCAGACTAGTGGGCAAGTGGAGGTTTCCAATCATGAAATCAAGAATATTCTTCAAAAAACGATAAGACCAAGCCGTAAAGATTGGTCAACTCGACTAAACGATACTCTTTGGGCTTATCGTACTGTTTTTAAGACACCTATTAGAATGTCCTCTTACCGGCTACTCTATGGAAAGGCTTGTCACCTTCCAGTTGAATTAGAACACCGAGCATACTGGAAAATAAAGGCCTTGAACTTTGACATTGGGAAGGCCGGTTTGCATCGCAAGCTTCAACTCAATGAGTTATAAGAACTACGGAATGATGCATACCATTCAGCAAAGACTTACAAGGAGCGCATGAAAGCGTTTCACGACAAAAATATTTTACGAAAATCATTTGAACCAAACCAAAAAGTCTTGTTGTACTCTTCTAGGTTACATTTATTTCTTGGTAAACTACGATCACGATGGACCGGGCCTCTCATTGCTAAAACGGTATATCCACATGGGGCGGTTGAGGTTAAAGAACCGAGTACTGGCAAAATACAAAAAGTGAACGGGCAAAGGCTTAAGCCTTATTATGAACATTTTAGCTTTACCAATGAAGACTTGAAGCTTCTGGACCCAGTTTATGAGGAGTGACATTCATATTCTTTTCACCCAACTTTTACTGAGTTTGGGGGTTCCTCATTTTGTCTAGCTGTAGACAATAGACTTAGCGCTATCTGGGAGGCGACCCATGTTATATCAGGTACTATGTTCCAATTTCCCCCCCTTCTTTTAAGGTATGCTTTCAAATATTGGGGACAATGTTTCTTTCTAGTTTGGGGGTGGGGAAAAATCGCTCATATTTTTTTTACTTTTTTAGAGAAAAGATAGGTCATTATGGTAATTTATGAGACTCTTTAGTAAGTTTCTGCAAGCTTATAAGTATTCGATATGATCTAAATATTTTGGTCGTAAAAACTATGAAGTTAAAATTTTCATCAGATACATGCTTAGAAAATTTTGTAACATTATCTTAAGCTAGATGTACTACCCTTTAATTAGAGAAAATTTCATGTTGACTGATATTTCTCAAAACAAATGCACTTCACGATAGTATTGCATTCATTACTTTTGCTAGAATTTTGAACAATAAAAGGGAATCTAGTATTTGAGGTAGGAATGATCCACTATAAGGAAAATAACTGCCTAAAGAATAAGTTTGATCCTGAAGTAATATAATAAGGATTTCTATAAGCCAAAATAGCTCTAAGAACTTTCACGATGCAAGGCATACTCGCATGATTAGAACTGAAAGAGGAAAAATTATCACCAATCTCGAGTATAGTCATGAACTATGTGAAAGGAGCAAGGAATAAAGTTTACTTGTGAGAATCCAGAGCCTAGGTCACGAAGGGGCACCAAACCCTGGAAACCTAAGCCAACTGGCTGGGATTGTCGACCAACGACTCATATAATGGAGGCTTCACTAAGGAAGCAAGTACCAAAATAAAAAGGCTTATAGTTATTCCCCAAAAATCAATAACAGGATTCAAATTGACTATGACACTTGTAAAACTGATCGTTGGATTTGTTTCACAAAATACGAAATGATTGAATATTGACTCAAGAGACTCTGAATAAAGTTGTACGTGCAGTAACTATTTTCACAACACTTGAGGATATTAGAAAAATATGTGAAATCTCATTTAAGTATTGGGTTGTATCTCTAATTTTGGATAATTCTCCAAGTTCTCTGATTATATATATATGAAATAATTAAATTTTAAGGGGTTTACCTTCTTAATGTTTTTACCATTATCAGATATCAGTAAGTTAGTTGAAATGACCTAATGAGTATCTAAACTACTATAATGCCCTTATTGACTTTTGTGGGTATAGTCACTGCAAACCCTCACGAGACAAAACTCATCCTATATGGGTAACCTATAGGTTTAATGGCTTGTTGCACACGCTAAATGTAATCGTCTTAACCACGAAAGAGTTATGCTTTTATTTTTTTCTTTGCTCGAGGACTAGCAAACTTTAAGTTTGGGGATATTTGATGGACACATAAAATGACCACTATTCCCCTATGACTTAATGTTTATTATTCTTAATTTTATTATTAAACATGACTTATAAAACTAATTTTTATATTTTAGGTCACATGAAGCTCATTTACCAAATTTGTGCAAATACCGGGGTGTATAGCTCAAATGATGAACTGTTGAAGAAGGATGTAGAGTTATCAAACACAAGGGTCCCACATGGGGAGGTTACAATTTTGGAGGATAACTCATGGAGGTTACAAATTTATGTACATTCATGGCATAGGTTATAAATATAATATTAAATGTAAGAACCCTCTCCTTCATCTATAAAATGAGAGGTGGTGAGCTCATAAGATCATCTAATTTTGAGAGAATCATTCTTGTAGAGTGCAAGAGAGCATTATTGAAGTAAGTTGGTGCAAGTCTTGTAAGCATTTGGAGCATTTATTTTGTAAGTCAATAAAATTCCTCTTTTCATTGTTAGTATATGTTCATTTCATTCTCATATCATTTAGGTTTTATAGTTGTTATAATGGCCGGCTAAGTCCTCACTAGGGGTGAGGATGGATCCGCAATAAGCGTATGATATCATGTAGTAGAATGTATTTTTCTCCAACACAATATGAGCATGTTATCCCAAATCCCAAAACTATATTGTTGGAGACATCCATTATCATCCTATGATCTCTTTAAGTAGAGATATAAGAAGAGTTTTGTGATTCTCAAATGATATAATAAAATTGTATTAATATAGTATTTTTCTAAGATATGATCCTAATTAACATTTCATAGTTAGCATAGCTTTCATGGAATGTGTTTTTAGTACATACTTAGTTCATACAATATATTATACTTGAGTTATAATTAATTATGGGATTGCATCGACAAAAGGTTAAAGTTTGTTATTTTAATTAAGTGGAGAATTTAATATACGATACTATGTTGATATTGCATGTAAATGGTGGTGAAATCCGAATCCCCTAGACCTTTATTCTTGATTAAAACCATATCATTGATTTTTACTGTTTTACAACCTTAGATTACTCAAACACAAGACCAAAACTAATTTCAAGTTCCGTTCGAAAGTGAATGACACTCTAATTCTTACCCATACTAAATACCGGATTTTGACCGCTATCAATGGCCAGAACACCTTGCTTGCATGTAGTTTGAGCGCTGGGGCGCGGATCATGTATCCAAGTTGTTGACATGTATTGCATTTGTATGAGTACTCTTCTGCTTGCTTGTGCATGCTTGGACAAAATACTCCTTGTTTAATTACTTTGTTAGCGAGTGATCGACCTGCGGCTTGGGAGCCACAAGTCCATTCATGTAAATCTCTGAGTATTTTGTCTACTTTCTTTCGGGAGAAGCATTTGAGGTAAGGCCCCTTGACTGAACGACGATATTAAAAATCTTTTTAATTTGTGTAGCACTTTGAGTTTTTAATCAAATGTCGACGTTCTTTTGGATCTGTTGGAAGTGGTCCTTTATATTCGTTGTCAGTGCCAAGGTAGGCAAGGAAGGGCTTTTGCCAATCGTTGCCCTCCTCTTCATCGCCCTTAGTGTTGATCATGCATGCAGAATGTCGATCAATACTGGGAGTTGGAAGTACTTCAATCTGTAGATATCAGGCTTCGGTACGCAAGACCCCGGCTAGATAAGCCAAGGAATCAGCATGTCTATTTTCACCTTGAGGAAGATAATTGTGAGTTGCTTCCATTAACTTTCTCATCCTAACTACAATGAGGGCTGCATATTCGATCATCTTGCCATTCTTTTTGTATTATTTGGAGTAATGGTGGACGATAAACAGAGAATCGGTGTAGACTAAAAGTACTAGAACACCAAGCTTGAGTGTAAGGTCGAGTCCATGAATGAGAGCTTCGTATTCAGTGATATTGTTGGAGGCATCAAAATCTAAACAGATTGATTTCTTGATTCTATCGTTAGAAGGGGTAATCAATTTGATTTTAATTCTAGACTCTGCAGGTCCTGCTAAGCCATCAATAAGTACTCTCTACCCTTTCCTTATAATCCATTAAGCTCGCTCGTCAAATGCGTTGGTGGGTAGATCTTTTATAATTTCTTCTGTATGGTCAGGATCGTGCTCCTCCCATTCGGGATCTTCCACTGGAAAATCCATAAGAAAATTAGCAATGGCCTAACCTTTTTCTGAATATTGTTGTTTAAACTTGATGTCATGTTCTCCCAAACTTACGGACCACTGTTGCACTCTCTTGGATTTCTTATTTTTGGACAAAACTTCTCGGAGTGGGTAGTTCATCATGACTTTGACTGAGTGAGGTTTGAAGTAGTGCTTAAGTTTTTGTGAAGTGTAAATATAAGTTAGAAGGAGTCTCTCAATTTTAGAATACCTCGTTTTCGCTGGAGTGAGAGTTTTACTGATAAAGGAGAGTTGCTTTTTGATCTTCCCTTCAAGTTGAATGAGAACCAAGCTAATAGAAGTATCTGTAACTTCCAGGTAGATGATCAATTCTTTATTATCTACTGGGGTGCTTATGATGGGAAACTTCCCCAAATATGTTTTGAGTTTCTGAAAAGCTATATCGTATTTTGATGTCCATTGAATATCTGTATTGGGCTAAATTTTTCCTCATTTGGTACAACCTTGGAGTAGTAGGAACAACCAACGACAGTGATCTGAAGATTTAGAAATGAATCGGTTGATAGTTGTAATCCTGATAGTAAGTTTTTGTACGTCCTTCATCATCTTTGGAGATGGTATGTTAAGGAGAGCCTGAATTTGATTTGGATCGGCCTCAATCCCCATCTTATTGATGAGATGGCCGAGAAATCGGTTTGAATGGACTCTAAATTGACACTTATCGGGATTGAGTCGTATCCTGCAAGATATAGTTAAATGTTAAATATTGTGTTGAGATCTGTGATGTAGTTGTTTGACTGTATGCTCTTGCACAAAAGATCATTAATATAAACTTCCACAATTTTCTCAAGATGTGCTTTGAAAATAGTAGTCATCAACCGTTGATAAGTCATGCCTACATTTTTGAGTCTAAGGGGCATGACTTTGTAATAGTAAAGTCCTCTTTCAGTAATGAAAGTGGTCATTTCTTGATCTTCTTCCAAGAGAGGAATCTAATTTTGTCCGGAAGCAGCGTCCATCATTATTAAGAGTTCGTGACCTACCGTCGAATCAAGAATTTAATGGATGATGGAAAGAAGGGAACTGTCATTTGGAGTGTATTTGTTTAGATCGGTAAAATCTATGCAAAATCAAACCTTTCCATTCTTCTTTGGAATACCGATGATGTTAGATATCCAATTTGGATACTTGGCTTCTCGAATAAATCCTACTTTAATCAATTTCTTGATCCCAATGTTGACTTCATCTCGAAGACGAGGTGAGAGGTGTCACTATTTCTGTTAGACCGCTGTGGCGTTGATGTTGATGGCTAATTTGTGATATGCCTTTGTCAAATCGACCTCAGGCATTTCTTCAAAAGTCCATGCAAAGACGTCTCGATTCAGTCGTAAGAATTGGATGAGAGCATCCTTATCGTATGTTTGGTGCTGATAAAACTATCTCTCCTAGGTCCATCAATATTGATACATTATATAGGCTCTTCTGCTGATGGTTGATCATCAAGGTGATCAGCCTTCTATAATTGCTCTGCAGCGTATTTGTCTGAGGTATCTAAAATGGCACAAACGGTATTTTCGTATGCTCGAGAAAGCTTTTGACTACCTTTGATTTCATAGATACCATCATTGTGCTTGAAGTGGAGTATTTGATGATAGGTGGAAGCGATTGCTTCCATGTTATGAATCCAGCAACGGCCCATAATCCTGAGATAATGAGATTTGGTGTTGATGACGTAGAAGACGGCGTCGATTGTGGCTGGTCCTGCGGTAATAGGTAAGATGATCTCGCCTACTCTCTCTTCTTTGTAACTTTTAAATCCATTAATATCGGTGTAGCTTGGTATAAATTGATCGACCAATCCCATATGGTCGATTGTGCTCTAAAAGTGAATCGCAATACCGCTTCCAGTATTGATCATCATGCATGAAAAACTTCTTCATCTTGAGCATTATGACTAATGCATCATGATGTGGAAATTTTACATGATTATTGTCACAATCTTTGAATAAAATCCCAAGCCAGTGATTGCTCGACTCAGGTAGAAGCTTGGCTTCTTTATCTTGAGGTGTGAGATTGTAATATTCTGATAGTAGCCTGTGCTTGAATCTTCAAGAGTTGTTAATATAATAAATTTTGATCATGTTCTTATGATACATATGGCATAGATGTTTCCCCACAGCTTGATCTTTGACCTAGACTACCTCGAGTTGCTTCTTATAGCTATTATCTTTGTAAGACTCCAGGTCGATAATGTATTCGTACATCCTCCCTTCCTTGAAAATAAATTCTAGCAACCTCTATAAAACATAACAGCTGTCAGTAGAATGATGGCTTACCTTGTGATGCATGAAGTATGGGTAGCTTTCGATTGGTTCTGAAAGTTGAGAGGGACGATATAGCTTGTCCTTGGGTAGAATTAGATAAATTGCTTAGATTTGAACATTCATATTTAGGAAGATCGGTTTAGGTAATGTACTACCTTTTTGAGGATTGCCAGTATTACCCTTGAAATGCTTTTGATCACCCTGATCCTCATAAGGTGTAGTGTTTCGATTTGCAGGTGGACCTTTAGCGGTTAGGATGAATTTAGTAGATTTATGTCTTTCGGACATCATCCTTTCCAGGTCGGCATATCCATTGACCTTGGAGATCATATCCTCCAAGGTCGCGGGTTTGTTGAGGAAGAGGTGCTTTTTGGCCTTGCAGTCGAGCCAGAGCACGTTGGTAAAAATAATAACAGCTATTTTCTGATCGTGATTATCTACTTTCCACACGTGCTCTAAAAACATTTTTGCAAAAGCCTCGTGCTTCTCTTCTTGTGACTGTTTAAGACTAATAAGAGAATATAAATTCTCTTTGTCTTTGTTGTGAGCATATGTCTTAATGAATTGTTTATACAGATAATCGAATGTGAGTATGGAATCTTCAGGTAAAGAGTAGAAGTACTGGAGCGGTTTCTCTTGTAGACTTGTTGCGAATAGTCGGCAGAGGATATGGTTGAGATTGGAGTACAATACCAATGAATTATGATATTGTTGAATGTTCTCCTTTTGATCGGTGCCCTTGTATTTACAATTTTTTGGAGTATGGAAACCTTTTGGTACTTCTATATCAAATAGTTCTTTGGTAATCAGACTTCCCTGTATCTTGGTAAGGTCATCTATAGTGCATAGAACATGCACTTTAATCAACTCCTTGATGCGCTGATCCATATATTCTTGTGTTACGTATTGACGTACTGCTTGAGTGACTTCTAAAGGTGGTTGTGGATTATCAGTACTGGTACCTTTATTCAAACGATCACGTACTGGAATTCGAGGCTGAGGTCACTGTTCTTTCTCCTGTCATTTGGAAAAGCAATGACCTCTACTGATTTCAAACTGAACTTTACCACCCAAATGAATGGAAGGTTGATGTTCATGCTGAATATTTTTGGAAATATCTTTGCTGGTTGCTCCTCGAGGTCCCAATCTTTCCCACGCAGAAACTCGGGAGGTGTCTGACACTTGATTGCAAAATCTGGTTTGAGGAGCCTATTGAGTATCTCATGGAGCCTGTAACACAGTCTGCATGGTAGTCATCTGATCTTCATATTGCTTGAACCCTATCCATTGAGCTTGTCTTTCGGCTTTAAGCTCCTTCTCGTGGAGCTATCGGTCAAGAGTTAACTGACATTCGAGCTCATTACGTTTCTTTGTTTCGACGTAAAGATTTGTACGTAGTTCTATTAGCTGTTACGGATCAACTTAATGATCGAGCTAGATTCCGGTTGCTGGTCATTTGGAAGTGATCATGATTGGAGATTGATAGTAGAATGAATGTATGTCTTCGGATATCGTGAAAATGTCTTCTTTTTCACAGATGGCGCCAAATGTAATGGCCTAATTCTTTATGCTCAAGATGGTTTTGAATTAGCTCTTACACCAATGTTCCTATAACAATTACTAATGTAAAGCAAGAAATAATACATATGATTTAACGTGGTAAACCTTTGAATAGGTAAAAATCCACGACCTCGATTTAAGGGTTTTAGTAATAGTAACTTTTATTGCTTGAGGCTGATATCTTATTACAAGTGATCTCTTGAACTATTAATACTTGATCTTGAAGATAAGAAATTTGGTGTTTGAGAATAGAAAATCAGGTTTTCTTGGTGATTTATCGCATTTTTTTTTCTGGTCCCTGTCTCTTCTAGAACTTTTTCCTTATATAGGCCTTGACCGCAGTTTGTTATCATGCTGAAGCGCGTTCTCCGAACAATAAGGTTAGTAGTGGTTGACTCGGTAGCTATTAAGTTCGTGAGGGACATGTATCTTTGACTTGTTTATGCTTTTCGGTTGTTCTCGATCCACGTTCTTCATCAGTTCATGGGCTAGGTGGCACTGTTGACTATTCATGTCACGCATAAAATGCGTGAGTCTGATATGGAGGTAGTTCGAATTGGGTTAGGTCGAGAGATAGGTCCCTACACCCGCGATCCCTTGTTTTTGTTGTTTTCTTTATGTTGAAGGTTTTCCTATAAGTAGGGGAGTTAGTCAATTAGAAGAGTAGTTCTTCCTTTTTATTTTTGTGTGAGTTTAGGGGAAAACTCCATGAAACCCTAGTTCTATTTAATTCAATTTTAGCTTCTGCACTCTAAATCTATTATAATTAGTCATAGTAATTATAGTAAATCTCTTTAATTGGTATTAATCGCTAGTGTAGTAGCATATTCCTCAAATTTGGCAAGAAGAGTTATTAAAAGCATATCGACCCCTCTGCAAGTCGAGAATACTTCAACCTATAATTGCATGGCTAGACCATTTACAGTGGCCGTTAGACTTTATCATTTGTAGCCATTATATGTGCTCTGCAAAGCTCGCCCACCTTCCTTAAAAATAGGAGAAACGTTATCTTTTGTAACTACCTATATCCAACTATAAATATAGGTAGGAAATACAACAATGGGAGATAATTTTTTGCTTGCTCACCCTCTATACTATTTTCCCTACAATGGTAATAGATTAGCATCCTAGTGGATTTATATATAAACCCTCATCGAGCTCATGGTTTTTATCGGGCTTCATTGAGTTTTCTACGTAAGAGTTTTACTTCTTTACATAAAGTATTGGCAAAGTTTACCTATCGAAAAACTAGCGTTTACAATTGGTGCCGTCTGTGGGAAACCCACTTCTTTCTCTATCAAATCTTATCCTTAACAATCACTACCATGACTAACATGAACCTCAGAACCTCAGAAGTACCTCAAGTACCCAGAGGAATAACGAGGACATTCTAGCTACTATTCTACCAGAAAATATAAATTAAAAAAATCCTATTTTAAAATTCCAAAAATAGATGGAATTTGATAGAATCCGGCGGCTCAAAGATCATAAAATTCATGCTCAAGACCTCCAAGTCAAAAGAGAAGAAACTCTGGTGTAGTAGAGCCGAAGTCATCAAAAGGAGATGAAAAGTCTGCGTAAACAACATGATTGATTCATCACTCATCAGGGGTCCCCTATCCTGGCCCGAAATGATCACCGATCGAGAGCATCTTAAAGGGAGAATGGTTCATCAAGAGAGGAATGACACCAAATTTTGAGATTGCGATCTTGGAATCTAGACAGAGTATATACTTCAGACTCAGATCATTTGCATCGACCATTTAGAGTAGTCGACGAACTCGGCATCAGACCTCGACCTCCTCAAAGACGACTCATACGGGAGAGGTTAGGTCCCGAAGGGTAAGGACACTTCAATCCTCACGCTTTTGCAGCACTTCATGTGCTCCCCCAGTTCGTCAACTTGGATGACTTGAACAACCAGATTTAGGCCATTAATTCCAGTAACCCGAGTCAAAGATTTTTTCTAGATAGGATCAGGACGGATCCCATCTCTCCTCACCGCGAAAGCATGCCTATTCTAGGCAACTTCCGCATGCCAAAGTTCTATCAGTATACAGGTCTCATCGATGCGCTAGCCCATGTAAGACACTTCAAAACAGCAGTTGATCTTTACTCAAAACTCGATCACATACTATGCCACTTGTTTAACATGAGCCTCAAAGAGGAGCCTCTCAGATGGTTTAATACAATTCCCGAAGGATCGATAACTAGCTTTGCTCAGTACAGTTGTTCAAATCAAATTATGCACACGCCAAGGAACAATGAATTACCATCGATTCACTTTTCTTCTTCAAGCAGGGTATAAAGGAAACCCTATCGAACTTTTACAAATAATTCCTACAAGAAACAATAAAGATTGGAAACTCAAATCCAAAGATCGTAGTACTAACATTCACGCTTGTACTTCACATCGATTCAAAAATTTGGGAAGAGCTGACACTTCATAAGCCAAAAAGAGTGATAGAAATGATAGAAGTGGTGAATAATTATATCGAGCTTGAGTGATCAAAGAAGGTTAAAATGAAAAGTTCTTCCATCATCTATAACAACGATGTTTCTTCACCACTGCACTCAAAACAGACAAACAATGGTATCACCAAACAACATGAGGGGATGGGAAAAAGGATTGGCCACTCCCAGTCCTACCACTAATGACTACCACCCTGAAGATCTTACCCATCCTAAGGGGAGATGAGCTCTTTGGAGAAGCTTAGGAGATTCCAGGCATTTCGACTAAACTTTTATGCCAGTATCATAATGCACACAACTATGATATATTTTTGACAGAATTGTTCAGCAGGAAGGCTTCATGAATATGTCATCGACATTCAAAAGTTTTTCGAAGAAGAAACGAAAAGGAAGGAAGACGAGTAAGGAAAAGGTTAGGCTCATCATCTGTACATGATTATGATAAAAAAAGCAAAAAAGTAAATGAAGGATGACAGGATTACATCATACTGCAAGATGACTTCTTGCGAGAAATTTGCCAAACTTTTACCCAGCTTCAGCAAAGCAAAATGTCCATATCAAATTTCCTTTGAAGACTGCGATACCAGTCATGTGAAGTACTCTCACGATGACCCACTAGTGATAATGATAAAAGTAGGTCAGGACTACCTACATACACTCCTCATAGACACTGGTAGCGCAACTAATATACTATTTAAGAGGGCATCCGATGTCCTTGGCGTTAAAGACTTTGTTAGAGCTTTGATAACAACTATCATAGGCTTCAATGGTTCCAAAGAACCTGCTTTAGGAGAAATCACATTGCCCATTCAGGCATGGCCAAAAACAACTTTGGTGAAATTTATCGTAATCAATGCCGAATCTAAATACTTGGGAATCTTAGGAAGGAACTGGCTTTACTCACTTAAAGTGGTACCTCTGACCTATCATCTTGCTTTGCGTTTCCCAGCTAATCACAGGGTTTACAAAATCAAAGAAAGTCAAGCCGTTACAAGGGCGTGTTAAAATACTACCACAAATGCTCACGTATCAAAACATTTAAAAGCATAACATTTACCGAAAGAACCTCTCCAAATGTTCAAGCAATATTAAAACTGTCGAGTCCATAATACTCGATGGACCTGGGTGAAGTACCTTCATCGGTTCTAAACTCTCACCAGAAGAAAAAGTAATGCTCTTACAGGTTTTGAAAATAAATGTCGATGTCTTTGCATGGTCTTTCCCAGAAATACCAGGAATCGATCCTATTGTTGCATGCCACAAGCTAAATCTAGTACCTGATAGCAAAGTTGTAGTACAACAACGACGTAATCTGGTACCCAGACTACGAGACACAGTTAATGAAGAAATCGATAAACTACTTTGAGTTGGATTCATTCGAGATGCCAAATATCCAAAATGGGTCTCGATTATCATAGTTATCCCAAAGAAGAACGAGAAAATCAGGGTCTGCACGGACTTCACAAAACCAAACAAGCTTACACCCAAGGATAAATTCCCTTTATCATTGATCCCTTAACTCTATGACTCCGTGATAGGATGCAAACTTCTATCAATAATAGATGCAGCTTTAGGCTATTATCAGGTTCTACTTGCCGAAGAAGATCAAGAAAAGACAACATTTGTAACAGAAAGGGGCCTTTACTGTTATACAACCATGCCTTTTGGACTAAAGAACACAAGAGCAACATATCAACGACTCGTGGCAAAAATGTTAAAATACAACCTAGAAAAAACCATGGAAGTTTACATCGATGACATGATTTGCAAGAACCTTAAATGGGAGGATAATTGCGATAATCTACAAACCTTCTTCGATATCCTTCGCATTTATCGAATAAAATTAAACCTAGAAAAATGCCAATTCGGTGCAGCATTTGGTAAGCAAACGGGGGATAGAAATCGATCCATAGTAAAGTAAGTCACTCATGGCCATGCCCTCTCCTTGAACAAAAAAAGACATCTAGAAGCTAGCTGGGAAGGGAGCCGCTCTTCACAGATTAATTTTAAAGTCATCTGATCGATACAAACTTCTTTACCTCCTCCTTCATGAGAACCCAACTCCAATAACCAGGAAGTAACCCATGGAAATCTTATGAACCTCAAAATGGGAATTGGCCTTTCAAGACCTCAAGAGATACTTGGGGCGTCTTCCAATAATGATCACTCCTATTGATGGTAAAGTTTTAGCAATGCATTTATCGACAATTAAAGATTTAATCAGTTCTGTCCTCATTGGAGAAGATAATAGGGTGGAAAACCCTATCTACCTCATCAACAAAACCTTAATGCCTACAGAAAAAAGATACGTGACAGCTGAAAAGCAGCAGCTAGCTTCTGTTTACAGTTCCCAAAAACTTTGACCTTATTTTTAGGCACATCCCGTCAAAGTCATCATCAAATTCCCCCTCAACAATGGTGTCTGCATTCCTAGGAGAGTATGAAATTTCATTTAAACCGTAAATCTCAATTAAAGGACAAGCAATTATTGACTTTCTAGCTAATTTCTCTGTCGAAGACCCAAAATGGGAGGAACTCGAAGAAGTATTAGCCAATGACTCTATTACAGAACTAGGCGTATGGTCCAAAAGTATAGAATTGAGACTCTTCACAGATGGATCTGTAGGTTCCAGAGGATCAGGGATTGGGATCGTTCTAGTTACACCTTCCAACCACGGAATTAAAAAAGTTATCAAACTCAAATTCTATGTAACAAACAACGAAATAAAGTATGAAGCGGTCATACACGGCCTAGGCCTTGTGCTGGCACTTAGGACGGGAGACGTTGCAGTCTATGTGGACTCATTATTAGTGACCAATCATTATAACAAAACATTCAAGGCATCGGGAAAAATGGTTGAACATGCTGTTTTTGTCGAAGAAAAAATGATCAAGTTTGGGAGAGCTACAATTTCTTATTTACCAAGGGCTGTAAACAGACATGCTGATGCACAAGCATACAAATGCACTAGCGTATATTTCCGCAATGCTTGAAGACAGTGAGAAAAGAATGTTGGACATCAAAGTAATCGAACATTCAAGCCTTGATACAAAGTATACGATGAAAACCCATGTTACCGACGATGATGATCCCGAAGACTGGTGAAAACCATTCCTTACATATTTCAACTCTAATATTCTCCCACAGAACAAGGAAAAAGCTCGATCTCTTTTAGCAAAGTGTTTAAGATTCAAAGTCCAAAGAGGAGTACTATACAAAATTATTGGCGGAGGTCCACTAATCGAATGCATTTTGTAGAAACAAGCACAAGTCAAAATTAAGGAATAATATGAAGGACTTTGTTCAACACATGTCTCAGGATAATCACTGGCTCAAAGAGTATTCACTCAAGTTTTGTACTAGCCAAAGATCAAACAAGACTACAAGAATTTTGTTTGAAAGTACTATAAATGCCAAATCCATGGTGAAGACATAAAAATCTAGCCCTCGACCAACATGTTAGTAATGTCCTATAACCATTCCAAAGATGGGCAATAAACATTATTGGTCCATTATACCCTACATCAGGTAACAGAAGATTTTATCTTGCAGCTACAAATTATTTCACCAAATGGATCAAGGCTGTTCCACTTTGTCACACCGACGAGAACAAAGTAATTAAGTTTCTATGGGAACATATCATCACAAGGTTCGGATGCCTAGAAATGATAAGGTCAGATAAGGAAAAGTAATTCATCAACAATAAAGTAATGAAAATTTTCACAAATACATAATATAACTGACTACCTCGACTCCTTACTACTCATAAGGGAAAGGCCAAGCGGAAGCTTTCAATAAAAGCATCAAGTCGGGGTTACAAACGTGGTTAGTTGAAAAGAAAGGCAGATGGGTCAAAGAGTTACTCAGTATCTTATGGGCATATAAAACCACACCTCGAACATCTGCAGGTTGCATACCATTTATGATGGCCTTTGGAATAGAAGTAGTCGTTCCTTCAAACCTCGACCTTCCAACTACAAGAAGGCAGATAACTGACAAAGAAAATGAACTTGGACTGCTATGGCCTCAACTGGATTGATGAAACTCAAGATCATGCCATTGCAAACTTGAGGCAATACCACGATACTTTTTGAAAAGCGTATAACAAGAAGGTAAGAAAGTGGATGTTCGATATCGACGACCTTGTACTTCGACGAATACAAGACAGTACTCGATCAAATAATTCTGGAAAGTTATCCCAAAATTAGGAAAGTCCTTAAATCGTAAGTGACAAAACTGATAATGGCACATACTGGTTAATTACTGAAGACGAAGTACAACTAGAGTACCCATGGAATACAACCCATTTAAAGATGTTCTACAAATAGGAGTTATAATCTATTTTCTATGATGAAAGCAATTTTCTTTCATATCATTTGTCAATAAATCATCTATTCTTATGACTATCAATTTTAATAGAACTTTGTAAGTTAATGTTAAATATGTGTCGTAATCATTCGATAATAGATATCCCATAAGTCAAAAACATATCTGAACATCATTATTAGCTCGACAAACCATAAAATGGTTAGGTTACATTAATCTCATCAATCAAAATAAATATCTGATAATTGGGCAACATATCTGAACATCATTATCAAAATAGCAAAGTATAACTGGTTCTTTTATCCATCTCAAACTATTTATTCACAAATGATATCCTATAAGTGGATAACGTATCCTTATATCACATACCTAATACTACTTATATCTCAAACATCAACCAATAATAATAAACAGTCAAACATCCATCCTATTTAAATAAAAATCAATGTCAAATTGACCACTTGTACAACCTTTACTTAAATATTTCCAAAAATAATTAAAATTCAATAAAGAATGAGATTAACTATTATCTATTTCTAAGAAGATATAACTAGTTCGACATTCTTCATTGGTAGACCAGGAGTGAGCTCATCGAGAATTTCTTCTCCAGTCTTCTTAGCAACGCCAGATAAGACTGGAGTAGAAGTGGTATTTACAGACTGATCTTCTTCATCATCCGAGTCTACAAACTCAATACCAGCAGCTACAACGAGCCTCCTATAAAAGTTTTTCCTCTCCTTCATTGACTCAAATTCTCCTGAGAAGCTCAACTTCATGCATCTTAGGGAATCGAGGCCCACCAAATCTCCCTTCGTGACGGCCTCGGCAAGAGTCCTATCATTCTCTGCTTCTATCGACATCCTTACTGCTAGAATTTACTCTCGAATGTCATCCTCAAAATTTGATTTTGGCAGAGTTAAGGCCTCCTCCCTCTCCTTGGAAACATCCACCTTTAACTTCTCAATCTCTTTCCTCTTCTCCATCTCCCTTATTTTCTTAGCCTCGTGGATAGCTACCTCCTTCGACTTTACCGCACCCCCTTTGATTTTGGCGAGTTCAGCCTCGAGCTTCTCTTTCTTTCCCACCAACTCTTTCTCAATATTTTTATATACCAAGACTTTGTTAGCTAAGCTTTGCCCTCCCAGAAATAAAGGTTTCCCATCGAGAAGAAGCTCTTGATCTGCATTATAATTAAAGCAGGAGTTCTTGATGACGGAACCAAATCTATTAATCAAGATAATGCGTTAAGGTTCCTCACCTGATTCATCATTCGATGCCCGTCAACAAAGAAAGATGAGATGTTCTCTTCTCTAGCCAAATAGTTATCAAAGTCTTGCTCCATAGACATCGTCATAGAAGTCAAAGCCTCAATGGTTTGATTTATCTCTTCCTCTGAGTCTACGAGGTTCCCAGAGTGCTTCGATTTCAGAGAATTGAGACTACCTTTATTCAGCCTTGCAACCTTTGTTGGTGCATAAGAGAGAGCTCCCCCGTTTGAGCACCAGCTGTATCACCCAAGGGATTAGCAGGGGCAGCCTTTCCTTTCTCTTATTTCTCAGGATAGTTTTGTCGAGTCACCGTCTTCAAAGGAGGAGCAGGTACAAGAGGTAGAGTGGCAGCCCTTTTCTTCTTCCCAGCCTTCCCGAAGCCACTACTCACCAATGCCTCCCTTTCTACAGTAGCAGAGTCAGTCGTATACCCACTTAGATCGGGGTCCTCAAGTGGAATGCTTAAATTTGTCGTTTTCTTCGTCTTCACAGATATCATTAATTTTGATCAGGCAGACTTTGTTGCCTTTAGTTCGACCTCTCTTCAAAACCGCTTCCTTAAAATGCTCATCTACCGCCTCCTGGTCCTTAACAAGAGTGTCAATACCGCCGTAATAATTTGTCTTCAAATTATATAACCTTTCCTTTATTTTTGATTTTTTGTCAACTTCCTTTAAAGCTGTACAAAAAGTAAACAACCAACTACAACATTTACAAAGTAAAAAGTTTGACAAGACGCAAATACACAAGCATGTAACACTAACCTAAGTGAAAGTATTTCTACCTCAAAGGCTCACCAGGGTCTTTAAAGTCGAATTCATACTTACCTGACATAAGAAGTCAATCGGCAAAGTATTTGACACCAATCAACACAATATTATACAACAATGGCCTTTTGGGAAATTTAGCCAAATACCTATACCCAAGTTTAGTTGGATTCTACTTCAGTGTGTAGTACAAAAATAGGTCGTCCACAGTAATCAATTGCTCATTTTTCTCTTTTAGTCGAGCATTTAGTATAGTAGTAACCCATAACAGATCATATACATTAGAATTGAACTGACCTGGAGCGAGCTCGAAGAAATTAAAAAACTTTTTCTGATCAGCTCGAAGGAATATTACAACTTCAAACCTTTTTAATTTGTTCCCGATGGACAGGAATACCATCCATAGGAATTTCTTGATCGATCATATCGCTGTAATATTCCTCCAATCTAACATCTTGGGGAATGCCATACTTCAATTTGAAATTTGAAATTTTATTGGTTTTATCGCCATTACCATAACACTCACTGTCTTCATTGAGATCTTTATCCGAATCCCCCTTACTCTACCTCCATCTGAATACTCTCCTCAATCGCTATTTTGAGGATCATGTTCAATGTCCGTTTCTATTTTTTCATCATCAACTTCCTCCACCCCAGTATTTGAACATGATACGACTTCATTCGCCATCCTATATGCTCTTCATCACCCTTACTACCAACCCTATACTTTTTACCCAATTCCTATACGCAGGTTGCCACATCGATAATAATAGGCTATACATTGACAAGATTAAAAAAAATTCCTTCAACATCAGCGTCAGGATGATTAGTGTTTTCAACTGGTCAGTCCATTCGAACCTGAAAATCATATCATTTTTATTAGCTCTGCATCATCTTTTCTTGCAATAAAAACTCATTTAAATTTTTACGTGCCACATTGACACTTAAGGAGCATCCTTTATAAGTGATATCAAGTTTTGTCAAGCTTATACTCAACCGTTCACATTTTATTATCTCATTCTCGATCATTTCAAATACAACTTCATTAAGTACTAATATCGAATATATTTCTACATTCTTGTTAAGAAATATGTTCCTACTTACATTTCTTCTCATAGTTTTTGTACAGGCTTATTAAATAACTCTCCTTGAAGATTGCACAGAGAAGATGGTGCTTAGTATCCCACCAAAAAAGATTTTTTTTTTTTTTGAAATCCCCGATAGAGATTAAGGTAAATCACGGTTAATACCCGATTCCCTCTATCCGCAGTTTCATCAAACTTCCCCTCCCCTGAAACTCCTCCAATAGACTTACCAAACTCATACCGTATCCTTAACATCAAAAAATCCATGAACAAGGTGGTTATCCAATATAATTCTCAAACTAGAAAAAGGAGATTAAATATCAAATTCCGTGTAACTTAATATATCACCTATGGGTAAACACCTTGTAATTGTTCATTACAAACCCCCGCCATATCTTTTTATTTTTATTTTCCTCTTATAATCAAGCTACAGTTACAAACTGATATTCAAAATTTTAATTTCAAATTTCAAATATCCTCGACAACAAAATATCACACCACATTATACATCGAGAAAAAATAAATCGAAGAAAAACAATTTATTTTATCAAAAACCAGTACATGACAAAATCACATGTAACTACATTTAAAGCAAGGTACATGGTTCGCTTGTCCACATGGAAATAGAACACCTCCAGCAGTAAGAACATCTTTTTGCCTTATTTCATCATCTGCAATATACCTCAGAAGAATACAACAATAAGCAGTTTCATGCACTTCTACAAAAATACCGTACCAGAATCAATAGTCAGCTTCCACCTCCATAAGCTCTGGTGACATACCTATAACTTACAAAGGCCCCTGAGGAGGAAGCACGCCAGTGATTAAAAAATGTCCAAAATACCGCTTCTCCAATTCTGTAACCTTAATAGCAAGACGACCTTCATCTGCATCTTGCTGACGATGAGACCCAGTTCTTACCATTAAAGCAAACACATTGCATATTCTCCATCACTGATATTTCTATTTACAGAGAAGTTAATATCCTAGATAATATACAGTCACAATCATAAATAATTTACTCGAATTTGTGCCACAAATCACTGGATTCTTGTGTCCTAACATCTTTTCCAAAGACAAAGTCAAAATCACAAGTTTCAAAATATTCTTCTCGACACAACCATAAGTACTTGTATCGAGAATGGAGTGATTGTAGTAGCATATTCCTCAGATTCGGCAAGAAAAACTATTAATGGTATGTCGACAAGTCTGTAAGTTGAGAACACTTCACCTTACAACTACAGGGCTCGGCAATCTACCGTAGCCGTTACACTTGGTCAAATATAACCGTTGTACATGCTTCACAAAGTTTGCCCACCTTGCTTTAAAATAGGAGAAACGTTCTCTTTTGTAACTGCCTGTATCCAACTATAAATACAGGTAGGGAATACAATAGCGAGAATGATCTTTTTTTTGTGTTCACCCTCTATACTATTTTCCCTACAATTGTAATAAATTAGCATTGTAGTGGATTTATATATAAACCCTGATCGAGGTCATAGTTTTTCTCGGGCTTCACTGAGTTTTCTACGTAAAATTAATTGTGTCCCGATCTTTTCTGCACTTAAAACTTATTTCTTTACATAAATTATTGGCGAAGTTTACCAACTGGAAAACTATCCATTACAGTTAGGCTATAAATTACAATGATTAATTTGTGAAATTTGTTTTTGAGTTTTCCCCAATTTTTATGAATATTGATAAACCTTAATTTTGACTGTGGGTAATTTTAAATCATATGCAAAGTTGGCTACAAGAGATTACTTGTTTAATCTCTTTAGTTTTAAATAGTGATAATCACTTCTTTAGTGCTACTGTTGTTGATATGATATGTCATCGATTCCGTTGCAGTTATAGGATTTTAACAGAAGAGAAATTATGGTAAACCAAAATATAAGATTTGTTATTGTTTTCCAAGTGGGTTTGATTTATATTCAAGATTAAAGGACTTTACAGAGCTCTAAATTGAACAACAAATCTGTAATTTCCTTCTTCAAAACCCTAAGATTGAAAAATGCATCCTAGTTTTGAATTAATCTATAATCAAAAGCTAAAATTATTGTATAATGTAGACATATATTTATTAATATTATACTGAGATGAAATTCCGCTTTATGTTTAGGGGTTGATCTTTCATGATTCTATTTTGTGATTTCCTATTTAACATTATTTATCATGGGTTTAACCTTTAGCCATTGCTTAGATTTTGGAGCTTTAAGTTTTTTGTTTTAGAATTTTTTTGGGAAAAGATGGCAGGGAACATACTTGCTGTCTTAACTCTTGGCATGTTCCTTTATATAAGTTCCCCGAGAGTTGTTGTTACATAGATACATTATGCTTATCATGCCTACTATTTAATACTCAAGAGGTTGTACATATATATTTTTTTCAAGCACGTTTATATTACACCAAACAAAAATGAATTACAACACAAAGTATAAAACCAGGGATAGCAGCCACTCCGGCATAGTAGTACAGCCATACAACATATCACAAGCCTTCCCAAGAACAGCTAGCTCATGGGCCAAAAAAGTAAAAGTCAGGGAAGGAAAACTAAAGAGATTGAAGTAGTAGCATTTGTACAAGCCCTCAGGCATGGTTCCAAAACCATAGCTACTTCCTAAGAAATATCTGTAGCGCTTTGTTGGAGATAATCAACTATGCTCTTACAATCAGTAACTACCAAAATAAGTTCCTCATGAGTACGTTGTTGGGCTATTTGGAGATCCTAGTGGATGGTCTTCCCTTCAGCTTCTTCGGTGGATCTTGCTTGGGTACTCTTGTGTCCTACATGAACAATGTTATCACCATTGTCAAGCAGTACAAACCCCATGCCACCAGTACCATTGTTTTCATGCCAAGCAACATCAGTGATCAGAAGGTAGCTAGTGCGCTCTTGGATTTTCTTCAATTCAGAATCATACTTCATATGGGTATAAGAAACAGTTTGGGGTGAGGTGGATAACACAGTTGAAATAACAGCAGAAGCATTAAATAAAATCTTGGAGACAGGATAATCTATTTGTTTGAAAATCAATAGATTTCTGCTTTCCCATATGTAATAGCCTAATTTTGTATCCCGAACTTAGTCTTTACACCAAGAATAATCAGAGCGTTTGGATGAATAATGAGCGAATACTAGCACAAAGTTTAGAGTGGAAAACCTTTAAATAGGTTAAAAACCACGACCTCTCTTAAGGATTTAGAAAGATAAATGTTATTGATAGTTGCTAGCTATTACAAGAGAAGCTCTGAGTATTTTGTATATAGTGTTTGAGTCAGGATTCATCCGTCCTTCATCTGGAATTCTCTGGTCCTATTTATAGGTCTTATAATATGACCGTTTGAAGACCATTATTCTCCTTAATGATGAACATTACAATATATATATATATATATATATATATATATATATATATATTGCTAGTATTTGAACTGATTGTGTAACGGTATGATCTTAATGTTTTGTAACAACTTAATTGATGACAGGGTGCTTGTTGACTCGAATTGTTGATCTAGAGGTGAAAAATGATGAACAAACTCTGTAGCTGTAATGTGTCATCAATTGTGCCACGTGTATGTTGATGAGGTCGAGTGGTCGTATGATGGTCAAAGATGGAGCTTGAGTCCAAAATGCGCAATAAACCATTACAACCGCCCACTCTCAGCCAATAGTACGAGAAACATTGTGGGCTAGTGCAGGGCCGGTGCTAGGGTTTTGGTGGCCCAAAGCCAACCCTAATAGTGAGGTTCCAAATAGTGAGGCATGTCAGCCCTAATAGTGAGGCCCAAACATGAAATAATAGTGAGGCCCAAACATGAAATATATTGTGGTGCCCTTCCGAAGTTGGGGGCCCAAAACAACATCTTTGGTGGCCTTACCCCAGCGTTGGCCCTGGGCGAGTGGTGTTGGTTGAGAAGCTTCATAAATATTGTAATTATGGGAATCATTTTCAATGTGTCTTCATGAATATCTGTTTGTGGTTGTTGGGTTTCCTAGAACTAATGGTTCTGGTCAATATTGTTGCATGGGAATTCCTTCTGACGTTAGGAATTTGGAAAGTCGTCTTTAATGCTAATTGCAGTATAAATAACACTCTGACTTGTTTGCTGTAGTTGTGATTAACATGGTATTTCTCTAAACTTTGCTTCTGTATTATTCTATCTGTAACTGCCTTTTGTAATCTACAACCTTCCTCTTGTTGAGAGGATGGTAACTATGAAACAACAATCTTGGGAGGTGAGGATTCTGGTAAAAGTGGAAGAATTTTACTTATGGCATTTTGGGAATCAGGCTCTGAGTTTGCCTATGCCAATTCTGGTGAGTTCTACCTTCGATGGTATGACATCTGAAGAGGTGGTGGAGGCAGATGATGACCATTTCTAAATGGTGTATTTGAACTGTCTATTGACATCAGAGGGGGAGCGCTTGAAAGGGCTGTATTTGCTAGTGGAGGAGTCTATTACAGCTGAAGATAAAGAGGCAGGAGTACGTCTGAGGGAGTCTTGTCGATACCCTATTTGTGAGTAGGTTCAGAACCTCCTTCCCTCTCTGTCACACAAGGTGGAGGTGGTTATGGTGGAAGAGACGGTGGTGGAGGGATATTTTCTTCTGTACAATCATCGTCTCTTGTCGTGAAGAAGGTCCTTCTGTGAAGGGTTGGGTCAAGCACGGACACCTTAACTCTCTCAGTGATTTCCTATTCCTGGATTGCCTGGGCCATCCTTGCAAGGGATTAGAGTTTGGAAGCATGCTTCAATTTTTCATCATCATCACATTTCTTGAGGAAAAGTTTCAGAGTGTAAACTGAGGGGATGTAATCTAAAAAATCATCTACAAAAAATGTCTAGAAGGATTGTGATCTGTAAAGTATTCTACAAATTCTGAGATGTAAGAGATATTCGAGCTAATGAAATATCATTGTTCTGTCAATTTTTTTTTCTGTGTTTCAAACTTCAACTTTATAAGTATAGTATTATGTGCGAATTGACTTGTGGACATTGAACAAATAATAATTTGAACTGCGGATGAACCAAAATGTGAAAAATGTAAAAATAATTAAAAGAAAGTCTGGGAATGTGTTAGTGTGATAAACATCAAGGTGTTATGGAGTGTGGGTGAACAAAATGAACTGTAGTGAATTTAATATGTATATTAGTAAAGATGACTAGACGAACTGTAATGAGGTCATTTGGTGAATGCCAGCAAATAAGTAACAAGGATGACTAGACGAACTTAAGAAGATTGGTATATGTAGGTGTTACTATTTTGAATTGACTAAAAGATATCTTGATGTAGGTAGGTAAATAATATCTTTCTAGAGGTGTTATTGTTGGAGCTACTGCTGGAGGTACTTGACTATTTTTTGTGAGCTCCATCTGCGCGAATAAGATCCGAGGAGATATTTCATAAAATGGAAAGTATTAGCTGTCACGATATTCTTGGGATTCTGCTGATATTCTTATTTCGGAAAATTTATTCTTGTAAAATATATCCTTCTTCAAGATCTGTTTTAAATTCCATAGATCTTCATGGTGTCTATATAAAGTAGTAATCCTTGTCTACTAGGCCTTGTATCTTCTCCAGGGAAGGTTTGTTGTTGGTTGATTGCAAGTGACCAATGTGAGGACACATTCTCAACGTGTTTGTCATACAGCGGAAGGTTGATTAAATATCAAAGTGGCTGAACTCCATGAGCGGTACTTTTGTTTGCTGCCTTATAATGTTGTATTACCAGATTGGCCGTTGAAGTTAGGCGGGATAGATAACGAAGGCAGGCATGTAGAGTATGATCAGTCTTTTTGGTGTGACGTATTATGTGAGTTGCTGCTAGATACAACTTTACGGGAAGAAGTTGTTCGAGAGATCGCTTGAGATAAGCTTGCTGAAGAAGATGAGAGAGCAATAGGAGGGGAGATAATACCATGTAGTATAGTGAATCATCAGGTCTGCTTTAAATGTAACTACATGTGACTGTAAGCTTAAACTTTAAGGGCTCAAAATAAATAAATAATCTATTTGCAGTGTCCTACTTTTGTTGTCTGTTGAATGTAGAATAATGTAGATTAAATCTGAGAACTGAGATGAATAAAATCAATGTGTTTGTTAACTGTTCATGTGGCAGATATTGTGGTGTACAACTATCTAATTATAACAGCCGTGTAGATAATTTTGAATTTTGAATATGTTACTAATTTTAGGAATAACGTATATTATGGTACGACCTTGGTGGAGTATAAAAATAAGGTGTTTGATCGTATAAACTATTTTAGGAAATAAGGATAGAATTTTTTAATGGCAGAAGGTAGAGACAGACATAATGACAGTAGACGTTATCACAGAAGTTATGATGATGTTGTGAGATGAAAAGACATGCCTGTAGAGACAGTAGGGGTGACTGACACGTCTCTAAAAGAGCCATCATTTCATAAGCTGTGGGAGAGTATAATAACTCATCACTCTCTCCCTCATAAATTATCTATAGTTATAGAGAGAGAAAAAAGTAGTTTAAGCAGTATCTCTAGAGAGAAGAAATGTTTGAGTTCTGATTGCGATTTGGTTGAGAAAGCTTCAACTGATGATAGAAAATTGTTGGAGAAACAATGGGAGTAGTCAATCTTTGTGAAATGTGTGGGTAAAGTAGAAGATTATGGATCCTCTAGTACAGGTTAGTGACTTGTTCTTCAGCTTCAATTTTATTGTCTAGTACTCTGTATCTGATGTTGTATGCTCCTGGCCTTTGTATGTGATTGATTTTGGGGATATCAAATTGGAGAATGTAGGGGCTAAGAACTGATTGTTTGCCTGTGTTTTTGCATGCTTTGGGTATGGGAACAAACTGTTGAGGGAGAAAGTTTATCTTTAGAGAAGAAGAGGGAAAGTTGAAAATGATTTGCTGTTGTTTTGGAAAGCTTGAAATTAAATGCCTTGACTGGGTAAGAAATATAGGCAGGGTTGTTTCTGCTGTGTGTATGGTATACCATGTAATGTAGAGAAAATGATAAAATATTGTGTGCCTCTGTAGATCCAATATCCGTTTAAAAAACATAAAGCCCATGAGTAAATTTGTTGAATCTTTTAGTTCAAGGGAAACATTATCGTTTGATAGGGAGGACGATTGTAGTGGTATGGAAGAAACTGTAGACAGAGATGATGTAACACTAGGTGTAGAGGTTGAAGAACCCAGTGAAGTGGATAAAGTTGTAGAGGAAGATGATATAAAGGTGAAAGATAAATTATTTTTCTTATACCCTGGCGGAGTAGATATAGGGAAAGAATTTCTAAAATATAAGAAAAAGTTAAAAGGAGAGTAGGGAAACTATGTGATGGAAGAAGGTTGGTAGTTTAGGACTTACGTACCAGGAAAAGGGGAAGTAGGGGTATACTACCAAGTTCCCTCCCTGAAGATGTGGAAAAAGGAGAAAGGTATTAGTGAGGATATATAAATTTTGTACTGCAATGGTGCGGGGATGGTAGGCCCAAATGATGGGTTTTTGTGCTATCTGAATCTGATTGTATATTGCCTTAGGATTCCTCTGATCTTCTTTTAGAAAGGGGTTATAAATATATTGCAGTGTTGCCTTGCCTAATAAAATGGGAATGTATTTAAAATGATGAGGGTGTGTGAAGTAGTGAATGATAAATAGAAAAGGGATGGGACTGCAAAACAGTTTGTAGCAGACGACGTGCAACAATTTTATAGAATGAAATTTGTCAAAGGTCGCAATAGCAGTTAACTATATAGTGATTATGCTAGGCCAAATTTTTTTGACTTTGAATCTGTGGGTAGACCATAGAATGATCACCTTGTATGGGTAGGGGTAATTGTATATAGGTTCCAGATGAACCAACGCTCGTCCTGAACCATAAATATTATAATCTGAGTATATAACATCTGCCAACTTTGACCAACCATCTGTTTGTCTTCGAGCTGCTGACCATTTTCATGTTTTTGTTTGTCAGGTCCAAATCCCAAATCTTCGCTTAATAATAATAGCTTGCTCGACTGCGTAGCCCTTGAGCAGATACTTAGTGAATTAGGTATCCGTAGGGATAAGAAGGTAGACTCCAGAGTGCCCAAGGCACAACGAGCTCACGGGAATTGAACTATGGCTGAGAATGACTTTCTATAGGTGATTTGACTGGTCTCCCTCCGTCTGAGCCAGAGAGTACAAATGTGAAGCGGTCTTTTTGGAGGTTGAAAAGGTCAATGCCAGAAGCTTCAGTTTCTATTATGGTGGTGTCCTTAGGGAAATAGGTTGGTAAGCCTACGGCTGGAGGCGTAGTGGAGGAGCAGGTGGTGAGTGAGGTCACTCCTTTAGATGCGGACAAGGGGTTACTAAAAAGTAAATGACATGAGGGCGAAGGCAGTGATCACACTAGTGCCAAGGCTGTAGCCAAGCTGAGATAGATGGAGCAAAAATATTTTACAATAGCGGGGGTTAATCTGCATCGGCTTGATGATATGTTTCAAGAGCAGACTCTGGGGGTATGTACTGACATTCTCTATCTGCTGCATTTGTGATTTGAGATATGTCTTACTAACCTTATATGCAGTATTGGCAGCTCTTGATACTGATGAAGGGAGCTACGAAGTTCATTGAGAAGAGGAGCTAGGAGTTTGAAGAGCTTACTCACTTGCTCGAGGTTCAAACAGCTCGAATGAAGGAGCTCGAGGAGGAGCTCAAGAAAGAGAGAGAGAGAGAGTAAGGTTGAAGAGTTGAAGGTTGCTGAAGGGCGGTATGCTGATTTGTCTGAGCGTGAGGAAACTATTTTACAAGCATGTACAGAGTTACAGACGGAAAGAGATTATTTTTTCCAATCTTATCGCTACTTCAGGTTGACTGGTGCTGATATAGAGCTGGGCCGATCAGTCAAATATAAGGAAATATTCCTTGCTTCAGATGCAGAAGATGAAATAGTTGAAGATACTGCTGTGCCAGCCACTCTATATGCTTCTCAATCTGAACAAGTCTGAGTTGTTGATAGTAAAGTGGATTATCCGTCTGAGGTAGAGACTGGCAAAAACCTTTAATTAGTTTGTGGTATTATATTTTAAACTATGCTGTTCTATTATTGACTTTGATGAGATTGCATTTTGCGTGGTCTAAAACTATTAAGTTTGATAGGCACATTTATTGTTCTCTGTTTAAATGTTTGCATGATAATAATAAATTTGTAATCTGTGTAGGAAGTAGAGCGGTTGAGAAAAATATTTTCAACCTGGAGAGATCATTGAGTAGGGCGAGGGATTCTGTGGCTCGTATTTCAATAGGTACTAAATAAAAGTGAGTATGAGAAAATGCAGTTTATGTCTAATTCAGAGAAAAAGTTTAACGAATTATATGACCTTTAGTGTAGATATGCTAAGACAAAAATAGAAAGAGATAATGTTATAAGAAAAGAAGAGGAAAGGAGGGCGTTAGTAATAAAACCGAAAGACTTGGCATATATTAGTGACCTGAGTGATAAGGCTTGGTGTCAAAAGCTTTTGGTAGTTTTGACACTATATTTTGAGGCCGAAGTAGATAGTGAGCGGGGTTTAAAAGAAGCGTATGTAGAACTTTTAAAGGAAAAGGTGTAGTACCTGACCCAGCTCAAGTTATGTTTTTACCTCAAGAAGCACGTAATCGTCATAGTGTTTAAGCAAAAAAATGCTCAGCTCGAGCTGGTGTGCCTGTTTTATGGGGTGATATAGGGCCCTTACCTGATACTCTTGGCTTTATGTAGGATCGAAGGGTAATGGGGATTGTATTTTTTCAGGATAAGGAAAGGGCAAATAGAGGTACAAAGGAAATTAGAGGGTGAGGAAAAGAAGTTATAAAATGTGCTAACGTAAAGTATAGAGCAAAAAATGTCCTTATCAAATCAATTGACAAAAGAAACAACTATTAGAAAGAAGGTAGTTGGTAATTTAAGAGCGTTAGGTGTCTTACCAAAGGAAACGTGCAAGCGTCTGCATAGGGCACAAATACAATTAAGGGGAAATCTGTATCCATCATGTGTAAAGGTCGCAGCTCGATCAGACCATAACAGTCATATAGAAAGTGTGATTGAGTTTTATGGAGGGGAGCTGGCGAGGGTAGATAACGAATATTGGAAGTATGTGATGTATTGTGGGAAGGATTTTGATGATGAGAACACAAAGGCTGAAAATGTGTAGTTTACAAAAGGTGAAGAGGAAAAGGTTGGTGAAAAACCAGTTCCTAAATCGGCGCCAAATTTGTCATAAGATGATGATGAGGAGGTCGAGAGCTTTATACCTTGGCTATGGCGAAAGCAATGCCAGTTGGAGGTAGTGACTTTTATAGCTCTTTTAGACGTGCAAATAGATAGGTTAAAGAGATCGAGAGATAAGGGGCAGCCCTCTCAGAGCTCGAGAAAGCAAAAGTAAAATAGTTAAGTTTCTTTCCAACTTGCATATGCATTAGATGTGTGTACACTGCGTTGATGATAAATAAAATCTATTCTCTGTGATGATAATACATATATGAGATAGAGCTATGCATTTATATTACTCAAATATTTTGTTCTTGAGTAAAATTATTAACTGTGATATGTAAACTATTTGGATAAACAAACTAGTATGTATGTGAAAGTTGACTATTATTGCAGGGTGAACTGGCAGAGGTTCAGAACCAGTGTGAAGCGTTACGTATTTTAAATGAAAAACTGAATGTTGATCTGAATATCCATCAGGAAGCACTAAAAAGAGCTACTGATTTAAAGGAAAAATAGAGGTAAAAGTAATGGAAGAGCAAAGCACAATGGTTCGTTTGACAAAACAATTGGAAGATAAGGAGGCTGAACTAACCATTGAACTGAAAATGATGGAGGGACTAAAAGAAGTTGTAGAGAAAAAATAGTTGAACATTTGGAAAAGTAGGAATGAATAAATCAATATCAGACGGAGCTAACAACTGCACAAACAAAAATTATAGAGTTGTTGGCAGTGCTGGAGAAAGAAGAAGATTGTGTTAAAGACTTACAAACTCAGATAAATTTGCTTGAGGCAAAAAGAGTGGATGTACGCGCTCCTGTGAATGAGGCAAATGGACGTATTCGTAAATATGAAGTATTTTGGTATGTTACTAATATGAGGGTCAAAGAGATATAAGAAGCCCACAATGAGAAGAACGAATTACTAAAAAAACATTGGCTTAAGATATGTACTTTAGAAAATGCAGTTCAAACTTTAGAGTTAAATACTTTGGAGTACCAAATGGAAATTAGGGAACTGCTTAGTGCGAAGACCTAGTTGGAGGTTGATCTAAAGAAAGCTGAAGTAAATCTTGATGAAGGGGTTGTAGAAAGAAGTCATAATGAATTTGCGATAGAAGAATCAATGGCTTTGTTGGCACATATGGACGAATTCATGATAGTGATGAAAGCTCATAATAAGCTATGTTGGGTGAAAAATGGGTGATAGAGGATCGCTGCAAAATTTAGGAAGTTTTGTTGAAGGAGGCTTAAGGAAAAATTACAGAGCTTGTTGCTTCTAATAAGGTGAAGGTGAGGCAGGTGACATGAATGACACAGAGATGTCAGTGATGCTCTCCTTCTTTGTGTCAGAGTTTAAGAGATTTGAAACAGAAAAAGATACTGTTTATGACAACCTGGTCGCAAATGGTATGCAGTGTGACATACGGTTGGTATGAGCTAAGTATCTAGATCGCATAATGGCAAGAATTGGTGCTCTTACTAAGGGTAAAGTTAAAGAAGGAAAACAAATTGTTACTGAAAGGGTGCGAGAGTTGATTCGCCTGTGATATTTTGGGCTTGGGGAAAGTTCGTGTGGCGATGTGCTGGTTGATAGTTCAAGTGATTAAGGAAGTGATATGAATGTAAAAAAGGAATCATTTCCATTATACAAATTGAAATATTGTAGATAGAGTCCAGCAAAATTGGATTGATAATAAAATTTGTGACTTGTACACATTTTGTACTGATCTTTTGATGAACCAATTGCGGTGTAAAAGTTTGGTAGCCATATTGTAGAACCAATAGTTAAAATGTTGTATGATAGAAGATCGAATTGTTTAAAGCTATAAGCGATCTGTCATATAATAGAAGATCAGATTAGCTGAAGCAACAAATAATCTATAATATAATAGAAGATCAGATTGGCTGAAGTAATAAACGATCTGTAATGTAATAGAAGATCAGATTGGTTAAAGCAACAAATGATCTGTAATGTAATAGAAAATCAGATTGGTTTAAGCAACAAATGATCTATAATGTGATAGAAGATCAAATTGGCTGAAGTAACAAATGATCAGTAATGTAATAGAAGATCAGATTGGCTGAAGTAACAAATGATTTGTAATATAATAGAAGATCAGATTGGCTGAACTAACAAACAATCTATAATGTAATAAAAGATGAGATTTGCTGAAGAAACAAATGATCTATAATGTAATAAAAGATTAGATTGGTAGAAGTAACAAACGATATATAATGTAATAGTCGATCAGATTGGCAGAAGCAACAAATGATCTGCAATGCAGTAAAATTGGGTGAACCCACTGGTAACCTGTGATTTTAGAAATATATTATGTATATAGAGGTACTTATATGAGATAGTAGAAAAGTACCGTAATATAGAGCAACCAAACACAAGTATTTCATTATTGTAAGATTGACGTATAAAAATGTTAGATAGAGAAGAGTACTGTATGAAATAGTAGAAAGTACTCTGATGTAGGGCGATCAAACATAAATATTTTATTGATGTAAGACCGATGTACAAGATGATAGATATATTAGAAAAGTATATTGTGATAGATTATTATCTATGATATAACTTCAATCTCCTCGTGTTCTAAGGATTAGAGACTCGATCTCCATATTCTGTGGCAAGGTCATAAGTACCTAGTCTACTTTTTCCAGCAATGATAAAAGGTCCTTCCTAATTTTTTAGGAGTTTCCCAGTATTGAGTTAGTTTTTGTGTTTTAGTACTTCTCGTAGGAAGAGATCTTTAATTTCGAACTCTCTATGATGAACTTATTTGTTATATGATCTTGCTAAAGTCTGATGGTATATTTCCAAGTTCATAACTACTCTGCCTCTTGTTTCTTCGATCCAATTCATGTTACATGCCAACTGGAACTCGTTTTCTTTGTTTGTCATGGTATCGTCACGTAATGGGTGATGATATTAAGTTGGGATGATTGCTTCTGTACTGTATGCCAATAAGAATACATACATCTAGTCGATACTCGAGGTATTGTTTGATAAGCCCATAACACATATAGTAATTCATGAACCCAATTACCATTCTTCTCTGTCAAGCACTTTTTAATTTTGTCAATGATATTTCGATTGGTGATTTCAGCCAAACCATTTCCTTTTGGGTAATATGGATTTGAAGGAGAGTGGATGATGCTATACTGGTTATGGAACTCAGCGACCTTGGAGCCAATGAGCAGAGGTCTATTGTCGATTCTGATGAGGTGGGGGCAGCCAAACCGTATTATAATGGTTTTCCATATAAACTTGATGACTTCGTCTTCCCGTGCTCGATACAAAGGAACTGCTTCTACCCATTTGATGAAGTAGTCTGTTACCACTAAGAGGTGCTTCCTTTTTCCTGGTACAGTTGGGAATTCTCCTACGAGATTGAGGGCCCATCTTCTGAATGGCCAGACAACTGTACTGGAATGAAGTTCCAGGGTGGGAACTCGAATTTGGGGACCATGTCGCTGGCAGGCATCACACTTTCTTGCATATTTGATAGCTTGAGCTTTCATCTTAAGCCAAAAAACTCCTTGAGTAAGAACTCAGTTTACTAAAGATCGTCCTGCTGCATGGGACCCACAAGTGCCTTCATAAAGTTTGTACAGAAAGTCTTCGGCTTTTTTATCAGATAAACATTATAGATAGGGTCATGTCACCGACTTTTTGTAAAGAAAGTTATCGATAGTGATGTATCGCTTAGCATTGTCGAGTACACGTCTTCTTTTAGTAGGATCTTTGGGGAGTTTACCATCAAATTCATTTTTGAGCCCAATAAATGTGAGGAAAGGTCGTCTCCAATCATCTTCGTCCTCTTTACCACCCCCAGTATTCACAAAATTTGAGCTGATAATGTTAATGCTGGTGGTGAATATTACTTTGATTTTCAAATATTGAGCTTCTGTTCCGAGGACTCTCGCAAGATAGGTAAGGGAATCAGAATGTCTGCTTTCTTGAATCTTCTCATTCTGTCGGCTACTGCGGTGGCGTAATCAATCATTTTTCCATTTTTATGAAACTTGTCTGTATAATTGCTCACACTAAGTAAAGAGTCCGTGTATACTGATAACTAAGGGATGCCTATCTCAAGGGCCATATTTAGACTGTAGATTAGTACCATGCATTCGATTTCATTGTTGGTAGCTTCAAAATTGAGTCAGATTACTTTCTCAATTCTGTTATTGGAAGGCATGATAAAAACGATCTCGATGCCTGACCCAACAGGTTCTGCAGAACCATAAGTTAGAAGGCGCCAACCTTTCTTCGGTACAATAAAATTTTTCTTTAAATTGTTCCTCATTGATGTCGGTACTATCTTCTTCCCAGTCAGGATCATCTACAGGAAAGTCTGTAAGGAAATATGCTACTGCTTGCCCTTTTTCAGAATACCATTGTTCGAAAGGTATATCATGCTCCCCAAGACTAACTGACCATTGCTGGACTCGTCTGGATTTCTCTCGCTTGGGAAAGATTTTGTGCAAAGGATAATTTGTCATTACTCGAACTGAGTAAGCTTAGAAATATTGTTTTAACTTCTGCGACATGTAGATGAGAGCTAAAAGCAATTTCTCAATCTTAGTGTACCGTGTTTCTGCTGGAGTGAGAGTCTTGATGATGAAGTAGACAGGTTTCTCCATTTTTTCATCAAGGCGAATGAGAACTGAGCTCAGTGATTCATTAGTAAGGGCAGGATATATGGTCAGTTCCTCCTTCCTTGGTTATACTCATTATTGGTGGCTTCCCAAATAACGCTTTAGTTCTTGAAATGCTGCTTCACATTCTACAGTCCACTCGACCTCAGGATCTTTTTTAGGTTTCTTTTTCTTTGTCCTTTCGCGTTGCAAGTCAAATAACTATCGACACTGCCGATGACTTGAAGACAAAACAATTTATTACTGTAATCTTGCCAGCTAACTTCTATGTGTCTTTCTTTATTTTTGGAGAATGCATAGATGACAATATACGAATACGATCTAGGTCAGACTTTATACCTTGCCTACTAATCAAATGGCCCAAGAATTTGCCTGACTAGACTCCGAACTGGCATTTCTAAGGATTTAGTCTCTTTTTGTAAGCCAAAGAATTTTGAAGGTCGTATGTAAATCTGTGAGATGGTTTTCCTTCTTGAGACTCTTAGATAGCATATCATCAATGTAAACTTCCATTATTTTACCAAGATGGTCCTCGAACATCTGTGTCATTAGTCTTTGGTAAGTGGCTCCTGCATTCTTGAGGCCAAAAGGCATAACCTTGTGGCAATATAAACCATGCTCTGTGATGAAAGCTATTTTCTCTTGGTCTTCGGGTAACAGAGGTATCAGATTATACCCTAATGCAGTGTCCATTATGGACAAGAGTTTGTACCCTGCAGTGGAATCGAGCAGATGATTTATGATAGGAAGTGAAAAACTATCTTTCAGAGTATGTTTGTCGAGGTTCGCAAAATTCACGCATACTTTGATCTTACTATTTTTTTTAGCACCACTACAATATTTAAGATCCATTCCAGATAGTTGGCTTTTCGGATGAAACCCACTTCAATGAGTTTATCGATCTCTTTATTAACTTCTTCTCAGAATCTCAGCGCTAAAGTTCTCTATTTCTGATTGACTGCCTCAGATTTGTCTTTTAAACTAAGCTTGTGGCAAGCCAAATTTGAATCGATGCCTGGCATTTCAAGCAACGTCCCTGCGAACACTTCACTGTTGTCTTTGTGGAATTAAATAGGAGCATTGCGCTCTATCGTGGGTAAAAAAGATCCAATGCAAGTGCCCTTTTAATCTCCCTTGATCTCGACGTATTCCATAGTTTATGATCTTCGCAGCTCGCTTTCTATAAAGTTCTCTATAATATTCTCTGTGGTTTTCTGAAATTAATATGCGAGCTGTGGTATTAATGGTTTTATCACGGTGGTAACAAAATTTTTACAAGCTCGAGCTGGCTTCTTACTACCACTGATCTCATAAATGCCGTCATTCTAATTAAGTCATTGCGCCAAATGATAGATCGATGGGATAACTCGCATGTTATATAGCCAGCAACGTCCCATGATCCCCAGATAACGTGACCTCGAATTGATAACATAGAATACTACATCAACTATTGCCGGTCTAGCTATAATAGGAAGTATGATCTTTCCTATACGTTCTCCCTTAGAGCCATTGAGCTTTGTCGGCCAGTCCCATCTAATTAATCGTGCTTTGAAAAAGTAGGTCGATGCTACTGCTAATATCCACCATCATTATATGTAATACGACATTTCTCATTTTTAGCATGATCACGAGTACATCATGATGAGGAAAATTGACATGGCGAACGTTGGAATCTTCGAAGGATATCCCTGTGCGTTGGGAACTAGATGCGGGGAGTATCCAGGCTTCTTTATCGACCATAAAAAAATTGTGACACTGGCCGAGACGTCATCTTTTGCATTTGATCGACTTGTTAATGGTATGAGTTTCGATAAAGTAGCTGAGGGAGATATGGTATAAATGTTTCCCCTCTACCGGTTCTTTGACCTGTACGATCTCAGTAGTAAGCTTGTAACTCCCAATTTTTTTATAACTTTTAACGTCCATTATGTACTCATGCATTCGTCCATCTGCAAAAATATACTCCAACAGTTTCTGTAAAGTGAAGTAATGTTCTGTGTCGTGATGTCCGACTTTGTGGTGTATGCAATATTGTTTGTTCTCGATGGGTTAGAGATACTGGGTATTGTAGAAAATTTATCCTTTGGAAGTATAGGGTATGTGATGGTTATCGTGACATTCATCTTGGGAAGACAGGTATAATGGCCCAGATTTTATTTATTTATTTATTATTAATTATTGTTATTATTTAGATATTACTTTACGTTAAGCTTCCGCTTATTGTTTTCCATCGGCAGGTTATGTGTTATTCATTTTCTGTGGTTTCTATGGTTTTGGTGGTCGTTTGATCTGAGAAGGTTGTATTTTGGTTGTGGGAGCCCATGATTGGGTTGGTGGAGGTGTGATGTTGTTTGTGGTTGTGGTGTGGTGTGATCCCAGGGGGATCCTAGGTTGGGTTTGGGTTTCCGCGTTGCTTCCACCCCTATATGGCCTTTGTCGGATTCCTCCCATCAATTTTATCCTCCTGTCCATTCGTCCATTTTTCAGAAATGATTCTCTCTATTCGAACAACATTGATTTCTATTCGAATTGATTCCTATCTGCTTCATTGTATTAGAACAATATTCCTTCTGCTCGAATAACTTTATTCCAGTCTATTCGAATAAGCCTTTTCCTGTTCGAATAGGCTTTTGCCTGCTTTGTTTTGTTTGAATAGAAATGTGTTATGTTCGAACAGAGGTGTGTTTTGACAACCAGTTGGGTCTTTCTTTGTGATCCTTGGCCGTTGGTTTGCCTCGAGATGAGTGTTGCTTTTAGGGTTTATATAACCCATTTCATTTTAGATTTCATTTCACCCCAAATCTCTCATTCTCTCTCTCTCACCAACTCAAGCTCCTCTTTTTCTAGGGTTGGTGAATCCTCTCTCTCACTAGCTCAAATTGGTCTCGATTGGAAGGGGCTTTCTTGTATTTGGCGTTTCCTCTACTCCTCCACTTCAATTTGAAGCTTGGAGACCCAATTTTAGGGTTTGATCCTAGCAGCCTTACCCTTTGTTCAGCTCTCTCACCTTCGAGGTTCGTGCTCTCTCTCCACGTTAACTCTCCATATTACGATTATGGGGTGTTGGTTTAGGGTTTGTTCTTGTTGGGATGATTTTAGGGTTTGTAATTGTGGGGATTTGTTTGGTTTTGCATTGTTGGTGATTGGGGTTTGTTGTGTTTGTAATTATCGCGGGTATTGGGTTGATTGCTGGTTTGTGATTGTTGGAGGATTTGGGTGTTTGGTGGTGGTGATTGTTTGGGTTTGCTTTAATGTTTATTTTGTAAACTGTGGGTGATCAGGGTGGCACAACGGATAGGTGGTGTGATTGTGGGTTTGCTACAGTTTGCGTTGCTGGTTCGGGTGTGGTGTAGATTTGAATTCAACAATTGGGTAAGAATCCCTTGTTGGATTAATGATTGGGTTTCAGTCCTTGGTAGTAGTTGACGTTATGGTGTTCGTGTCCTTTTTGTAGCTCATTCGGTGTTCCGAAAGTCGATTCGCGGAGCACATTACCGTTGGGGTACTGTTTGGATAATTTCGTTGGGTTTGTCATTTAGAGCTTTATTTCAGGCGAGTTTTATCTTCCTGTATAACTAGATCATTATGCTGATTCGTGAGTTATAGAAATGCATAGTTTAGTATAATTATATCTGTGATTAGGTTAGTATATTGTTAGTTGCTTAGGACACCTTTGCGGATTATCTGTTTAATACACCATAGGTGTGAGTATTTAAGGGATTAATAAGTTAGTAAAACTCGAGTTAATTGTGATTTTAGTTACTAGTTAGAAACTTGTAGGTTATGGGAAGTCGTGGACGGTTAGCCTCGGTTATAGTAAGTGCGATGATCTGACATCGCTAGTATATTGGGGTATGAGATTGTTGTTTTGTTATTAGGGCGCCTAGCCTGTTTTTTGGCACTAGTAATTAGGTTCGTCAATTAGTAGGAATATACAAGAGGCACGTGGGTTAGCCGCTATTTTTATTAGCATATAGTTTAGAGAATATAGTTATCCCTTTTGGTTATAGCTTCCTCGATTAGTTTAGTATGTGGTTCTTGGTTCGTTGATACTCTCTTGGGCGGTATAGCTTCCGTAAGACATGGTCTTCGGTTCGGAGCTTGTCCTCTTAGCTATTATTATATTGATTAGTCTTAGAATTATCCTAGGTGTACTCTGTGTTCTCTTGGCTTGGTCCTTGAGCTATGTTATTGATTTGGTGGTTAGCTGGAATGTTGGATTCCATGCTAGAGTGTGGTATCTCCTGGACAGTTAGCTGTTGGTGATGGATAAACAATTTTTCCTTAGTAGTTGATTGTGGATGTTGAGCTTCCGATAGTTTGCCTTAGGTTTTGTTTGCTTCATCGGGTTGTGACACTAATTGTCCTCATGATTCTTAGAGCTAGTAGAGGTTACTCATTCAGCTTTCCTTCCTTGGTGTGAGGCCCATAGGGCTGTGTACCCTTCCATCATCTAGGAAGTAGTGTCTCAGCATGACATTCATGAGTCTTCGACCTTGATGCCAGGTGGTTTGTGAAGTTGTACTATCACCCGTGATGTTGGAACCTATTGGTCTCCTGTTACATCAGTTCGTGGAGACTGTCACCATGAAATATCTGCTTGTAGAGACTGTCGCCATTGAAGTTGTCGCCTGGCGGGTTCCTGTACATCCTTTTTGGAGACTTAAGTACATGGTTGTTAGGGTTTTGTGATGTAGCTTTGTTCTTGGGGATTGTAGACTACTTGTTGGATACTTCTAGGTTATCCCATGTGTACTAGACTGTGTTAATTGCTATGGTACTCTAGCATTTGAGGTTATCATGTTGCTTTAGGAAGTCTTAAAGACTGATGTTGTTTAGATGTTGTGATAGTTAAGTTACTGTTTCATCAATGTTTAGATGGTGTAACTGAGTCACTGTTTGCATCTATATTTGGATTGTTTACCACGCTCTTAGGCAGGTGGTTATCCTATGTGTACTGTCGGGTTGACGGTAGTTGTGTTTCAGTCTTTAGGATTTGTTCTCACCTGTAGATCATCTATTATTCTTTTTATCTTAATGAGGTTGGATACATAAACCCGCTATACATTGGTTAACCTCTGATAGGTTCCAGGACACCGAAATTGGGTTGAAATAGTAGGTGAAGTTTTGGCTGAGACCACTATCATATCTTATTCCCCCTTCAAGAGCGTGGGAAGGTACGAATTAGTTTGCATCCGGTGCTAATCTTATCCTCGGCGAGGTTGAAATCCCTTGGAATGTAAATAGTAAGGACGTTGGCTCCTTGGGGTTAAAATACCCTATCCACCCTGATCAGGTGGTGTACTCCTAGTCTGGTCGTGCTTGGCAATCAATCGTACCCCTTGTATCCAATAATGATCTTATTAAGGTAATCCTTTTCTTGAGGTTGATCAACCAATTCATCATAGGTTTTTAATTCATAGGCTCTTCGGTTAGTAATCTTTCTACATTAGGACAATTGTAGAATCGCATCATCCAGCATTTGGGATAATTATGGGATTATCCTAGTCCATCATATCATTCTTCTTATCTTATCTCAATTCCTCTTATTCATCTCCTCTTATCTGAATTCTTCTTCTCTTAGTATTGCTGTAACTTTAGCATACCTTTTCTCTCTGCATCTATTTTCCTCTTTCTTTCGCATCTGTCATTCTAGTAGGTTTTTTAGTCTTGTTGGTTGTTATAGAGATTTAGGCTGGTGTATCGGGTTGCGGGCGATCTCGTTAAGCTTGCTTTAGCTTCGGGGTTGTGCCTGGTTGGGGTTTGGGCGTAGGTTTTGCATTTCTGAGGCAGATTAGTTGTGTGTTGCACTGAGGGCCACAGTAGCGATTGGGGTGTAGTTGTAGTCCGTGTGATTGGAGTGTAGTCTATTGTCTTAGCACTCCCTCGCACTATGTATATATATACACATGGCTTAGTTTATTTAGATATATTTGACTTGTTATATATCTATTAGTTATCTATTAGACATCCTTGGTATATCTATTACTTATCATTAGCAATTATTATATCTTAATATTTTTATATTCATCTCATTAGTTGGTGTAATTGTTTAGCTTATTTGGGGAGTTAGTGAGCCAGGGTTTGCTCACTCTCGCATAACAACATTTTAAGTTTAGAGCTGTTGCAGTGGTGATCTTTGGAGAGCTGGGGCTGAAGGCTTGTTGCTCTGTTACTATTTTGGGTCATTAGTTTGTGGCTCTAACCGGCTGAGGTTTGTAGAATCTTTTGTTTAGATATTGTTTCTTAGTCTTCCGCTATTTTTGATTTCCTTATTACTTTGATGTATTGCTAAGTGAATGACTGAGCCTAAATTTGTCTATGAATCGGCTGTTTGTGGGGCGAATCTTTAGATTCCCTGACCTGCACATCCTCGAATCTTAGTAATTAGTCTAGCTTAATGATTATTAGATTTTGGGGCGTAACAACAGGGCTTGGGCATATTACCACCTTTCCGAGTTCGATCGCCATTAGATTTGGTCCGCTTCCTGCCTCCTCCGTGATCAGCAGTGCGATTGAACTGTTACTTTATAGATTGATCTCTTGCTTTCAAGGTGGATTTATGAGTTTTCTGTCTTTCGGACACCATTATTTTGACATCAATATAGTCGTTGACCTTCTCGATCATATCTTTTAAAGTCGTAGGCTTGTTTAGAATTAGGTACTCCTTTGCCCTTCCATCAATGAGCAAAGCATTGGTGAAGGCTGAAATAGTAATTTTCTGATCGAGTCGGTCTACCTTTCTGGCCAACTTTAAGAATTTTTTAGTAAACGTTTTGAGCTTCTCTCTTGATACCTGGTTAAGGCTGAATAGAGAATGCAAATTCTCCTCTTTGTCTCTGTTGAGTGAGTAGTTCATGACGATAAGTTCCTACAATTATTTGAAAGTTGTAATAGACCATTTTGGTAGTGAGTGAAACCATCGCAAAGGCTCACCTTGTGGGCTGGTAGGAAAGAACCAACATAGAATGTGGTTGGATATAAAATATAATGCTAAAGCGTACTGGAATTCTTAAACGTGCTCCACTGGATCATTTCCCCTATATTTTCTGACTTTGGGGTGTGGAAACTGATGGGATCTTCGCCATCTAATAGTTCTTGAGTAATCAGGCTCTTTCGTAACCTATTGTAAATGCCTTTAGTGGTTTGAGCCTGGGCATCGAACAGTTCTTTGATACACTTTTCAACATGACCTAAGTCACGTACTGACGAGCTGTGGTAGTCGGTCATGGAGCGCGTCCTTCACGAGGATTGTAGTCGCCACTTCCTTCACTTTGTCGATCATGTGCCAGAATATGAAGTCTTCCCCAGGGTGGATATTCTGCTTATCTGACTCCAGTAAGACCTCCATCAACTTCTTTGCGGACTTCCTGTACTTGAGCAGGCTCGCCCCCAGGTTGTTTATAATTAGAACGAACGTCACCTCCCATATTGTTGGCATGAGGTTCTATTCTATCTAGAGCGGGAACTTGCAAAGTAGCTGGCAGCATGCCTTTGTTTTTCTGGGATCCAATCTACTGACCATGTGAAACCTTTAACGCATCTTGTACATCTGCCAGTTATTGTTCCGGAGCTGCTCGTTTTTGGATTTCAAAGTTTAGAATGGCCTGTAATTCTGCTCGTATGGCATTTCCTTCTCCTGGAGTAATTGGCATACTCTGGTCTGGAAATGCCATTTTGAAGAAAGATAATTAGCTATTTTTAAGACAATGGGATTGAGAGTATTATTCCAAATGTAATTGCCTAATTTTGTATCTCGACCTTAGTCTTTACACCAATGATAATTAGAGCTTTTAGATGAATAATGAACGGATACTAGCATAAAGTTTAGCATGGAAAACCTTGGAATAGGTTAAAAGCCACGAACTCTCTTAAGGATATAGAAATATAGATGTTATTGATAGTTGCTACCTATTACAAAAGATGCTATGAGTATTTTGTATAGAATGTTTGAATCAGGATTCATCCGTTCTTCATCTGGAATTCTCTGGTCCTATTTATAGGTCTTATAATATGACCGTTTGACGACCATTACTCTCCTTAATGATGGATATTACAATATATATGTATATTTGCTAGTCTTTGAGCTGATTGTGTAACGGTCTGACCTTGCTGTCTTGTAACGGCTTCATTGATGATAGTGCATTTGTTGGCTCAAACTGTTGATGTAGAGGTCGAAAATGATCAATAGACTCTATAGCTGTAATGTGCCATCAATTGTGTCATGTGTATCTTGATGAGGTTGAGTGGTCGTATGATGGTCGAAGATGGAGCTTGAGTCTAAAATGTGGAATAAGCCACTGCACCATAAGTAAAGAGCTATAGCAAAAAAAATGAGAAAGTGAAAGAAAAAATTTTAGTTCTGTATCAAGTTGGTCCCTAAGTTGTAGCAAAGTTCTCCAAAAATTAAAGTTTTGGGAATCAGTTCTGAGTTGAAAAGAAAAAGCAAACTAGGCTTGAGTGGGTTTAATGCGGTACGAGTCACTTTTTTAGGCTGTCAGCTACAGATATAGTAATGTTAGAAGGGACAATGTGATTTTGAACAATCTATTTTTTACTGGTAGTAAATCCTAATTTTTTTTCCAAACAAGCTATTGAGCTCTCAATGGTAATTTAAGTTTCCACATTAACTTATACCATTTATTTTTCTAGTGTGAGGCAGTTTAAGGTGCTGGTTGAGGGTAAATGGTGCCCTGGATGATCTTTTAAGTAGACTTGACATAGTAGACAATATTTTTTAGGAATCCACTTTGGTTGATCAAATTGAGGTGAAGGAGAAAGTGGAATGTTAAGAATTTGTTATGCTTCAATTGGTGAAAATGTGGTCTAGATAAGCTGTGTATTCCATCTCCTTTGATGTGGAACTAAAAGATCAGACACCCAGTATATTGTAGGATCATTTGTAAGATTGGATAAAGGTCTAAGTTGTGGCATGGATAACGCCCAATTATCTTTCCATATATGAACATAGTCTCTTGTACCTATGATCCGTCCAATATGAGGCTTAATTTAGTCCCTAGCGCTAATAATATCCTTCAAAATTCTAGAATGTTGTGATCTCTTTGTACTATGTAAATAAGGTACGTTGGGAAAGTATTTTCTTTTAAAGAACTTTGTAACAAAAGCTTCTTGTTATGTCAAGAATTTCAAGGTATACTTCCCAAGTAAAGCAATATTCTGAATGTAAGCATGTTTAATGTTTAATCCCCTACGTTGTTTGGGTTTTTTGTTATTCTATCATTTGACCAAATGTTGCCTTATAATACCTTCTGGACTTAAGCCCTACCAGAAATCCTTATTTCGATCATCCAATTTATTTAAATTAGACTGAGGTAACAACATACTGATCATTTGATATGTGGGAATTGTAGGGGATACTTTCTTAATAAAAGTTATCCTTCCTGCCTGGCTATGACACCTGGACTTCCAGCTTTGAAGTCAAGATTTAACCCTGCTCTGAACATAATGATAATCAAGCTTTCAAAATATTTTGAGAATAATAGGGGTTCCCAAGTACTTATATGTAATATGAGCATTTTGGATACCTAAAATTCTTCTTACAATATTAACAAGTCTACCAGGTATGTTGAGGCTGACAAAAACCTTTGATTCAGTATAATTAACCTCTTGTCTAGACATTTTGTTATACTGTATGAAAACTTCTTTGAGGTGTCCAGCTTCATCTATATTTTCTCTAGAGAAACACATGAATCATTAGCAAAAAACATATGTGATATAGGGAGAACAGATTTCCCCACTCTATTACCATGGATATTTTTCTGCTATTCTTTATGAAGCAGGAGTTTTGAAAAATACTCTATACATAAAACAAAGAGGCAGGGAGATAGAGGATTTCCCTATCTAAGACCTCTACTAGAAGAGAACATATGAAAGGGGGTATTATTCAATTTAATAGAGTATGAAGTACAGGTGATTAAATTCATAATGGTCTCCAAAATTCTTCCTTGAAAACCAAAGTGGGAAAAAATATGAAATAAAAAGTTCCATTCAAGTTTTTCATAAACCATACTCATGTCAAGTTTTAAAGCCATACATCAATGAATTCCCCTCTTCTTATGCTTAAAGGCATGAAAATTTTTATGTACAATTACCACATTATCTTGAATCAATCTACCCTTAATAAAAACATTCTAGTAAGGGCCTATGAAAGATGGCAATAAAGGATTAATCATGTTGGCCATTACCTTAGAGAATATTCTCATAATAGTATTATGCAGGCTAATAGGTCTATGATCAGCCACAGTGTTGGAGTTCCTGGAATTATGAATCAAAGTGAGATTGGTATGATTTAAGGACCTAAGAAAGTGTTGAGAATGGAAAAAGTGATTACAGACTTTATGGATATCATCTTGAAGAAAAGGCCAACACTTTTGATGAAAGAAGTGTGTATAACCATCAGGTCCTGGTGCTTTGTATGACTACATAGAGAAAAGAGAAATTCTAATTTCATCTTTAAAGATATTCTAATTCAAAATAAAAATCATATCTAAATTCAAACCAGGTTTAATGAGGAATAGAAGAATAAGTGTCCATGGGATTATGTGCTCTTCTAGAGATAAAAAGAGTTTGGAAATATTGAGCAAACACTTGTCCAATATGTTTTCTAGTGTTCAGCCAATTGCTTTGTGCATCTGTTAAAAATTTAATTTTGCTGAGACTTCTCCTAACCTTTGTGGCCATATGAAAAAACTTGGTATTTTCACCCACTTTAAAACCAAATTTCCCTTGATTGATCTCTCCAAAAACACTATTCCTTTTCAATCAAATGTTTGAGTTGCAATTGTAAATAATATAATAAAGTTGGATTCGGGACATGTTTGTGTTGTTGAAGGGTTGCCACCTTTGATTCAAGCTCTTGGATATGCTGCTTAGGGTCCCTAATATTAGCCTTATCCCATTGCTTTGAAGCTTCCTTAGGAGTTTGCAATTTAGAATGAAATTGGTAAGACATAGTACCATGAAAAAAAGTGTACATCCAAGTATCATTAATAAAATGACGGCACTGTGGGTGTTTGAGCCAATGGGATTTGAAATAGAATTGTTGAGGCAAAGTTTCAAAGTTTGGTTTGGTATCAAGCATAATGATCCAATGATCTGAAGTAGTTATTGGAAATTTATGAGCAATGACTTATGGGAATAGAGTCTACCAAGTAGATGTCATAAAAGCTCTATCAATACGTTGTCTGATGTGCTGACCTTGGCAATGTTTATTAAACCATGTAAGAGGGACCCCAAAGAAAGGAACATCAAGAAGCTCAAATTGATTAATAAAATCCATGAAAATAGGATTAACCTGAAATGCATTATTATTGTCATAATTTTTGTCATATGGGTAGATGACCTCATTAAAATCTCCTATGAGAATCCAAGGGGATGTAATATTTTGGAAAAAATAGGTCAACTCATTCCATAATATTTATCTGTGTTATCTAGCAGGGATGCCATGAACATAGGAACAAACACATTAGGAATTTGGAGTGTAAGAAGTAATTGTGGCATTAATATGATAATCACTAAAAGAACCAACCTGTAATTGAATATCATCATTCTGCATTAATTATAGACCATTCTGGGTATCAATTGTGGGTATGACAAAATAATGTGTATTCCCTAACTGTTGAATTATATTGGAACTAGATTGGGCATCAAGCTTAGTCTCAATGACAAATAGTGCATCTCATTTTTTAAGTTGGATGTGGGTTTTAAGTTATGGAATTATCGTGGGTTTTCCCCCGCCATGACAATTATAGTTGAATACCTTCATTTGACTTGTGAATACAGTAACAAAACAAATAGAAAAACAAAACTAAAATGGAAGTTCAATTACCTGGTAGTGGCGAAGAAAGAAGAGGAGAATAGTACCTTTGGAAAAAAATCCTTTATAAGAGAAGTCTTGTAGTAAAAGGGCAAGTAGGGTGCCAATCCGTTGAGAGGTACGTTATTCTAAGGTCAAGTAAAATCTTGGGGAAATGGGGATTTGTTTTTTCAAAAATATTGTTAAACAAGGTTTTGGAAACGATTATTAAAAATAACTAGACCTTTGGATTCCACTCTATATTAGTATATTAAATTTTAATTTAATAGGTTTTTGGTCTTCTCCTTAAATTCTCTTTTTGGAATCGAATTCGCGGGGTTTAGAGTTTTTATTATCTTTCCGTGAAGAACAAATTAGAGAAAATAATCCGTGAAGATCTAGATTCAAACCCTAGGTTGCTGACCTAGGACTTACTTCCCCTCATTAGAAACACGAGTAATCCTTAGGCTTAGAGGTCACTAAGTGGCATGAGAAATCAACCCCTTATTCAGGGCATATTGATCCATCCCTACGTTAGTATTGTTCTCCTCCTCCCCCTTTTCTTCAGGTTCAAGGGAGTTGAATAACAATTCTAGAAAGCTTGAGAAACTCAGGTTCAAGCGCTTGTGGTATTTGAGGAACCGTGCTCAACTCAAGTAAATCTAACTAGCAATTTTCCACCTTGACGAAGAGTCGAGCTACAACCATCCCTTTAACAAATTCCCCCTTCGCTTGACCTTTTTAATAAAGCTACCAATTCGCCACCAGAACTGTGCGCCTTTCTACGCTCAAATATGCAGGATATTGACCAAGTACAAGCAATGCTCGAACTTAGTCGAGGGTACCACCTTAGTCAACATATCCGATGGATTCTCCTTTGTATCGCAAACCTAATTCAAAGAAGAAGGACGATTTAGAGATGGGGGATTCCAACGATCGACTCATGACTTTGGAAACGACAGTTTCCAGCCTAATTTCTACTATAGGGGAGTTAGTAGAATATTTGCGTCTCACAAATCTCGCGAAGGATTCTGCTTTGGCAAAATGGCGTGACCGCTCAAAGAAGAAATGGGTTATGGAGGTGCATGAAGATGACGATTTTGCAGAGATCGATAGTGATTCTAGTAAGGCCGAATCTAAAAAGAAGCGATCGGCTATTGGTAAGTCATCGAATCCTATTCGTAATCTTTATATCAATTTTAAGATTAAAATTTCAGTATTCGACGGTTTGATCGATGCCGAGAAGTTGGATGATTGGTTAGATAAGTTAGAGACCTAATTTTTTGTTTACAAATACTCCAATGCTCAGCAAATATGCTTTACTGTGTTAAAATTTACAAGTCATGTACTCAGGTGGTGGAAATCTTGTCAGAAATGCCACGATGTAGGAGATTTGGGTTAGAAAGAATTTAAGGTTTTAGTGCGAAAATAGTTTTATTCGATTGGGTATGAGCAAGAGAGATGGTATAAATGGCACGATTTATGCCAAAATTTTGAGCAATCCGTACAGGAGTACACTACGGCATTCCATAACCAAGCTTTGGTTTTGGACATTTATGTGGATGAGTATGAGGTGTTCATGAAGTACACGGGGGGTTTGTCGGAGTCCATTAGGAGAGAGTTGAAGTTCTTTACTGTGGCCAATATTGAGGATGCTACCATGAAGGCAAGTACATGAAGAGTGACAAAGAAGACGACAAGATCAAGTCGGGGTAGAAGTCTTGTTGGAAAAACGAGCATAAGGGTAAGGCCAAGGGAGAGGGGTCTTCATCCAAGGAGTTTCATTGTATTCATTGTAAGGCGAGTGGGCATCTTTCCAATTATTGTTGGAAACTTCAGTTGGAGCTTCGGTCGAAGGAGGAGAAACGCAATAAAGAGAAATATGCACTAGCCGCAAAGGTTGTTGACCTTCAGGATGTAGATAAACCAAATCCTAAGCTTACACTTATGTTTCAGTGGACTTTGGCAACCGAGGAAGAGAGTCGGGAAGAACTTTTTCATGTCAGTATTCAGGTAAAACAAAGTTTAGTCAAGGCCATTATGGATCCAGGTAGTCAAAAATATTTGATTTCAGAGACGTTGGTGAAGAAGATTGGTTTGACGATTACAACATATCCTAGACCGTATAGTTTGGGGTAGATTCAGAAAGATGCAGATTTGATGATCACAAAGCAGTGTTCATTCAAGTTTGTGATCACTAAAAGGTTTATTGACGAGGTGACATGTGAGGTGGTTCCTTTGGAGGTGTGTCAGGTCATCTTGGGTAGCCCTTATCTTTGGGACCGAGATGCGATTCATTACTGTAGAGCTCACAAGTATCGTCTGGTGAAGGAGGGAAAAGAGTTCCAATCAATGCTTGTAAGGAGTATGTCACTACGTTAAATTTAGTAACGGTGACTCAGGTGAAGCGGTTGGTTAATACGATCGGCAAGTTTGTGCTATTGGCTCGACCGATTCAAGAGATACGTTGGCTCGAGTATTGTCTCCTATGACAACATTTTTTAAGCAACAAACCGACTTAAGGATGTTACCAGAGGAGGTTGTGGTACACACTGATCATGAACCGTTCCGGTTTTTAGCTGTATAGTCCAAGCTACAGTAAGCCCGCCAGATGAAGAGGCTGTCGTATCTCCAACAATTTCCCTTGATTATACAGTATAAGAAGGGAGTGGACAACAAAATGGCTGATAGTTATCTCGACCCCCATTACCAACTACTTTCACTATGTTGGTTTCTATACAGAGACAATCTTTTGTTACGTCAGGATATGTCGCAGGATTTGATGATCCAAAGGGGCGTAGTATGTTTTACCGAAGGTTGCTACCAGGCAAAAAACATGGTAGTATTGAGTCATTTCAAGTTGGGAAGAAGAGTCAGCTACCTCGTACGTCGAAGTGGTATAATAGGGTAATGGGCAGTACCACATTCTCTCCTCTCCAGTTCCTGCTTGAACAGGAGTTCAAGGCCTCTAAAGGGGGGAGCCATAATCTAGGAGGATCTAGAGACATTTTGGAGTCGAAGACCAATTTTATCTCCAGTCGTTCGAATGAGATTTGGAGTCGTTCGAACGAATCCCTATTTCGTTCGAATGACCTTTTACATGCTCTCTAAAATTTTGGCCCAATACCTATTTTTGTTCGAACAAGTTGCATTTTCGCTCAAACGACTTGGCAAGTTTCTAGGGTTTTAGACCAATTGGCATAAAATTATTCGAACGACTCCCTATTTTGTTCGAATGACTCTGGTGGTGGTTCTATTTATGAGGCATACTTTTGCCTCGAGATACATTCTAGTTTATAATTATTTGTTCCCTCTATATAAAGGGGACTTAGGTTATCCTTTTTTATGTTAGATCTAGAAAGAGTTCTGAGAAAGTTTAGTATTTTTTAAGCAATTGAAGCTTTATTTTCCCAATCAATTGGTGTTCTTTATACTTTTCAGCTAACTAGAGTTCTCAATCGTATTGTGGATGAATATGAGAGGTGAAAAACCATAATTTCTTCTTAACGCTACCCTAAATGCATGGGGTTATAACTCAAAAAATGTGCGTCAGAAAAACATGTTCAAGTACAATTTAGAAAGGTCTTGAAAAATAATAGAATGTTAATGCAAATTTTTTCCCAATTGCATACAAAATCATTATTTCGAGTTTTTTCTAATGCCTAACCCTTGGTCTCAGTAACCTGAGGAAGTTGATCATTGAAAACTGCTGTCATTTAGAGAGATTAAGTGATATTTAAAACCATATTGGACTTAGGGAGACCTATGATCAATATAGTTCATTGTAAGATATGAAATTTAGATTTCATTGATCAAAAGGAAAATTACATGACATGCCTTGAAAAGAAAAATACAAACAACACTTTGGTGTTTTTATCGAGCAATTTTGGGAATGGAAAAGCAAGCGATTAGAATCGATCATAGGAAAGGAAAAACTAGATATTAGAGCCTCTATTTTCACCCCTTGAGCTTGTAGAGTGACGACGACAAGTTGGAGGTGGCTGAGATGGTCTTTCCTCGCAACAGTAAGACATACTACAAAAAAGCGTCTCTGTGCGAGATGCGATGTTATGGGTCTCCTTTGGGGGCTTCTCGATGTCCTTAATGGACTTGCGGTTCATCTTGAGCTGCTTCTTGAGAGTGGCACAACTCTTAGCAATGAACCCCATAGTGTTGCATATTACAAGGTCTTGGATATGGATAATGTTGTCTCCGGTAGAGAAGACTTAGCTTGGTGTGTGCTCGAGTTCTTCTTTGGCAGCGCGGTGCTTGGAAAGATTTGGCTAGAGATGACCTAGTATTTTACTCTCTAATGGTTACCAAAGCCGCTATGTTGATGGCTTAGGGGTCGATAGTTGCAAGGAACTTTGTGATGAGGACAAGGAAAACCATTAGGTCATTCTTATAACCTCGACCCGTGGGTATCGCTGCGATGATGGATTTTATCACAGTCTGCAGGATGTTGTACGAGGAATCCCCCTATTGTAAGCAAAATATAAAATTAAGGAGGGTGCGACATGCATCACTTTATTGGAGATTAGGATGGACATTGGTGGAGTACCATTTACCATTTATACCATGAATTGGTTACGGTGCAGAGAGGTGACCTTCATGCCATTGAGGTCAAACTTGCCATTATACGGTACGTCCAAGGAGGTAGCATATCCACGGAAAATAAAATGCTCTTCGTTCTTGAAGCTAAGATGGCTTGCCATGATGGTTGTGATTTTGGTGAGGGTCGTGAGAGAGAGAAGAAAGTGACAGCCACCCCATGTGAGAGTCACTGTACAATTTCCCAACTCTGGGTTTGAAAGGTTGTTGTAGAACCTACAGATGAGCTCCGGACAATATTTTTTCCCCTCTACAATGTAGAGCGATCTCCAATTTCGGCGAACGATCTCGGCATAGTGGAAAGGAGCATTTTCCACCATCATTTTCTCACTGAGCTCCTCTACAATGAACTATTTCCCCATATTGACTTGAAATGAAGTTGAGAGGGTATGAGGAATTTAGGAGAGATAGATGGAGTATACTTTGTTAGTGGTTGGTGATCGGTATTGGGATGCCGTGGCTTAGTAGCGATCACTGGTTGGCTGAAGTGTTAGGTGCTCTGGCTTGGACATGGTACTTCTAAGAGAAAGAGAAGATAAAAATGAGGTAGAATGGGGAGGTATCCCCTTGGTATTTATAGAAAATCCCTCATTGAGTTTGAATATTATTTAGGGCAACCTAAAGTTGAGTAGATGGAAACCAACTCATAACACCATGCCCCTATGCGAAGGAAATCACGTGAGTATGTTCCTAAGATTCCTCTATGATTTAAGTAGGAAATTCAAACTCTTGGCTTTTGAATTCAAATGAGAAGTGGAGGGATATACTTGACATTCACCATTGTTTTGATCTTCTAGAAGGTTAAATAAGTGTATTCATACCCTAAATAATGTGCACCATGGTGCTAGACCATGGTATATGCCCTTAATAATGTTCTTAGCTCAGGAAATAAATAGGCCCTAATAGCTGATTATTTAACTAAAAAGACTTTAAAAATGCTATGAACTGCACAGACAATTCCTAGTACTTGGGTTGCCTCCCAATAAATGCTAAGTTTAATGTCTACAGCCAAACGTGACCACCCCCAAACTTAGAGTTTGGCAATATTATAGTTCTCATTCTCAGGAATTGCTATAAGAGAATGAATTAGAGGGTCAGCATGATATTATATTTTATGTGGCCACATAAAATATTTGAGGTGGCATGACCAGTCTTTAGGATGCTTGTGAATACTCTCACTTAAAATATACTAAACTTTGGCCTGTTCTTACTGCCCTTCGCACATGTCCTCCATTGAAGTAGTCTGTTTGTAGTAAACAAATGTCTGCTGTAAGAAGTGTTGCAGTTCAAGGTGGTGTTCGTCTAGGCGAAAGACGACCCTGTGAGGCAAGCCGAACTATTAGAATAATTGTATCAAGAATGTTCTGAATGATATTATGTGACAGACATGTTTTGAGAGGCATGCAAAGGCCTGGGAGCGTTTTGACTCAAAATCTACAGTAATTAAAACAAACGAGTTTACTTACAGTAGTGAAAGTTGCCTAATAAATCCTATATTCCACACCTCAAAGATTTCGGTGGGTATAGGGTCAAGCAGTAGCATTTGTCTTTCCATCCTCAGCTCTGGGATTGGGCATTCCTAAATAATGAAGGCTAAAGTAGCCCGCTTTGCAGTATCCTTGCGACTGTCTGTTTATCGCTATAAAATTCTTTGTATGCTTCAAAATAATAGTGTGGTAATGCCTCAGGTATCTCTTCATTGGATCTTCGAATAATATGGTCAAAACCCATCTTATAAAGGTATGGCTCTTCCCATGTGAAATTTCTAACCTTTAGGAGGAAATCATGTATTATCCTTGAAGTCCAAGTCTTTGGTACTTTACCATTCCAAAGATATTTTTTAATGTCCTCGTACCATGGTCGTATCATTGGTAGGTTTAAATCGACCGAGTTGTGCTGAGGGGTCATAGAGAGGAAATCTACACTAGCATTAGGTGAATGATTTTCCTGGTGGAACTCGATTTAATCCATAATTGAATTGAGATTAACCTAGATTGAAGAATAACATAAAGAACAAACAAATTGGTGGGGGAATTTCCCTTTTAGAGCTTCAATTGCTCAATAACTAGATTTTAATTGAATTCCACTCAAACCCTTAGTCTCTCTTGCAAAAACTTAGATTGATCTAAACTAGATTTATCTTGCCTAGCCATCCTCCTTTATGAGGGTTACAAGTTTCTAATTACAAAATTGGCCCATTATGCCCTTGAAACGCTTAAAATAATGAAGGAACACGTTAGTCATTCGAACGAACCCATGGGTCATTCGAACGATTGGCCAAATTAAGCCTAGAAATAGCCTCAGTGTGAATTTGTTTTTGGGGATCTCCAGGTCGTTCGAACGACTCCAAATATCGTTCGAACGACTTACCTATTTTTGCCTGAAAATAGCTTCAGCACGAATTGGTCTTCTGGGAACTCTAGGTCATTTGAGCGACTTCAAATATTGTTTGAACGACTTGATAAATTGACTTAACTCGAATTGGTCGAATAGAATTAACTTGAATTGGTCTTCTAGGAACTCTAAGTCGAATAGACTCAGCTCGAATTGGTCGAATAGACTCCGCTCAAACTGGTCTTCTGGGAACTCCATGTCGAGTAGACTCAGTTCAAATTGGTCGAATAATCTTAGCTTGAACTGGTATTCTGGGAACTCCAGGTCTTTCTTTTCATATCTCATTCGAACGGTACCAAGGCTCGTTCGAACGAGTTGACGTCTTTTGAAGGGGTTCGATCTTCAGATCCTCCTGGATCATGGCTCCCCCCTTTAGGAGCCTCGATCTCATGCTCAAGCTAGAACTGGAGATGAGAAAATGCGGCCGTGCTCATTTCTCTGTTGTACCACTTTGATTTGCTAGGTTGTTGACCTTTCTTCCCAACTCAGAATGACTCAATACTACCCTATCTTGTAGTGTGAACTTTCCTCTCTAGAATACTATCATCCTTCAATGGATCTTCTCTTTCCATCCATTAGTCATCAACTAATGGTAGGCAAGTGTCAATTACAGAGTCTTCATCTAAAAGAGACGGCTCAAACAGCTTCAAATGCTCGGCGTTAATCACCGAATACATCTTCATAAAAGGAGGCAAATCCAAATAGAATGCACTGTCACCAATCTTCTTTAGTATAGTGAACGGACCATAAGGAATAGGCTTCCGTTTTTTACCTTTCCCCTTTAGTCGTTCTTTACCCAAATACAACCAAACTAGGTCGCCCTCTTGAAAAGTATACTCAACCCGATGCTTATCGTGTCGAGCCTCATACTTCGCTTGAATCATCATAAATTGTACTTTAGCTGCATGATGAACCATGCTTATCTGCTCAATGAAATGTTGTGATTTAACTTATTCCTTTTCCTCCTTTCCTGATACCACCCTGTCGCCAATACTAAAAGCCATATCAAAGGGGATTTGAGGCAAGTACCCTAAACAAATTACTTCAAGTGGGGATTTCAAAGTAGAACCATGAATCGTATGGTTAAACTTAAACTGAAGATATGGTAAACTTTCATCCCAAGTCTTAGGATACATAGAATGGAATTCCCACAATTAATAAACCAAAGTGCGATCAACAACCTTTGTTTGCCCATTAGTCTAAGGATAAAAGGCGATACTTCTCTTCAACTTAGTGTGCATCATCCCCCATAACGATCTCCTAAAATGCCCCCAAAAAATGGCTATCCCTATAAAAAAAATAGAAGAAGGGAATCTGAAATCCCTCCAGACATCTCTGAAAAGCAATCGCGCTGCTCCTTCCCCGGTGACCGTCTTCTGGTATAGAATAAGAATAATCATCTTGTTAAATTAATCAACCACCATAAACATATAGTCATTCTTACACTTGGTCATGGGCAACCTATCCATAAAATCCATCGAAATCCTTTCCCAAGGTCGGCTAGGAATTGGTAATGGTAAGTACAGTCCTAACATACGATTGAAAGGCTTTGGTGTGGTGCATAGAACGTAACCATGAACCCCACGAGCAACATCCACCTGTATCTTTAGTCAATAGAAAAAATGCCCCAAATTCAAAAGAGTCTTCTTAACCTCGAAATGGCTACCCAGGAATAATGTGTCTCTCTAATTCAATGTAAATGGTCTCCTTCATTAGGAATACATAATAAACTGCCCTTTAAATCAAACTATCCTTTAATACATACTGGCATGTCTTGCCTTGCAGTAAGTTCTGGTGAATCACACTAAGCTCTTTTTCATCATCATACCCTCCAACATATTTAGAAGGAACAATAGGTTGTATCTGCACAGCTACCAACAAAGTGGAAATAGTTGGTAATGGGGGGCGAGATATAACATATCAGCTATTTTATTGTCTACTCCTTTCTTATACTTGATCATCAAGGTGAACTATTGCAGGTACGACATCCACTTCATTTGGTGAGCTTACTGTAGCTTGGACTGCGTTGATAATAACTGTAATGGTTTCTGATCAGAATGTACCACAACCCCCTTCCCCAATAAGTAACTCCATAAATGCTTCATTGATTGATATAATATGCAGAACTCCTTATCGTAGGTAGGATAGTTGTATACTGCTCCTGTAAACATCTTAAAATGGTAAGCAACCACCTTCCTATCCTATAATAAAATTAGCCCTAATGCATAGTCTGGCATATCTGTTTCGATCTCAAAAGGCCGTTGTAAATTGGTAACGCTAAAAATAGCATATTAGTAATGTTACGCTTTAGGGACTGAAAAGTCTTCTCATGGTGATCTTCCCACACAAACTTTACATCGGCATTTGCCAATGAATGCAACGGTGCGGCTATTTTTGAAAAATGCTGAATAAACTTTCGTAAATACTGACAAAAACCCATTAAGCCTCTCACTTCCGTCACTGTACGGGGTCTAGGCCAAGCAATAATGGCCGAGACCTTTTCTGGATCTATATTAAGCTTACTGTCACCAACAATAAATCCCAACTATACTTGCCCCTATTTTCCAAACTCGTACTTCTTCCCATTTAGAAAGAGATATTATGATAGCAATGCATCCAACACTTTTCCAATATGCACGAAGTGCTCCTTCCATGTTTGACTATATATTAAGATGTCATCTAAATGTACAATCACAAAATCTTTAATAAAAGTATGAAATACCTCATTCATCAACTGCATAAATGTCGCTGGAGCGTTACATAACCCAAAAGTCATTACCAACAACACAAAGAGTCTTTGTTTAGTCTTCAAAGCCATCTTCCAAGTATCTTCTTCCTGGATTCTAACTTGATGGTAACTCAACTTAAGATCCAGTTTGGTAAAAAACTGGGCCTTATGTAACTCATCTAAAAGCGCATCAATTCGTGGAAGCGAATAACGATTAATAACAGTAATCTTGTTCATCGCCCGATAATTTACCTACATTCTCCAAGATCCATCCTTCTTCGGTACCAATAAGACTGGTGAACTACAAGGTGAGCAATTCAAATTAATAATCCCTTGATCTAGGAGTTTTTATGCCTATTTCTTGATCTCATCAGACTCGGTTGTAGTAGCCCAATATAACCTAATGTTGGGTAGTGGCTCGCCATTCACCAAGGTGATATCATGCTCTATATCCCTCTTATGCGGCATCCCTTCTATGCCCAAAAACAAGTCTTTATATTCCTCTTACAACTTCCCAATTTTGGTTTGTTGCTTAGGAGACATTGCCAAATTAGACAACACCTTAGCCTGCGGACCCTTTTGAACCGATCGTACCAATAACAATACAACCTTGCCACTCACATTAACTAACCTCTTCGCCTGAGTCACTATTACTAAATTATTGGTGGTAACATGTTCCTTACAAGCATTTATATAAAACTATTTCCCCTCCTTTACTAGACGGTACTTCCGACCTCTACGGTAAAGAATTGCATCTTGGTCCCAAAGATAAGGGCTACCCAAGATGACTTGATACACATCCAAATGAACCACCTCATACGCCATCTCGTCAATAAAATTTTTAGTAATCTGAAACTTAAATGTACACTGCTTCATGATCATCAACTCCACATCTTTCTGAATTCAGCCCAAACCATACGGCTTAGGATGAACCATAGTAGCCAAACACATCTTCTGTACCACCACCTCAGTGATTAAATTCTTCTGACTACCCAGATAAATGATAGCCTTTAATAAGATCTGCTTCACTTGAATGCTAACATGAGAATGTTCTTCTCGACTCGTCTCCTTGGTACCCATAAGTTACTGAAACATAAGGTATATTTAGGATTTGGCTTATTTAAATCCGGAAGATCCATAATCATTGCAGCTTGTGCACGTTTCTCTCTCTTGTCCTTTCCTCCTTCGGCCTAAGCTCTGGGTGAAGTTTCTATCATTTATCTAAAATGTGCCCATTTGCCTTTTAATAACAACAGTAATTCCCCTTGGATAAAGGCCCATCTTCTTTAGACTCCTCTTTGTGCTCATTCTTCCAACTAGACTTGTACCCTGACTTGCTCTTGTCATCTTTCTTATCACTCTTCAAGTAGTTGCCTTTAATAACAATTGCTTTTATGGTAGCATCTTCGATATTCACTGCAGTAAAGAGCTTCAACTTCCATCTAATGAGCCCTGACAAACCCCATATATACTTCATGAATACCTCATACACGTCTACATCAATGTCCAAAACCAACGCTCAGTTATGAAACTCCGTAGTGAACTCTTATACGGATTGCCAATACTTTTGGCACAAATTATGACATTTGAACCATCTCCATTACTTATACCTAATAGGATAAAATTGTTTTCTCATCAGCACCTTAAATTCCTTCCAACCCAATTTTCCTACTTCGCGATATTTTTTTATAGAACTTCCACCATGTGAGTGCATGACTTACGAATTTCAATGTCAAAAAGCATATTTTCTATACATTGGAGTATTTGCAAACGGAAAAATAGGTCTCTAACCTATCTAACCAATTATCCAACTTCTCGACATTGATAGAACCGTCGAATACTGGAATTTTAATTTTAAAATCGATACGAAGGTTATGCATAGGATTCATTGATTTACCAATAACCGATCGCCCCTCGACGGATTTGGCATCACTAAAATTATTATTTACCTCCTCGATACCGCCATCTCCATCTGCCTCCATAACCCCTTTCTTCTTCTTGTGTTCTCGCCATTTTATCAAAGAAAATCTTTTGCAAGTTCACGAGACGTAATTACTCTACTAACTCCCCTAGAATAGTAGTTAGGTTAAAAACTTTTATTTCTAACTTCGTAAGTTAATCTTCAGAATCACCCATATCTAAATTTATCTTCTTCTTTGAGTTAGGTTTTTGGTAAATCTTCAACGGACTCACCAGGTTCTCTTTTATTTGCTTGAGTCGGTTACGTGTGGAGATCATAAACCACAATCTCCCTGAAAATCATTACTGGAAAGATGATACCACTTAATCTGTAACCGAATTGAGATTAACCTGGATTAAAGAATAATGTGAAGAAAAAACAAATTGGTGAGAGAATTTCCCTTTTAGAGCTTCAATTGCTCAATAACTTGATTTCAATTGAATTCCTCTCAAACCCTTTGTCTCTCTTGCAAAAACTTAGATTGATCTAAACTAGTTTAATCTTGCTTAGCCATGCCCCTTTATGATGGTTATTCGAACGACTGGCCAAATTTAACCTTAGCACGAATTGCTCTTCGAAGATCTCCAGGTCGCTCGAACACTTGCCTATTTTTGCCTGAAAATAGCCTCAGCACGAATTGGTCTTCTAGGAACTCCAGGTCGTTCAAACGATCCAAAATATCATTCAAACGACTTGACGAATAGACTCAACTCAAATTGGCTGAATAGACTCAACTCGAACTGGCCTTCTGGGAGCTCTAGGTCAATCCTCTCATATCTTGTTCGAACGGCACCAAGGCTCGTTCAAACGAGTTTGTGTCTTTTGAAGGGGTTTGATCTTTAGTTTCTCATGGATTACTGTTGCATGCTTTTCTATAAATTTAGACATTTTTCCTTTAGAGATGGATACGATACTGTAATTTTCTACTTCATCTAATGTAGGAACATTATTCTTGTTGTTGAAGATGTTCAACGTTATTTTCATACCTCCTAAGGGCAAGGTAAGCATGTCTGATTGATAATTTACTACCGCATGTACAGTAGCTAAGAATGGTCTTCCCAAAATTTATGGTATATCTTTTTTAGGGCCAGATGTTTCTTCGGTCACTAAAATCATGAAGTTAATAGAGAAGTCCAAACCCTCGACTCGTATGAATACGTCCATTAATATTCTTCTTGGGTACCAGATAGAATGATATGCCATTTGCAATGCCATCTTTATTGGCCTCAATTCCCCAAGTCCAAGCTGTTAATAAACATGGTATGGAAAGATATTAACTCTAACACCTAAATCTAGAAGGTCTTTGTTAATAATGTGAGCTCCTATTACATAATGAATTGTTGATCAAGGGTCTTTGAGCTTTGGTGGTGTCACTATTTTTGTAAGGAAAATCTTCGTGTTAACATTGAGATTCCTTATGTGTGCACATGCTTCCAATAAGAACTTAACGTATGATGGTACTTACTTGATGACTTTGGGCACTGAAAGATTGATGTGAACATGTTTAAATGTTTTAACTAGCTCATCGTAGGTGGGATAGGTGGTATGTAATGTAGCCTATCAGGACATGGGATTGGTGGTACATAATTGCTTGTTGAAGTCTGTACAGGTATCTTGTCAAGCTATTGGGTAGAGTTAATTTTGGTTGTTTCAATATTTGGATGCTTACCAGTGGGCATCTGAACTTGATTATCGACAACCTTACCACTCTTAAGAGTTGTTATGGTATGACACTGCTCAGCAGGCTTAACGTTGTCGCTCGACTCCACTTCATATTGCCCTTTTGGATTAGCTTCTGACTGACTTGGCCGCCTTCCTTATTCTCGACTGGAATAATTTTTTGCATACTGTGATATAGTTGTGGCCAACTGATCTATTCATTAATTTAATTAAGTGAAAGATTGACATGTCTATTACAATACGTTTTCCAGTACCCGCTCAAGTATCCCAATCCTTTTAGAGTTGGTTGGCTGAGATTGATATTGTTGTGACTGGTATTGTTGTTACTGAAGCCTTTGGTATTGTTGTTGTTGTAGTCTTTGGTATTGTTGTTGTCGTATGTTTGAGTTATCGATATGTTCCTCCTGTTGTGGTCTAGTTCTATAGGATAAGTTGGGATACTGAGGTACAAAGGATCGGGACGAGGTGTTGGGATTCCCTTAATTGTAAGTGTTGAACAACTAAACTTCTTATTCTAGAATTTGCTGATCAGGTTGGACAGTTAGATACGAGTCAAAGACATGAGTAGTACCGCTACAGTAGCTACATGCCTATGTTAGATTAGTAAAGGCGTCACTCATCTTCTTGAGTAGACTTGTTTAAGAATGGATAGCAGCTAAGATAACGGTGTTAGTGTATAATTTAAGAAGTTCTCCTTTCTTAGGTTCGCTCCTTCTCTTAGCAGTGTATTCATGTTCGCTCTTTCTTAAACTTTTTTTCTTTTAATATATATGCTTTAATTATATTTCATGATTGGATAGTTCAACCTGTCCGCTTTTCCGTGGGTGGTATGGTATTGCTACTTTGTGTGTGATGAAATACTGACACATCAGACTGGTAAACACTCTGTTAAAAAAATGCGAGCCTCCATCGAAAATTATTGTCCTTGGTGTCCCATATCGTGCAAAGATATTTTCTTGTAAGAAGTCCACCACAACAAAATGATCATTAGCTGTTGTTGCCACTACTTCAACCCATTTAGATAAATAGTCAAGTATTACAAGAATAAACACATATCCTTCCCTTCCAAAATCTAGAAATGAGCCCATGAATTGATGCCCCAAACATCAAAGATTTATATTATTAAAATAGTGTTGAGTGGCATCTGGTTTTTGATTGATATGTTCCCTGCTTACTGGCATTTATCACATGCTTAACAAAAATCGTCTGTATCTTTGTAAAAAGTGGGTCAGCATATTCCATATTGTAAGACTTTCTCTGTTGTCCTTCTTCCTCCAAAGTATCCTCCACATGCATGGTTGTGACTGAACTGTAGAATGCTATTAATATCTTATTCTGGTATACATCGTATGGTTACTTGATTGGCACCAAACTTGTACAAATATGGGTTGACCCATCCGTAGTGCCTAACTTTGGATAGGAAGTGAATCTTTTCTTGTCTAGACCAATACCCTGGCATAAGTCCCGACTTTGGACAGGAAGCGACTCTTATTGGCATACCATGGTGTTGAGGATGAAGAAATGGCTATAAGTTGTTTATCTGGGAGTGACTTTTGTATAGGGAGTCCATCCTTACCATTTAGGAGTCTAGATAGGGGATCAGCGAAAACATTTTATACTCCCTTTTTATCCCTTATTTGGAGGTTCAACTCTTGCAGTAATAATACCTACCTGATCAATCATGCTTTTGCATCTTTCTTTGATAAGAGGTATTTGAGTTCAGAATGGTCGGTGAATATAGTTACTTTTGTCCCAACAAGATATGATCTAAATTTTTTGAGATTGAAGACAACTACTAGGAGTTATTTCCCAGTTGTTGCGTAATTTAGTTGTGTATTGTTCAGGGTGTGGCTAACATAATGTATGGCGTGTGGTTTACTATTAATCCTTTATCCTAGGACTGCTCCTATCGTGTAATCATATGTATCCCATATAAGTTCAAATGGGAGATTTCAATCTGGTGGTAGAATAATTGGTGCTGAAGATAGGTTGGTTTTAAGTTTATCAAATGCTTCCAAGCAAGAATTATCAATATAAACTCGGCATCCCTAGTTAACAATTTCCATAGGGGTTGTGCAATTTGACAAAAATCATTAATGAACCTCCAATATAATCATGCATGACCTAAGAATGATCTTATCCTCTTTAGGGATGTGGAGGAGAGACAAGGTTGAAATAATATCAATTTTTGTTAGGTTAATGGAGATCCCACCTTTTGATATGATGTGTCCCAAAATAATTCCCTGTGTGACCATGAAATAATATTTTTTCCAATTTAGAACCATATTGGACTCTTTGCATCGTGCCAAGATGAGATCGAAATGATGTAAGCATTCATCCTAAGATGATCCGAATATAGAAAAATTGTCCATGAATACTTCCAAAATTTACTCTATCATGTTGGAAAAGATACTCATCATGCACCTCTATAAGGTTGTGGGGGCATTACATAATCTGAATGATATTCTCCTGTAAGCATATGTTCCATATGGGCATGTGAGTGTTGTCTTTTCTTGGTCTTCAAGGGGAATGGCTATTTGGTTATATCCCTTCTAATCTTTCTAACATTTGGTCGATAAATAGCAAGGAGAAATGGTCTTTTGATCCTTGTTACGGTGTTTAGTTTTTGATAGTCTATGCATACCCTCCATCCTGTAGCTATTCGTGTTGGAATAAATTCATTATTGTTATTCTCGATTACTGTTATTCCTGACTTCTTGGGAACAACTTGGTCAAGGCTAGCCCAAGTGCTATCAGAGATTAGGTATATAATTCATGCATTAAGCAACTTTATTACTTCCATCTTAACTACTTCCATCATGGTGGAGTTCAATCTGGGTTGCATTTCTCTTGAGTTTTTATTCTCATCATCGAGGCGGATTCTATGCATGCAGACAGCGGGACTTTTACCCACAAGATCTATAATCGCCCATCCTAGAGCTGCTTTGTGACGGGAGAGAACTTCCATGAGTTTTTCTTCTTCTGAACTTTCGAGGTTAGCAATAATGATAACTGGGAGCGTTTCATCTGGGCCTAGGAATGTATACTTGAGTGTGTTGGGTAACTGTCTGAGTTCCAGCTTCGGGGGCTTGATTATGGAAGGGATTGGTAAGGTAGCGGATGGTTGAAGATATTCTATTATTAAGTTTCACTTATCCTTATAAATTATGGGTGTCTTGTTTAACATTGTGTTGATTGCCCCTATTGGGTCATCTGCATCATTATTTTCTTCGAGTCCCAGGAGACAGACACCCAAAGTGTCATCCGTGTAAATATTTTGGAATGATTCGTAAAGTAATATGTCAATCATTGCGTAATCTTCCATTTTATCTTTCTCGTGTATTTGAGTGCTATTGTTGTAGACATTCAAAGTTACTTTCATGTCACCTAAAGAAAGGGTCAATACACCTAAGTTATTGGTGACTATGGCGAGAACAGTGGCCAGGAATGGTCTTCCTCTTCCTAAGATCAGTGGTGATAGTGTCTAACTCAAGAAGTCCCCTATTTTTAGATTCGTTCTTCTTTGAGTAGGGTGTTCTTGTTCATATAAGTTTTCTCCCATAGTTTTAAAGAGTTCCCAAGCTTCCGTAAAAGACTTATGCATTATAGAACTTCCACAGGTGGCATCCACCATACTTTGTTTATTTGAGACAACCTATGGAACTTCCACAAGTGTCCATCTTCCTTCTGAGTCAAAGTTTTAATTTTGTTATGTAAAGGGTTCATTTTGAGAATAGGAAATTTTTTCTTCAGGAATGCCTTTTGTAACATCTCAAAAGTTTTCATTACTCCAGGGGTGGGAGAGTACAGCCAAATCTTATCTTATCCTTGAGAAAAATGGGAAAGAGACGTAGTTGTACAGAGTCATCTATACAAACTTATTAATGAAGTATTGTATATAGTTCCTAAAACTCGGTAAGGTGAAGGTATGGCTCTTCATGATCGAGACCAAGGAAACAAGGTAGAGCATTAACAACACTGATTTTAAGCTCAAACTGTTGCTCTATAGTAGGAAGCTCAGGCAATACAATGCGAGGAGGGTTTGTCCTAGGTACATGACTCGAATATTCGGCTATGGTTTTGGTGGTCATTATGTTGGCTTGTTGACGTTTCCGTCTATCCTAACCAAGGGGTTTTCTAGTTACCGTGGAGTAAACTAACGATGTGTCTTTGCGATTTAATAGGTGTCCCTCACAAGACTAGTTTTTCATAAACTAACTAACTACCCTAGGTGAACTACTAATTAATTACTAAATAAGATATATGAAAATGAACTACTACTTTTAACTACTAATACTAATACTAGGGTACAAATGCTATACTAATAAGGAAAATACTTACTAATTTTTATCTAGGAATTAACTAAACTGATTTACCTAATTTCTTTTGTGTTTTCTATTTTTTTGCTAATTTATAACTAATAAATAAGTTAAGAAGTCAGGTTTTAGCCTATGTTGGGGTACAACAATTTTTAAACCCTTTTTTATCGTTTGCGTCCGAGAAAGTTATCTTTGAAGCGTGAAAGCAGAGAGAGATTTGCAACAGAGATTGAATTCTTCGGCAACCTGAGATAACAAAAACAATGCACTGATAAGTATTTATGTTTAATAAAGCTCAAGTTAACAAAACCTAAAAATAAGATAGTCTGGGGAGCTCTGCGGCCGGATATTGCTACTGGCCACCATTTGGCTGACGGTGATCCCTGGTTGGTGGGGCCCATATCTCCTTTTTTTTTTTAAATTCTCTTATATAACAAAAACTCAAACCTAGGCTAATCACATTGAAAAACTATTATCGCAGAGACTAAAAATTACCTATAAAACCTAAAAACTATAGAAATCGTACTTAAGTCATAAACTACGATTTATATCTAACATAGAAATTGTCGTTACCTCCTCGGAAACGGTGCCATTTGATTGACCGTCGCTTGGCTAATCAAAATCCAACTTACTTAATAATATATTCAAATGGCAAGTATGGTATCAATCCGCTGAGAGGTACGTTATTCTTGGGTAATCTAAAATCTAGAGGAAATGGGGATTTATTTTCTTAGAAATCTCGTTAAAATAGATTTTGAAAGCGATTATTAAAGATAACTAGACATTTGGATTATACTCTTTATTAGTATATTGGGGCTTAATATAATAGGTTTTTGGTCTTCTACACGAATTTTCTCTTTGGAATCGAATTCGTGGGGTTTAAAGCTCTCTATCTCTTAGTGAAGAACAAATTAGAGAACCTAATTTATGAGGATCTAGATTCAAAACTTAAGTTGTTGACCTAGGAAGTACTCCCTCTCATTGGAAATAAGAGTAATCCCTAGGTCTAGAGGTCACTAAGTGGTCTGAAAAATCAATCTCTTATTTAAGATACCGATCTCTCACCATGTTAGAATTGTTCTCCTCATCCCCCAACTTGTCAGGTTCAAGGGAGTTGATGAAAAACCTTAAAGAGTGAACATAGAACTCTAGGCTAGACATATTACCTGCAAGAAAATTTTAACATTGACCTATAGAGCATATTCCTCAGATCTAGTTTAAGGGGATTGGCCCTGCAACATCTTAATAAACAAAATTATTAAAGGATTAAAATAACTTTCATTAAAATTAAGAATAGAGTTATGAGATACAAACTCAGTTCTCAAGCTCCCTAAAACCTTGCAAAATCGAAAAGTAGGTTTGGAGAGGAAAAATGGATCTTTAAATATTAAAACCATGAGGTTTAAAATATCTTAACTACCCCTAGACTTCTCCAACAGTGATACATATGCATTTTATGAAATTTTCTCTTTTTAGATTACCTCGAGATTTGTAACAAAGTATTACTACTTTCAACCATTGTCAGTAGGCGATCACTAGTAATTTGCCTTGTGTTGGCGGCGATCGCTGGTGGGTGGTGGTAAAAGTTGCCCATTTTTTTGTGTTTTGCATCACTTGATTATAGGTGTTTGAATTAGCATCCATCCTCATGTTCCCTTGTCTCAGTGATGATATTTGATTTTCATGTAGCCCAACTAGGACAATTCTGATAGAAATTGCTTTACTGAACTACTGAAATCCCTCAATATGATTCTTGTTCCATTTAAGTTCTAATTTGGCCCTTATCTTGTCAAATTGACTCCAGTAGAGTAAAGAACCCAAAAATGAGGTAACTAGGCAATAATTAGATAAAATGGTCCCTAAACGGCCAAAAACACATGTGAAAAGGGCTTAAATTCTGTACAAAAATGTGCTTATACAGTTTTGTCAAGGGATGGCAGTATAGTAACTTTTCTCAGCTTCTATCGCTTAAGTATAATGACATTGGAAATGTATACTCGCATAATCTTAAGAACTTCAAGTTAGTTCTTGCTTTGAAAGAACTCGGTCACACCATTGATGATATGTTGCTGGCTTATTTGATAATTTGGCATCTCTCTTAAAGTATTGAGATGTTCCAAGTTCCCTATGAAAATTAGGACAAGACTTGGGACCTTTTAAAATTATTGGAGCATTTTGGCCGTATGAGGAAGAACCCCAAAAGAAGGGTAAAACAAAATTAGCTCACTTAGCTACAACTTCGAGAGGTTGATCCATAAATTCAATGAGCAAGAAAATTTTCTAGCATTCGCAGTATAAGTAGAACATTACTTCGTCGACGAAAAGTTTAGGATCAGGTTCAAGTCATCAAAATGGGAATTTGGGAGACATAGCGTCATCATCTGAGTGTTTCTTTTGCAAGAAGAAGGTTTACCTAAGGAAGGACTGCAACAAGTTCAAGGCTTGGCTACTAAAGATGCAGTAACAGGAAGGGCTTCATCTACAGAAGGACCACAAAGGCTGAAGAGAAAAAATTTGAATTTACATGGGTGTTTTAGTCGAGTTTGCTAGAATTATTTCATTTATTATTTTAGAATGTAGTTTGCTTTCTGCTTCTTAGTTGGAACCTTCTAGTAGTTGGTTTTATTTTTGTATTTTTGGACGTGGTGGATTGATTTATTTAGTTCACATTAGTTATCCTTAATGAATCTTTTGAGACATTTTTATATTTGGAGATTTAGATTTACTTATTTATGTAGATATTCGTTGATTGCATTCACCATAATTAAAACAAAATATCATAGTTGCTGGTCAGATTTAGGAGGTGACTATTATGGCAAGATCGATCAAGACTGTCACCATTCAAAGGTGAGTTCTTGGTCATTTTGTGGGAGTATTTTCTCAACATTTGTTTTTTGACATTCAGTTGTCAGAATACTTAATCTTGTTACAATTTATTGGATCCATTATAGTAAGTACACATTATGCAGTTATCTAAAGTTCACAATTGCAATTAAAGTTTTGGCAAGACGAGTGATTTACATCACTTGATGGGAGTCTAAGTATTAAGTGCATATGGAGAATACTTTAATATTTTTTCAAGTTTGCTTAGGCTAGATATGGGTAGGCTCCGCATCCATAAGCCTTCATTTCAATATGAGCGATGGCTTTCCCATGACGGTTGTCTAAGAATTAAAATGACATGTGTCTAAAAAATACATGTTGTAGGACACTAATGGGAATGTACCAACACACCATTAAGGTGTATATTTTTCATTCACACACTAAACTCCACTAGTAAAAAAATAAACTTGAAAACTATTGAGGTTGCTCAAAGACTTGACCAAAATTCATCCATGAACCGTGTTAGTCGTCTTTTCAGTCGTATAGTGGTAGTCCAATTCGGCGTAACATTACCTTGGTCAAATTATCATGTGTGGTTTCAAAAAAAATAAAAATAAAAGGTAGCCATCCGCTTTTCATAAAAATTGTGAATCGGGGAAAAAATATTTTCATAAAAAATCGAGTTACTGTCGGGTGGGAGATTGTTGGATTTTCCATCTATACCGACATTACTCAATGTTTTTCTTTCGGTTCATGAGTACACATGTTAATAAGTCGTATAGGTGTTATATGTTGTGCCCCATTGTTACACCAAGTTAAGGTTGGTGGGACCTAATATTACCCTTTATTAGGGTTTGAGGGTATAATGGGAAGACTACTCGAGCCCTATCAAGTTAAATAGAGGAGAAGTCTCTCTTGGAGACTACAACATAGAAAACCATCCCATTAGGTCAGTAGCCAATCCAAGGGAAGACTCCACTCTATAACAGGAGAAGAGATTAGTATCAATCTATCCATTTTATATAATTATAGTCATAATAATTGTAGTAAATCCCTAGAGTTAAACCATCTCAAATATGCAGAGGCTAATCACTTATAATCATGGTCATTTAAGTGTTAAAGTTGAAAGTCTCTCATTTGTTTCTCAATGTCAATTTGAAGTCCAACTTTCGGTCAGGAGAAGTGTTGCCCTTATTTTCATATGGAATTCAAAGGAGTCAATTTCACATGACTCTGTTAGCCTCTGCTATGAATGTTGCATATCTTAGATTACTCTACCGTAGACTAACATTTTCTAAAATTTAAAACGTTGACAAAAAATACTTGACCTTATTATTTTTGCACATTGTATGTTCATGTCATTCACAAAGTCCAATACAAATGCAGGACTAAAATCTGAACCAATGAATTGGACATTACAATCTTTGATGCAATACATATCGGATGCAAAAATCTAAGGACTAGCGTGGAAATGTCATTATGCCAATGACACTAATGATCGATATTGGTGAGAAACCAAGAAATACCGGAAACAAATATTGATAAGAACTCTATCAACATTCAATCAAAAACTTTTTTTCTAAATTTTCCAAGCTCCAACCTTTCCACTAAATAAAGAACTTTTGGTTTAATATTATGCCAAAAATGGGATGTATGATGTATCAATATTTGCCACTATATATATATTGCAGGTTACCAGGATATATATTTCGATATATTGGCCCAAATAGCCCGATCACATGGAAAAGTTTGAACCATGGTAATGAATCAGGGTGTCACATCACATACTCGTTTTATTTTGTTTTATGAATGACGCAAGATCCCAGTTTTTTTTGTTTTAATTGCCTTTGCAATTTGCATGCATGGTTTTTTAAAAAACCATGGAGCTCTTATGTACCTATGTGTTGGGAAATAACAAATAATAATTACCAGTGCTCAATTACAACTAAGTACTCCATAGCTTAGCAAATCAAGAGAAAAAAAAGATGGGCAGGAAAGAAATATTGTTTAAACATACAACAATTTTCATAATATACTAGTTGTAGGTATAGTTGTAGTGGGATAGGGTTGTCAATGAATTAGATATTATTCAAAATCTAATTCTATTTTAGGATATGGATATCATTTTTTCCAATCTGAATCTGATCTAATCCGATTAAGGAACATTCAAAATAATTTTAGATTGGATTCGGATGGTGCCTTATCCAATCCGATAAATATCTGATCCGAAGTTATATATCAATTTATTAATAAATTTTTACATTTAATGTTCTAAAACAATTAAAAATATATTATATACAATAAGAAAATAATTTAGAACACATCTAGCTATGTGGTGAATTGACAGTTAGTTCTTTGAACCAGCCTTTGTATCAACATTTTTAGTCATCAAATAAAATTATGTTTGGATCGGATTTTGGATTCGGATCCCCGAACCTTGATTCGGATTTACCCATAAATTCTTCAGATTTGATTGGATATGAATGTTACTTCAAAACTTTTGGATATAATTCAGGTTGTAGCAGATTTGGTCTGAATCCGATCCATTGACAATCCTAGTTATAGAAGAGAAATTTTTTCCTTTTTTGCATATTTAGCAGATGTATTTGACTCTGCCTCCAACTTGGTTATAACTACCCTTCACCACAACAAAGGTATGTAATTCTATCTCCCACTTAAGTCGTTGACCCTAACCTGTTAATCCGACACGAACCTGACTCGAATTTCATGGGTTTGGGTTTAGCATTCATGGGTTTTGGGTCAAAATGGGTTGACCCAACTAACATACTCAGAAAAAGGGTTCGGTTTTGGTTTCATTGTCCCAGTTCCATGTTCACCCGCGAACCTATATTACTTAAAATTATTGTTCTACTCTGATTACTCGTCACTCGAAAGTACCGCTTAGCCAAATAGGTCAATAATTCCTTCATTCTCCTATCTCTGATTCTACTTTCTTCAATCAATTTTGTTTATCAACGTGCTCCTGATTATTCGAACTAAAAATTCTCCATTTCCCTTTTAGTGCTTCTTCAAAAATGTTTTGAGTATTAAACTCCACCCCCCTGCTTTGTCGTGAAGAGTCTTTCACTCTAAAAAGGATTTTGAGACTCTCTAGCATTCTAATGGCTAGAACGTTAGTTTTAGAATCATCTCTTTCTCTCTATCTCTTTGGAATTTTCTATCGCCAAATCTTTTTTTTTCCTAATTTGTGTTCGCTTTTGGAAGAACTGTTATCGCCTACTAGTGGAAAGTAAAGTTTTTCTATTGTGTGTTTTTGAGCTCATCTCACTTTCGATCATATTTCACTTTAATTCTCTGACTTTCATATGTTTTTTGATTTTTTTAATATTATACAGGTTAACGGGTCGGGTCGGGTCAACCCGATTATTTGCAGGCCGAGATTGGGTTTATATATTGATTCGTTTAATAAATGGGTCGGGTTTGGGTTTCGTGTTTCACAACCCAAACCCTGGATGACTTGTGACGGGCTGACCCGACCCAATTGTCACCCCTACTTCCACTCTCACTTTCACTCTTAGAACAGGCACATATTACATTTAGTCTCATGACTCATATCTAATATGCATTATTATTATTTTGTGCCGGAAGATGCTTGTGGGAATTGATCTCAAGACCTCTTAGTTTTCATTTTCCAAGCCACTGGGCCTACAAACTAAGCAAGCCCTCGTTGGTCTCTAACATGCATTATGTTACTATATGTAACTGTATATAACTATTTTGTTTGACCAGCATCCAACAACAGAGGCTAACTTGAAAAAACTGAAGGATCTGGGATGCACCATCATGTACATAATAAATGTACATACTATGAGGAAACAGTGGATGCTGAAACAGATGGAGTTTGATTGAATTGTTTCTATTCCAACTAAGCACCCACTAGCCGGACAGATAAGTAAGCCCTAGTAGGTTCCTGTTTAAAGATAGCGCTCTTATCCACCGTCTCTTTTCTTTGAATAAGATAGATACCGGAAAAAAGAGGATCCTTCGCTAACTGTGTTTTTTTCGGACTTCACTTTAGTTATCCGCCGCGAATGGACTCTCATTCCTGAACTCCGAAGAAAGCACTTCTTACGCTTTTTTGGGGGAGATCTGGGGCTTCACTTTTTGAGGCTTTATTTGAGGAAGAGAGACCTATAAGGCTAGGAAGACAGAGATGCTTCAAGCAATGACGGCAAGAGAGAAGTGGTTTCCTCAAGCCGGTTACAAAATATAAATGGGAGCATGAGGAAGGCCAAATTAAGTGATAGACTCTATCTTATCTCCTTGTATGTTTGACTCCAAAGTTTACCTCCAACTAGAGGCACAAAATTTTGAAATCCTTAAAATGCACCTAGTAAAATTTGAAATACTTTTCTTCATTTTTTTGTAGGCTCCACAAAGAAATTTTGGAGAGTTTCTTTAAAACGTAATATGATAATAAAAAATGGAGAAATCCACGTAACTCACAAGACCGTGTTAGGATTATGACTCAAAATAGGGGAAAGTCGTTTGAACGAGTGAGGAAGTCGCTTGAACGGTAGAGTTCCCGTTGAAGTCGTTCTGACAATTCATGAGGTCGTTCGAACGAAAAAGGCTCTGTTTATTTGTTTCTAAGTTTATTTTAAAGTGAATTTAATCCAAAGCGATGGTTTATCTTGTAATGCGTACTTCAGAGATGATTTAATAGAGGGTCTATAACTATAGAGTATGAATTTAATGCCTCCTAACATAATGTGTGAGTTAAAAAGCCTCTGTGAGAGAAACTTGAAATCTAGAAGAGATGCAGCCTCTGTAGTTGACCTTGTAAAGAGTTGGTCCTTACAAGGAAGATGGTGGAGGGTATAGTTTTCTTGGGATTTGATGGTGAGAGGGGATGTACCTCTTGGTTAAGAAGAAGAGAAATCAAGGTAGTGAGAAGATTGAAAGGGTTTCAAGATGAAGGTATGCAACATGGTCTTTGTTAAGGTAATCTTTAATGTTCTTGATGGATCTCTTATGTTTCATTTATCTCTTGTAAGTCTCTGTAAGGATTATTGTGAGATTAGGGATTTCCATGTTTGTTGGAATCCCTTGAGTGCTTGTAATTGAACTTGGATACATAATGGATTTCTAGCTTGTTGGGGGGAGTAACCTTATAGTGAACTTCCAATAAATATTGTACTTTGTGTGCATGTTAATTTCATTTCTAGTTTCTTGGTAGATTATTTGTATGCCATGAGGATAACTGATAAAACCAAATTGCGAGAAGGTGATATATTCTGCGCGTTCACCCCCCAACAAACCGCTCCCCTATTCGACGAATAGAAGGTCAAGGATCTTGCTATCGAAGTGGGGCTATGTTTAGTTGAAGAAGTTGTATTTTGTAAGGATTATTATCCAGATTATTATAACATGAGAGAAGACGAGAAAATATGTAATCAGACTTTTCCTGTTGGACAGTATAACACTTATCAATTTGGCCAGCAAAAAAGTACTACATAGTTTTGAAACTCAAGTAGTACTTAACAACGTTGTTTTGTATATGTATCAACTATGAATCTGTGATGTTGTAGTAAGGATTTTTTTTACATTTGTAGGAATGTAGGTAGGCCTTTTTTATTGAGTCGCATGCCCGGAAGCATAAACTCCCAGTCGATTTGGGTTAGCCACAAACAAGCAACAATCAAAGAAATATACAATACACCAAGTTTAAGGTGGTTCGACAAATTGCCTACGTCCATTGTGAGAGAGATATAGAGTTTATTCAAGATCTCAGTTACAATCACCCAATACCAATTAGAGGTTCTCACTCAAGAAATCCTCTCTATTTGATCTCACCAAAGGATTGACAAAAGGATGGCTTTAAAAGAACTTAAGTTTCCCTTTATATACTAGGGAAACTATTTATAATCTCTCAAATCTCGAGGCAAGCAAGTGGTTATAAAACCATAAAATAAATAGAGTTCTGCATTTTCGTTCGAACAAAATCTGAAGTCGCTCGAACAAAATTTACGTCTGGGCCAAAATTCCAGGAGGTTGTTCAAATGTCGTCCGAACGAAATATGAAATCGTTCGAACGACTTGGGCACCTTGGCCAAAATTCCAGGAAGTTGTTCAAGGGTCATTTGAACGACTATAATCCTTGTTTGAACGACCAAGGCAACAGGCAACCCCCATAATTCTCCACCTCGGTCAAGATTTCCCCAACCAAGCAAACCGAAATCTGAGCCAATCATTGAAACCCTCCAAACGGACCCAAACAAAACCTCTCCACCATCAAATGTCCCCAAAGACCCAAACTCATAAACGGCCTAAGCAAACCAACCAAAACCAAGCATCCCCAAAAAGACCAAATCCAAACCAAATATCCCAAATGACCAAGAAACAAATCAAATTTCCCAAGGGACCAAAATCGACTGCACCAAATTAATGGTTGCCTACGTACTGTGGATCAAGTCGCCTGTAGTTCACAAAAAATCTAATTAATCAACATGAAGAATTTGAACTAAGTCCAAACAATGATTTAAATTAATTTCTGAAAGAACTTTCGTAAACATATCCGCCGGGTTATCTTTGGTGTGAATCTTCTTCAACAGAATTTCACCCTCTTCCAAGACTTCTCTAATAAAGTGATAGCGCATATTAATATGTTTTGCATATTGACGATGAACCTGATCTTTGGCCAAGAAGATAGCGCTCTGACTATCACAGAAAATATCAAGATGATCCATCTTAATACCTATATCGCGCAGAAGACCTTTCATCCAAATAGATTCCTTTATCGCCTTAGTTGCCGCCATATACTCTACCTTGGTAGTAGATAGGGCCACGGATGACTATAGCGTGGCCTCCACTCAATTTAAACACATACCCGGTAGTAGACCCTTGTTTATCCAAATCACCTATATAGTCAGAATTCACAAACCCACACAAAACCGATCAATCAAATCTTGTTTAAGAAATTCCAAACCAATATCCATAGTTTCTTTGATATACCGTAGAATCTATTTCACAGTTTGCCAATGATCTCTACCCAGATCATGCATGTATCGACTAACCATACCAATCGCCTGTAAAATATTTAGCCGAGTACATACCATAGCATACATCAAGCTACCAACTGTGCTAGCATAAGAAACCTGACTCATATAATCACGTTCCTCATCAGTGTTTGGAGATATAGAAGGCTTAAGCTTAAAATGGAGATCAAGGGGCGTAGTTACGGATTTTGTGGTACTATCAATATGAAATCTTTGAAGTAGCTTCCTCATATACATTTTCTAATAGAGATGCACCGCTCCATTTTCTCTATCTCTATGAATCTCCATACCAAGAATCTTTTTTGCCTCACCAAGATCCTTCATTTCAAATTCTTCACCCAGTTGCTTTTTCAGCTTATCAATCTTACTTTTATGCTTACACGCAATAAACATATCATCCACATACAAAAACAAGTAAATAAAGGACCCGTCATGTAGCTTGCGTAAGTCAACACAAGGGTCATAATGACTCCGCTTGTACTTCTACCCAATTATAAACTGATCAAACCATTTGTACCATTGTCTTGGAGACTGCTTCATACCGTACTATGACCTTTTCAACTTAAACACATAGTCTTCTTTCCATGCAACTGTAAACCCACTCGGCTGAGTCATATAGATCCCTTCTTTTAAATTTCCATGTAAGAATTGTATGGAACTAACTTCGTTCGGTGGGGAAGTTGGTTCCCACAATGTAGAATCAATCTTTAATCAAAGGAGTCAAGCAATTGGCCTAAAGTAAGATCTAACTATGATGAGGCCTGAATGTGACTCTCTACGACCTCTGATGAGGATTTTTAAGACAGATTGTATTACTGAAAAGTAAATAATAGGGTTCGAGTACAGAATGTCTGGGTGGTCGAAGGTAAAATGCAAGGGGTTGGAGATGATTTTTCTAACCCCCTCTTGGTTTCCCCTCACCTCTATTTATAGAGATACAAGGAGCTGAGTCACCAAGTGTAGGGAAAGATTACATGATTACTGTCAAAAAATCCCTGCGAGTTATGATGCCGGTCATGTCGGTACTGTCGTTGTGATATTTATTAGTAATGTCTCTAAATGGCGTGGTGGTTAAACCTGTCACTGTAGCTGTACGGGCCAATCAATGTGCCATCTTATCTGATGAGGTAGTTTTTTGTCTTATCTTGCTTCGATCGTGTGTTAGTGAGGTCAAAGGATTTTTGCTGTAGTTTGTTAATCCGTTCTTGAAGCTCTGTCTGATGTCAACACATCGTCTTCAGGGGATCTCTGGGGAGTCAGTTTTAGAGATTTAGTGTGCTTTGATATATTTGAGTAGGCTATGAAGTAGGCTTCAACTGATTGTCGAAGGCTACGAGTAGGCTACTACATTCGCCCCCTCTCAGCAAAGGTCTCGTAGCCAGGTGGAGAGGTGTTCGCTGATAAAACTATTTGGTCTTGGAATTTAAGCAGTTTGACTGTTTGTTTCTGGGTAGGAAATGAAAGAGGGTTTTTAAGAGATGTAGGTGGTTATAGGGTAATAAATGAATGGTAGGCTATAAGTATGGGTTATTTTGGAGGTATACTGTATCCTCTTCCTTTTGTAATAGTCTGCTGCTCTTTCTCAATATTCTGAACATCTGAATGGATACCACGCCGGGCACACGTTACCAGAAGAGGATGAGCTACGCTCGCGACCGTCGAGTAGGGCGGAAGATGATGAAACTGCATATGAAGTGTTTTGGGCAGCATGATCTGAACTGGGACATGTCGGACCTTGTGGTGGTAAGACCTGAGGAATTCATCAATGGTAAACCTTATGCCTATCAGTGGGAATAACTGAGGCTTCATTTTGCGACTGCTGAGAGACACTATCTTTTTCTGATGGCTCTGGTTGAAAGTCACGTTTGTACGGAGAAGATCATCGGGGAGCAAAGCACGGCAAGCGGAGCTGATCCTTCCGGAAATGGGGTTTAAGGCTAATGTGGTGAATGTTTTATATTTTTGTAGGTTTTTCTTTTGCTATGTGAGGGTTTTCTTTTTGTTTTTGGAGTGGTAGTAGAAATGTAATTTGTTTGCTTGATCAGGTGTTTGGAATGGACAAAATATTTTCTGCATACTTGTATTGCTGTGTCTAATAGATAATGTAGAGGAATGTAGACGATTACTCTTATAGGCACGAGGTTTAATGATATGCTTGAAGGTAATGATGATCAAATGTTGGACACTGGAGGTATGCTCGTCTAGGAGTCCTCAGGAATGAGGTTTGAATACAGGTACCGATGAATCAGTTACATCTGGGAAGTTGGAAAGTTTGTTTGCTGACTTTTCGAGGTTGGGAATTGATGGTTGCCATTAATTCGGTTAGGGAAGAGGGAAAGTTGTGGTGGGTTTGTAAGTATAAAAAGGGATAGGTTGGAGGGAATTTGTTCATCTGTCTTGTAACTATCTCTTCATCTACTGCTTTGTTTGTTGATCAACATGGCAGAAAATGAACCGGTTCAAGGAGCTCAAGCGACGGTGAGGGTCAGGAGGATCCAGGAGGCCTTATTGGGTCTTTAACGAAGGTTTGGAATAGAGGAGGATATTAATACTGAAATGCCAGATCTTTTTGAAGCGGAACCTAAGGCACCACTCTATGACATGCCCTTCACGTACTGGTGGGGGTTAATGCTGATGATGGGGCCGTTATCTGGCCATCAGCTGTCTCTTCTCATAGGCTTCACAGAGGATATAGTGAACTAGGAGGATGAAGATGCAGCGGCCATTGTTAAAGGGAAGCAACCCCCCAACAAATAGGGTTCTCTTTTGTATGCTTTCTTGTTGTTGCTTTCCTATTTTCTTCCCCCTTTTTTTGTGTATGAAGACTGTAGTGTTGTCTGAGTTGCTAATGAAAATGGTCTTTGTTGATAACTTGCTTTGTCAAACTATGGGTAATAGTAATATAATCTGAATTGTAATTTGAAGTATTGAAGGGAAAATACAGTTGTCGAAATGTATTGTTTGTGTTCGAAGATAAAAATGAATTTTTCGAAGTGAAAGGTAAATTGTGTCGAAGCTAAAAACTTTATCTGTAAGCATGAGATCTTTGAATGGTCAAAGTTTATGGCTGTATTTTGTCGAAGGGTTGAAACTTTTGAGTTAAAGGATGTGTCGAATGTCGAAGGTCGATATATTAGATACGTTTATTTGAGGCTATCTACTGCGGATTGTTCGAGACGTAAAATTGTCGAGTACTCGAGTTTGGGGATTGTGTCGACGGTTATGCTGGATTTGACTAGCCGTTTTGACAGCCCAGACAACTGGTCGATCAGACTGGTACGACCACCTGGGGCTGTGTACAAAAAGTAATGATAATGTTTTTCTTGTATGACGGAAAAGGTTATGATGTGACTGTTTGGACTTGGCTGTTTAGCTTCGAGTGGAGGAAAAGAATATCTGAGAAGCTTCAGCTTTTGCAGGAAGTTAGATGTAAGGGTGTTGTCTGTACGTGAGAGGTTCGCAGGGTATATTTGTCAAAACACATTATAGCCGAAAAGCTGGGGTAGTGGGGTCGTGGTAATGATAATGGTTAGGAAATCGAGGCATTTTTGGTTTTTTGAAAGATATATAAGAGTGAGAAGAGTAATTACTATACTATTTTACTGTGAGAATCAAAGAGTAGAGAGAAGGGAACGTATGCCATTTTGTACTTGGGAGTTGTTGCTGCACTTGTTGGTTTGGATTTGTTTATTCGAGGGTAGTACTCCTAACCACTGGTAAGTCACTTGATCTCTTCTGCTTGTACTTTGTTTTTTCCTTATGACAATGTAGGTAGGGCAATCTGTGTTTGGGGTTTAGAGGTTATTTTCGTGGGTAAAGAGACTTGAGTGATCTGGGTTTTGACCCATTCTGAGGCTTGGGGAGTTTTGGAGGGGGTATTAGGTCTGAGATTGAGGTTACGATGAATATCTGGAGGGGATGGATAGGATAGGAGTGATACGCACGGGATTGCCAAATTTTCTACTCTAATTGCATGCCTCTGCTTCTGTAGGCTAAAATGTGTAACCGTCGGGTTTTGAGATGGAGACTGATAGATGAGGAGATCGATGAATTTGAGGCTAGTATTTCTGGCCGAGCCCCAATGGATGAGGGTAGTGATGTAGATATGTTAGATGTTGTAATTGAGGCTCTATTGTCTATGGTTCTACTGGCTGAGGAGGTTCCAGTTTCGAGACGTCTAAGGACGATAGTGACCAAAGATAGTTATGAAGAGGAAACAATATGGGGGGTGGGGGTAATGTAGGGCCTTCGGGAGATAAGGTGCAGAGTGAAGATAGTGGGGATTCGACTGAGTTAGATAGGCTCGAAGGTGCCGTTTTAGCTAAAGATAGGATTTGATTAGATAGGTTTGCCGCTAAAGTAGAACTCTTAAAGTTGGGGGTGTATCTGAGAGTTGCGGGGGCAGGGTTGACCTTCAAGTCGGACCCTGGGGAAGTGATTTTGGCTTATAGAGGCCAAATTTGATTGGGACTAGAGCTTCCTCACCGAAGACTGGTGAAAGAAGTGATGAATTTCTGGGGGGTGGCTCCGATGGAAATGAACGGTAATTTTTATGAGATGATGAGGGTTGTAGAGGGGATGAATGTAAAACTTGCTAGTGAGGGTCAAAGTTTGATTAAGTAGTTTGACATTATTACCTTTTACTCTAGGAAGGCTAGTCAGAACCCGGGGGCCTATCATATCCAATGTCACCCAGAGAAACCTTGGTTCTTTGATCTGTGCTCGACAGGTCAGGGGTGGAATAAAGATTTACTGATAGTAAGGGGTAACTATGAGAATGTAGACAAGGATGACACTTATATGTTGCACCATAGGGCATATAATGAAAGTAAGATTACTGTCGAAGAATTGTTGTTGATGTGTATCTGAAATAAGGGATAACTATTTTCTTGTTTTGTTTTGTAGGTCCGCAAAGTTCTTATTGGGATAATCCGGTTAATTATATTTATACTATGCTCAAAGCTAGTGAAGCCTGGGTTAATTTGGCATCTGACAGTCTCAAAATCAAAGGACAAAGGAGGAAGAAGGTGGATTCCCTGCTTCGGGACGTACCCACTACGCCGAAGCTACCAAAGGGAGAAATAGGTGAAGGTATTTCAAAGGGTCAAAAAGAAATGGGAGGGGAGGAGTTGCCAAGGAACTACCAGTTTATGCCATGATCGTAGAGGGGTTTGAAGTAGGCAGTGCCAGTGCCCGAAGTAGCAAGAGATGCGTCAAAGTTGAGGCCAAAGCCAGTAGCAACTCAAACTATGAAGGGGAAAGGCTGGTTAGCTACCGAAACCCCGAAGGTGCAGGAGTGGAAGGCTGGCGGGCGCAAGAGGCGTAAGGTGCTGGAGGAGGATGATTCACTGGAGGAAGATGAAGAGATGATGGAGGTTAAACAACAGGAGCAAGCTGTGGCAAAGCAGGTTTCGATGGCCGAGCTCTGGGAAGATGATCCAGACGATGCTTTGAAGGAAATAAAGAAGCACATGTTCTAGGTAACTATATAGGGCTTTCTGTTGTGGTACTTTGTGATTTCTTGAAAATTCTCCGAGTTTTGAGTTGCACTGATTTCTTGAATATTTTAGCAGACAGATGTTTGGGTGTAAACTTGCAGCAAGGCAATGAAGTCAGTAAAGGCGAAATTGAAATAAGAAAAGGACAATCTGAATCTTTCTCATGGGAAAGAGGCATCACTGGTGTCTAAAGTATGGAAGTTGAAGCAAGATCTAGGGGTGCCTACTGACTCTTATGGCGAGAGGCTCGAACTACAGTGGTCGAGGCTGGAGCGTGAGTGGTTAACAAAGCTTGTGGCATGTGAGAGGGAGAAAGCGGAATAGAAGGCAAATTTCCAGCGGCAATATGATGGCGAATGCAAGGTGAATGTTAAGTTGAAAAGTTTTATAGATGATAAAGGGTATAACCCTGAGACAATGGAACCTTATCCTCTGTCTTTAGAACTTGTTAAAGGGGATGATTTGCAGATGAAGGGAGGGGAGGCGAACATTATTGAAGAGGCAGTTGGAAGTACTGGGGGGTGGTGCAGATGCTTCTCTTGTTGGAGCGCCCATTGGTAGTACTGTTGATGGTTTTATCGCTGAAGATTTGAATGAAGCTGTTGGGGGATATGTGGAGCAAGAAGGTGTAACCGCGCCGATATGAGGTATTTGGGATTGGGGTTTCATGTCTTCTTCTGCTGATTATAATGTTGAGTTGTAATATTTTGAACGATGTTGTTGTTTTTCTGTTGGTCTCTGAACTCGGTAGATTGTTTGTGCTTTTGTTATCTGTTCAACTTCTGAAGTTGATGCTGAACATATTGATGTATAATTTCTGAACATACTGATTCTGAGCTTTTGATTTGATATCTGATGTGTTGATGGATTGTGTAATCGTGCTCTCACTTTGAATTATTAGAATTTGAATGCACATTTTGTTGATTTTGCTTGTTTTGGACTCTTGATGATTGGTCTTTGAATTATACTGCAACTGTTCCTCTGATGGATACTATGCTTAATGTGCTCTGCATTTGATAGAATTGTAGATAATATTTTTGTATACGGTTGTTGTTTGGAATTATAGAAGTTGGATATGTTTGAGAAGAAATTTGATCTGTATGAATGACTGTAATGTAATCAAAACCTGAGGAGTATCGAAGATATATAGATCAAACTCTGAATGTTATGCTGGACATCAAATGCCGAAGCCACAGCGATGTTGAAATTTTGAAAAATTTCCAGGTTGCGTCCGAGTATCAGTCGGGCCGAGGGAATGTGATACCTAGAGGAAACCCAAAAATTTATTGGACTCTAATCGCCTCCAGCGCATTCTCGAGGGTCCGGTCTTTTGCCCATCCTTGCCCCTTGAGTTTGCTCGAATGTTGGAGACTTGAGCAATTCAAGGTCACCCCCAAGTACCAGTCGGGGCGAGGGTGGACATGACACCCGAGGCAAACCAAGAAAAGGACTGGACTTCAACGGTTTTAGAGCCTGGACAAAGTATATTTGATCACCCTAAATGAATCCCCGAGGGTCCGGTCTATCGACCATCCTTGCCCCTCGAGTTTGCTCAAAATTGGAGACTTGAGTAATTCAAGGTCGCCCCCAAGTATCAGTCGGGGCGAGGGTGAACATGATACCTAGGGTCAATCAAGAAAAGGACTGGACTTCGAAGGCCTAAGCCACAACGAAGCAATATCTGATCACCCCTGATGCATCCCTGAGGGTTTGGCCTTTTGACCATTCTTGCCCCTCGAGTTTGCTCGAAGTGGGGAGCTTAAAAGATCGGTTACCCTCAAGTATCAGCCGGGTCGAAGGTTGACATGATACCTGAGTTAAATCAAGAAATTCAAAATGGAACAAGAGATAAAGTAAGGGTTGAAAAACTTGTCTATTGAATGTTCTGGATTACATCAGTTGTACATGGTTGGAGATATGGCCTGTTATAGGAGACCAACTTTATTGTATTCCAGGGGTTTGGTAGAGGCACTTCGTCTTCCATCATTAAGTAATAGGAACCCTTATCTATTTTCTAATAGACAACATATGGTCCTTCCCAAGATTCGGCTAACTTGCCAGCATTTCAAGGTTTCGAAGATTGATTAACACGTTAAAGTACTAGATCTCCAATGTTGAAACTCCGCGGTCGAATTCTTTTGTTGTAGAATTTTTGAAGTGATGTGTGGTACTGGCTAAGGTTGGTGATAGCTCGATCTCTAGTTTTATTCATCCATAACATGTCGTATGCAAGTTCAAACTCGTTACCTTCGTCTGGGAGGTTAGGGTCTCGAGTAGGTACGTCGAATTGAGTTGGTAATACAGCTTTGGTTCCATATGTTAGGAGAAAGGGGGTGACTCCTGTAGATTTCCTTGGGGTTGTGCGATAGGCCCAAAGGACATGATGTAACTCTTGAACCCATCCTCCTTTCTTTGCATCGACTCTCTTCTTAAGGCCATCGACGATAGTTTTGTTAATTGCTTTGACTTGACCGTTACCCTGGGGATAGTAAGGTGTGGAGGGTGAGAGGATGATGTATTTTTTGAGGAAGTTTCTGACTTTGCTGCCAACAAAATGGGGACCATTGACGCATCGAATCATATGGGGACTGCCGAAGCGAGTGATGATGTTTTCCCATAATAATTTGACAACTTCCTCTTCTCTGTTTCGTCATAGAGGTACCGCTTCGACCCATTTTGTGAAGTAATCAGTTACGACGAGGATGTTATCTCTACTACCCGAGGCTTTTGCGAAGGGACCAATGAGATCGATGGCCCATCGTTTGAATGGCCAGGAAACTTGATTGAAGTGGAGGTCTTAAGAGGGGCAATGGATGTTATGAGCGTGGCGCTGGCATTTGTCACAGTGATTTGCGTAATCTGAAGCTTGTTTTTTTATACCGGGCCAAAATAATCATTGGGTAATAGCTCGAAGGGCCATAGAATAACTAGCAGTATGAGCACCACAGGTTCCTTCATGAAGTTCGGCTAAGGTTTGAGAGGCTTCATCTTGGGATATGCATCGAAGGAGGATGCCATTTAGGGATTTTCGATGTAGTTTGTTTATGTGTATAGTGTATCTGCGGCAGTTTTCTAGCAATGACCGTTTAGCTTTGAGTTCATCTGGGAGGGTGGCATTGCTGAGTTAATGAAGAAACGGTGTTCGCCAATCATCTGGATCATGACTCTCGCCCCCGGTATTAATAGTATTGATTTCCATCTGGTCGATACTTGGGCATTCGAGTACTTCGATATAGAGGGTCCGAGATTCTGATTGTCCGAGCATAGCTGCTACGTAGGCGAGGGCATCTGCATGTCTATTTTTTCCTCGAGGGTAATGGGTGATTGTAGATTTTTCGGGAAACCGGTCCATGCGCTGTCCCACAAAAAGAGCGTAGTCAGCCATGCGACCGTTAGCTTGGTTTTCTCCTATGTAGCGTCTCTGAACAAGTTGGGAATCTGTAAAGACTGCAAGTTTGGGAATGCCAAGGTCGAGTGCGATGTCGAGGCCGTGGATCAAGGCTTCATATTCTACTTCGTTATTGGAATATTTGAATGCAAGTTTGACAGCTTTCTCTATGCGGTCATTAGTAGGTGTTACGAAGACAATACCAATTCCTGAGCCATTAGGTCCTGCTGATCCGTCTGAAAATAATTGCCAGCCAGTGAGAAGGTCCCAGGGATCTACTATTTCGGGTTGATCTTCTGATAAATCATCTTCGCGTTTTTCCCAATCGATATCTTCGATCGGGAAGTCATCAAGAAAGTCTGCTACTGCTTGGCCTTTCTGGGATATTTACTTCTCAAAGGTAATACTGTGTTTGCCAAGGTATACGGACCACTGTTGCATTCGTCTGGATTTTTTTTTTGCTAAGTACCTCTCGAAGGGGATAACTGGTAATAATACGAATGGGATGAGCCTGGAAATATAGTTGGAGCTTACTGGATGAATAGACAAGTGTGAAGAGTAAACGCTCAAGTTTTGAATATTGAGTTTCTGCGGGGGTTAGGGTTTTGCTGATAAAATATACAAGTTTTTTGATGTTGAAATCAAGTTGAATGAGCACTGAACTGAGAGAGGTTTTTGTGGTAGCATGGTATAAAGAGATAGGTGTGCTGATGATCGGTGGACGGCCAAGATAAGTTTTAAGTTCAAGGAAGGCTTGTTCGTACTCAGGGTCCCAGTCGATCTTGGGATTATTTTTCTTTTTTGTTTTGTGGACGCTTTGATCGCGTACGAAGGAAAAAAGCCAAGCACATCTATCTGAGGATTTTGAAATGAAACGATTAAGGGCTATTATCCTGCCCACCACTTTTTGGACGCCTTTCTTGGTTCGGGGCGAAGGCATGTCTATGAGGGCTCGAATGTGGGTAGGGTCAATCTCTATCCTGCGTTTACTGATAAGGTGACCCAATTTTTTTTCGAATAATACGCCAAATTAGCACTTTTTTGGGTTGATTTTCATATTATACGTGTAAAGTTTCGAGAATATTTAAGAGAGGTCTTGGATATGGGTGTTTTTCTGAAGGCTCTTGCATAACATATCGTCGATATAGACTTCGACAAATTTGCCAAACAAGGGTTTAAACATAGTTGTGACAAGGCGCTGGTAGGTTGCACCGGCATTTTTAAGGCCGAAGGGCATAACGTTGAAACAATAAATGCTTTGTTTAGTTATAAATGAAGTTTTAAGTTAATCTTCGGGGATGAGGGGTACCTGATTGTAACTTGAAGCCGTATCCATCATGGATAGGCGCTCGTGTCCAGCAGTGGCATCGAGGAGTGCTGAGATAGTTAGGAGGGGGAAAATGTATTTTGGTCTGTGCTTGTTGAGGTCTGTGAAGTCAACGCAGATTCGGATCTTGCCATTCTTTTTAGGAACAACTACAATATTTTTTATCTAGTCTGCGTACTTCACTTCTCTGATATAGCCTGCGGCTATGCGCTTGTCTATTTCAAGGTTTGCGGCTTCTCAAAGTCGTGGTGCCAGGGTGCGTTTCATTTGTTTTACTGCTGAGGAATGGGGGATGAGATCCAGGCGATGGCTGGCCAGGTTGGGGTCGACACCAGGCATCTCTTTAAATGTCCAGGCGAAGATGTCTTTGTTTGTTCGAAGGAACTCGGAAGGTTCGAGGCGCTCTAACTCATTGAGGAAGGTTCCGATAAATGTACCCCAACCAGGACCGTCGAGTTCTATATAAACAGTGGGTTCGATGGATAGGGTAGTATCTTCCGAAGTCAAAGGGATAGAAAGATGCTGTGTATGCTATGGGCTGCTGACAAGTTTTTGGGTTTGGTCGATATCTAGGTGCTCGTGATTGCTGAATCAATGGGTTTGATGGTAGGCTGAAGGTATAACTCGCATGGCATGAGGCCAATCTCGTCCGAGTACACCAAGGTATTCAAACTTCTTATCAATGACGATGAAGTTGGGTTGAAGGGTAATGGGGCCTGTAGTGACGGGTAGGCTGATACGGCCAACAACAACTTCTGTTGATCCATTGAGACCTTTTAGTTCAATGTTGGTAGCGGTTATGAGGTCTGTTTTCTTCAAGGTTTGGATTTTTTGGAGGAAGAGGACATCAGCTGCGCTCCCATTATCTACGAGCATTGTTTGGAGGACGAGGTTCTCAATCTTAATCATGATGACTAATGGATCGGAATGGGGGAAACTAACTTGTGAAGTGTCACAGTTGATGAAAGAAATACCTTCGAGTCGAGGGTGAGAACACATAAGGCTAGGAAATTTCTACTGATAGGTGAGCTTGTATCATTCTTTGATGTACTTTTGTTTGCTCTTGGAATGTCTACTGTCTATGTTGTTGACTTTGATTAACTTGACTATATAGATGTGTACCTCGGCTGGGTCAGTAGTAGGGGTGGATAAAGATTTGAGGTAGAACCCATCGAGGTAGCTTGGAAGATCAGTAATATACTGGTACAAACGTCCTGCTCTGAAGATAAGTTTGAAAGAGTGCTGAAGGGCGAAGCAATTATTGGTATGGTGACAGTTGTACTTATGGCTGGCGCAGTAAGATTCGCCTGGCCTGACTTCAATGGTGAAAGGGATGCGCCAAATGGGGTCTGCCTGTATGTGTGGTAGAAGGATGCTGAGGGGGGCAGTGAGTGTAGGCAAAATAGGCATTGGTCACTTCATGCGAGCTTCGGTGCTGTTATCAATGTTGGGGTGTTTGCGGCTCTCAGTCTCCTGTGAGACAGGAGCAATCAGGGGTGTGGGATCAGAGTGGGGGTGTTACTGAGACTTATTAAAGTTTGCTGTTGGTGAAGGCTGGCTCTGTTTGTGGGACTCTTGAAGGCGCTCGAGATCAATATAGCCGCTGACCCTCGAGAGCATCTCTTCGAGTGTTATTGGTTTGGGGAGGACTAGGTGCTCTTTTACTCGGCTGTGGTCGGGCAGGGCATTCAAATATGCCAAAATTGTATTCGAGCAGTTGAGATTTTCTATTTTACGAGATTCGCCGAGGAATCTTCTGGTGAAGGCATCGAGGGTCTCACTGCCGGATTTTCTAAAATTAAAATGAGTGTCAACTTTGACCTCTCTGTCTTTGTTGAAGGTAAACTGGGTGATGAAAAGTAATGAAAGTTGCTCGAAGTTACGAATGGAGCCATTTGAGAGATTGTGGTACCATCGAAGGGGATTATCGGTAAGGCTCATTGGAAAAAGGCGACATAATACGTAGTCAGCCGTGGAGCAGAGGCTTAGGGAGTTTTGGAATTCGAGGATGTGGGATTTAGGGTTTGTGTTACGGTATTTGTTGAGTTTGGGGGCACGAAAGTTAAAGGGTATTATGATAGCCAAAAGTTTGGGGCAGATCGGGTTATTGAGGCAGCTCCAAGAGTTTGTGGCTGGGCTAGTGCTAACGTGAATGACGGGTTGTATTTTGTGGTCGAAGTCCTGCGTGTAGCATATGTAGGATGTGGGGGAGATTGATGAATTCGAAGGCCGTGAGGTCGAGTGTATGATATAAAATCAGCACTACACTCGCCGAGTCGTTCCCGAGTAGGATGGCGTCTGGGGTGTCTGGAGGATTAGAGGGTTGAGTCAGAAGAGTCTTCTGTGTGGTGAATCCCGAGGTGAATGGAGCCGATTTTGGGAATAATACGGGGAAACCTTTGGCACCGGTGTGAGCGGGGTGTATCTCAAGGTTTGGTGAAGGCGAGCAGAGACGCGCGATGGGTCTTGTACTGGGATGGGTGAGTAGATTCCAAGGGCTATAATCTCTGTAGCTCTCGGACAGTGTTGCACAGTTCATCGATTGCTCTGTTCTGTCGGTTTTCATCATCCAATCGGCGATTTTGCTCAGTTTCCAGTGCCAAGCGGTGGTTTTTACGCTCCTAGTTTAGTTGGTTCTGGTAGCGCTCCTCTGCCTGAGCGACTTGTTGGGATAATAAAACTATTTGGGCAGCTACTTCGTCAATGAAGTTGCCTGCCTGGGTTGAGTTGGAACGGCGTGTGGGAGCCATTGAAGATAATCAGTTGAGGTAGAAAACAAAAAGAGGGGAGAAAAAAGGAAGGGAGATTGGTGATGTGGGAAGCACAGACGACCCCAATTGTAGGGAACTAACTTCATTCGGAGGGGAAGTTGGCTCTCACAATGTAAATCAATCTTCAATCAAAGGATACAAGCAATTGGCCTAAAGTAAGATCTAACTATAGACAAATACTTGCGTAGAGGTCCGAATGCGGCTCTCTACGACCTCTAATAAGGATTTTTAAGACAGATTGTATTACTGAAGAGTAAATAACAGGGTTCGAGTATAGAGTGTCTGGGTGGTCGAAGGTAAAATACAAGGGGCTGGAGATGATTTTTCTAACACCCTCTTGGTTTCCCTTCTCCTCTATTTATAGATTTATAGGGAGCTGAGTCACCAAGTGTGGGCCAGGATTACATGATTGCTGTCAGGAAATCCCAGCGAGTTATGGCGCCGGTCATGTCGGTACTGTCACTGCAACATTTATTGGCGATGTCTCTAAACAGCGCTGTGGTTGAACTTGGTCACTGTAGCTGCACGGGCCAGTCAATGCGCCGTCTTATCTGATGAGGTGGTTGTCTGTCTTATCTTGCCTCGATTGTGTGCTAGCGAGGTCGATGGATTTATGCTGTAGTATGTTAATCCATTATCGAAGCTCTGTCTGATGTCAAAGCTTCATCTTCAGGGAATCTCTGGGGAGTCTATTTTAGAGATTGAGTGGGCTTCGATATATTTGAGTAGGTTGTGAAGTAGGCTTTGACTGACTGCTGAAGGCTTCGAGTAGGCCACTATAAGAATGCTGCCTTAATATCGAGTTGCTGCAACTCTAAATTGAATTGCCCTACAAAGGCCAATAGGATACCAATAGAGTGTTTCACTACTGGAGAAAAAACCTTATTGTAATTTATCCCCTCTCTTTGTGCATAGCCCTTGGCTACGAGTCTTGCCTTGAAGCGTATATAATCATCGAGAGATCTTTGTTTCTTTGTACAGATCCATTTATAACCGATCGCATTCTTTCCCTTCGGCAACTTCGAAAGTTCCTGAGTTCCCTTCTTGAAAAGAGAATACAGCTCTTCCTTCATCGCTCCTTCCCAATGGTTAGCCTCAGAACCGCAAATAACTCCCTTATAGGTAGAAGGAAGATCCTCTTCAACGATCGGAAGTATCATATCCTTTTTAAGCCAACTCAGTTTGTTTACATCCCTATTTGGTTTACTCTTTGCAATTGATTCTGCCACCAGAATCTCTTCATCCGTACTACCAAATGCTCAACCTTCATCTATGTTTTCATCATTTGGAACATGTACTAATGGCTCATCACCCATTGTCACAATAGTAGATGACCTCCCTCTTAGTACGGAACTCTCTGGCCAATGTGAAGACGCATTAATCTCCACCTCCTGTAATACCCTGTTGGTCGTCTCCTATGTGTGCTTAGAGCCATGTGACTTCATCATAAAACCTCATCAAAAGTGGCATCTTTGCCCAGAATGATCTTTCAGTCTCTCCTAACCCACAATTTGTAACCTTTCACACCCATCTTCTTACCCAGAAAAACGCCCTTACTTGCTCGTGGATTCAGCTTACCATCCTTAACATAATAATATATGAAGAGTATCATAATCTGTACCAGGTTTTCCCGACCAAGCTTCTATTAGTGTTTTACCCTCAATTGTAGCCGAAGGCAACCAATTAATGAGATAGCATACATATTTCAAAGCCTCAGCCTAAAATGCCTTGCCCAACCCAGAATTAGACAATATATACTGCACCTTCTCCAGTAAAGTTCAGTTCATACGCTCCGCTACCTTATTTTGTTACGGTGTCTCTCTAACCGTAAAGTATCTAACTATCTCCTGATACCAACATACTTGCAAGAATGGATCACTAGTGTTCTTCCCACCATTATCTGAATTGAGCGACTCGATCTTTCCACCGGTTTGAGTCTCAATCAACTTCTTCTATGTCATAAAAATTTCTATGACTTTATCCTTCCTCCTCATAGCTTACACCCAAACACGCCTAGAAAATTCATCCACAAAAGACACAAAGTAATGCTTCGTCCCTAGCGATGCATTCTCGGAGGTCCCCAAACATTAGAGTGGACATAATCAAGGGTTCTACGAGTACGGTGGATCGCGGTGACAAACTTTACCCTTGTCTGCTTACCCAGAACACAGTATTCATAAAAATCTAATTTGCACATCTTGGCATATCTCAATAGCCACCGGTTTGAAAGAACTCTCAAGGACTTTTCTTCAGCATACGCCAAATGCATGTACCATAGCCGTATGGTCTCTTCCCTTCCCGTGGTAGAAACCTCACCAAGAATAGTCATACCATATAAATTGTACAAGTTGTTACTTTTTCTGTGACCTTTCAATATAACCATGGCTCCCTTAAGAACCCTTTTTACCCCATTCTCAGACACAACATTGTAGCCTTTCCCTTTAACAATCCCAGTCGAGATAATGTTTTAACTCATTGTCGGAATTTACCAAACCTCTTCAATCTCTTTAACCAACCCATTGTGCAATTTTAGACGAATGGTATGTACCTATCCTCATGATGCGGCAAGGATTATCGTTTTCCATCAACACCACTCCATCTTATAGTATTTTCAAACTAGAAAAATAAGCCCTTTCGGGAAAAATATGATAAGTAGCACCTGAATCTAAAATCCATTCTTTTGTATCAATAACACATGCACTAGATGTTATAGTAAAAGAGAAATCAAAATCATTGCCTCCCGTTTCTGTGTCTTGAGCCACATTAACTGAAGAACCAATTTTTCCCGCTTTCTTCTTTTCAAGCGAGGGACATTCATTTTTCTAATGACCTGTTTCCTTACAAAATGCACATTGGTCATTACCCAAGTTGTTCAGGTTTCTACCACGACCTCTCGATTTCGACCGAGAGTTGTTACCAAACGGCTTCTTCTTGTCCGAGGATCTTCCTCAAACCGTCAATACATCGGATGTAGACTTATCAGTCTCATGTTTATCCTTTTTTTGGTACTTGTGGTTTACTCTGGCCGTAGTCACATCTGTGTATTTCAATGAAATATTTCCAAAATTATCGTCATAATGAAGTACACAAATTTTTCTGAAAGTGAGTTCAAGAAAAAGAGAGCCTTGTCTTTATCCTCAACTATCTCTATAAGATTTGCCAAGTCGGCTAACAACTTGAAGTCATTCAAATTCTCGGACATACTAATCCCTTACCTCATAGTGAAGTGATAGAGCTTCATCTTCAAGTAGAGTCAGTTTTGGATGCTCTTTACCATGTACTTCTCTTCTAGAATCTGCCAAATTTCTTTTACAAAATTTTATTCATCACAAGGTACTTAATATCTTGAGCAAGACAAGAACGAATTTGGCCACAAGCCCTCTTATTCATCTTCCTCCATACACTCACCTCTATGTCATCTGCCTTATTCTCCAATACCTCGTCTGAGTCTTGTTGACTTAGGGCATCAATAACTTCACATCACCACATGCCAAAGTTACATGTGCCATTGAATTTCTCAACTTCAATCTTTGCATTGTTGAACATCACCATTATATTTCTTCTTGGGGTCGAAGAACTAGCTTCAACATCGTATCCATTATTTCCCCCAATTTTCATGAACTAATCAAATCCAAAACCAAATTGAAATTGAGAAGCCCTAGGTTACCTTAAAATCGTGCACCACAGAGGAATTAACCTTTCTCTGATACAAATTGTTGAGTCACAAGTCTGGAAACCAAAACTCCATGTCAATTTGGGTTAGCCACAAACAAGTAATGATCAAAGAAATACATAATACACAAAGTTTAAGATGGTTCGGGAAATTACCTACGGCCACCGTGTGCGAAAGAGAGAGAAAGTTTATTGAAGATCACAGTTACAATCACTCAATACCAATTAGTGGTTCTCACTAAAGAAATACTCTCTATTTGATCTCACCAAAGGATTGATTTAAGGATGGCTCTAAAAGAACTTAAGTTTCCCTTTATATATACTAGGGAAACTATTTACAATCGCTTAAATCTCGAGGTAAGCAAGTGGTTATAAAACAATAAAAAAAATAGTGTTCTGCATTTTCGTTCGAACAAAATTTGCGTCTGGGCCAAAATTTTAGGGGGTTGTTCAAATATCGTTCACATGAAATATGAAGTCGTTCGAACGACTTGGGCACCTGGGCCAAAATTCCATGGAGTTGTTCAAGGGGCGTTCGAACGACTATAATCCTCGTTCAAATGACAAAGGCAGTAGGCATCCCCCATAACACTCCCCACATTTTTGAAGTCTAGTACACCATATTGTAGAAATATGTTGTTTCAGTAGTTAATGAAATAATTTAGTTTGTATTATTTTTTCTAGATTTTTCTTCTGATCCTTCTTAGCTCCTTAGCTTTACTATGTACTATATTTACTTCTTGAGTTTTGCAATTATAATTTAAAGTGTGATACCTATTGATATTCTTAGGAAAAAATTGCATGAAAAAAAATTTGAAGCAATAAAAGTTATGTATATATATCCAATATATTAGCTTTTCCTAGTGGCCGTAGCCGATATATGTCATTTGAGCCTTGCCTGGAAGTTTTGAACATACTAATACACGATGAGTTTGAACATACTGTTACATTTGCAACTCATTTATGTGTTGTTTTTCAAGTCACAGTAAATTAATCAATCCAAACTTTCCAGCCAAATTTAAGTTTTTACTTGTCTCACCCCAAAGAGCATCATCAGTAGTTGCCTCAATACTTCAAAAAATGCATGCCACATATGATTATTCTACTTTTCACTCTCCAACATTTGCCTTAATTCTTGAATGCTGAGTTTGAGATCATACGCCTGAAACATTTCCTTATCAGGCGCATAATGCTTATGCGCTTATTGATTTTAAACAACTTGGCAAGCGCATAAGCTTTATACGCCTAAAAGTCTGACTCACATAAAGGCTATAAGCGGTTAGTTTTGTTTTTTCACTTAGTCATCTTCCCCCTAACACCATGAAATTAAACCAGTCAAGAACACCTTTATTCTCCATAAATATTTAAAACTCCAATTACTTCACCGTCTTCCCTCCATTGACATATTCCCTTTTCAATTAAGACCTCAACATGTCTCAAAGGATGTTTGGTTGGATAACAGATAACGCCGTCACCAATGCATGGGAGAAATGAATTAATGAACCGTAGAGCCTCGATGACGTTCATGGTTACCTTTGGAACCGGGTGAATGGTAAATTCAGGCAATATAATGTGTAGTCGCTTGCCTTTGGAATTGTACCACAAGTTCCTTATAATCGAAGAGAAATGCGACAAGTTCCACCATTTACAAAAGCGAGTTACTTTGAGAGGAAAAATTTTCGATCCCATCTCCGATCTGTAAGAGGCAATTGGTACGAGATGTACAATAAATCCCTTTACGAGATGTACGATATAATTTATCCCGATGGGTAAGAAGACGTTGGAGAAGACTCTGTACCATATTGGGAGCTTTTGCCTTGGTGTAAGTTTTCACCATAATGCTTAATTATGTAATGTGCCCATTTCATGTTATGTATCACTTAATTATTATCAAATAAATTTGGTTAAAAAATGTGATAAAAGATTCAAATTGGTATATTGAAAACGTAAAATTGAATTTGATTTATTAGGCATGAAATTGAAATTACATTAAAGATGAATTTGAAATTACATTGAAGAAGAAATTACAATAAAAGTTAAGTTGAAATCATGTGCCTCCATGAGTATTCCATAAATGCGCAACGAGGTTCTTTTGAATTGACTCGTGCTTTACCTTATCAATTATTGTTTGGTACTTCGATATAAATTATTGTAGCGTGTTAGGTTTCCTATAAACCTCTACTATGCGTGCATTTCTTTGAAATCCTTTGTCAGTCCTTACATCATAGCCGTCATGTTTGCCTTCAACGATCATGTTGTGAATTATAATACATATCTTCATAATTCTACCAGGGTTTTTTGGAGACCACAATCGTGTTGCCCCTTTTACTTTTCCAAATCGAGTTGAAGCGCACCAAAAGCCCATTCAACCTATTTACGGTATCCCTCTTAAAACTTTAAAAATAGAGCCTTTACTTTGTTTTGAGGGTGATGTATTATTTGGACAAGAGTTAACCACTTCGGGTATATCTCATCCATTAAGTAGTAGCCTATATCGTACTGAACATTACTATTGTTGAAGTTACAAAATGGGATTGGACCTTTCATGAGATCATCGAAAAGATGTGGCCGGTCTAACACATTTACGTCTTTATTGTGGCCTAGAGTTTTAAAGAATGCATGTCATATCCACAGGTCATATGACGCAACCACTTTTAATAGGGTAGCCAATTTCTATTTATACCCCAAAAATTATCCTGCCCAAGCTTTAGGATAATTTTTCAATTCCCAATGCATACAATCTAAACTACTAAGCATGCTAGGGAATCCACGACTATCTGCAATGTACAATAATTGTTGGATATCATTCGGGGTTGGGGACCCCAAAAAACTCCTTCCAAATTTAGTAATAACCGCCTTACAAAACATAGTGAGACATTCGATTGCGGTGCTCTCACCCATTCAGCAATATTCATCCATACTATCTGCCTACATCCCATATGCTAGCATGTGAAATGCCACCGTTAGTTTTTGATGGGGGGATAATCCAAGTTGTTTGGCGCAATTGCATTTTCGCACGAAGCAACTATCATTAATATCTAATTTATCCATAATACAGATGAAAATACCTCAGTTTAAGCAGTATAATCTCCAGCGGAAATATTGATGTTGATAAATCGTATTTTGGTTGATGTGGTCCCTCATGAGTTGGTAAATTCTTCCATTTCAAGGTTGTTGATTTCAATTTGATTGAGGATAATCACCTCTTTGATTGTATCGGTGATATCGTTGTCGGAAGACGAAGAGTCTAGCAGTATCGCATCTTCATCGGTGAAAGAATTGTTTAAGAACTTAAAAATCGTCTTGGCATCCAAGAATTGAAGAAGAAGAAATTGATCAAGGTTGAATTATGGGATTTTGGAAGTGTTGTGATAATTTTCGTGTAAAAAATGATCAAAATATAGGCAATGAAAAGCTAGCCGCTATAGGCGAAAACTAGACGTTTATAGTCATTTAGGAGAACAAAAGACTCAGACTATGAGGTGCATATGACTAAACTAAAACCATCAAGTGCATAAAGGTTATCTGCCTGATGGCTTAAGTTAAAATTCAAGTATTGAGCCTTGTAAAAATTGGTCGATCAAATACTTGAATTCTTCAAGTATTCAGTAAGAAAAAATTCAAGCCTTCTTGGATATGCTCTAACCTCTTCATCTTTTCCTCTATCTCTGTCTTATGCTCACCTCTAAACCAATACATTAATGTCTATGATTATTAAAAATTGTAAGCTAAGAATCCATGTAAGTTTTTCTTTCTCTGGATTTAATTTGAAGTATTGTTGATTGCGTATTCCACTGTTTGAACCCAAATCTGTCTTTTTCGTAAAGCCAAATCTGGCGGTGGCAAACAAAATTAGAAAATCCAATCGAAATCTCCAATCTCGTAATCAGGCCTGGCCCTGGGGAGGTGCAAGATGTGCGTTGACACAGGGCCCAAAAGAAAAAAGGCTGAAAGAATTTTTTTGCCTATAGCCCAAACAAAATTACATTAAACGCAACCCAATTCAGATTCGTCTAAGAGTGTACAAAACAAAACCCACTATACAGAGGTATATGTTATGTTTGGTACTACAAAAAAAATCTCTAAAAATAAAGTAAAAATAAGGTAAAAAAGCCTATTTTTATTCTTCGCACATGGCTTATAAAAACTAAGGCCAGGGCCTGTTCTATTCATAATATGTCTATTATTTCATTTTGGAAATTTTCTATAACTGTAATCTAACTCTAATATGAATTTACAGACTGTGGAGAGATTTATAAGCAACATTGTTCTAAGGGGTCTTGCATCAGTAGTTTCTACTATGAAATTTGAACCCTAAACAAAATTTCGTCAAGAACAATTAGATATTCTTTAAGAACCCAATATTCTCAAATCACTTCATTATGGTTGGGATGGTTAGATTATTCTCTCATCTAATGGCTTTTAAAAATTGAATCTTTAATTGAACAGGTATTTATGAACAAAAATTTGTGAGAACTTGTTGCGGACTCGCTTATTCTTTGTTGGTCATAAGTTTTATAGGGTAATTAGTGACTCACCATGAGAAATGTTTAAGGGCATAAGATGTGTGAATTGCCTACGATTTTAGCGGTACCCAGTGGTTTTTTTGCTTCCTTGAATGAGAATTAGTTTGGTGGATATGTTTATGTTGTACAGAAGTGGAGAAAAGGGAATACAAAAACAAAAGGTGAACAACATGGTGATGTTTGATCAGGCTTGCAGATCAAAATTAGTTTTTCTTATCCCTTTATGGAATTGCTAGTGTTGTTCTGTGTAAATAAATCCCACTTCACTATTTCCTGTTTATTTTTGTGCTGTGTTGTTTTGTTATTTATGTTACTAGCACAATGATTTGGATGACAAATTTCTTTCAAGAGTTGCTGAAAATACCTAGAGATATATTGCTATTTTCATTAATGTTGTTGATGACCTCATGTTGGAGCCGACGAAAGGGGCTTTCTGATTACGACCGTAATATCTTAATTATATAAAGGTCCGATGAACCAAGTTAGAGTGCACATATCTCCAAAAATAAAATTTTTGGGTAAGTCTAAATTTTCATATTCAACTTTTTGTGTAACTCTAAATTATCATGTCCAATTACGAATTACTTACATGTCCAGCTCTTATGGCAGAGGTTCATTTATTATCGGGCAAATTGGAATTACATGAGAAGCCTAATTTAGGCTGGTGATCATGACCAAGTAATACAATACAGTGACGAGTGTAGGGACCTAACTCCATATGGACGGGGAGTCAGTTCTTACAAAGTAGACTCAATCCTCAATCACAAGGACCAAGCAATTGACAAAAGATAAGATATAACTAAAGGCAAATACTTGTGTAGAGACCCAAATGTGACTCTCTAGGACCTCTGATGAGAATTTTTAAGACGGATTGTATTACTGAAGAGTAAGTAAGAGAGCTCGAGTACAAATTTAATGAGTGGTCAAAGGTAAAGATGCAAAGGCTGGAGGAGATTTTTCTAACCTCTGTCTAGTTTCCCCTCTCCTCTATTTATAGAAGTATAGGGAGCCGAGACACCAGGCGTGGGTCCGGTTTACATGATTACGCTGTCAGAAAATCTTGGCGAGTAACGGGCGTCGGTCCTGTCGGTACTGTTACTGCTGCATTTATTGGTGATGGCCCTGGACGGCGCAGTGGTTAGACTTTCCACTGCAAACGCTTGGGTCATTCAATGCACTGTCTCATCTGATGAGGAAGCTGTCTGTCTTATCTTGCTTAGACCGTATGATAGTGAGGTCAAAGGATATCTGCTCTTAGGATATTAATCCTTACTCCAAGTTCTGTCTGGTGAGTTGGCTGTCTGTCTTGTCATACTTCGACCGTATGTAGATATGGTTAAAGGATGTCTGCTGCAATATACTGATCCATTCTCGAAGTTCTATCTGGTATCAAAAGCTCATATTTGGGAGATCTCTGTGGAACCTGTTGTAGGGACTGAGTGAGCTTCGATACATTCAAGTAGACTATGAAGTGAGCTTCGGCTGTCTGTCGAAGGTTATGAGTAGGCTACTACATTCGCCCCCTCTCAGTGAAGGGCTCAAAGCCAGGTGGAGAGGTGTTCGTTGAGAAAACTGTTCGGTCTTTGAATCTGGGCGGTTTGACTGTCTTGTTTTTCTGGAAAGTAGTAAAAAGGGGGTTTTCTAGGGATGCAGTTGGTTATAGGGCAATAAATGCATTAAAGCCTATAAATATGGGCTATTGTGGAGGTTTATTGTATCTTCTTTCATCTGCAATAGTCTTCTACTCTGTTCTTCATATTCTTAACATTTGGAAGGATACAATGCCGAACACACGTTACCAGAAAAGGATGGGGCTTGCTCGGGACCATCGAGTGGGGCAAAAAATGGCAGAACTGCATATAAAGTTTTTTGGCAAATATGACCAGACCTTGGACATGCCGGACCTTATGGAAGCAGGGCCTGAGGATTTCTTCAATGGTGACCCATATTCTTATCTGTGAGAACACTTAAGGTTTCAAATTACGACTGCTGAATGGCCCTATCTCTTTCTGATGACGCTGGCCAAAAGTTTCGTTTGTGCTGAGGAGATCATCGAGGAGCAAAATGCGGCGAGCGGGGCTGGTCCTTCCGGTAGTAGGGCTTCGGGTTGATGGTTGGAATGTTTTGCATTTATGCAGGTTTTTGTTTTGCTAGGTTGGGGTGGTGGTAGAAATGTAATTTGTCTGTTGGGTTTACTATTTGGAATGGACAAAGTATTTTCTCCGTATTTATATTGCTATGTCTGATTGATAATGTAGACGAATGTAAGCAAATACTCTTATAGGCGCGAGGTATAGTGATCTGCTCGAAGGTAATGATGAATGAAGTTTATTATTATCTGAGTTATGATGGTCAGAATGAACTATAGTCGAAGGTATGATGAAGTACTGCCTGTAATAATCGATGGTTATAATGGCCGAATGCTCGAGGTTGGTGATGTACCCGAATAGAGGTCCTCGGGAATGAGGTTTAAATGCATGCGCCAATAAATCTGTTACGTCTTGGAAGTTGGAGAGGTTTCATGTTGACTTTTCGTGGTTGGAAATGAAAGGTTGCCATTAATTCAGTTACGGAAGAGGGAAAGTTATAGTGGGTTTGTAACTATAAAAGGAACTGTTGTAGGGATTACTTCTCACCGTTCTGCATGCTTTCCTTGTTATTCTTCTTCATTGCTAGGATTGAAATGGCGGTAGATATTCTTGTTTAAGTGGGCCCGGTTGCTGCGAGAGTGAGGCGCATACAGGAGGGCCTTGCGGGGGCTGCGACGACGGTTTGGCCTGGAAGAGGATATTGATGCAGAAATACCGAATCTTTTTGAGGTGGAGCCCGGAGCTCTAATTCTTGAGATACCATTCGCATACTGGTGGGGGATACTGCAGATGATGGGGCCATTCCCCGGTTATCGTACGTCTCTCCTCGAGGGCTTCGCAGAGGATATTATTGATCAAGAGGATACAGATAAAGCGGCCATTATCGAAGAGGAGAAGCCCATTAATAGTTGGGGTCCTCTTTGATATGATCGCGTTGTTGATTTCTTTTCCTCTGCTTCTATTGTCTCTTGTTTGTTGGTTTGTGTTGTTTTTTCTTGTACGAGGGTTGTAGTGTTAGCCGCTTTTTGAATGAAAATGGTTTCCTTGAATAACTCGTGTTATCAAACTGTGGGTAATAGTAATACAATCTGATATGGAATGGGTGATAAAGTTATCGAAATGTGTTGTTTGTGTTCTTCGAAGATAAAAATAGATTTGTCGAAGGGAAAAGTAAACAGTGGCGAGGCTGAAAAATTTATCTGTAGGCCTGAGGTTTTTGACTGGTCGAAATTACGACTATATTAGATCTAAGGGTCGAAACTTTTGTGTTAAGGGGCGTGCTGGATGTCGAAGGCCAATCTATTGGAATGAATTTTGTTGAGGCTAGATGCTGAGGATTGTTCGAGGCGTGAAATGGTCGAGTACTCGAGTACAGGAGTGTGTCGAAGATTGAGTTTGATTTGCCTGGCTATTCTGACAGCCCAGACGGCTGGTCAGTCAGACTGGTACGAGCGCCTGGGGCAGTGTGTAAAAAGTAATGATGTTGTTTTTCTACAGTGACAAAACAAAACTTTGAGAATGAATTAATATCTTTGCAGCAGGTATCCTTCGACCTCATTATCACGCGGTCAAAGCAAGATAAGATAGACAACTACCTCATCAGACAAGAGAACGCATTGATTGGCCTGTGCATCTACAGTGACAAGCCCAACCACCGTGCCGTTCAGAATCATCACCCATAAATGCAACAGTAACAGTACCGACAAGACCGGCATCCCTCACTCGCCAGGATTTTCTGACTACATAATCATGTAAGCAAGACCCACACCTGGTGACTCAGCTTCCTATGCTTCTATAAATAGAGGAGAAGGGAACCCAGAATGGGGTTGGAAGAATCTCCTCCGGTCTTCGCATTTTGTCCTTCGGCCACCTAGAAAATCTATTCTTGAACCCACTAATTTACTCTTCAGTAATATAATCTGTCTTAAAAATCCTCATCAGAGGTCGCAGAGAGTCATATTCGGGCCTCTACACAAGTATTTTCCTTTAGTTTCATCTTATCATTGGCCGATTACTTGTTCCCTTTGATTGAGGGTCGAGTTTACTTTGTAAGGATCGACTCCTCGTCTAAACGGAGTTGGCTCCCTACAATTGGCGATGTCTATGCTTCCAACCCTACCACTCTCCTTCTCTTATTCCCATACCCTTGTTTTCCACACCAGCAACTCATCCTCAAAGGCACCCACACGCCGCTCCAACTCCACCCAGGCCTGAAATTCTATCGATGGAGTCGCTGCTCAAATAACATTACTATCTCAACAAGTCACTCAGGCAGAGGAGCACCGCCAGAACCAACTAGATCAGGAACGTAAAAACCATCGTTTGGCATTGGAAGCATAACGGAATCGCCATTTGGATGACGAGAACCGACAAAACAGAGCGATTGATGAGCTGCGCAACACCGTTCGAGATCTACAAAGGTTATAACCCTTAGAACCTGCTCGTCCGTCCCAGGCACCCGACCCGTCGCGTATTTCTGCCCGCACCCGCCTTGGCCCTCCTCCAAACCTCGAGTTACTCCAAGTTAGCGCTAGGGCCAAAGGTATTCCCCGTATTATTCCCCCAAACGGCTCTATCCACCACGGGATTCATCCCACCGAAGACTCTTCCGACTCAACCCTTTATTCCTCCAGACAACCTACACACGTCCTGCCTGAGAACGGCTCAGGGAACACAGTGCTGACTTTGTACCACATACTCGACCTCACAACCTTCGACTCCACCAATCTCCCTCTCATCCTTCATACGTGACACAGCAGGAATTCAACCACAAAATAGAACCTGCCATCCATGTTACCGTGAGCCCAGCTACAGACTCATGGAGCCGCCTCAATAACTCGATTTGCCCTAAACTTCTGGCCATCAAAATACCCTCTAACTTTCGCGCTTCCAAACTCAGTAAATATTGTAATACAGACCCTAAATCCCACATCCTCAAATTTCAAAATGCCCTGAGCCTATACTCCACAGCTGACTATCTTTTATGCTACCTTTATCCAACGAGTCTTACCGATAATCCCCTTCGATGGTGCCACAACCTCCCCAATGGCATAATTCGTAAGTTTGAGCAACTTTCACAACTTTTTATCACTTAGTTCGCCTTTAACAAAGATAGAGAGGTCAGAGTTGACGCCCTTTTCAATTTCAGAAATCTGGCAATGAGACCCTCGAAGCCTTCACCAGAAGATTCCTCGACGAACCTCGTAAAATCAAAAACCTTGACTGCTCGAATCCAATTTTAGCCTACTGGAATGCTCTACCTGATCACAGCCGAGTAAAAGAACATCTCGTTCTCCACAAACCCAAAACGCTCGAAGAAATACTCTCGAAAGTCAATGGCTATATCGACATCGAATGCCTTCACGAGTCCCGCAAACTGAGCCAGCCTCCACAAATAGTAATTTTCGACAAACCTCGGCAACATACCCACTCTACCCCTACACCCCTGATCGCTCCTGTCTCACAATTGACTGAGAGCCACAAATGCCCCATGATTGATAATAGCACCAAAGCGCGCAAGAAGCGACTAAAGCCTATTTTACCTACACTAACTGCTCCCCTCAATGCCCTTTTACCACACATACAGGCAGACCCCATTTGGCACGTTCCTTTCCCCATCAAAATTAGACCAGGCGAATCTTTCTGCGCCAACCACAAATACAATTGTCATCATACCAATAAATGCTTCGCCCTTCGGCGCTCTCTCGAACTTATCTTCAGAGTAGGACGTTTGCACTAATATATTGCTGATCTACCAAGCTACCTTGATGGGTTCTACCTCATATCCTTATCCACCCCTACTACTGACCCAACCTAGGTACACATTTACAGAGTCAAGTTCATCAAAGTCAACAATATAGACAGTCGACTCTCCAAGAGCAAACGAAAGTGCGTAGAAGAATGTTATAAGCTCAACTATCAGGATATATTCCCACCCTCTTGCTAGAAACTAGTCGTCACCCTCGACTCGAAGGCATTTCTTTCATCGACTGCGATACTTCACACGTCTGTTTTCCTCATTCCGATCCATTAGTCATCATGATTAAGATCGAGAACCTCGTTTTCCCTACAATGCTCATAGATACTGGGAGCGCAGCTGACGTCCTCTTTCTCCAAACAGTCCAAACCATGAAGAAAATAAACCTTATAACCACAGCTAATGTGAGGCTAAAAGGTTTCAATGGATTAACCGAAGTCGCTGTTGGCCGCATCAGTCAACTCGTCACTACAGGTCCCATTACCCTTCAAACCAACTTCATAGTCATTGACCAGAAGTCCGAATACCTTGGTATACACGGACGAGATTGGCTTTACGCCATGCGAGCTATACCTTTGACCTATCATAAGACCCTTCGATTCAGTAATCACGAGGGTACTTAGAACTTGAATGGTTCTCAATGCCTTGCCCGCTCATGCGGGCACCCAGAGATTGACAAAACACAAAAACTTGTCAACCGCCCATAGCAATTACAACATCCTCCTATACCTTCAACATCGACATATACCACACAACCCATCGAACCCACTATTTATATCGAACTCGACGGTCCTGGTTGGGGTACATTTATTGGAACCCCCCCTTAACGAGTCAGAACACCTCAGACTTTTTGAGTTCCTACGAGAAAATAAAGATATCTTCGCTTGGACATTTCAGGAGATGTGCGACGACAACCCCATCCTAGTGTGCCATCGCCTTGATCTCATCCCCTATTCCTCAGCAGTAAAGCAAAAGAAACGTACACTGGAACCACGACTTCGAGAAGCTGTGAACCTTAAAGTTGACAAGCTCATAGCTGCCGGATTTATCAGAGAAGTAAAGTACCTAGACTTGATGTCGAACATCGTGGCAGTACTAAAGAAGAATGGAAAAATCAGAATCTGCGTCGACTTCACTGACCTCAACAAGCATACACCAAAGGATAATTTCCCCCTCCCAACTATTTCAGCACTCCTCGACGCCACCGCTGGACACGAATGCCTGTCTATGATGGATGCGGTTTTGGGATACAATCAGGTACCCCTCCTCCCTAAAGATCAACTTAAAACTACCTTTTTAACCGAACAAGGCCTTTACTATTTCAATGTTATACCATTTGGCCTTAAAAATGCCGGTGCCACTTATCAATGCCTCGCCACAACTATGTTCAAACCCTTGCTTGGCAAGTCAGTCAAAGTCTATATCGATGACATATTATGAAAAAGCCTCCATAAGAATACTCATATTTGAGACCTAACAGAAATCTTTCAATACTTCGAGCGTACAATATGAAACTCAACCCAGATATGTGTAAATTTGGCATGTCATCCAGAAAAATTTTGGGTCACCTTATCAGTAAACGCGGGATAGAGATCAATCCCACACACATTCGAGCCCTCATAGACATGCCTTCGCCCTGAACAAAGAAAGACGTTAAAAAAAAAGCTGGCAGGATAGCAGCCCTTAACCGATTAATTTCAAAATCATCTGACTGCTGTGCTTAGCTTTTTTCCCTCTTACGCGAACAAGGTGCCCACAAAGTAAAACAGAAAAACAACCCTGAGATCAATTGGACCCCTGAGTGCGAACAAGCTTTCCTTGAACTTAAAACCTATCTCAGCTGTCCACCTATTATCAGTACCCCTATCGAAGGCGAGACACTCTCTTTATGCCTTGCTGCCACAAAAACTTTTATCAGTTCTGTAATTATTCGACTTGATTCCCATAGGTTATTTCAAATGAAGTGGCCTACTCGTAGCCTTCGAACAGACAGTCGAAGCCCACTTCATAGCCTACTCGAATACATCGAAGCCCTCTCGACCCCTAAAATATGCTCCTCAGAAACCCCCCAGAGACAAATCTACGACACCAGATAGAACTTTGAGAATGGATCAGTATATTGCAGCAGACATCCTCCGACCATATCTACATACGGTCGAAGTACGTAAAGACAGACAACCATCTCACTGAACAGAACTTCGAGAATGAATTAACGTCCCATCAACAAGTATCTTTTGACCTCACAATCACGCGGTCGAAGTAAGATAAGATAGACAACTACCTCATCAGACAAGACAACACATTGATTGGTCTGTGCATCTATAGTGATAAGCCCAACCACCGCGCCGTTCAGAACATCACCCGTAAATGCAACAGTAACGATACCGACAAGACCGGCGTCCGTCACCCCTCGGAATTTTATGACGACATGATCATGTATACCGGACCCACACCTGGTGACTCAGCTCCCTATGCTTCTATAAATATAGGAGAGGTGAACCCAGAATTGGAAGAATCTCCTCCGGTCTTCTTATTTTGACCTTCGACCACCCTGAAAATTTGTACTCGAACCCTCTAATTTACTCTTCAATAATATAATCTGTCTTAAAAATCCTCATCAGAGGTCGCAGAGAGTCACATTCGGACCTCTACGCAAGTATTTGCCTTTAGTTTCATCTTATCATTGGCTGATTACTTGTTCCCTTTGATTGAGGGTCAAGTTTACTTTGTAAGGATCGACTCCTCGTCCAAACGGTGTTAGCTCCCTACAGTCGTGGTAATGCTAGTGGTGAGTAAATCGGGGCGGTTTAGTTTTTTTGAAAGATATATAAGTGAGAGAAGATTGGTTACTATGCCATCTTGTGGTGAGAATCAAAAGGTTGGGAGAAGAGAACATACGCTATTTCGAACGTGGGGGTTGCTGATTTTTTTGTTGGTTTGATCTTGCTCGTTCGAGGAGAGGGCTGCTAACCACTGGTAAGTTACTTGATCTCTGTCATGCTTACTCTGTTTTATTCTCTATTTGAGGGGGTGGGTAGGAGATTTTGCATTTGAGGTGAAGAGGTAATTTCCAGGAGTTTGGAGGCTTGTTAGAACAGGGTTTCAACCCGATTTGGGATTTGGTGAGAGTTAATTTTTGGAGGAGGTACTGAGTCTGAGATTTGAGGGTGGGAAAAATATCTGGAGGGGATAGATGGAATAAGGGTGATAGACACGGGATTGTCGAATTTTCCACCCTAATTGCGTGCCTTTTCTTCTGTAGGCAAAAATGCATAACCATCGGGCTTCGAGGCAGAAACTGGTGGATGAAGAGGTTGACGAGGTCCAAGCTAGTACTTCTTGTCGAGACCCAATGGAAGCGGGTAGCAATTTAGAGGTTCTAGATGTGGTAACCGAGTTCCCGTTGTCGATGATTCTGCCAGCTAGAGATATTTCGGTCACGAGAAGTCAAAGGTCGATAGTGACCAAGGATAGCGATGAGGAAGAAACAGTATGGGGGAAGGGATATAATGTAGGACCTTTGGGTGGTGGTGAGGGAGATAAGTTGCATGGGGGTGATAGTGAGGATTCGACTGAGTCGGATGAGGTCGAAGGTGCCGCTTCGGCTAAAGATTGGATTAGGTTAGATTGGTTTACCACAAAATTAGAACTCTTAAAGGTGGGGGTGCAACTGAGTGTGGTGGGGGGAGGGTTGACCTTTAAATTGGACCCTGGGGAAGGGATTATGGCTTATAAGGGCCAAATTCGTTTGGGATTGGAGCTTCCTCTTCGACGACTGGTGAAAGAAGTATTGAATTTCTGGGGGGTTGCTCCGGTCAAGATGAACGGTAATTTTTATGAGATGATGGGGGTGATAGAGGGGATGGATATGAAATGGGCTGGTGAGGGTCGAATTTTGATTAAATGGTTTGACATTATCACCTTTTATTTGAGGAATGCTAGTCAAATCTCGGGGACCTATCAGATCCAATGTCACCCAGAGAACCCTTGGTTCTTTGATCTCTGCTCAATAGGCCGAGGGTGGAATAAAGATTTACTGATTGTAAGGGGTAGCTATGAGAATGTAGATAACGACGACCCGTATAAATTGCATCATAAGGCATATAATGAAAGTAAGTTTATTGTCGAAGGGTTTGTTGTTGATGTGTTTCTAAAAAAAGTGATAACTGTGTTTTTGCTTTACTCTGCAGGTCCGAAAAGTTTGCCTTGGAATAATCCGGTGAATTATATTGATACTCTGCTCAAGGCTAGTGAAGACTGGGTATATTCGGTATTTGAGATCCTGAAGGTCAAAAGGCAAAAGAGAAAAAAGGTTGATTCCCAGCTTCGAGATAGATCCGCTACGCCGAAGCGACCAAAGAGAAAATGAGGGGTAGGTGTTTCGAAGGAGAAAAAGGAAATGGGAGGTAAAGAGTTGTCGATGAACTATCAGTTTGTGCCGAGGTCGCAGAAGAGTGCGAAGCAAGTGGCGCCAGTGTCCCAAGGGGGTGGAGAGGCTTTGATGATGAAAGCAAAACAGGTGTCTAATCAAGCTGAGAAAGGGAAGGGCCGAGTAGCGCCCGAAGCCCCTAAGGTGCTACAATCGAAGGATATTCAATGTAAGAGATGTTAGATAATCGGGGAGGATGATACAATGGAGGAAGTTGAAGAAATGATGGAGGCTAAACGACAATAGTAGGCTATGGCGAAGCAGGCTTCGATGGTCGAGCTCTGGGAGGATCACCCTGACGAAGCTTTAAAGGAGATAAAGAAGTACATGTCTCAGGTAATTATATATAGCTTTGTGTATTAATATTTCGAAGTTAGTTGCAAATTGTTTGTGTTTCGAGGTTTACTGATATCTTAAGTATATTTAGCAGACAGAAGTCTGGGTAGAGACTTGTAACAAGGCGATGAAGTCGGTAAAGGCGAAGCTGCGACAAGTAAAGGAAAATCTGGATCTGTCTCGTAGGAAGGAAGCATCATGGGTATCTCAAGTCAGGAAGCTTAAGAAATATATAGATGTGCTTAATGGCACTTATGATGAGAGGCTCGAGCAATAACGGTCAATGTTGGAGCGAGAGTGGTCGGCCAAGCTGAAGAAATGTGGGAGGCGAAAGCAAAATAGAAGGTAGTTTTCCAGCGGCAGTATGATAAGGAATGCATGGAGAATGTGAGGTTGAAAAAGTTTATAGATGGTATGGGGTATTATGCCGATACGTTGTAGTCTTATCCTGTTTCTCTGGGACTTCTTGAGGGGGATGAATTGACGATAAAAGGAGGGGAGGTGAACGTTGTTGAGGAGGCAATTGGGAGTACTGGGGGTGATGTTGAAACTTCTCTTCTTGGAGTGCCCATTGGTGGAACTGCTGATGGTCTGGTCAAAGATTTGCATGAGGTTGCTGGTGTTGGGGCGTCTGTGGAGCCAGAGGGGGCAACCATGCCCACATAAGGTATTTGAGGTAGGATTCGCATGTCTTCTTCTGCTGGTTGTAATGTTAAGTTATAATATTGTGAACGATGTTTGTTGTTTTCTGTTGGTATTGTGAACGATGTTTTTTTTGCTTTTGTTATCTGCTGAAGTTCTGCAGTTGATGCTGAACATATTGATGCTTATTTCCTGAACATACTAATTCTTAACTTCAGACTTAAAATTTGATTTGCTGATGAATTATGCTATTGTAGTCTGACCTTGAATTGTTAGAATTTGAACGCACATGCTATTGATTTTGCGTGTTTTGAACTCTTGCTGATTGATCTTTGAATTATACTGCAACTGTTCCTCTAACGGATAATATGTTGAGTGTTCTCTGCATTTGATGGCATTATAGATAGTATTTTTGTATTTTTAAAGCAGAAATTTGATCTGTTCAGAGGAGAAAGTTGATCTGTTTGAAGGAGAATTTTGATATGTTCGAAATAGGAAGTTGATCTGTTTGATTGACTGTAGTGTGATCAAAGTCTGAAGAGTATTGGGGATATATAGATCGAATTTTGAATGTTCTGCTGGACATCAAAGGCCGAAGCCACATCGATGTTGAAATTTTGAACAATTTTCATGCCGCCTATGAGTATCAGTCAGGCTGAAGGGACATGATACCTAGAGGAAGCCCGAAAATTAACTGGACTTCGATTGCCTAAGCCACAGCGAATCAATATCTGATCGCCTCCAACACATTTTCGAGGGTTCGGTCTTTCGACCATCCTTGCCCCTCAAGTTTACTCGAATGTTGGAAACTTGAGCAATTTAAGGTCGTCCCCAAGCGCCAGTTAGCACGAGGGTGGACATGATAACTGGGGTAAACCAAGAAAAGGACTGGACTTCGACGGTTTCAGAGCCTGGACGAAGTATATCTGATCACCCCCAATGCATCCCCGAGGGTCCGGTCTTTCGACCTTCCTTGCCCCTTAACTTTGCTCAAAATTGGAGACTTGAGCAATTCAAGGTCGCCCCTAAGTATAAGTAGGGGAGAGGGTAGACATGATACCTAGGTTCAACCAAGAAAAGGACAGGACTTCAAAGGCTTAAGCCACTGTAAAACAATATCTGATCGCCCCTAATACATCCCCGAGGGTCCGGTCTTTCGACCTTCCTTGCCCCTCGAGTTTACGCAAAATTGGAGACTTGAGCGATTCAAGGTCACCCCGAAGTATCAGTCGGGGCGAGGGTGGACATGATACCTAGGTTCAACCAAGAATTAAAAAATGAAATAGTAGACAAAGTCAGAATGGAACAACTTGTTTTATTGAATATGCTGGGTTACATCAGTTGTGTATGATTGCAGATATGGCCCATTATAGGAGACCAATTGCATTGTGCTCCAGGGGTTTGGTAGGGGCTCTTCGTCTTCCGTCATTAAGTAATTGGAACCCTTATCTATTTTATCATAGACGATATAAGGCCCTTCCCAAGATTCGGCTAGCTTGCCTGCATTCTGTGGTTTCAAAGATTAATAGACATGTCGAAGCACTAGGTCTCCAATGTTGAAACTTCTTGATCGAACTCTTTTGTTGCAAGATTTTTGTAGTGAAGTGTGGTAGCGGCCAAGGTTGGCGATAACTCGGTCTCTGGTCTCATCGATCCATAAGATGTTGCACGCAAGTTCAAACTCATTATTTTCGTCTAGGAGGTTAGGGTCTCGGGTGGGTACTTCAAATTGAGTTGGTAGCACAGCTTTGATCCCATATGTAAGGAGGAAAGGGTTACATCCTATAGATTTTCTTGGTGTTGTACAATAAGCTTAGAAAATGTATTGTAACTCTTGGACCCATCGTCCTTTCTTTGCATCGACATTCTTCTTAAAACCGTTGATAATTGTTTTGTTGATTGCTTCGACTTGGCCATTGCCCTGAGGATAGTAAGGTGTTGATGGTGAGAGAAGGATGTTGCGTTTCTTGAGGAAGTTTCTAACTTTTCTTCCAACAAACTGGGGACCATTGTCGCATCAGATCATATGGGGGCAGTCAAAACGAGTGATGTTGTTTTCCCATAATAATTTGATAACTTCTTCTCTGGTTCGACATAGAGGAACAACTTCGACCCATTTAGTAAAGTAGTCGGTTGCGACAAGGATGTTTTCTCTACAACCTGAGGCTTTTGGGAAGGGTCCGATGAGATCGATGGCCTATCTTTTGAATGACCAGGAAACTTGACTGACATGGAGGTCTCTAAAGGGGCAATGGATGTCGTGGGAGTGACGCTGGCATTTGTCACATTATTTTGCATTGTCTGAAGCTTGTTTTTTTATATTGGGCCAAAATAATCCTTGGGTAACGGCTCAAAGGGCCATAGAGTGACCAGCAGTATGAGCACCACAGGTTCCTTCGTGAAGTTCGGAAAAAATTTGGGAGGCTTCGGCTTGGGATACGCATCGAAGGAAGACGTCATTTATGGATTTATGATGTATTTTTTTTGTGGATAGTGTTTATGCGGCAATTTTCTTGGATAAACCATTTGACTTTGGGATCTTCTGGGATAGTAGCCTTGTTGAAGTAGTGAAGGAACGGTGTTTGCCAATCGTCTGGATCGTGACTCCCGCCCCCAGTATTGATGGTATTGATTTCCATCTGGTCGGTACTTGGGCGTTCGAGTACTTCGATATGGAGTGTCCGGGATTCTGAGTGGCCGAGCATAGCTGCTATGTAGACGAGGGCATCTGCATGTCTATTTCCTCCTCAAGCATAATGTGTGATTGTGGACTTTTTGAGGAACCGGTTCATTCGCTGTCGCACAAAAAACGCGTAATCGGCCATGCGACCATTAACTTGGTTTTCTTCTGTGTAGTGTCTCTGAACATGTTGGAAATCTGTGAAGACTATAAGTTTGGGGATACCGAGGTCAAGTGCGAAGTCGAGGCCGTGGATCAAGGCTTCATACTTTTCTTCATTATTGGAACATTCAAAGGCAAGTTTGACTACTTTCTCTATGCGATCATTGGTGGGTGTTACTAGAACAATACCAATTCTCGATAAATTAGGTCCTGCTGATCTGTCTGTGAATAAATGCAAACCTGTAAGGGGGTCCCACGGATCTGCTTCTTCGGGTTGATCCTCTGTTAAATCATCTTCGTGTTCTTCCCAGTCAATGTCTTTGACCGGGAAGTCGGCTAGAAAGTCTGCTACTGCTTGGCCTTTCTGGGATATTTTCTTTTTGAAGGCAATGTCGTGTTTGCCAAGGTACACAGACCACTGTTGCACTCGTCTGGACTTTTCTTTTTTGTCGTATACTTCTCGAAGGGGTTAACTGGTAATGACACGGATGGGATGAGCCTGAAAATATGGTTTTAGCTTACGGGCTGAATAGACAAGTGTGAGGAGTAAAAGCTCGAGTTTTGAATACCAGGTCTCTACGGGGGTTAGAGTTTTGATGATGAAATATATAGGTTTTTCGATGTTGGAATCAAGTCGAATGAGCACTGAACTGATTGAAGTTTCTGTGGCAATAAGGTATAAAGAGAGTATTTTGCCTTCGATAGGGGTACTGATAATAGGTGGACAACCAAGATAAGTTTTAAGTTCAAGGAAGGCTTGTTCGCACTCAGGGGTCCAATTGATCTCAGGGTTGTTTTATTTATTTATTTTGTGGGCACCCTGATCGCGTAAGAGGGTAAAAAGCCAAACACATCGGTCAGATAATTTCGAAATGAAACGGTTAAGGGCTGCTATCCTGCCAGCTACTTTTTGGACGTCTTTCTTGGTCTGGGGCGAAGGCATGTCTATGAGGGCTCTAATGTGGGTGGGGTCGATCTCTATCCCGCGTTTACTGATAAGGTGACCCAAATTTTTTTTGAATGACACGCCAAATTGGCCCTTATCTGGGTTGAGTTTCATACTATACGTGCGAAGTATTAAGATGATTTCTGTTAGGTCTTGGATATGGGTATTCTTATGAAGTCTTTTGTCTAAAATGTCATCGATATAGACTTCGACTGTCTTGCCAAGTAAGGGTTTGAACATAGTTGTGATAAGACGTTGGTAGATGGCACCGGCAATTTTAATGCCGAAGGACATAACATTGAAACAGTAAAGGCCTCGTTCGGTTATAAAAGAAGTTCTTCAGGGAGGAGGGGCACCTAATTGTAACCCGAAGCCGCATCCATCATAGTTAGGCAGTCGTGTCTAGAGGTGGCGTCGAGGAGGGCTGAGATAGTTGGGAGGGGGAAACTATCCTTCGGTGTATGCTTGTTGAGGTCAGTGAAGTTGACGCAGATTTTGATTTTGGCATTCTTCTTAGGTACTGCCATGATATTCGATATCCAGTCCGCGTACTTCACTTCTCTGATAAACCCAGCGGCTATGAGCTTATCAACTTCAAGGTTCATAGCATCTCGAATCGTAGTGCCAGTATATGTTTTTTTTGCTTGACTGGTGTAGAATAGGGGATAAGATCGAGGTGGTGGAAGGAGAGGTTGGGGTTTATACCAGGCATTTCTTGAAATGTCCAAGCAAAGATATCTTTATTTGTTCGAAAGAACTCAGAAAGTTTGAGGCGTTCTGACTCATTAAGGAGGGTTCCAATAAATGTACCTCAGCCGGATCCATCGAGTTCAATATAAAAAGTAGGTTTGATGGGTTGTGTGGTGTCTGTTAAAGTCGAAGGGATAGCAATATGTTATGATTTCTATGGGCGGTTGACGAGTTTTCTGGTTTGGCCGATCTCTGGGTGTTCCCATGAGCGGGTATGGGGCTGGGATCCTTTCAAATTCCAAGTACCCTCGTGATTGCTGAATCGATGGTTCTGATGATAGGTCAAAGGTATAGCTCGTATGGCGTGAAGCTAGTCGCGTCCGAGTATGCCAAGGTACTCAGACTCTTCGTCAATGACTATGAAGTTGGTTTGAAGGGTAATGGGACCTGTGGTGACGGGTAAGCTGATACGGCCAACAACGACTTCTGTTGATCCATTAAAACTTTTTTGTTCGACGTTAGCTGGGGTTATGAGATTTGTTTTCTTCATGGTTTGGACTGTTTGGAGAAAAAGAACATCAGCTGCACTCCCCGTGTCTATGAGCATTGTATGGAGGATGAGGTTCTCGACCTTAATCATGATGACTAATGGATCGGATTGGTGAAAACGAACGTGTGAAGTATCATAGTCGATGAAAGAGATACCTTCGAGTCGAGGATGACGGCTTGTTTTTGGCAGGAGAGTAGGGAATTTCTCCTAATAGGAGAGCTTGTAACATTCTTTGATGCGCTTTCGTTTTCTCTTGGTGAGTCAATTGTCTATGTTATTGAATTCAATGAACTTGACTCTGTAGATGTGCACCTTGGCTGGGTCAGTAGTAGGGGTGGATAGGGATTTGAGGTAGGACCCATCGAGGTAGCTTGGCAGATCAACAATATATTGGTGCAGACGTCCTTCTCTGAAGATAAGTTTAAGAGAGCGCCGAAGGCCGAAGCATTTATTGGTATGATGACAATTGTATTTGTGGTTGGCGCAGAAAGATTCGCCTGGTCGGACTTTGATGGGGAAGGTGACGCCTCAAATGGGGTCTGCCTGTATGTATGGTAGAAGGGTGCTGAGGGGAGCAGTGAGTGTAGGTAAAATAGGCTTTAGTTGCTTCTTGCGAGCTTCAATGCTGTTATGGGATGTTTGTGGCCCTTAGTCTCCTGTGAGCCAGAAATGATCAGGGGCGTAGGAGAAGAGTGGGTATGTTGCCGAGGTTTATTGAAATTTTTTTTTACTGGAGGCTAGCTATGTTTGCGGGACTCTTGAAGGCGCTCGAGGTCGATATAGCTGTTAAACTTTGAGAGCATCTCTTCGAGTGCTTTTGGCTTGTGGAGAATGAGATGTTCTTTTACTCGGCTGTGATCGGGCAGAGCATTCGAATATGCCAAAATAACATTCGAGCAGTCGAGGTTTTCAATTTCGCGGGATTCATCGAGGAATCTTCTGGTGAAGGCTTCGAGGGCCTCATTGTCAGACTTTCTGAAATTGAATAGAGCATCAACTCTGACCTCTTTGTCTTTGTTGAAGACGAATTGGCCAATGAAAAGTTGTGATAGTTTCCCAAAGTTATGAATCGAACTATTTGGGACATTGTGGTACCATCGAAGAAGATTATCAGTAAGGCTTGCTAGAAAAAGGCAGCATAAAAGATAGTCAGCTGCAGAATAGAGGCTTAGTGCATTTTGGAATTCGAGGATGTAGGATTTAGGATCTGTATTATGATATTTGCTGAGTTTGGGAGTACAAAATTTAGAGGGTATTTCTATAGACAGAAGTTTAGGGCAGATCGGATTATTAAGGCAATTCCAGGAGTCGGTGGCTGGACTCGTGGTAACACGGATGAGTGGCAGTATTTTGTGGTCAAAGTCCTTCTGTGTAGCGTATATATGGTGAGGGGAAGATTGGTGAAGTCGAAGGTTGTTGGGTCGAGTATGTGGTATAAAGTCAGCACTGTGGTCCCCGAGCCATTCTCGAGCAGGACCGCTTCTGGGTTGCCTGGAGGAGCGAAGGGTTGAGGCAGAAGAGTCTTTTGTGGGATGAATCCCAAGGTGGATAGATCCGGTTAGGGGAATAGTATGGGGAATACCATCGGCCCTGGTATGAACTGGGGGTAACTCGTGGTTTTAAGGAGGGCCAAGGCGTGCGCGGGCAGAAACACGTGATGTGTCGAGTGCCTGAGACGGACGAGCAGGTTCCAAGGGATGTAATCTTCGTTGCTCGTGAGCGATGTTGTGTAGCTCATCTATTGCTTTGTTTTGTCTATTTTCGTCATCGAGACAGCGGCTCCGTTCGGTTTCTAACGCCAAGCGGTGGCTTTCTCGCTCCTGATTAAGTATGTTCTGGTGGCGTTCTTCTGCCTGAGCGACTTGTTGAGATAGCAATGCTATTTGACCAGCGACTCCTTTGATAGAATTCCATGTCTGGGTGGTGTTGGAACGGTGTGTGGGTGCCATTGAGGATAATCTATTGGGGCGGCAAACAAAAGGAGGTGAACAAGGGAGAGAGATTGGTAGGGTGGGAAGCACAAACGACGTCAATTGTAGGGACCTAACTCCGTTCGGATGGGGAGTCCGTTCTTACAAAGTAGACTCAATCCTCAATCAAAGGGACCAACCAATTGGCCAAAGATAAGATATAACTAAAGGCAAATACTTGCGTAGAGTCCCAAATGTGACTCTCTACGACCTCTGATGAGGATTTTTAAGACGGATTGTATTACTGAAGAGTAAGTAAGAGGGTTCGAGTACAAATTTAATGAGAGGTCGAAGGTAAAGATGCAAAGGCTGGAGGTAATTTTTCTAACCCCCGTCTGGTTTCCCCTCTCCTCTATTTATAGAAGTATAGGGAGCTGAGTCACCAGGCGTGGGTCCGGTTTACATGATTACGTTGTCAGAAAATTCTTGCAAGTACCTAGCGCCGGCCCTGTCAGTACTGTTACTGTTGCATTTATTGGTGATGGCCCTGGACGGCACAGTGGTTGGACTTGCCACTGCAGACGCGTGGGATAATCAATGCGCTGTCTCATCTGATGAGGTAGTTGTCTGTCTTATCTTTCTTTGACTGTGTGATAATGAGGTCGAAGGATATTTGCTGTTAGGATATTAATCCTTTCTCGAAGTTCTGTCTGGTGAGCTGGTTGTCTGTCTTGTCATACTTCGACCGTATGTAGATATGTTCGAAGGATGTCTGTTGCAATGTACTGATCCGTTCTTAAAGTTTTGTCTAGTGTCAAAGGTTTGCCTTTTTGGGATCTCTGAGGAACCTATTGTAGGGAATGAGTGGGTTTCGATACATTCGAGTAGGCTATGAAGTGGGCTTTGGCTGTCTGTCGAAGGTTACGAGTAGGCTACTACAACGAGTTATGTGGTTCTTTATTGCAAGATAATTTTGACTTTGGATCCAGTAAAAACTGCAAATTTTCCTTTGGACCCCAACTTCTTTACATATATTCAGTTTTGGACCCAAATGGCCTTTGTGTGTAGGTCGAAGCACCTTAACCCAATCATTTATCTCTCTTTCCCTCTTGTACCTTCACATGAGTATTACGTGATTATTTGAAACCCAGAAATTTAAAATTAAAATTAAAATTACCCAATCCAGCTGATCATTCCACCTCAGCATACCTCCACGTTACCACAACACAACACCACTCCACATTACCTCTCAACAGTCATCTTCCTTCCCTTCTCCCAACGGTCATATCTTATCTCCTATTCTGGTTCTTTATTTACTCTCTGTCTCTATAACTTTTAAGTTTGAATCTCTAAAACTATAGTACGCGATGGGAGCTGGCATAAAATCTGAGGTAGCTCTCTCTCTCTTTCTCTTTTGCTTTTTCTCTCTCTCACACACACATACACAGATTATTATTTGTGTATGGGATTTATGGGATTTTTGTGATTTTGGCCGTATGGGATTTATGGGGAATTTGTGGTTTTGACATTAAAGCTGTTTTAAAGCTTTGGGATCTAAAGACTAATTACAAGTAAATATATAGGGAGCATAGTTTTTCAAATTTAATTATTTGGGATTTAAAAGTTAACTGTAAAATAAATTATTTTGGTAGTTTGCCCATTCCGTGTACAAGATTCCCACACTAGAATAGAGTCTTGCCTATGTCTTTATGATGCTTATAAGTCCCCAAACTGCAAGGGGATTGCAAGATTGAAAGTATAAGAAACACTAGCTAACCCTAATAGAAATTATTTGAATTATAATATTGATACCTATGGTTTTTTTCAATGGCTATCTGAAGTTATTGGGTAAACAAGTGAACCTTTCAGAGGTGGTTCCTTTGGTTGTGGCAAGAATGATCATTGGTGGAAGAAGTGCCCTTAGAGAATAGTAGATTACTCTAAATTGTATATGTAGGTCTCGTATGAATCTATCAACATTTGGTATTAAGAATTTTAAGTGTCAAAAGATTTTAAATTGTCGGAATAACTTCTGCAAGAATTTCATATGGCTTAAGGAGTACATGGTTGAAGCTGAGAAGAGGACTAAAGAAGCTTAAAAGAATGTAAACTTGAAGATTAAAATGAGTGTGGCAATGAACTTGGATGATTTTTGTAAAGATTTTAGGGGAAAATCAAGTTTAGGATGAATTGGATTTTGTACTTCAAATTTTAATGTTTTCTCATTATTCACTATGATGTGATTTTGTTTTGAAATAGTGAAGCTGTGAAGAGGACTAAAGAAGCTTGAAAGAATGTAAACTTGAAAATTAAAATGAGTGTGGCAATGAACTTGGATGATTTTTGTAAAGATTTTAGGGGAAAATCTTGTTTAGGATGAATTGAATTTTGTACTTTAAATTTTAATGTTTTTTCATTATTCACAATGATGTGATTTGGTTTTGAAATAGTGAACAATCTTCTATGAACAAGTTTTTTTTATGTAATTTGGTATAATGCGTGCGTTATTGATAATGTCCAAGCATATACAAGTTTTAAGGCTGTAGCATCCCATGATTCATGCCTTATTCTTCCCAACTTCTTTCTCTTCAGCCACCTCCACTATCTTGATTTGGGAATTTAAGTCTTCAATGCCCATTAATGATAGCTTTACTACACAATGATGAAGCCACCCCCCTTTATAAATCCCCTAATACAATATAGTTTTCTCTATCAAAAAATAAAAACCAAATTTTTTTTGGCTTCGCTCAACAATGTGGTCAAACTCTGAGTCATCTGTAGAGGAGATGGCGTATTATGACTACAACAAAGATGACAGTCCTGGTGAGTGGGATGATTACACCAAAGAGGAGCTGGAGAAGATGCAGTAGGAAGAATGTGAGGCATATGCTTGTGCGAAAGGGAGTTGGGAATGGTATAGGCCAACATTGAGTCAGATGAAGATGAAGATGATGATGACGATAATGATGAAGAAGAAGAAGAAGAAGAAGAAGAAGAAGAAGAAGGTATGGTTACAGTTTCTATTGCTGGGAAGAATGTGTTTATTGTAGGATTGAGTGAAGGCATTGGATCTAGTGTAGGTGGGAAACAGAAGAAGAAGATGAAATGTGGTGTAAGTCAGAAGAAGAAGGATGATGGGGGTAAAAAGGGTGGGGGTGGGGGTAAGGCTTCCAAGATGTAGTGTCCCTTGGCGTAAGAATTTGTTGCTGGTGTTTTTTTTTTTTTTTTTTTCTATTAGAATGTTTCTAGTGCTGTTTGTTGTTGTTGCTAATTGTTGTTGATGTTGTTTATTGTTTAATTAATTGTGGTGTTGTTTAAGAAATAGGGAATTTTTTTTGTTTTTTTAGAATATTTTAATATTATTTGTAGTTATATATATTGAAAATGGGCATTAATGTCCATTAGTTAGTGGCTATAAAATCTTACAACAATATTGGTACCAGTATTACAAGATTTTAAAAAAAAATCCTTTACAGTTCTTACTATACAGTACAAATTCTTTATTGATTTTCACTTAAAACAAATATATTTGTACCTGTATCATCAATGCCAGGTAGCTACCTTCATAACATCCTGCAACTACTACCTGCAAAAGAATAAAATTGAATCATGCTAATAAGTTAAAACATGTAGAAGAGTTCTCTAAAACATGCATAAATGAAGACCTTAAAAAGATTAAAACAACAACAACAAGAACATGCATATAAGTTAAAACCTGAAAAAGAAAATGTAGTACAAAAATAACAATTCACATTAAAATCCTTGTCCACATCATCATCACACTTGTACATTCATCCATAAATAACCGTCCAAAATTGCAAATTTTGGGAAATCGCCATAAATTGGGACTAAATACTAATTTATTGATGATTTATGATTTTTGTTGTAGGATGATTTGTGTTCTATCTGTGATCAAGCTTTTTATGGTATTGGAGATTGTTCATGGTTATATAGTATGTACAAGAAGCCAAATTATAGTAGAAAAATGCAATTCCATCTTTTTAAATCAATCGAGAACCTTGGTAGAAGAAAGTACTTAAAATGCCAATTCCCTACCTGTGGTACTTTTCAATGGTGGAGTGAGGCAATTAGGCAATTTTAAAATTCACCAAATATGAGTAGCTCCTCTTTAAAAGGTGGTTGCTTTGGCTATGAGGAAATTGGACACTGGTGGAGAGAATGTCCTTAGAGAACTGTAGTTTGCCCTAAGGGTGGTTTTAGATTCATAAAATTATGTAAATCTACTATTCAGAGAAGCAAGGGTAATAAATTCTTAGTTTGTAAAAATGTTGAATATAAGGACTTTATGTGGCTAAAGAACTATATGCATGAAGAAGGAAATAAAAATATAGAATTGGAGACTATGACTAATTTGAATGTCCAGGTGAGTGTGACTATGGGATTGGATGAATTTTGTAAAGAGTTCAAAGGAAAATCCTCAATGGGATAAGAATGAGAGTTTATTGTGATACAAGTTAGGGATATCTACAATTCTTTTTATACAAGTTAGTGATCCTGTGTGTATACTCTACACATACTTAACATAACCCCAAACCTTCCCCCCTAACCATTATCCCTTCAACTACCAACATTGGGAAACCAAAATCTTAAACCCCTTAAATGCCTATTCTTTATAAAACCAAGCCTTTCCCCATACCTTCTTCAAAACACAAGTATTTTTTCTCTTCTCTTCTCTTTTCTTTTCTTCAAAACATTAAAAAATTACATTTTTTCTCTGCAACTAAGAGTGACTCTTCTTCTGAAGAAGAGTACATTGCATTTATTGTATGCTATGATTCATCCTCCAACAGTGATGCTAGTTGGATGGAGGAGGAGGAGAGCGAGTATGGATGGACAGAAGAAGAAGAGGAAGAAGAAACAGACGAGGAAGAAGAAGACGAAGAAGGGACAAATGAGGAAGAAGAAGAAGAGATAGACGAGGAAGATATTAAAGAAAATGGAACAAAAGAGAAAAATGGAGGTTTTGTTAGTGTTTGTGGGTATTTCTTTGTCTTCTAGGTTCTCTTTTGGGGTTCTTTCTTTTTTTGGGATGTAGAAATATTTTTGTTTTTTGTTTAGGATCCTTAAAAGTGTTATTATTTTTGTTTAGGCTCTCTTTCAGTTTTTGTATTGTGGTGGTGGCAATTGTTTTGTGAATAAATGGAAATGCAATTTCCTTTCTAAATATCTCTTTGAATTGTGGAACTGCCATTTTTTGTATTGTGGAACTGCCTTTTTTGTATCGTAGAACTGCCATTTTTTCCCTTTTCCCTTTTTTGCATTGTGGTAATTTCAGGCCAAAAATGGGTACCTGCATATTTTAGATCACTGAGTACCTGCACACTTGCACATTTCAGACCATTATGACATTCTGCATATTTCAGACCAATTTGACTGTGTGAGGACCTTCTGCACATTTCAAGACCAGTCAGACCTTTATCCATACCTTATGTACATTTTAAACCAGTCAGACCTTTTCCCATACCTTTTACCTATTTTAGACCACTCAGACCACTGTGAGTACCTTATGCACATTTCAGACCAGTATGACTGTGCGAGGGCCTATAAATTTTTAGAGATGTAATAGACAAACAATAACAAATAAGCACAGCCATATAATTGAATTAGCACCCATTAAGTTACAAAATAGACAAACAAGAAACATTCATGAAAAAAAATGCAAAAACAAATAGAGTATATAGAGTACATGTTAACATTTATGAAAGAAGCATTCAGTTAATAGAGTACCTATTAACATTTTTAGTCTAACAAGCAACAAACATTTTTAGCCTACATAACTAAACAAATGTAATTTTTAACATGCAGCTAAATGTTTCTTAATTAAGCCACACTGTCACACTTTTCAATTCTTGCCAGGAGATTGATAGCCTTTCTTGTAAGGGTTAGACTTTAGGGCTTGAGCTTGCTGTGTTGATTCCCTAGTTTTCCTTGGGGCTTGAGCTTGCCATGTTGATGCCCTAGTTTGCCTTTGATTTTGAGTAGCTTAAGACTGCCTTTGGGCTTGTCTTGCTTAACTCTGCCTTAGGGCTTGAGTAGCTTGAGACTGCCTTTGGGCTTGACTTATTTGATTCTACCTTAGGGCTTGAGTAGCTTGAGACTGCCTTTGGGCTTAACTTGCTTGACTTTGCATTGGGGCTTGAGTAGCTTGAGACTACCTTTGGGCTTAACTTTCTCTAGTTCACCTTGGGGTTTTAGTTGCTTGAGACTGCCTTTGAGCTTGACTTGCCCTAGTTTTCCTTGGGGCTGCAGTAGCTTTAGACTGCCATTCGGCTTGAATTGCTCTAGTTTTCCGCAGGGCATCATTAGCTTGAGATTTCCATTGGGCTGGACTTACTCTAGTTTGTCTTGGGGCATCAGTAGCTTGAGTTTGCCTTAATTGACTTTGCCTTAGGCCTTGAATAAATTGAGTTTGGCTTTGAGTTTGGCTTAATTCTGTTTGCCTTAGGGCTTGAATATGTTGTATTGGTGTCATAGTTTGCCTTGGGGCTTAACTTGCTTGAATTAACCTTGGGGCTTCAGTATCTTGAGTTTGCCTTGCACCCCTAAAAGATCTCCCGCCACTACCACCTATACCACCACTTCCCCTCCCTCTCATATTTGGTATTGTGAGTGGTAAACCAATACTGCTCATATGTATTTCCATGCTAACATTTGCATCTACCCTCTTAGGTACTCTTGCCACTCTTGGCCTTGGTATTGCTGGTACACCCCTACAAGTTTTCTTGTTATAACCATAGCCACTACATTTTCTACATCTCTTCTACCTCTTTTCTTCATTTGGATCAGGGATTCTTTGTTTTCTAGGTCTTCCAACTCCTCTTACCAATGGGGGAGATAGAAAATGGTTTTCTTGGTTTGTAGGCTGCATATAATGCAAAAATAAGCATACATATAAAATATCAACTCAAATACACTTGTGTTTAGATACAAACCTTTTCTCATTCTGATCCATCAACTACAAGATATATGACATTTTTATATATTTGGACATATGAAGCAACTTTGTGAAAACAAGAAACATAGCTGTTAGCCATCCATAAAAAAAAGCTAACTTTTAAAAAATTAGAGACACAACTATGTAAACATTTAGATTATTAACCAAAAAATACTTTACTTACTTAACCCATGGCCACCCAAAAGGGAGTATAACACTAACAACATGCAAACATGGTAGTCCAGAAAGTTACCATTCATTGTAGTCACATTTATGTGTTTTGGTGTTCACTCTCCATCTTAGGCCAGTTATCCCAATTGCATGAAAAGATCCTGATATGATCCCTTGCACCTAATATTGATCATAACATTTGATCATCTTATCAATGTGGTTCATGAAAAGATATACATATATTTACATAGTAGTTCATAAAAAGAAGACGAGATATCAAACAATATGAAAATGTCTTGTTTAGCTTACCTACTTCTTCCCATTCTTTTGCCTTGAGCCTCTTGTCAAACATGAGTTTCATCAACATTATATGGATTGGCCTGTCCCTAATTTTCAAAATCCACATGTTAAAAGACTCACTGATGTTGTTTGTGATTTGTTCACACTTGGCTGTGAAATCAAAGTGGGACCTAGCCCAGTATTCAAATGGCTCCTTATGTAACCAGTCATGAGCAGCAGGGTTTTCCAGTTTGAGTTGGTCCATGTGCTTGTTCTTTTCAGATTGTTTAAATGCCTTTCCTGTATTCCACACTAACCACTCTATTTGGGTCCCCATGTGAATCTTCTTCATATTCTTGTACATATGTCTAAAGCAGAATCTGTAATTTATATAAGGAAAAAAGGTAGTCACAACATCAATAAGTCCCTTTTGTCTATTTAATATGAATATTAGCTTCTGATTATATAGAATGAGACAGGGCCGAGGAACCTCAAGGAAGTTGGTTCAAGTTTCTTTACATTCTAATCTGCACAAGTAAACTACAATAGGGAATAAGCCATTATTACCATCCAAAGCAATCACAAATAGACTAACCCCCCCATATTTACCCTTTAGAAAATAATCATCCAAGCCAAGTATAGGTCTACACCCACTTGACCATTAATCCAAACTTTCTTTAAACATCACCATTGAACTTTTCCACTGGTTATTTTGAAGATCTTTACTACATTTGGCTAAACTACTAGGGTTAGCCAATAAGAATTGTCTCATAAATTCAGGTTATAGAATATAACCCCTATCATATAATCTAATTATCCTCTCCATGCACATAGTCTGAGCATTCCATGAAGTATAATATGAAATATCAACACCATACCTTCTTGAAATTAGCTCCTTCACACCTATTGGTCTAGTTGTTCTCACTGTCCTAATTGTTTCTTCAACTCCCTTTGTCACCCACTAGGCATTTGTATTTCTGTTAGATTGGCCACTCTGGCTAGGACATATGTGAATAAGATTACTATTGGCCCTCATACTGAAAGTGGAACCATCTGGGTTAACCCTAGTATAGAATATCCATTGACAGTTGAATATTTCAGCCTCAATAAATATGTAACTTACCCTCATATAGTCATTCTTATTTTGTTCGAATTGGTGCTTGTTCACAATGGCCCATTGCCTTAAAAATGCTCTACAAGCATCAACTGTGAGCTACTTCATGCCAATAACCATCTCTAACCTAGGATTATGCACAAGTAATGTAGTATGATGTACTTCAGCTTTTTCTGTTTCAAAAATATTATCACATTCTTTGGCCAAATCTCTGGACTCATCATCACATCTATCTATATCAGCTTGGGTTGGACCATCATTGCCATCAGTAGATGAGTGATTTAAGTAATACCCTTCCTCTGCATCTAGGCTATCTAGATTATTTTATGCCCATCTATTCCAAGCATCAACTTCATTAACTTCTTCTTCAACATTTAAAGCCTCTCCCCTCAATCCAACTCCAACCTCAGTTTTAGCATTAATTGGAGCGTCTCGCCCTAATCTAACTCCAGCCTCAGTTTCTGCATAAACTGGAGCATCTTCCCCCACTCTAACTCTACCCTCAGTTTCAATATTAGGTTCATTATCACTGAAGTCCATATGTGGCAAATCATCAAGTTCTTCCTCAGGCAATTTACTTGCCCTCTGTTTCTTAACTCTTTTAGTATTTTCTTCACTACTTTGTAAACTATTTCCTTTTCTCTTTGGCTTTGATACAACTCATTTTTATGTTTAAGTCAAAACTACCTTTTATTTACCCTTAATAATAGTCTCATGTTAAAGTGGATCGAACTGTGTAGTCTCAACCTCAACCTCAACTTGAGAAGTAGGACATATTGGTGGTCCTTCATCTGGTTCTATCATAACTACATCTAGCTGATCAATTAAAGGTGGGGGCATAACTTCTATAGGTACTGCATATACATAGAAATGTATGTCCCACATACTACACACTTTACTACAATGCGACATCTTATACAAACTTATATTATCACAAGCATTCACTATCTCACCTACACACAGTATCTTCACCACTATCCCAGAACCAGGTGAGATAGCTTTATTTATCCTAACAACATCAGACATAATATACTCTAACAGTTCTTGATAGTAAAACTGATCCCCATCTATATTTTTAAATAAATGTATGTCGCCATCAATATATAGACGATGTGTGTACCCTGCCTCACCGGGATCAGACCATCTACCTCCCCAATGAATAATGAAAAATTTTAGGTCATTTTTATCATTGTAGCATACCCCCAAACACTATATAATTAAGGCAAATATCATGGTAACATACCCAAAATACCTAATTTAAAAATACCACTTGCGGAAGCCTCAATTTTTTTAATATACCCTAATTACAAAAAAGCAAAACTCTAATTTTATAATCCAACCACTTTTAAAAAGCCATAATTTGTAATCCAAACTCTAATTCTTAATACAAATCTTCTAACTTTCAAAATGGGAAAACCAAAGCAACAAATATTAGAGAGAGATTTACAAATTTTACCTATTTAGAAAGAAAGAAAGAGAAAAAGGGAGGGGAGAGAGTGACATACATTGCGATTAGGAGAGAGATAAGATATTCAAAGGCTTGATCAGATCAAGTATTAGATTGATGCACTCTAGTTTTCTAAAAATTAAAAATTGCAGAAGATACAAATTTTATATCCAAGAATAATTTTTTGTTTTAGACAGTTTTGGTGAAGAGATGACTGGAAGACAACTTGTTCACCTGTTAGAAGAAATCACGTGCAACTTGTGTGAGGGTAGGCTAGTTAGTTCATGTTAAAAATTGTGTTCAACGAAGGTTGACTAGTGGTCAGAGGCAATTTGGGGACCAAAACTACATATTTAATCAACTCGAGGACTAAAGGCAAATATTCAGCCTGTAGGTGGGACTGCAGTCAAAATAGAGAATACCACCACTGCAACAAATAACAACTTACCCTACATGAAAAAGGCTTATTAGAAATAATTGTGCGCAGCCAATAACGACTATTCTATCTCTTGGTAAACCAACTAAGTTTTCAACATTTATGTATGATGCACTTTAATTAAAATGTCGTATTTTATTAAAAATGTCCTCAAAAATAGCAACACTTATAAAAGTTGAGGTTTAAATTTTTGGCGACAGACCTATATGTTGTTTTCCAAATGCAGTCTAAAAAATTAAAACTTCCTCTTATTAGAGTCGATCTCCTCTTCTCTGCTCACTCCCTCTCTATCTCCCCAAAATTTTTCTAAGATTGGCGCGAAAAGATATGTGTTTTCCCTCCCATAATCCTACAATAGGAAATCTTAATTTGGTTGGCACTAAAAAATTAGGTTTTACCGCTTCTCTTTTCCTCACTGCCCTAAAAGTCAAATTTTATCAGATTGAAGAGTTATTCCTCCTTTCGGTTCTTACTCTGAAAGCCCACAAAGGTATGAACTTACTGAAAATTTAATTACTATTTTTTATGTTTATAGAAATTAATTGAAACCCTAAAAGGATTGCTACAAATTGATTTAACTAATCTCTTCTACAATCCTAAATTGTTTTTTCTCTTTAGCAGATTCCACTGTAAGAAAGTTTATGATTTAAGTATTGGGCTGAATTTTTGGTAGTACCTGGAATATATTGCTTGATTTAATTCCTAATAAATTATGCTTTATAATTTTGATGATTGATTGATATAACGTTACCAGGAAATTCTGCTGATTCTCCTAAAAGGCGACAAGTTCTGATCTTCACACGGTACTTTTGGTTATCTTTACAAGTTCAGTTGATTCCTAATAGCATCCCTGTTTATAATGATTATTTCCAAATTACACATATATGTATGGATTTATGTTATGGATTTATAGGAGTTGAGTCCGCAGATTTATAGGGGGCCGTGTCATAAAATTACATGTTGTATATGTCAATAAGGTAGATTTAGGGGCATCTACAAAATATGGGATTGGGTGTGAGAGACTTTCATCTTGTTCATTAGAATCTAGATCATAAGGTTAGGTCTAGGAGGCCTGCGATGCTAACCCTACGTCGACAAGGTCCGCTAGGGGCATCTATTTTTGGAGACAAGATGTATCTTAATTGAATTGCTTCATAGTAAATCAAGCTGCTTAAAATTAGTAATTTTCATTAGTTTTTCCATATGGGGCCCTTCTGAATTGAATTGTTGTAACTGAGTCTGGAACCTTTCTGATAGTATGTCTAAGTTTGCTGCACACATCATTGCATATGAGGCTAAAAGTGACATTAATATGGGCAATCTATCTTCTAAAAACAATACCATTTCAGTTAGGAGTAAATGCACATAGTTTATGAATATACTTATAGCATTGTTGAGCTCATTAGAATCTGCTACTAAGGTTTCAAAGGAGATCAACATTAAGTCTTTAGAAGAAGTAAACTCTGTTGTTGAGCTCTTTAGAGATAAAGGGTTCACCGATGCCCAAATATCAGACTTCATCAACAACACCCTACTCTGCTTCTAGCCAAACTAGACAAAATCTTCAAACCCAAGTTTGAGCTTTTCAAATCATTGGGGATGCCATCTCCTAAACTTGATAAAATGATATCTTGTAGCCCTTCACTCCTATTAAAGGAGCTGGAGAACCAATTATCCCATCTTGTAATTTCATCAAAACCTTTGTGTATACTGACGACAAACTCGTAACTGTGCTCTAGGGATGTCCCCTTATACTTCTGTAGAATGTAGAGAATATTAAGAAATTGATGGCTTTCTTTATAAATTTTTTGGAATGGAAGCCTTTTGTGGTTTCCAAGTACCCTAGACTTATGACTTAAAATCTAGAAAAGCGTATTATTCCCAGGTGTTCAGCTCTTTAGATTCCCATGTCAAAAGGATTGGTTAAGAAAGATTTGATAAATATACCTTCAAAACTAATGCAAGATAAGAAGATATTTTTTAATAAATTTGTGATCAAGTATCAAGATGAGATTTCAAAAGTTATGGAAGCACATCAAGGTAGGATGGAATTTTAAGGATTTCGTAGTGGATCAAATGGTAAGAACAAGTAGATTATAAGTTAATTAGTGGCCTATATGGTGTCTTACCTAGTTCTGTTGAGTGGGGGGAGGGGGGGGGGGGTTCATCTGGTAGAAAATTTTATAACTCAGTTAGTAAAATTTTGCAAGCTTGTTATATGCTTGGAAGTTCAAACGAAGATTCAGTACTCCATTACAGTCATAGCTAATGATCATCCATGATAACAGGTTTGATTTTCTTTTATGGATCAGTTAGTCCTTTGGTAATTTTTTTTTACTTATGTATCCGATTTGATATCACTCAAGATTTATAACTTTGATTGTTGAGAATGAGATGCAACCAAAGTTGTATCTAGTCATTGTAAGTTAGTATTGATTATCTTCCATTTTATTTTCGGAAGTCAAGAACATGTTACATTCCTTTCAGCGTGAGCTAGGTTTTAAAGTATTAATGCATCTAGTCTTGTTTATACAGTTAAAATAGAAAAAGATAGAAAAATGATTGAAATCCTTGATTTCTTTTGCCTTAGTTTATACAAAAGATCATGAAAGATCTACGGTAACTGTTGTTTATGAAGTAAGGATAAACTAATGGTTCTTATATAGTTCCGATATCATAAGAGCAATATGGCAACTAAAATGGTGTCTAGAGGCAAAAAACATGTATTGCAAATAATGTGTTAATGTAGTTATTATGTGTATTAAACTGTCCTCCAAACTAGGTTTGACATATATATTACAAGGTTGGATTTGACATTTACTTAAGTTTTTTTTATTGCTCTAATATAATCTCTGAGTTTAATATTTTTTTAACTTTTTGTTGTTATATCGTTAAAGATTCTTCACAATTCATTCGTTCAAGATGTCTCCATCTATCCTTGAAATTCCTAGCACGGAATGGATGACAAAGCCCTGAACTTCTGATGAATACTTTGATAGTGTTGTCGCATTCTTGTAATTCTTAAAAGTTAACAGACCAAATTTAGGGGGTGATAACTATTATTGTTGTCCTTGCAACAAGTGCTATAATGTGAAAGGAAATAAAAACTATCAGTTATATCAGAGTATTTAGTGTGTGATGGTATTGATATAACTTATACGGCATGGACTTACCATGGAGAACCAATTGTGGTACCTCGTTCACCATCAGGGGCTAGGACAACTTCTACCAACCTGCGTGAAGATTCCTTTCCGAGGATGGTAGATATGGTTAATAACACATTTGGCATTTCTAATGATGTAGATGATGGTGAATCTCAGGTTGGTGTATGTATGTCGAATGAGTGCAATGAAGTAGATGTAGGAGCTGAAGATGATCCACAAGAAAACACACAGTAGAAGAACTTGATTGATGTCGCAGTGCAACCTCTATATCCCTTATGTCGTGATGGGGATACTACATTGTCCTCAACAATAGATTTATTGAGCATGAAAGAATGATATAATTGGTCTGATGAGAGTTTTGATGAGATGCCGCAGTAAATAAAATGTAATCTACCCGATGGGAACACTTTACCTGGGAACACCTATGATGCTAAAAAATTAACAAAACCTTTTCGTATGCCTTGTGAGGTTATAGACGCATGTTGCAATGACATCATTCTTTACTGGAAAGAATACAAGAATAACGAAAGTTATCCAAAGTGTGGTGAAAATAGATGGAGACCAGTAAAGAAGAATAAGCCTAAACTTACTTGTATTCCTTGGAAAAGGTTAAGATACTTTTCAATAATACCTAGGTTGCAAAGAATATACAGCGTGCCTTGGATTGCCGGTAATGTGACATGGCATGCAAAAGCTTAGTCTACTTCAGATGAGACAGTAATGAGGCACCCCGTAGATGCCTCTTGCTGGAAACAAGTTAATCGTAAGTTTTTAGACTTCTTTGTTTAGAAACGTAACGTTCGTCTTTGTCTTGCAACAGATGGATTTAATCCTTTTGAAAATATGAGGAACTCTTACAGTTGTTGACCAGTTATGGTAGTCCCTTACAATCTACCTCCATCTTTATGCATGAGGAAGGAGTTCACATTTTTTCACTTTTGATTATGGGGAAACATTATCTTGGACATGATATCGATGTTTATATGCCGCAATTGATTGCGGAGTTGAATGAGTTGTGGTTAACTAGAGCTCTAACATATGATTCAAACACTAAGAGTATGCTCACAATGAAAGTAATCTTGTTATGGGCTATACATGATTTCCCAGCCTATGGTCATTTATCCGGCTGTAGGACTGCAGGGAGATATGGTTGCCCTGTATGTGCTGAACAGATAGATTCAATGTAGTTAGATAATGGAAAGAATTTTCCGCATATGTCAACCCAAAGATTTTTAAAAGATCCAAATCATCGATTTTGGAGGCAAAAGTCACAGTTTAATGGGAAGGAGGAACATCGAAGGCCTATAAGATGCTTAACTGGTTTGGAAGTACTTTAAAAGATGAAATCTATTCCAACCACATTTGGGAAAGTCGTAGAATCCCCAGTTACTCAAAGGAAAATACCGATTGCAGCAAAAGCAAATGAATCCAGTACCTCAGGAAGTAAAAGGAAAAAACTGATTACAGCCAAAGCTAATGAATCCTATTCCCCATGCAGTAAAAAGAAAAATCCGAATACAACCAAAGCTAATACATCCAGAGCTTGGTCAAAGAGATCTGCGTTGTTTGATTTGCCTTATTGGAAGGTACAAAAATATGCATTTTTTTACTATTAGAAAATATTATTTAATTATATGCTATTGATATTTAAATCTCAAACACAGGACCTGCCTCTACGTTACAATATCGATGTGATGCACACGGATAAAAAATTTAAAGAGATATTTTTTGTGACAATTATGAATAAGAAATGAAAGAGTAAGGATAATTATGAGGCTTGTTTGGACATTCAAGATATGAGGATAAAGAAAAGTTTGTGGCCTGTAGAGAAGAATGGGAAGCTGACTCTCCCTGAAGCACCTTTCTATTTGTCCAAAGTGGAAAGAAAATTGATATGTGAGAAATTAAGCAACTTAAAGGTTCAAATTGGGTACATCAGAAATTGGCAGCACAATGTGGACTTAGAAAATTTTCAACTGAAAAACCTCAATTCCCATGATTACCATATTCTCATACAATAATTATTACATGTTCTTTTAAGGCACATGCTCAATAAATATAAGCCATTACGTGCCGCCCTACGAGAATTATCTGTATTCTTTAATGTCTTAAGCTCAAAAGTTATAAATCGTGAAGAGCTTTTGATGATGAAGGAACGCCTAGAATAAATCATATGTGTAATTGAAAAATATTTCCTTCCTTCATTTTTTGTTTCAATGATACACATCACTTTGCACTTGGAAAACGAGGTACTAATTGGTGGACCTGTGCAATACCGTTGGATGTATCCATTTGAACGGTAAATATAAATGTTTAAATTAATGAATTTTTCAAATTTAATACATTTAATATTTATATCTAACTTACTATATGTGTATGTGTATCAGGACAATGGGAAAGTACAAACACTATATTCTTAATACAAGATATCCCGAGAGGTCTATAGCTGAACAATACCTTATGGGTGAGTCGATGATGTACTGCATAGAGTAAATGTGCGATGGCAGAAAGGGAAGCCATAAGCGATTACGAAAGATGCTTATGGAGGATGATAGCGAAGGTGCAAGCCTACTTGGAAAAAATGGCAAACCTTATGTTCTCGGAAATTTGGAATACCAATAAGTACGCAAATGGGTTTTGGGACGATCAGACGAAAATGATGGCTGCAAGAAGTAAGAATAATTTAATAACCTAAATTAGTATTAATAAATAATCTAATTTATATTTATGCTATATTGGTAGGAAATACGATATGTACGTTAAGAACTGGCAGTCTAGGTATAAAGGTCGGAGGGTTATTGAGGCGGGAAATCTTATGGATTATATACCTTGGCTTAGACAATAATTAAAAGATGAAGTTGATTGTGCATTCAAAAGGATCGTGGACAGACCTAGTTTTACTGCTATGTCATATAATTCATATCGGGTTAATGAGTATGTTTTTACACTGCGGGGTCTGAAATGAACACTACGACCCAAAATAGTAGGGTCTCCATGAGTGCTATAATTAACCAACTTTCGAGAATCTTCCAGTAATAAAAACCTCAAGGATGCAGAAGTAACCTATTATGGTGTTGCAAAATCGATATTGGAGTTGGACTATACTATTTTTAAAGAAGTCGTGTTTTACTGTGATTGGGTGCATTTAAAAGACAAAAATGGGTGCATAGTTGATCCAGAAATAAACTTGATATATGTTAATCTAGGTAAACTTCAAAGTAACTCAAAGATAGATAACGAGCCATTTATTCTTAGATCTGAGGCTACTCAAGTTTATTATTGCAAAGATCAAAGCAGACCTAATGAAGATTGGCATGTTGTCTTAGGCTCTCCAAAGAGGTTGAACAAAGATGTGGATGCTTATGAAGATCCTTTAGTATTATAAGCAAGAATGAACAATATTAATTTAAAATTGGAGGATGATGATGAGGATGAAAATATCATTAGAGATGATGAAGAATAGTAGAAACATTTCAACTCTTTTTCTTAGAATTAATAAGTAGTACTCTATGAATTCATTTTTACTTGAAATATTAGTTTAATAATGCTCCTTTTGTGTCGCTATTTCCGCTTTCATTAGATTATTCATCACATGAAGTATTTTATCTATTAAACCCTTGAACATATCATTATGTTTTATTGGTAATATATTTGCAACAATTCAGTTTTAGGAGACATGCAGGGAGATCAAGCATTGCAAGGGGATCAAGTACCACAAGGTATATACTGATGGTTCCTTCATCATAAAGAATAATTTTTGTCTTATATGGTATTTTATATTTTCGTATACCTTTAATGTAGGTGGGCGTTTTCCATTAGAGTTTGATGACAATGGAAGTATAATTGGGGAGTACCGTTTAAAATTTGCCACAAAATGTGGTGAACTTGCAAAGACACACGTTTCCCCCATCATTCGCGATTGGCATCTTTTAGGTAAAGATGTTAAAATGATGATACGGGATGATGTTTGTGTAAGTACCAATAACCATAATCAAAATGTATTTTCTTGTAATTCATATGCATCTAATTGTTTTAAGCTGTACAACTGACTTTTGAGTTGGATCCTAAAGTACACAAGAAGGTAATTGACAAAAAGGTGAACAGATCTTGGAAAGAATGGAAAACTAATTTGCAAAATAGTTACGATAAGTATTTAGCAGATTTTGAAAGCAAAGCGCATGTACTGAAATATGTGAAAAATAAAGATTGGTATGAATTCGTAGATGATTGTTCCACGGATAATGTAATGAACCGTCGTGCTAACGACAATTATGCAAGGAGCAAAATGCATACCCCCCCATACTATTGGCAGAATGAGATGCGTTGGAAAGAAAGAGAAAATGGTATTATATTTGTTTGAAAATTAACATTGAATAATAAGTATGTTTCCTATATATATATATTTACTTATGAAAAATTGAAGGATTATCCTTTTTTTAATTTTTGCTGGTACTAAATCCATTTTTCTCTCACAAGAAAAAGAAAACACTGGACTGAAAGTTAAGAGAATTCATCTATTTATGGTATGCCATACGAAAGCGGATGGAACCTTCCCTGAGCCAATGAGAAAAAAAAAATGGTAAGATTTAACTGCATATAATCTTGAAATCTTTTTCTTGTATTTTTTTAGTTCATTTTAGTCTTATGTCTATTCTGAATGTCGTTAGTATACACTATACAAAAAAGGGAAATTTGTGATTTTCAAAAAATCATCTTTAACAGTCATTTATGATGGTTTTTGACCGTCGTAACTTCCATCGCAAACAAGAGGTCGTAACTTCACTTTGACTGTAAACATCCGTCGTAATGAAAATGAAAGAAACACAAAACAAAATAGAACTACTATAGTAGATTATTCATTTTTCTATTTACTTTAATCTTGCATTTGGCTATATTCTCCAGGAGATGCTTACCATAGTCGTTCAGAATCTACCTGGCCTTGTTGATGAAAATTTTGATCAATTTGCAGCTTCAAATGTAAGTAATATTTCTATAGTATATATTTATATTTTATTTTTCTTCTAGATTCTCTTTGGTTTAACATCAATACTACATGGATCTCTAAATGAAATGATGCACTTGAGCTTTGTAGATTTTCTCCCCAATCATCATCAATTTTAGGGAGATAGAATCTAAACATGCTGTCTGGAGAATAGTGCCCCCTAAAGAAATAGCACATTTTGACACTTAAGTTCTAGCAACAATAAAATGCCAACATCAGGTGCAAACTACGACTCTATCTGACCAAGCCTTTCCTCCTTTGTTCGAATAGCCAGTTGCTGGCTTTGGCTATCAGCCAACTCTTAATTAAGTACGCCTTTTATCGCCACTGGGGGTATGCCAAATTTATACTAGGCTGGTGAGAATAGTAGGGGGCCTCTCAGTTTTAATTATGTTAGGGAGATGGGCATGGGGGATTGGAAGGGTAGCCCCCCGCATTGGTAGAGCTTATAAGGTTTTTTCATAATTAGGCCTATGCGTTGGCTCGAGTTTTTATCTTTTCTCGATCGCTTACTAGCGGAAAAGAGGTTTAGTAACTTTTGCCTATGCGTTGACTCGGCTTTTTATCTTTTTTGCGATGGCTCCAAGGGGATATCTATATTAGTAACTTTTGCTTATGGTCTAAGTTCAATTTTTATCCTTTATGTGATGGCTCCGAGGGAGAAAGAGGTTTATTAACTTTTGCCTATGCGTTAATTCACCTTTTCTACTTTTTCTGTTGGTTCTGGCCAGAAAAGGTTGGAGTGGCAAAAACCATGGCTGTCGTCAAATTTGGCACTTTTTTTGTCAGCTATGGGCAGAGAAGTGTAGAGTGGCAAAAATCATGGCTTTCTTAAATATTTTTTTTCTTTTCTTACCTAGCTCTAGACATTTTGAAGTAGTTAGGCACCTTGGGAATAGAAGAAGGTGGTGCAAATGGCAGAGCTAGCGTCTTAATGCAATTAGAAGCATAAGGTGGCTTTCAAAAAGAGCTAGAGCTAGAAGGTGAAGGTAATAGGAGTAGTAGCCTTACCTTTTAAAAGACATGAGACATTACCATTCTTTAAGACATTGGACATTACCGCTCTGAAAGACATGGGACATTACCACTATGAAAGACACTCGATCAAAAACGTACTAGATTGGTATTTTGCTTAGCTAGACCTGAATGAAAAGAAGTGAATTTTATAGGTTTTTTGGAAGTATATTGCGTGTCGTAAACATGAATTTTATTGCTCACTAGGCTTTCTACACCAGAAGACACAAACTTGACTAGCTAACTAATTACTTTTTTTTAAAGACGACTAGCTAACTAGCGACTTTGCTAATTTTTTTTAAAAAGACGTTGAGAAGGAGAAAGATATAGAGCTCAGGGACGCTTTCCCATCAAGGGATGAAGTCAGGGGCCATATGTGATGATAAAGTCATAGTTGTGTGAGGGTTGTTTGTCGCTATCTTGAAGCTCTAGCTCTAGACAATGTAGACAATGAACAAAGTCTTAGACAACCCTTTATCTTAAATCTACTGCATTACGGCTATGAAGTTTACAGGTAACGCCATAGTATAAAGGAATAAGAGTTCTGCAGGTAACCCCATCAAGTAATAGGTGTACTAGTCACTTTCTTAGTCAAGCAATAGTTGGAGATCAGAGTTTAAGGACTGTAGAATCACAGTTGGGATAGGTTGTCATTCGTGATCAAAGGAGACCAGTAGACATAGGACACTAACGAAGCAAGTAGGTAAGCATATAAGTATTAGCAAAGGACATAGTGGTAAAAATAGTTGGAGGTTCTTTTCAAAAGAGAAAACGAGGTCATCACGTTGGCAGATACTAGTGGTCAATGCTTCAAAGGATGAAGCCAGAGCTTTTGCGCAAGCGAAAATGCACCTTCTTGTCTTTTTTAACGCACTCACTTTTGACTCTTTACTTTTTTAAACTTTTGTTGCCTATTTAAAGTAGAAACTCTTAACACTTACGTCTACAAGCAAAGGATCAATGGTATCTACATTATCAATATTAAGAAAACTTGAGGAAAACTTCGGTTGGCTGTAAAGGCTATTGCTGTTATAGAAAATCCTCAAGACATCATTGTCCAGTCCGCTAGGCCATATGGCCAGAGAGTTATTATGAAGTTTACTTAATATACGGGTGCACATCCAATTATAAGAATGCACACCCCTAGAACTTTTACAAATCAGGGTCAGACATCCTTCAGTGAGCCTCGTCTTCATATTCTCACAGACCTCAGAACAGATCACCAACCAATTAAGGTGGGTTCCCTTTGAAATATCATGATCATTGCCTTCTGTGAAACTGACATTGGGATTACTGCCAAGATCAAAGGGAAACAAAGTATTGGCTACCTGTTCTGGTTGTTAGCAAAGATGGCTTCTCAGATGCGTGACACTATTCTCCTTGGGCAGAAATGGGATGTGATGGTTGACTTATTCTTCTGTAGAGAACCCAGGGAAACCAAGAGAAAAGAAGAAGAAGCTCATGTATATACATAAGGGTACACAGGACCACCTGTTGTTGATTTGAGTAAAGTTCTTGTAATTCCTGCATTGGCTGGCATTGAGTAGACTGCACAGCCAGCTACAGTTGCAGTTGAAGCTGCTGGCAATGGTTGGGATGATGTACCTATACCACTTATTGCTACTTGACCTGGTGTTATTGCTACTATTATGAACTGGGCATGAAGCTAATTTGTTGACGGGGATTCCCTCTGCAAAACAATTTTATTTTTTTTGAATTTCATTATCTTATAAATTCATTGTTAGTTGGAGAAATTGCATTTTGATAGCATTGAGATATATTTTATGCATGCTTATCTTTATTTGATATTCTCTCTTCCCTTTCCGTACTTGCGGAGAAGATGTAGCATACAAGTATCCATATGGTATTTGTCTAATTGAGTTCAAACGCTATTGATTTACTGTAGCTTTAAGTTTTGCTTTATTGTAATTTCTCCTTTATTTATTTACTAAAATGGTATTTTTGTAATTGAGTTGCTCTTTGATGTACAGGTGTTTGGATAAGATAAAAGCGGTTACATAAGGGGGATTTGGTGATATGTCCAGTACCGAATTAGAAAGTACACTACCTTTTAGAATGAAGATTGCAAATGAAAAAGCGACAAACACGAATTTACAATCTCAATTGAAGTCTCTAGGGGAACAATCGGCTTTTGAGGCCAATGCGCGAAACCAACTTTAAGAGAGGTTCGCGTTATTCGAATCTTGAGATTCTCCTCGTGAGTCACAAAAGCGTCGTACTTTTAACATCGAGACATCATCTCGGGTATTGACTTATATATTATTTATGCTATGATTGCTTATCATAAATTATCATGTTATTATATTTGAATACTTATATGCAATTTTCATTATCTGTAGAGTAGTTGTTCACCACTTGCTAACGCATATCGTCCATCCATGCCAGTTCTGCCAAGGTCATGTGAGTTATTAGACTGGTATGGTGCTACAACTGCTTATGGAACTCTTTAGCAAGGTGAATGAGCTTCGCGTAATTTCTATAATATATTAATAGATGAGATCGTTCATGTAACAGAAAATGGACCCCTTGAGGAAGTTGTCGCTAGTGAGATCATAGTTTGGGAGAAAAGTTGTATTGTGTTTATTTAAGTAATGTATGTCATTTCGTTTATGCAGAATTGAAAGCTATTTTGAAACACATTTTTGGAAATTTTAAATAATATAGTTTATTTTGGAATAATTAGATTTAATGTTCAAGTATATTTTGGTAAGAAAATTGTCTAGGTAAATGGAAAAATATGGTATTCCATTCAATTAAAAAAAATGGTATTCGTTCTCAAAAACGACATATCTGTAAGTCGTGTATGTTTAATTCTAAATGTCTATTTCATATATAATGACGTAAAAAATGACACATACAATTGTTAGATTTCTTGAAGAACAACATATATATCTTCTTTTTTTTGAAATTCGTGACAGAAAAATTAACATACGCAACATATATTTTTGTCATTTATTTTTAAACTAAACACCTTTTATCTCATTGAAACTACATAAAGAGCGACGCATATAATTGTCATATTTTTTATAAATAATGACATATTTATATGTCACCAAAATACGACATTTATAACTTCCGGTAATAATAATGACTACTATATTTTTTGCGACAGTTGTTAGCGACAGAATATAAGTTGTTAGTCAGGCAATAACAACAATTATATCTATCGCTAATAAGCCTTTTCCACGTAGTGGTATAAAGAACAAAACAATATTTTATCTCCAACATAAAACCCTAATTTTATAATTCATTACTCCAAAATCGATGAGTTCGGCCAGAAGGACGCCATTTAGGGATTTGCGATGTAACTTGCGTTTGAAGATGGTATATCTGTGGCAGTTTTCTAATAATGATCGTTTAGCTTTAGAACCATCTGGGAGGATAGCACTGTTGAAGTAATTGAGGAATGGTATTTGCCAGTCGTTTGGATTGAGACTCTCACCCCCAGTATTGATGGCATTAACTTCAATCTGGTCAATACTTGGGCGTTCGGGTACTTTGACATGAAGAGTTTAGGATTTGGACTGACCTAACATAGCTGCTATGTAGGCGAGGCCATCTGTGTGTTTATTTTTGCATCTGGAATAGTGAGTAATAGAAATATTTTCAAGGAAACGGTCCATGCACTGGCAGACGAGAACATCATATTCGGCCATGCGACCGTTGGTTTGATTTTTACCAGAGTGTTATCTCTAGACGAGTTGAGAATCTGTGAAAACTGGAAGTTTAAGGACACCGAGGTCGAGTGTGAGGTCAGGCCCATGGATCAAGGCTTCATACTCAGCTTCGTTGTTAGAGTATTCAAAGTTTAACTGAACTGCCTTTTTTCAATTCGGTCATTGGTGGGTGTGACCAGGATGATACCGATCCTTGAACCATTAGGTCCAGCGGAGCCTTCTCTGTAGAGATGTCAGCCTATGTTGGAGTTTCATGGGTCTGTCGGTTTGGGCTTGTCTTCTTGATGTTTATCTTCGTGTTTCTCCCAGTCGACATCTTCGACCGGGAAGTCAGCAAAGAAATCGGTGACTACTTGGCATTTTTAGGATATTTGCTTCTCAAATTTGATATCGTGTTCCCCAAGATAAATGGACCACTATTGTACTGATCTGGATTTTTCTTTCTTGCTAAGAACTTCCCGAAGGGTATAACTTGTTATAACGCGGATAGGGTGAGTTTGAAAATATGGTTTGAGTTTTCGGGAAGTAGACGAGGGTGAGGACTAACTCTCAAGTTTCATGTATCAAGTTTCTACAGGAGTCAGAGTTTTGGTGATAAAATATATAGGTTTTTCAATGTTAGATTTGAGTCAAATGAGGACTGAGCTAATAGAAGTGTCAGTGACTGCAAGGTATAAAGAAAGCCTTTCACCTTCGACAGGGGTGCAGATAATGGGTGGTTAACCAAGGTATGTTTTAAGTTCGAGGAAGGCCTGTTCACAATCGCGTCTCCAGTTGATCTCGGTGTTATTTTTTCTTTTTAGCCTTGTGGATGCCTTGGTCACGTAAGAGAGAGAAGAGCCAAGCACAGCAGTATGAGGATTTTGAAATGAACCAGTTTAGGGCCGGTATTTTACCAGCCACTTTTTGGAAATCTTTTTGGTTCGAGGCTAAGGCATGTTGATAAGGTCCCGAATATGGGTAGGGTCGATCTCGATACCTCGTTTGCTGATGAGGTGGCCTAGAAATTTGCCATACGAAATACCAAACTGCCATTTCTCTGGGTTAAGTTTCATGTTGTATGTTTGAAGTATCAAAAAAATTTCGGTTAGGTCCTGGATGTGGGTATGTTTTTGGAGGCTCTTACATAACATGTCGTCGATGTAAACATCGACCGACTAGCCAAGCAAGGATTTGTGCATGGTTGTAACCTGGCGTTGGTAGGTGGCCCCTACATTTTTTAAGCTGAATGGCATGACGTTAAAACAGTAAAGGCCTTATTTAGTGATAAAAGAAGATTTGAGTTTATCCTTGGGGAGGAGGGGTACTTGATTGCATCTCGAGGTTGCGTCTATTATCGATAGGCACTCATGTCCAGCAGTGGCATCGAGGAGTACAAAAATGATCGGGAGGGGGAAGATGTTTTTCAGTGTGTATTTGTTGAGGTCTTTGAAGTCGACGCAGATTTAGATCTTGCTGTTCTTTTTAGGAACTGCAGCAATGTTAGATATCCAGTCACCATACTTGACTTCTTTGATGAACCCCGCAGCTATAAGTTTGTCGACCTCAAGGTTTACAGCCTCACGAAATCGTTGTGCCAAGGTACACATCTTCTTTTTACTGCTGTGGAGTGAGGGATGAGGTCGAGGCGATGTCAGGCTAAACTAGGATGGACACCGGGCATCTCCTAAAACGTCCATTCGAAGATGTCTTTGTTTGTTCGAAGAAAGTCTATGAGTTCGAGGCGCTCGGCCTCAACAGGAAAGGTTTCGATGAATGTACCTCGACTAGAACCGTCGAGGTCAATATAGACAGTGGGTTTGATGGGTGAGAGGGCAGGTATCAAAACTACAAGGATAGAGGGAGACAGTGATTGCTATGGCAGTTTGACGAGTTTCCGGGTCTGATCGGTCTCCGGATGCTTACATGAAGGGGCAAGTCGTTGAGAACTTTTTAAGTTCCACGTTCCATAAGGGGTATTGAAACAAAGGGTCTGATGATAAGTCAAAGGTATGGCGCTCATGGCATGGAGCCAGTCGCGCCCAAGGATTTTGAGGTACTCAGATTTCTTATCGATAACAAGAAAACTGGTTTACAGTGTAACTGGGCCAGTTGAAGCAGGAAGGCTGATTCGACCAATAGCAACTTCGGTAGTCCAATTAAAACCTTTTAGTTCGACATTGGTGGCTGTGTTGAGGTCTGTTTTGTTCATGGCATGCACGGTTTGAAGGAAAAGTTCATCAACTGCACTTTCTGTATTGATAAGCATGGTGTGGAGGACGAAGTGTTCGACTTTAATCATTATGACTAAAGGGATGGAATGGGGAAAACGAATATGCGATGTATCACAGTTAATAAATAAGATACCCTCGGGTCGAGGGGATTGGCTTGACTATGGCAAGAGGGCAGGTAGCTTTTTCTGGTAAGTGAGTTTGTAGCATTCTTCGACACGCCTGCGCCTGTTCTTAGAAGGGCCATTATCGATATTATTTACTTTGATGAAATGAACTTGGTAGATGTATACTTCGACTGGGTCGGCAGCAAGGTCGGGTTGAAGTTTGTAGTACGACCCATCGAGGTAGCTAGGGAGGTCGGCAACGTACTGATATAGACGACTCACTTTGAGAATTATCTCGAGAGATCACTGCAATGCGAAGCGTTTATTGGTGTGGTGACAGTTACACTTGTGGTTGGCACAATAGGGTTTGCTTGGTTTGACGTCGATGGGGAAAGGGTTACGCCTTATGGGGTCTGCCTGGATCTATGGCAGAAGAGTGCTGATAGAGCCACTAAGTTCAGGGAGGACCAGCTTTGATCATTTTTTTTTGTCTCGGCAGTGCTGTCAGTGTGGGGACATTTACGACACTCAGTCTCCTGTGAGACAGGAGCGATAAGGGGTCTAGGAGTAAAAAGTGGGCCTTGTCGATGCTTATTTGGATTGGTGGTCGAAGGCTACCAATATTAATTTGATTCGCGGAGGTGCTCAAGGTCGATATACCCATTGACTTTTGAGAGCATTTCCTCGAGGGTTTGCGGTTTGTGGAGGACCAGGTGCTCATTGACACGGCTGTTATCCCATAAACTGTTTGAATACGTGAGTACGGCATTCGCGTAGTCGAGGCTTTTGACTTTGCACGACTCGTCGAGGAACCTCTTTCTGATGGCCTCATGGGTTTCACTGGGTAATTTTCAAAAATTAAAGAGGGTATCGACTCAGACTTCACGGTCCTTGTTGAAGGCGAATTGGGCGATGAAGAGGCTGGATAATTACTTAAAGCTTCGAATTGAGCCATTGGGAAGGTTATGATACCAACGAAGAGGGCTATCTGTGAGGCTGGTGGGGAAAAGTCAACATATCAGGTGGTCAGCCGTGAAGTAAAGGCTTAGAGCATTTTGGAATTCGAGAATATGGGATTGCATTTTGGCATCTAGAGGCCATAGTCGTTATAACTCCCGAACTATATTGCGTAGGTCATCGATGGCACGGTATTTTCTATCGGCGCCATTCAAACGGTATTGTCGTTCGGCTTCAAACTCTTGCCGGTGTTCTTTACGCTCCTTACGCAATTGCGATCTGTGTCGTTCCTCAGCCTGAGAGAATTCCTGAGTAAGAAGAGCTAACTAGGCAGCGACTCCGTTGGCGGAGTTGTCGGCATAGGTGGAAGTGGAGTATAGGGTGGGGGCCATTAGAAGTGGATTATAGGATTTGGAAAAGGAAATTGCAAGGGTGGGGGAGACTGATAGGGTGGGAAAGCATAGACGGTGCCAAATGTAGGGGCCTAACTTCTCAAGGAGGGGAAGTTGGCTCTTACACTACGGGGTTTATCTTCTATCTAAGGGTTCAAGCATATAATCAATAATATAAATAACCTACCAAAAATATACTTGCGTGGAGGCCTAGAATAGGATACTTCACGACCTCTAATGAGGATTTTTAAGAGATTCGATATTACTGTGGAGTAGTCGAAGGTCCGTGTACTGGGTAATTTATAGAGTGATAGAAGGTAAACTATAAGGGTTTTAGGGATAGATTTTGTAACCCTCCTTGGTTCCCCCTCTCTCCTATTTATAGAGCATAGGAAGGGCTGAGTAACCAGGGAAAGTCAAATTATAGGTTTATCCTCTGGGTATCCTTCGGTTATCAGGCGGGTATCCTGGAGTTGGTATTGACACCGCAAATGTTGGGTCTGGCACTGTGCTCTGACACTATAGCCGTTGTTAGTTTTGTCACTGTAGTCGTCAGGACCAACAATGGCGCCGTTCTTGTCCGGTGAGCTGGCTTATCTGACACTTCTACCTTCGACAATGTACGACTATGGTCAAAGTATTTCTGATGCTGATGTGAGGATCGTGTGCTGACGGATCTACCTTCGTCTTTGAGGCTTGTTGATAGTCAAAGTTCATGTAGTCTTGGAAGGCTTGTTTACTGATTAATTGGGCTTCAAGTATTCATGTAGGCTTTGATGTAGCCTTCAAGTGTTCGACTGGAGCTAGAAGCCTACGAGTAGGCTACTACAATATTTTTGTGCGAGCACAACTCGATGTCAGTTCTTTGATCTGAATTTAGCAGGTCGAGCCTGGAATGACAACGTCATATGGGTGAAGAGTAATTACTTTCAGAGAGATGACGAAGAACCTTTGGACCTTCGGTTTAGAACTGTATAAAAAAGTAAGTATACCCATGCATAGATAATATTATTGCTATATTTGAACTAGTGCCTGTAGTTGAAAATAAAAATGTTGTGCATGGCAGGTGTGAAGTCCCCCGTGGAGAGGAAAGAGTCATTGTTGGACAAAGTTGCGGAGGAGGAGGCTGAGGTTGGCCTTAGCAGAAAAAAGATGGCTGATAGCAGGTCGAAGAAAGTTCAAAAAGCTCAGTCGTCCAGGTTGATGACGGGTGCTGATGAAGGGAAGAAGCAAATATCTGGTGGGGAAGGTCAAACCAACTTGGCCAAGACCTCTAGGAGAGATAGCTCGGTTCAGCCGGAACCCATTACCCCGAGCAAAATATCCCAAAAATATCTTAAAAAATAGATGTTAAAGACTCTGCCGGCCTCTAGTACCACTGGGAGTGGTGAGGCTGTAAAAGAGAAAAGGAGAAGGATCAAACCTTCTGAGAGGTCAGGGGAAAAGGTCACTGAAGATAAACCTTCTACTGAGGACGACCTCAAAGTAGTGGAGGAAAGGGCTAGGCTGGCCACTCTTCAGGGTGAGGAGGACGTGAGCAAGATGGTAAGTCGTTTGTGCTTTATCATGTGAAACATGTTTATGTCTTGCGTTTCGAGCTTACGCTGAGGTCGAATTATGTTTTGCAGGTTGTTCATTTGATGAGGGGTGTATGGCTCGGAATTGAGGAAGAGAAATTCGAGCTGAAAAAGGAAAAAATTGAGCCTAAAAAGAAGTTAACTCGATCGAAGGCAGATGTTCTTAAGGAAATGAAAAAGCTGGAGGCCTTGAAGGCTTTTCATGCGGTAGCGATTGGCCATCTTCAATCGGAGGCCAGGGTGACTCTTGAGGTTGGGACACCACCTGATGTAGAAGGGGTAATCCAAGGAAGAGGTAGATTCCATTAAGGCAGACACTTATGTCGAGGAGAAAGAGGACAAAGAAGTGAAAAAAGTAGTTGAGGGGGTTGTTAATGGTCTGGACGGTATCTCTCGTTAGACGGTTCTTGATAATAAAGGGGATGACACCAAACTTCCAGAGGATGATAATGAGAAGGTAGGGTAGAAATGTGTTTTTGTATGAATATTTGTAAATTGTTGGATTGTGTGCATGGAGGAAACTTTTGTAGGTTGATTTTTCTTTTTGTTATAAACCTCTTGTAGGCACTTAGAGAAATGAGTCTCAGAATAAAAGATCTAGAGACCGGGCTTGTCAGGGAAAGATACACCTCTACAGCCTTGTTGTCTTCGCGATCGGAGCTGGTGGTTTGATTGGAATAAGTCTTTCAACTTGTATGTTATATCGACCTAAGGCTACTAAGTAAATAGGATGTAGATGCAGATTAAAATTTTTTGCTATTAGCTTTAGGAAAATAACACTAATATAGTGCATAGAAAAATTCAGTGCTCTTTATATAAAATAGCAAATTGAAATCATGTACCTTAGACTTCGCAACATACCTCATGGAGCGTTTATCTGATAATGTACCCCAAATTTTTAGTCTAAAAGTATTTACACACCGCAGATGCTAGAAATCATATATAATTTTAAAAGTGAGATATATATATATATATATATATATATGTATATTGATGGTGTTTTGAATCAAACTGTATTAATATCTTCATATCGTACAGGTCGAATTGGATTCAGCTCGCTCGCGTGAGGATGATGTACTCCAACGTAACCGGGAATTTGTAGAGGAGATTGATAGGATGAGGGAGGTGAATGAGAACAAAGAAGATCAACACGTAAAGGTGCATTTTAAATTTCCGGAAGCGACCAATGCTATTTTTGACCTCACTCATAAGGCCGAAGAGAAAGACGCCGAAATAGACAAGGGGCTAAAAAAGCTAGCGGAGATATAGAGCATGTCGCAAAGCTTCAAAGTTGGGCTGATACGTTGATCGCTAAGGGCAAGCAAGATGAAACGGCTCAATACCGTATTCAGGCGCTAGATAGATCGGAGGGACAATTTTAATCAGATCTTCAGAATTATAAAAATGAGCTGGAACGACTGAAATAAAAAAATTGCTGAAAAAGACAATGATCTGAGAGTAGTTCGAGAAAATCTATCAGCTTCGAAAGCCACGACTGAACACTTGCATATTGACCTACCTGCCAAGGATATGGAGTTTCGGGAAATGCAACAAAGGTGTAACAATTTAAATGAGTGGGTGGCACAATTGAAGACTGAACTGGCACAAGCCACCGCGTGTGCCTAGAAAGCCGAGGCTAGAGAGCGCTCAAGGGGAAGTAGAAATGAGGTTAAGGCTCCTTTAGTCCAAGGGGATGTAGTTAGTCTCTCAGGTCGAATTGGAGAGCTTGAGAGTGATGTGTCTCACATTCAGGGGCATGTTCAGAGAGGAAATGCAAACTTAAGGGAATGTCAGCAGAAGTTGGATGTTGCTCTTATCAGGTAGAAGGTCCTCAAAGGGGAAATCAGGGCAAATGAAATGTTGATGAAGAGAAAAGAAGAATTATTTAAGGATAATTCGGCTAGGGAAGAGTTGAACGCAAAAATCAAGAGACTTCGTGCCTAGGTAGTGAACTTAGAGGCCATGAACCTGGTTGAATCAGCTAGATATAAAAAAAATGGAAGAGAATGTAGCTCATGATGCCAAAGTCGATATGGAAATGACACATCAGATGAATTTATATGCTAGATTGGACTCACGCCTCGAGAAGGTGAGAGAAAAATTTATAACGATTGTCATACCCGATGCGTCGCGCTCAGACCTGCTAAAGACGATTGTTACCTATTTTGTAGATGAAGTAAAAAGACTTGAGTTTGAAGGAGATACCTTGTTCAAAACTCTGCCGGATAAGGGATGCATTTGTGGAGTTAACATAGATCGAGGGAACTGTATGGCCAACATGGAAACCGATTTAGGCCCTCGACCTGCTGACCTGATAGAAAGGGGTAGAGTTGCTGTAATCTGTAAACTGAATGTTCGTACTCTTGTTATAGGGGGAAGCACGGCTGATATCCCATCAACAAAAAATAATCCCTTGTAATGTGAATTTGACCTAAAAAATAAATAGTATCTGTCGTAGACACATTGAAATAGATAAAAGCTAGTATGACCTTTGCCTTATCTTGTGTCTGGTAGGGTCTTTTTACATTTGTTTCAATCACAGAAATGGGTTGAGTTAAACCAAGTTGAAACTTGATTAAACTATTGAAATGTTGTAGACATATTAAAAAAGATAAAGGCTAGAACGACCTTTGCCTTACCTTGTGCCTGATTGAGTCATTGATATAAAACAAGTTTCTACACATGCTACAATCGCCTAAATTTTGTAGAGACAGCCGAACCAAGTGCTATCCTTGATCTAGCCGTTATAAATGACCCCAACAAGTTGAAATAGATGAAGGATAGTATTATCTTTGCCATATCTGATGTTTGGTAGAATCTTTGATATGAAACAAGTTTTTACACTTGCTGCAATCGTAGAGATTTAGTAGAGTCAGTCGAACCAAGTGTTATCCTTGATCTAGCCGTTATAAATGACCCAAACAAGTTGATATAGATGAAGGCTAGTATTATCTTTACCCTATTTGATGTTTGGTAGATTCTTTGATATGAAACAAGCTTTTACACTTCCTACAATCGTAGAGAATTAGTAGAGTCAGCAAAACCAAGTGTTATCCTTGATCTAGCCGTTATAAATGACCCAAACAAGTTAAAATAGATAAAGGCTAGTATTATATTTGCCCTATCCAATGTTTGGTAGAGTCTACATAAGTAGAGAGATGTTGAAATTTTTGAAATTTTATTGATAAGTTCAGAATTTACATTGGATAGAGATGAAAAGCTCACTTTTGAAATTGAAAAACAAAATAACAAAAAAGAGGAAAGGAAATGGAGTAATAAGACGCTTAACGATAGTATCGTTTTAATCTCCTAGTGTTCCAAAGACTTGAAATGGGGATTCCCTCTTCGGTCATGAGATAATATAATCCCAGGCCTGAGAGACCTGTAATATTGAATGGACCCTCCAAATTTTCTGCTAATTTTCCAGCGTGAGGCTCTTTGCGATGTTGAGGAATTTCTCCTTGGACGAGATCTTTGATTTGGAAGGCACTGCATCTGACTCAGTTGTTGTACGATTTGGCAAACATATGATAATATCGACCTAGGTTAGCAATGGCGCGTTCCCTGGTTTCATCCATCATGTTGAGGTTGCAAGCCAACTCAAACTCATTTTCCTTGTCAACTAGCTCGTGGTCACGACCATGATGATGATATTCAGTCGGAATGACGGCCTCAGTGCCATAGGCAAGGATGAAAGGGGTACACCCAGTTGATTGTCGGGGAGTGGTATGATATGCCCATAGGACATAAGGTAACTCGTAAACCCAATTCCCTTTCTTCTGTGAGTAAAGCCATTTTTTGAGTCCATCCGCGATAGTTTTGTTGGTGATTTTGGCTTGGCCATTGCCTTGAGGATAGTAAGGATTAGATGGTGAGTGGATGATATTGGTGTGGTTTAGGAAGGTTACAACTTTCTCTCCCTCAAATTGGGCCCTGTTGTTGATACGAATTAGGTGGGGGAACCTAAACCGAGTAATTATGTGGTTCCAGATAAAAGAGATGACCACTTCTTCTCAGGTTTGACATAGTAGAACTGCTTCTACCTATTTTGTAAAATAATCGATAACTACGAGTAGGTGACGATGGTTACCAAGAGAGTTAGGGAATTCACCGACAAGATCGAGTACACATCTTTTGAATGGTCAGAAAACCTTGCTTGTATGGAGTTCGAGCGCAGGGGAGCGAATCATATGTTCTTACCTTTGGCAGGTGTCGCATCTACGGGATTACTCATCTACTTGCTTGTGCATGCTGGGCCAGAATACTCCTTGAGTGATAGCTCTGTTTGCTAATGATCGACCTGCAGCATGGGAGCCACAAGTTCCTTCATGTAATTCGTAGAGCAGTTCGTCTGCCTTTGATTTGGAGAGGCACTTGAGGTAAGGCCCTGTGCCGGAAAGGCTGTATAGCATACCATTTTGATTAGTGTAGCGCTTCGAGTTGTTGATCAGCCATCAGAGCTCATTTGGATCTGCTGGGAGTGGTCCGTTGCAATTGTTGTTGACACTGAGGTAGGCTAAGAAAGGCTTTCGCCAATCATCATCTCCCCCTTTATCACCCCCAATATTGATCGTGCATACAGAAATACAATCAATACTGGGGGTTGAAATGATTTTGATCTGGAGATATTGAGCCTCTGATCCCAAGACCTCGGCTAGATATGCCAAAGAATCAGCGTGCCTGTTTTAACCTCAAGGAAGATAATCAAGAGTTTTTTTCGCAAGCTTACTCATCCTATCTGCAACAAGGGTTGCGTATTCGATCATCTTTCCATTTTTCTTGTATTACTCTGAGTAGTAGTGGGCGATAAGTAGTGAATCTGTGCAAACTGAGAGTTTAGGGATATCGAGCTCAAGAGCTAAGTCAAGTCCACGACTGAGAGATTCATACTCGGTGACATTATTTGAGGACTCAAAATCCAAGCGGATTGACTTCTCAATTCTATAATTAGAAGAGGTAATAAAAATGATCCCGATTCTTGACCATACGGGTCCGGCTGATCCATCTGTGATAAGTCTCCACCCTGATGCAGTAATCCATTCAGCTCATTCATTGAATGGCTTAGGGGGTGGATCCTCAGGTATTTTCTCTGTAAGGTTAGGGTCATACTCCTCCCATTCAGGATCCTTCACTGGAAAATCCGTGAGAAAATTGGCAACGGCCTGACCTTTTTTAGAATGACATTGTTCAAACTTGATATCATGCTCTCCCAAACTGACTGACTACTGTTGCACTCTTCTAGATTTTTCTTTGTTGGATAGAACTTCTCGAAGTGGGTAGTTCGTCATGACATTGGCTGAATGGGATTAGAAGTAGTGCTTGTGTTTCTGTGAAGTATAAACAAGAGTGAGAAGTTTCTCAATTTTAGAGTTTCTTGTTTCTACAGGTATGAGGGTCTTACTGATGAAGAAGACTGGTTTCTCTATTTTCCCTTCCAGACGAATGAGAACTGAGCTGAGGGAAGTATCTGTGGCTTCTAGGTAGATAATCAGTTTCTCATTATCTACTGGGGTGCTCATTATGGGAGATCTCCCCAAGTAGGTTTTGAGATCCTGAAAAGCTACTTCGCATTCTGGTGTCCATGTAACCTCTGTATTTGGCTGAAATTTTCCACGTTTAGTACATCTGCGGAGTAATATGAATAGCGAACAACAGCGGTCTGAAAATTTAGAAACGAAATGGTTGATAGCGGTAATCTTGTCGGCAATGTTTTGAATGTCTTTTGTTATTTTTAGAGAGGACATGTCGAGGAGAGCCTGAATTTGATCTGAATCGTCCTTAATTCCTTTCCTGCTGATGAGGAGGCCTTGAAAGTGGCCATAATGTACCCCGAACTGACATTTATCAAGATTGAGACCCATCCTGTAAGACTGAAAGATGTTGAATATGGTATTGAGATCTGAGATGTGATTGGCTGATTGTACGTTTTTGCATAAGAGATCATCGATGTAAACTTTAACGACTTTCCCTTGGTATGCTTTGAACATAGTAGTCATCAACCGTTTATATGTAACACCCATGTTCTTGAGTCTGAAGGGCATGACTTTGTAACAATAAAGACCTCCTTCAGTGATAAAAGTTGTCTTCTCTTGATCATCTTCCAAAAGTGAAATTTGATAGTACCCCAAAACAGCGTCCATTATAGATAAGAGGTCATGGCCTACTGTGGAATAAAGGATATGATGAATATTGGGAAGAGGGAAACTGTCCTTTAGAGTATGTTTGTTCAGATCTGTGAAATCTACGCAAACTCAAACTTTCCCATTCTTCTTTGGAACAACAACAATATTGGATATCCAGTCTAGATACTTGGCTTCTCGAATGAATCCCACTTTGATCAATTTCTCGATCTCGATGTTAAATTCATTTTGAAGATGAGGTGAAAGTCGTCGCTATTTCTATTTGACCACTGCAGCGTTGATATTGATATCTAATTTGTGACAGGCCATGGCTGGATCGACCCTAGGCATTTCTTCAAAAGACCATGAAAAAATGTCTCGATTGAGTTACAGGAACTGATTGAGTGTATCTTTTTCATGTTGAAACAGCTTAGTACCAATGAAAGTACCTCTTCTAGGTCCATCAATTATGATATATTCTATGGGCTCCTCTATGGGTGGTTGATTGTTAAGGTGATCAGCTTCCAATAATTGTTATGTAGCAAATTTGTCTGAAGTATCTAAGATAGTAGAGACGGTATTTTTACAAGCTCAAGAGAGATTCTGACTACATCTGATCTCATAAATACCGCTGTTGTGTTTGAATCGGAGTTCTTGATGATTGGTGGAAGCGATTGCCTCCATGTTGTCTCTCCAACAGCGGCCCATAATCCCGAGATAATGAGATTTGGCATTAATGACATAGAAAACGACGCCGATAGTAGCTGGTCCTATGGTAATAGGTAAGATAATCTTGCCTACTCATTCTTCCCTGGAATCGTTGAACCCACTGATATCGGTGTCACTCTGAATATCTTGGTGGGCCAAACCCATCTGGTCGATCGTACTCTGAAAAAGAACCTCAATACCGCTTCCCGTATCGATAATCATTATGTGCATGATAAACTTCCTCATCTTGAGCATTATGACTAATGCATCATGATGTGGAAACTTGACATGGCAAGTATCGCAATCTGGAAGGAGATCCCGAGTCTTTGATTGCTCGACTCGAGAATAAGCTTGGTTTCTTTGTCTTGAGGTGTGAGATCGCAGTATTCCTATAGTCTCCTATATTTTGATCTATTAAAATTGGTGATCTAATTGATTTTGATCATGTTGCTATGGTGCAAATAGTACAGATGCTTCTCCTTCGCTTGATCATTGGCCTGAATAACTTCGAGTTGCTTCTTATAGCTGCCATCTTTGTACGACTTTAGATCAACAATGTATTCGAGCATCTGTCCCTCTTTAAAAATTTACTTGAGCAACCATTGTTGAGCATACCAATTTTAAGTATTATGATGATTGACCTTATGATACAGGCAATATGGTCGATTGTCGATTGGTTCCAATGGTTGAGAGATAATGTAAAGTGGATCCTTTAATTACAGTAGAAAATTATGGAGACTCGGACGTTTAGTTTTGGGTGGATTGGATTGCTTGGTAGACCTCCTTTACAAGGGTAACCAACGTTGCCCTTGGTACGCTTCTGATCTCCCTGTTCCTTCTTGGGTTCACTGGCTCGATCTGTAGATGGGCCCTTGGTGGAGATGATGAATTTAGTAGATTTTTGTTGCTCATACATCATCCTCTCAAGGTCGATGTAACTGTTGACTTTTGTAATCATCTCCTCCAAGGTCGTAGGTTTGTTAAGGAAGAGGTATTCTTTGGCCTTGTAGTCGAGCCGAAGAGTATTGGTAAAAGTAGTAAGAATCATTTTCTAATCGAGGTAATCCACTTTTTGCGCGAGCTGTAAGAATTTCATCGAGAAAACTTCTAGCTTCTCTCCATACAACTGTTTAAGACCGATAAGAGAATACAAGTTCTCTTTTTTGTCTTTGTTGTGAGCATACGTCTTGATGAACTGCTTCAACAGTTCATCGAATGTATAGATGGAGTCCTCCGGGAGAGAATGGGACCATCCGAGTGGCTCCTCCTATTGTCTTGTGGCGAACAAATGGCAGAGGATGTGGTTGAGATTGGAGTACAACCCCAATGAATCAATGTATTATTGAATGCACTCCTTTGGGTCAGTACCTTTGAATTTGCAAATTTTTGGAATATAAAAACCTTTTGGTACCTTCATAATGAATAGTTCCTTGGCAATCGGACTTCCTTGTAACTTTGTGGTATTGCCGACAGTACCCAGAACCTGTGCCTCGATCAACTCCTTAATCCGTTGGCCCATATGCCCTTTTGTGACGTAATAACATGTTGGTTGAATTGCTGGACGAGCTGGCTATGAATGATAAGCGCCCGTACCTTTACTCAGGCAATCTCGTATTGGAACTTGATGCCGAGGTCACTGCTGTTCCTCTTGGCGGACAGAAATTCAGTGACCTCGATTGACTTCGGACAGAACTCCCCCCCCAAATGTATGGAGGGTCATGATTCGCATTGTAGATTCATGGAAATAGCTTTACAGGCGAATCTCAGAGGTCCCAATCTTTCCCTTACAGAGATGCGAGAGGTCTCTGGATGCTGATCGCGACCGATGGCTGGAGGAACCTACTAAGTATTTTATAGAGCCTCCAGGGTAGTCTGCATTGTTGTCATCTGATCTTCGTGTTGTTTGAGTACTGTCAAATGAGCTTGTCATTCTGCATCGAGCTATTTTTTCCAAAGTTCCTGATCCTTTGTTAACTGAAGTTCAAGTTCGGCGCGTTTCTCTATCTCGGCGTTGAGATTCGCCCATAACTCTGTGAGCTGCCCCAGCTCCAGAGAAACTTCGTGCTGAGTTCCTACAGATGGTCGTCTAGAAGTTTCTTTTTAGAAATCACTTGAAATAAGATATCCGCCTCAAGCAATAAAGATAATTTCAACAAAAATCCTCCACACGAGATTATGGTTTTTTACCTATTCAGAGGCTTTCCATGCTAAAATCACCTATTTTATTTCTTACTTTCCATTAGAATATTGTTACAGGTTCATTGGTGTGATAATGAATTCCAAACCATTTCGAGCTTACTAAATTTGGCCATTACAGAGATGAGGGGAAATATGATTTGTCTTGATCCTGTCTAGGCCAGATCTTCCATTAGTATCGTTGGAATGTATGGCCTGAATCTAACTGTTTAGGTCATACAAAGTAATGAATAATGGGAGTTGGTTTGGAGCCTCTGTAGCTTGAGGATCAAAATCTTTTTATCCTTTCGGTCTTAATCGTTCCTTTACTGGTTGCCTCAGAGGAGGTGGTGGTGTCTGATGGCGAATGCGCCAACTTTCCAAGGTGGCTAATGTTGATGACGTGAGTCCAAAATATCATGATAGTCTATCAGGGTTCCTTGATTGAGACCTAGAGGTTTGGTTTCGTTCCTCCCTTGGTATATTCTCCCTCTGGGAAACTCGTGATCGGTGTTCACTTCAGGCTGGGAAGGGTGATCCTTGTGGAGTAGTGAATCGATCTTGCTATCTTCCTAGACTTTCCATTTCTTTTTTATGAGTTCAACTCTGGTGTTCTTGGGCTCTGCTCCTCAAATTTCTCTCGACTTGGAAGGCTTGAGCGTGAATTCTTCAATCTTCGAGGCGCTGGGCCCTGTCTGACTCTATCTGCCTCTGAAGCTCGACAACAACATTGTGCAAATTAATTGTTTCTGGTAAGACAGTTACTGGAATGACTCACTATTCCTTTGGGTACATAAGGCACTTTTGAGGTTCATGTTGGTCATGATAGTGATTGTTCTGGACAAGACCTGGTAAAGAAAAAGTAACAGACAGTGCCAATTATATTGCCTAGTTTTCCAGTTGGTAAACTTTGTTAATACTTTAGTGAGGTGACTATGATTTAGTTGCAAGTAGAGACTATGACACCATAGATTTTATGTGAAACTCAGTGAAGCCTGAGAAAAACCATGACCTCGAGGAAGATTTGGTGATATGAATCCACTATGTGATAATCTATTACACTTATAAAGAGATTGAGTAGAGTGTTATAATGAAATTTAGACAGATATTCCAAACAAAATTGACATTTGCTTTGCCTGCATTTATAGATGAATGCTGGTAGTTTATAAATATATTTCCTATATTTATGGGTAGTGGGCAAACTTCAAGGATCATGTGCAACATCTCTATTTAACCAAGTTTAACTGCTACTTGTTGTTGGTTGAGATCTGTAGTTGTGGTTTTGACGTCTTCTCTAATGATAAGATACCTTCGACATGATTCTACTAGGTTATCCTTATCGAATCTGGGGAATATACTACTACAAAAGGCTATCTCTCTTTTCTATCTATCATGCGTAATACTATATATGATTGAATGTTAGACTAGAGTAGATAATTTTGTTCATAATATTTTATCAGTGCGACTCACCAAGATTTTGGAGCAAAAGTTTGGATCTCAGCAGTTTCCTTAGAAAATAATTAAATTTTGTGTTGCGAAGAGGTATAATTCAGACTACTCGTTATATTCTATCGTTTTATGATTGAATACATCTTAGATCTGTAAAATACTACATTTTAATATCTTATTTGGTGAAAAAAAAGAGAATTTTAGGTGTTTTTACCTATTTTTGCTTAATTCTTACCCTTTTCCAAGGGCTACTTTTAAAGGTATTTTAGGGTATTTTTCTTCAGTATTAGACTATGACAGTATGCTTTTGTGAAGCTTGCATTCCAATGATTGCAGGCATATATTACACGCCTTCTAGAAGTAAACGAATCGTCGAGAATTGGCTGTGAAAACAGTGAAAAACCACAAAAAATCTATCATTTTTTTATTGTGGCTAATACAAAGTTGATGTCATCTTAGGGTTTATAGCCTACTGCTAACATCCCCTGGGGTTGATGATATCATCAGACTGTCATAAGACCCATAGGGATGACGTATCATTCCAAGATATGCAAGCAAGTGGGTCCCACATGTGTTGACCTGATAGAACCTCACTAGCTGACGTGGCATGGGAGGGTCCCACAGTGTTGATGTGTCAGTACGTGATATCTATGACGTGGCACTTGGGGTCCACGTACTGATGTGTCACTAATAATATGGCACCGAGGCTCCCACGTACTGACTTGTCACTACTGCGTGTCAATGGTCACCTATCACCAGGTATCCCACTGAGCTGACATGGCACGCCACATGTTAGTGGTGATGTAGCACCTGAGGTCCTGCTGAGTTGACGTAGCATGTCACATGCCATTGCTGACGTGGCATCGGGATAGGCCGCACCTAATTTATGTGGCTCTTCCGCGTATCAGATGATGTCATCTGCTGATGTGGCACCTAGGGTCCACGCTGATGTATCACTTGCATGTGGCACCTGGGGTCCCAAGTGCTGATGTGGCATCACCACATATCCTGCTGAACTTATGGTCCCGTGTACTGATGTGGCACTCCTACGTGCTATGCTGACGTGGCAGACATGAACCCACACTAGCTAACGTGACGCTGAAGTGTCAGGTGACATGTTACGACAACGTTTCACCACGTGTCATGACGATGTTCCACGATGAATCATGACAACGTGTTTCCATGTGACATCCTAACATTGGGACACGTCACCGGGCATAAGCCTGGTTTAGTTCGGTCCAAACCTGGTCAAACTTGGTCTAGATCCTGTTAAGACCATGGTCTGGACCAGGTCAAGACCCAGGTCCAACCAGATCCAGTCCAACTTAGACTTGATCTAGACCTAGTGCTGATCGTTCAAGTTTAAATCGGTCCAGAGTTGTTTTGATCACAATTTTTGACCTACATCTTGGATCTGAACACTGTTCAGACCCCCAAGATCAGGACAAACCAAAATATTTATAATAAAAAATTAATTAATTTTTTTTTCAATTCTTGCTTTGAGGTCGAGGAGGACCCTATTTTTGAATTTTTAGAAAAATATCACTAAAGGGTTAGCATATTATAATTTTTCATTATGACCCCTCTTATATTAGATATAAGTAAATGTTTAATTTACCTAGTCACTTACGAGAGCTAGTAGAATTTTAAAACACTGTATGTCCCTATATACTATTAATTATAACCGAGGGGTTAGAGGTAAAATGAAATATTGACAAATTCAGATATGACTTAGAGTCATTTCTTAATATACTTTAATATATCTAGGATATTTTTTAGCACTTAATCACTGATTCATCTAGTCTAGTTTCTAAAGATATGGCTTCTAGGAAGCAATTTTTCGTATCTAGGTATAATTAAATATTACCTGATAACATCTAGAAGTATATATGACATTATAGCACCCTATAATACTCTTAGATTGTTAGTTCCAATATATGACTAATCTACCTATTTGGGGAACTCAGCAAGGTTCAGGGATAAACCACTCATCTGCTAAACATCTAATATCCTTACATATTCGTAGCAAATGGGCAAATTGGCTAGATTATGTATTCCTTATACAAAACCTTGAGGCTTAGAATACCCCCAGTGGGTTGATAAGGATCCTAACATCGGGTGGTTATGAATAGTTATTTTGGCTAAGACTTTATTAAAAAATACTTTAAGGTTAAGATCACCTATTTATGCAGTAAATATACGCAATAAATGTGAGATTTGACGCTTAAAAGGATATCATGAGCATAAAGCCATATTCACTTCCAAGTAATAATTTTTAATCATTCACTTCATTATGCTATATACTATGAACCATAAGTAATAATTTAGAATCATGTACTTAATAGCACTTCATGAGTATTAAGACATGAACAATGTTCATCTACGAACACATAATGATTGGTAATGATTTCCTTGAATACTCTAAACAGCCTTATGCCAAAAATGTTTATCGAATAATACTACTGGCATAGATATGCATGCATAGCAGATGTTGGTGATACATGATTCATTGAGTACTTACCCATAATGGAAAGGCCCTATACTTCAACCTAGCCCAATTCGAACTACCTCAATATTAAACTCACACATTTCATACGTGACATGAAAAGTCAGCATTGGTACCTGTACCACGAACTGATAAAGAACGTGGATTGAGCGTAATACAAGAACATGAACAAGTCTAAGACACCTGTCTCCTACGAACTCAACAGTTACTCAGTCAACCACCATTTATCTCATAGTTTGGAGAACGTACTTCAGCACGATAATGAGCTGCGGGAAAGGCCTATATAAAGAAAATGTTCTAGAAGAGTCAGGGACCGAAAAAAATACCATAAAGAAAAATTTATTATTTATAAGATCAAGTATTTCTAGTTTGGAAGATCACTTGTAATAAGATATCAGTCACAAGCAATAAAAGTTACTGTTACTAAAACCCCCAACTCGAGGTTGTAGTTTTTTAACCTTTTCAAAGGTTTTCCACGCTAAATTACTTATACTATTTCTTGCTTTATATTAGTTTTTGTCACATGTACATTGGTGTAAGAGCTAATTCTGAGCCATTTTGAGCTAATGGAATTAGGCCATTACATTTGGCGCCATCTGTGGTAAAGAAGATATTTTCATGATATCCTAAGGCATATCCTAAGGCATATCAGTTAACTCTTGACTAAGAGCTCATAGAGAAGGAGCTCGAAGCTGAGCAATAAGCTCGTTTAACCGCGTTCAACCAATATGAAGACCTGATGATAACCATGCAGACTGCGTTACTGGCCCTATAGGATACACAACAGGCTCCCCAAACCAAAGATCATGATCAAATGCCAGAGACCTCCCAGGTTTCTGTACGGAAAAGATTAGGACTACGAGGAGCCACCAACAAAGCTATTTTTAAAAATGTTCAGCACGAACCTCAACCTTCAATTCATTTTGGCAGTAAAGTTCAGTCTGATATCAGCAGAGGTCTCCAACCTTTCAAACATTAAGAAGAAGGGCATCGACCTCAACCTCGAATTCCAACACGTGATTGCTTGAGTGAGGGTACCGGCACTCATAATCCTCTACCACCTCGCCAAGCCACACGTCAATACGTCACACAAGAGCATATGGATTAGCATGTTAAGGAGTTGATTGAAACTCAGAGTCTAGGCTATAAAGACGACCTTACCAAGTGGCAAGGTAGTCTAATTGCCGAAGAGTTATTCGATATAGAAGTGCTTAAAGGTTTCCATACTCCGAAGATAAGTAAATACATGGGTACCGATCCAAAAGACCGCATTCAACAATACTGTGATTCATTGGGATTGTCCTCCAATCTCAGCCACATTCTCTGTCATTTGTTCATAACAAGTCTAAAGGGAGAACCACTCTGGTGCTTTCACTCTCTGCCAGAAGATTCCATCCTCACATTCGATCGGCTATAAAAGTAATTCATCAAGACATATGCTCAAAATAAATGCAAGGTGGAGACTATATTATCTTATTAGTCTTAAAAAGTCACTAGGAGAGAAGCTCGAGGCATTTACCAAGAAATTTTTGGAGCTCACACGAAAACTAGATAGTCTTGATAAAAAACAGCTGTTATTACTTTTACCAATGCACTCCAGCTCGACTACAAGGTTATAGAGCACATTTTCCTCAACAAACCCACGACCTTGGATGATATAATCACCAAGGTCAATGGATATTTTAACCTGGAAAGGAAGATGTCCAAAATCCATAAATCTACTCAATTCGTCCTTACCACTAAAGGTCTAACAACATAATGAAATACTGAACCCAAGGAGGATCAGGGTGATCAAAAGCATTCCAAGGGCAACACTGGCAACCCTCGAAAAGGTGGTACATTACCCAAACCGGTCCTCCTTAAGATAAATGTTCAAATCTCTGAATATTTTCCAATTCTATCCAAGGATAAGCTATATCGTCCATCTCAACCATTGGAACTGATCGAAACCTGCCTGTATCACAAGGTAAATCATCATGCTACTGATAACTGCTATGCTTTACAGAGGTTGCTAGAATTTATTTGCAAAGATGGGCGCATGTAGGAATACATTATTGACCTGGAATCACACATGGATGGCAACTATAAAAACAGCTCGAAGTAGTCCTGGTCAAAGATCAAGTTGAGGAGATGTAGGGGCCTAACTTTGCAAGGAGGGGAAGTTGACTCTTATACATCGAAATTTATCTTCTTTCAAAGGGTTTAAGCATATAATCAATAATATGAGTTGACTACTGATAATATACTTGTGTGGAGGCCTAAAATAGGACTTTCCACAGCCTCTGATAAGGATTTTTAAGAGAATTAATATATCTATCGAGTAGTCAAATTTTCAAGTATATGGTGATTTGCAGGGTGATCGAAGGTAAACTTTAAGGGATCAGGGGAGAGATTTTGTAAACTCTCCTTGGTTCCCCTTCCCTCCTATTTATAGAATTATAGGAAAGGTTGAGTCACCATGGGAGGTCATATTACAAGTGTACCCTCTGGGTATCAGGCGGTATCCCAGAGTTGGTGTTGACGCCATAAATATCAGGTCTAGCATTGTTGTCTGACACTGTAGCCATTGTTGGTTCTGTCATTGTACTCTGACACAGTAGCCTTTGCTGGTCCTATCACTGTAGTCGTCAGGACCAACGGTGTAGTCGTTCCTGTCTGGTGAACTGGCTTATCTGACACGTCTGTATTCAACCATATACGACTATGGTCGAAGTATTTCATGAAGCTTGTTTATAGTCGAAGTTTGTGCAGTCTTGGAAAGCTTGTTTATGGATTGATTAGGCTTCGAGGTATTCATCTAGGTTTCGATGTAGCCTTTGAGTGTTCGACTGGAGCTAGAAGGCTGCAAGTAGGCTACTACATTTTCTCCCCTCTCAGCAAGGGTCTCGGAAATAGGTGCATAGGCGCTTGTTGAGAAAAACTGTTGGTTGTTAAAAGTTGAACGGTTGAATGATATATATTGGGTTTCTGAGGGAGGTAATAAAGGAGGGTAATTACGGAGTTATGGCGATTACGGAGTAATAAATGATGTTAATGAGGATATAAATATGGCTTATGAGGGGTTACACTGTATACTCATCGCCTTCACTCTCTTCCTCTGTATTTCGTGAAAATAATCATGGATACCACTCCCAGCACGCGTTATCATAGATGGATGGGATTCACTAGAGACCACCGAATAGGACAGAAAATGGCTGAACTGAAGCAGAAGTTCTTTAGTGTCAAGGAGCTCGACTGGAACATGGCGGACCTGGAGTTGGAGCGTACGGAGCCGAGCAGCGGGAAATCTAATGCATACTTGTGGAGGATGATGCAGTGGAAGTTCACAGCTGCTAAAGAATGCTATCTCTTTTTGTTGGCTTTAACTGAGCGTCTTGTATTGAAAGAGGATCAGTTATTGGTGGATGAGCAAGGCTTGGCGGGAAGAGTTCGCCCATCTCAAAATAGGGCGAGTTCTTCGTAAGGTGGTGGTAAGGTGATGGTGGAGTTGGGTTTTGTTATTATTTTTGTATGACTGTATTTGAAGGTTTCTGTTGTTGTTTTCGCTGATGTCTGTAGATTTTCCTCTTCTTCCCTACTGTCCACTTTTTTAAAATCAACGTAATGGAATGAGAGCAGCACTTTACTAAAATTGTATGTTTTGGTATCTGGTAACTTTGATAAACAAATAGATTGAAGGCGCAGGATCGAACATCTAACTTTGGAGGGTAAATTGTTGAAATGGCTATCTTCGAGGGGAAAAGTGCTTCGAATTGTCATGTAGGTATCAAAAACATTGGCTAATATCCGATATGGAATGAATAATTGACTCTGAATTCTCGAAGTTTGATGTATGTATTGAAAAAGTTGTAGGAGAAGACATAGAGGGGTCGAAGGTTTAAGACTTGGGATGTAGGGGCCTAACTTCTTTTGGTGGGGAAGTTGGCTCTTACAACACGGGGTTGATCTTCAATCCAAGGAATGCAAGTAATTAATCTAAAGTATTAACAATCTAAAGAAAAATTCTTGCGTAGAGGCCCGAATGTGACACTCTGCAACCTCTGATGAGGATTTTTAAGAGTGATTTTATTACTGAAGAGTAATTAAAGGTTCGAGTACTGGGTTTTACAGGGTGGTCGAAGGAAAACTGTAAAGGGGCTGGGGGGAATTTTTCTAACCCTCTTTTGGTTCCCCATCTCTCCTATTTATAAAACATAGGATGGGCTGAGTCACCAAGGTTAGGCCAGATTATAAGGGTACTGTCCAAATATCCCCGCAGGGGTATCTGCGCCGGACATGTCTGTACTGTTACTGCAACAGTTGTTGGAGATGTCTCTGTACTTTGGTACTGTGGCAGTGGACCAATCACTGCACCATCTTGTCTGATGAGATGGCTGCCTGTCCCATCATATTTCGACCATGTACAGATATGGTCGAAGGGTTTCTGCTCTGATGTGTGTAGTCCATCCTCGAGGCTTGTTTGGAGTCAAAGCTTCTTCTTCAGAGGATCTCTGGAAGGGTTGTTTTGAGGATTGAATGGGCTTTGATATATTTGGGTAGGCTGCAAAGTAGCCTTTGAGTGTTTGAGTGGAGTCGAAGGCTACGAGTAGGCTACTACATTCACCCACTCTCAGCGAGGGTCTCGAAGCCATGTGGATAGGTGTTTGCTGAAAAAAGTGTTTTGCCTTGGAGTTTGAGCGGCTTTACTGTTGGTTTTCGGGTAAGTAATAAAAGAGGGTAATTAAGAGATATAGGTGGTTATAGGGTAATTAATAAAATGAGGCTATGAGAATGGGTATTGGAGTAGGGATACTGTGGAACCTTTTTCCTTTTCCTTATTCTCTCTTTCCTCTGCAAATTTTGCAATCTTCATGGATTCCACGCCCAATTTGCGATATCATAAAAGGATAGGCTTCGCCCGGGACAGTCGCGTAGGGCAAAAGACTGGTGAACTGCATATAAAGTTCTTCAGGCATCATGATCTGAACTGGGACATGCCCGATTTGGTAGAGGTAGAGGCTGGAGAGCTCATCAATGGGGAGTCTTATTCCTATCTTTAGGACCGACTGAAGTACAACTTTACTACTGCGGAGAAGCGCTCTCTTTCTGTCGGCTTTGGCCAAATGCCTTATTTGTGCAGAAGAGGAAATGGAGGAGTAAAGCATGGTGAGTGGAGCTGGGTCTTCTGGAAGTAGGGCTATTGTTTGAGGTGGTAAAGATTCGTATCTTTGTATTACAGAGGTTTCTGCTTGGGTTGGTTGTAGCAATGTATTTAGGTTTAAAACTTTACTGTTTTGTAAATCGAATAATGGAATGGAAGCAATATTTTCTGAAACTTTGTGTGACTATGTCTGGTTGATATTGTAGACGAATACTCTCATAGGCGCGCTTAGCACATACATGCCATCGAATTGTTAATAGTGGGTAAAAAATGGTATCGAAGTATAATGATATGATCGAAGGTTATAGACTCTGTTATTGCTTAAAACTTGGTACAAGGAATTGGGGTCGAAGTGTGAAGATGGTCGAATGTTCGATGCTGGAGGTTTGCTCGACTATAAGTCCTCGGGAATGAGGTTTGAATGCAGGTACATATGAATCGGTTACATCTAGGAAGTTGGAAAGTCATGACTGTTAAATTTTTAAGGTGAGAATTTAAGGCAGTAATATAGTCAGCTTGGGAGGTGGGAAAGTTGAAATCATTCTTCAAGTATAAAAGGAACTATGGTGGAGGGGATTTCTTCATCGGTTCTCAATCATTCTTTCTTCATCTTTCTTCTTATTTGCTCGGATCACAATGGCTGCAAATGTACCGATACAACAGAACCAGGCGGCAGTGAGAGTCAGGCGAATATGAGAAGCCTTATTGGGGCTTCAACGGAGGTTCGGTATTGAAAAAGACATTGATGCTGAGATGTTGAATCTTTTTGAGGCGGAACCCAGGGCACCCATCCTTGGCATGCCCTTCGCATACTGGTAAGGAATATTACAGATGATGGGGCCGTTACCCAGCCATCGGTTGTCTCTTCTTGAGGGCTTTGCGAAGGATATAGTGGACCAGGAAGATGCGGATGCTGCAGCCATGGTTGAAGAGGAGCATCCTGCTGATAATTAGGGTCCTTTGTCTATTGGGCATTTTTGTTGTTACTTTCTTCTGTTCTTCTTCCTCTCTCTTTTTCTTTTGACGAGGTTTGCAATATGTTGCCTTTCTGAATAAAATTGGTGTTTGGAAGTATTGTTGTAGTAGTATTCTTGCTCTTCATAGGTAATAATTTGAATTGTCAAACTGAAAGTAATAGTATAATCTAAATTCTTGAAGTAGTATCGTGAGCTGTCGAATTAATAATATAGCTGTCGAAGTATAGTGTTTGGATTGTTGATGAAAAATCTTGGATTTTCGAAGTAAAAAGTTATAGTTTGTCGAAGTCGGAGTATTATCTATCGAAGCTAAAATGATTGATCTGTTGGTGTAAAAGGATGGATCTGTAAGCATAAATGTTTGAGCTATCGAAATGTATGATTGTAATCTGTCGAAGGGTGAATGTAATCTGTCGAAGGAAAAAGGGTGATCTGCCGAGATAATAGAGGCATGAAGTTTTGAATTGACGAATGTGTTGTAGATCGAATGTCGATATATTAGAAACCCAAATTGAAGGCTATTTGTTGATGAGTCTTCGAGACGCAGAGTGGTCGATTACTAGAATTTGAGGATTGTATCGAAGGTTTTGTTTAATTTGACTGGTCGGACTGACAGCTCAGACAGCTGGTCTACCAGGACGGTACGGGCGCCTGGGAAGTGTACTGAAAAGTAATCATGATTTTGGTTCGTATTATAGAAAAAGATGTGACTTGACTGTATGGGTTTGACTGTTTAGCTTTGAGTGAGGGTGAAAGGGTTCGAGAAGCTTTAGTTTTTGTAGGTAATTTGAAGTGAGTGTGTCGCTCGTACGTGAAGGATATGAGGGGTAAATCGGTCAAAACACGTTGTAGTCGAAAAGCCGTGGTAGTGGGGTCGTGGTAATGATAATGGTTAGAAAATTAAGGCGGTTTTGGTTTTTTGAAAGAGTATATAAGTGTGAGAGGAGTAATCATTGTACTATTTATTGAGAAAAAAAATCAAAGAGAGTGAGGAGAAGAAAACGTATGCCATTGGTGCTTTGAGAGAAGTTGTTAAAGTTGTTTCATTGATCTTGATGTTCCGAGTAAAGTGGTTCTAGCATAGGTATATGACTTGAACTCTGCCAATTTTTACTTTGATTTTTCTTCTGTGTCTAAAAGTTAAAATGTCTGTGTTTGGGGTTTGGAGATTATCTTCGTAGATAAGAGAATTTGTGTGTCTAGGTTTCGACCCATTCTGGGATTTTGGGGGTTTTAAAGGAGGCGCTGGGTTTAGGATCGAGGTGTCGAATGTGTATAAATCTGTTGAAGTGGGTACATGGGCTATGGGTTATTGACACGTAATTATCGAATATATCAATCTAATTATGTGCCTCTTCTTCTGTAGGGTAAGATGCATACCCGTCAAACTTCAGAGATAGAGGCTGATAGACGAAGAGATCGAAGCATTCGAAGCTAGTATTTTTGGTTGTGCCCCAATGGATGAGGGCAACGACTTAGAGGTGTTAGATGTGGTGACCACTGATAAGGGTAATGTCGGGATAGTGACTGATGATAATGAGGAGGATGAGATAGTGTAGAAAGGGAGAGGCGAGGGTAGAATGGAAGAACGGGGGAAGAGTGATGAAAGTGAGGATTTGACTGAATCGAATAGGGTCAAAGGTGCCGTTTTGGCTTGAGATAAAGTAAAATTAGATCGATTTGCTGCCAAACTGGAGCTGTCGAAAGTGGAGGTATTCTTGAGTGTGGCGGGAGCAGGGTTAACTTTCAAATCGGCTTATAGAGGTCAAATTCGATTAGGAATGGAAGTTCCTTTTAGCAAATTGGTAAAAGAAGTGCTAAATTTTTGGGTGGTTTCTCCAGTGCAAATGAATGGAAACTTTTATGTGATGATGAGGGCTATAGAGGGGATGAATACAAAGTTGAACAGTGAAGGGAAGGGTTTGATTAAGTGGTTTAATATTATTACCTTCTACTCGAAGAAGACAGGCTAGATTACTGGTACCTACTACATCCAATATCACCTAGAGAAGCCCTGGTTCCTTGATCTGTGTTCGACGGGTCGAGGGTGGAATAAAGATTTATTGATACTATAGGGCAACTGCGAGAATGTTGAGGGGGAGGACCTTTATAAGTTACATCATAAGATATATAATCAGAGTAAGCTTATTGTTGAAGGATTGTTGTTGATGTATGTCTTGAGTAAGTAGTAATTATATTTTTGTTTGTTCTGCAGGTCCGAAGAATCTGTCGTGGAACAATCCGAGGAACTATATTGATACTCTACTCGAAGCTAGTGACGATTGGGTCAATTCTATTTTTGACAGTCTTGGTTTCAAGAGGCAGAAAAGGATGAAGGCGGATTCCCTACTTCAAAGCGTACCCGTTACGCCGAAGCCATCGAAGAGAAGGAGAGGTGAAGGTAATTTAAAGGGTCCAGAAGAAATGGGAGGGGAAGATTTGTTAAGAAATTTTCAGTATGTTCCAAAAGCACAGAGGGGGTCAAAGAAAGCAGCACCAGTTCCCAAAGTGGCTGGCGATGCATCAAGATTGAGGCCGAGGCGGTACCAATACAGATTAAAAAGGGGAAGGGTCGGGTTGTTCCCGAAGCTCCAAAGGTGCTGCAATCGAAGGTTAGTCAGCGCAAAAGGCGTAGGGCGCTGGGTGAAGATGATGCAGCAGATGAAGATAAAGAGATGATGGCAGCTGAATGATAAGAGCAAGCAGTGGCCAAACATGCTTCGATGGTTGAGCTCTGCGAGGATGTCCCAGACGAGGCTTCGAAGGAAATAAAGTGGAGTATGTTTCAGGTAACTATCTATGAATTTTTTTTATGAGAGTCTGAGATTTCTTTTGAGTTTTTTGAGTTTCGAGGGGTACTTAATGTTTGAATATTCTATCAGACGGATGCTTGGGTGCAATCGTATAATAAGGCAATGAACTCAGTAAAGGGGAAGTTGCGTTAAGCATTGGAAAATTTGGATCTTTCTCGGGGAACTGAGGCGTCACTGTTGTCTGAAGTCAAGAAGTTGAAGCGAGATCTAGCGGCGACCACTGACTCGTTTGATGAGAGGTTCGAGCTTCAGTGGTCAAGGCAGGAGTGGGAGTGGTCGGCAAGGCTTGCGGAAAAAGAGAGGGAGATGGCCAATCAGAAGGTGAGTTACCAGCGGCAGTTTGATGATGAATGTACGGTGATTGTCAGGTTGAAAGTGTTTGTAGAAGATAAGGGGCGTAATCTTGATACGTTGGAGCCCTTCCCTTTTTCTCCAAAACTTGTTGATGGAGATGATTTGCAGATGAGGGAAGGAGAGGCAGATGGTTTTGATGGGGCATCTGGAGGTACTAGAGATGGTGTGGAGGCTTCTGTTATTGGAGCGGCCAATGGTGAGACTGTGGATGGTGTGGCTGTCGATGGTGTGGAGTTGAAGCCTTCAACTGAAGGTGCTGAGGGTGGTAGTGCTGGGGGACCTGTGGAGGAAGAAGGTATAACCGTGCCGATATGAGGTATTTGGAATTGGTGTTCCATGCTTTCCTTTTCTAATTTTTTGCTAAGTTGTAATATTTTAAACTATGTTTTTTTTTTTTGCGTTGGTCTTTAAACTTGGTATGTCTTTGAGCTATTGTACTGTACTGATGGTGGTTATCTGTGGAACTTCTGAAGTTGATTATGAACTGCTTTTGAATTAATGCCTAATTTTCTGACTGACTTTGATGTCTTGTTCTGGCTTTGCTTTATTCTGGATTCTTGAAATATTGATGTGTATTCTGTTGGCTTCGCTTGTGTTGGACTTTTGATGACTGAACTTGAGTTGTAATGCAACTATTTATCTGATGTATGATACTTTGAATCCTCTGTGCACTTAGTAGAATTGTAGATATTCTTGTACAATAGTATCTGCATGTACAATTTCTGTCAAATAACTGTGGAGTGATCAAACCTTGAAGAGCTTCGAAGGATCTGTTGGACATCCAAGGCTAAAGCCACAGCGATGTTGGAAGTTTGAAAAAGAATTTCGAGGTTACCTTCGAGTATCAGTCGGTCTGAGGGGACGTGATACCTAAAGGAAACCCAAAAATTCACTGGACTTTGAAGGCCTAAGCCACAGCAAAGCAAGACGTGTTCATCTCCAACACATTCCCGAGGGTCCGGCCTTTTGATCATTTGTGCCCCTTTGTTTTGATCGAATGTTGGAAACTTGAAAATTTCAAGATCAACCCCAAGTATCAGTCGGGGTGAGGGTGGACATGATACTCGGGGTAAACCAAGAAATTGACTAGACTTCAACGGTTTCGGAGCCTGATCGATGCAAAACTGTTCACCCCCAATGCATTCTTGAAGATCCGATCTTTCGACCATCCTTGCCCCTCGAGTTTGCTCAGAATTGGAAGCTTGAAAAATCTCAAGGATACTCTTAAGTATTAGTCTGGTCGAAGGGTTGACATGATACCTAAGTTAAACCAAGAAATTCAATGAAAAGAAGAGACAAAGTATGAGTGAAAAACAGTTTATTAATTATTCTGTGTTATATTAGTTGTACAAGGTTGAGACCGTGGCAATTTATTGGAGACCAACTGCATTGTGTTCCACGGATTTGCTAAAGGCTCTTCCTCTTCTGTCATTAGATAGTAAGAACCCTTGTCAGTTTTAAATTGTACGACAAAAGGTCCTTCCCAAGATTCAGCTAGCTTGCCGGCATTTCAAAGTTTCTAGGATTGGTTGACACGTCGAAGTACTTGATCTCCGACGTTGAATCTCCGTTGCCGAACACTCTTATTATAGGATTTTTGAAGTGATGTGTGGTGGCGACCAAGGTTGGCGATAGCTCGGTCTTTGGTTTCATCGATCCATATCATGTTACATGCGAGCTCAAACTCATTGTCTTCGTCTGGGAGGTTAGGATCTCGTGTGGGTACTTCGAATTGATTAGGGAGCACATCTTCGGTACCATATGCTAGGAGGATAGGGTGCAGCCTGTAGATTTTTTTAGGGTTGCTCGATAAGCCCAGAGGACATGCTGTAACTCTTGAACCCATCGACCTTTCTTCGCGTCAACTCTTTTCTTGAGACCATCGACGATGGTTTTGTTTATTGATTCGACTTGACCGTTGCCTTGGGGATCGTAAGGTGTTGAGGGTGAAAGGATGATGTTATGTTTTTTGAGAAAGTTTTGGACTTTGCAGCCCACGAATTGGGGACCATTGTCGCATCAAATCATATAGGGGCAGCTGAAGCGTGTGATGATGTTTTCCCATAGAAATTTGATAACTTCTTCTTCTCTCGTTCGGCATAAAGGTACAGATTCGACTCATTTGGTGAAGTAATCGGTTACAACTAGAATGTTTTCTCTGCTACCCGAGGCTTTTGGGAAGGGTCTGATGAGATCGATAGCCCATCTTTTAAATAGCCAGGAGACTTGGCTGAAATGGAGGTCTTTGGGAGGGCAATGGATGTCATAAGCACGACGTTGGTATTTGTCACAGTGTTTGGCATACTCTTCGGCTTGTTTTTTCATATTTGGCCAGAATAATCCTTGAGAGATGACTCGAAGGGCCATTGAATATCCAACAGTATGATCCCCGCAGGTTCCTTCGTGGACTTCGGCTAGAATTACAGAGGCTTTGGCTTTAGATATGCATCGAAGGAGGATGCCATTTGGGGATTTGCGATGTAATTCAGTTTTGCGGATAGTGTTTCTACGACAATTTTCTAACAACGACCGTTTAGCTTTGGGATCATATGGAAGGGTGGCATTGTTGAGGTAATGGAGGAATGGTGTTCGCCAATCTTCTGGATCGTGACTCTCTCCCCCTGTATTAATGGCATTGACTTCCATCTGGTCGATACTTGGGCGTTCGAGTACTTTGATATGGAGGGTCTGAGATTCTGATTGTCCGAGCATAGCTACTATACAGGCGAGGGTATCTGCATGTTTGTTTTCTCCTCGAGGGTAATGAGTGATTATGGAGTTCTTGGGAAATTGGTCCATGCACAATCGCACAAAAAGAGCATAGTCAGCCATGCGACCATTAGCTTAATTATCTCCTATGTAATGCCTCTGAACAAGTTGGGAATCTACAAAAATGGCAAGTTTAGGAATACCGAGATTGAGAGCGTGGTCGAGACCGTAGATCAAGGCTTCATACTCAGCATCATTATTGGAACATTCGATGGTAAGTTTGACAGCTTTATCTATTCGTTCATTAGTGGGTGTCACCAAGATAATGCCAATTCCTGAGCCATTAGGTCTAGCGGATCCATCTGTGAATAAACTCCAGCCACTGTGAGGGTCCTAGGGATCTGTTATTTCGGGTTGGTCTTCTGTTAAGTTATCTTCATTTTCTTCTTAATCGACATCTTCAACCGGGAAGTCGGCAAGAAAGTCTGTTACTGCTTGGCCTTTCTGGGATATCTGCTTCTTGAATGTAATGTCATGCTCGCCAAGGTACACTGACCACTATTGTACTCATCTGGATTTCTCTTTATTACTGAGTACTTATCGAAGGGGGTAACTTGCTATAGCACGGATGGGGTAAGCTTGAAAATATTATTTGAGTTTGCGGGCTGAATAGACAAAGGTGAGGAGCAAGCGCTCAAGCTTCAAATATTGGGTTTCTGCGGGTGTGAGGGTTTTGCTAATGAAATATACAAGTTTTTTAATGTTTAAGTCAAGTCGAATAAGCACTGAACTGATAAAGGTGTCTGTAACAGCAAGATATAAAGAGAGTACTTCACCTTCGATAGGGGTCCTAATCATGGGTGGTCGGCCAAGATAATTTTTGAGTTCGAGGAAGGCTTGTTCACACTCGGGTGTCCAGTTGCTCTCCGGGTTGTTTTTCTTTTTTGCTTTGCGGGCACCTTGGTCTCGTAAGGAGGAAAAGAATCAAGTACATCTATCTGAGGACTTGAAAATGAAACGGTTGAGGGCTGGGATCTTGCCAGCCACTTTTTGGACGTCTTTTTTTGTTCGCGGCGAAGGCATGTCGATAAGGGCTCAAATATGGGTGGGGTCGACCTCGATACCTCGTCTACTGATAAGGTGGCCTAAAAATTTACTAGACAAAATACCAAATTGGCACTTGTCTGGGTTGAGTTTCATGTTATATGTGCAAAGTATCAAAAAGACTTCGGTTAGGTCTTGGATATGGGTCTATTTTTTTAGGCTCTTGCATAACATGTCGTCGATGTAAACTTCGACCGACTTGCCAAGCAAGGGTTTTAACATGGTTATGACCAGGCATTGATAAGCGGTCCCATATTTTTAAGGCCGAAGGGCATAACATTGAAACTGTAAAGGCCTTATTCAGTGATAAAAGAAGTTTTAAGTTGATCTTCGAGGAGGAGAGGTACCTGATTGTAATCTGAAGCCGCGTCCATCATGGATAGTCGCTCATTTCCAACAGTAACGTCGAGGAGTGCTGAGATGACCGGGATAAGGAAGTTATCTTTTGTTGTGTGTTTGTTTAGGTCTGTGAAGTCAACGTAAATTTTGATCTTGCCATTCCTCTTGGGAACTGCCACAATGTTTGACATCAAGTCAGAGTACTTTACTTCTCTGATAAAACCTGTAGCTATAAGCTTGTCCACTTCAAGGTTCACTACTTTTCAAAGTCGTGGTGACAGGTTACACTTCTTTTGTTTGACTGCTGAGGAATAAGGAATGAGGTCGAGGCGATGGCATGCCAGTTTGGGGTCAACACCGGGCATCTCCTGGAATGTCCACGCAAATACATCTATGATTGCTTGAAGGAAATTTGTAAGCTCAAGGCGTTCTGCCTCATCGAGAAAAGTTTCGATGAATGTATCTCGACCAGGGCCATCGAGTTCGATATAAACAGTGGGATCGATGGGTAAGGTTGTATCTGCCGAAGGTGTGGGGATAGAAAGAGATAGTGATTGTTATGGGCAGCTTACGAGTTTCCGGGTCTGATCGATCTCCGGGTGCTCGCATGAACGGGGAGGCGTTGGAAGCCTTTCAAGTTCCAAGTACCTTCGGGAGTGGTAAAACGAAGGGTCTAGTAGTAGGCCGAAGGTATGGCACGCATGGCATGGGGCCAGTCACATCCGAGGATACCGAGGTATTCTAACTTCTTTTCAATGATAAGAAAGCTGGTTTGAATTGTGAAAGCGCATGTGGTGACTGGCAGACAGATTCGGTAGACATCAACCTCTGTGGCCCCATTTAAGCCTTTCAATTCAATATTGGCAGCGGTTATGAGGTCGGTTTTCTTCATGGTTTTGACGGTTGGGAGAAAAAGAACATCAGCTGTACTCCCTTTGTCTATGAGCATTGTGTGGAGGATGAGGCTTTTGATCTTAATCATAACAACTAGTGGATTGGAATGGGGAAAATGGATATGAGATGTATCACAGTTGATGATGGAAATGCCTTCGATTCGAGGGCGGGGGCATGATTCTGGCAAGAAGGTGGAAAGTTTCTCCGGAGAAATGAGTTTGTAACATTCTTCAACTTGTTTATATTTTCTTTTGGAATGGCCACTGTCGATGTTGTTGACTTTCATAAAGCATGATATGTAGATATGTACTACGGTCGGGTCAGCAGTAGGGGTGGATTGAGGTTGGTGGTAAGACCCGTCAAGGTAGCTAGGAAGGTCGGCAATATACTGGTGTAGACGACCTGCTTTGGGGATGAGTTCCAGAGAGCGCTGGAGGGCAAAGCATCTGTTGGTATGGTGACAGTTACATTTATGATTGGCGCAATAAGGTTTGCCTGCTCTGACTTTGATAGGGAAAGGGATACGCCAAATGGGGTCTACCTGTATATGTGGTAAAGGGGTGCTGAGAGGGGCAGTGAGTGTGATACTGGCTTTGGCCACTTCTTACGGGCTTCAGTGTTGTTATCGATGTTAGGGCATTTATGGCTCTCCATCTCCTGTGAGACGGGAGCGATCAGGGTAGTTGGAGTTAAAGGTGGGTTTTGTCAAAGTTTTTTGATAGCTGGGGTCGAAGGCTGGCTCGGTTTATGTGACTCGCGGAGGCGCTCGAGGTCAATATACCCGTTGACCATAAAGAGCATTTCTTTGAGTGTTTGAGGTTTGTGGGGGACTAGGTGTTCTTTTATTCGATAGTGATCAGGCAGGGCATTTGAGTATGCGAGTATAGCATTCGCCTAGTCAAGGTTCTCAATTTTCTGTAATTCATCGAGGAATCTTTTGGTAAAGGTTTCGAGTGTCTCATTGCTGGATTTTTTGAAATTGAACAGGGCGTCGACTCTGAGTTCTCTGTCCTTATTAAAAGCAAACTGGGCGAGGAAAAGTCGTGATAGTTGCTCGAAGCTTTGTATAGAGCCATTTGGGAGGTTATGATACCATCGAAGGGGATTGTCAGTAAGGCTTGTAGTAAAAATACGACATAATAGGTAGTCAGCCGTTGAATAAAGGCTCAGGGCATTTTGAAATTCAAGAATGTATGATTGAGGGTCTGTATTACGGTATTAGCTAAGTTTGGGGGCACGGAAATTAGGGGGTATCTCGATAGCAATAAGTTTGGGGCAAATATAGTTATTTAGTCGATTCAAAGAGTTGGGTTTCGGCCTCGCACTGACCCGAATGACCGGTTGTACTTTATGGTCAAAGTTCTGTTGTACAGCATATGCAGGATGAGGGGGAGATTGAGGTATTCTAGGGTGGTTAGTTCGAGTGGGTGGAATGTGTTCGGCGCTGCATTCCCTGAGACGTTCTCGGGCAGGGCAGCATATGGGGTATCTAGAGGATCGGAGGGTGGGGTCAGAAGAATTTTCTTTGAGGTGAATGCTGAGATGGATGGAGCCTGTAGGAGGAATAGTGTGGGGAGCACTCTCGGCTTGGATACGGCCTTGGGCTGCTCCGAGAGTGGGTAGAGGTCCCAGATGGGCGCGGGCAGACATGCGTAATGGATCTGGTGCTTGTGATGGGCGAGCAGGCTCTAGAGGCTGCAGTCTCTGCAGTTCTCGAACTGTGTTGCGTAATTCATCGATTGCCTGGTTTTGTCTGTTCTCATCGCCCAGACGGCAGTTCCGTTTAGTTTCCAGCTCTAGGCGGTGGTTTTTACGCTCTTGGTTAAGTTGTGCATGGTGGCGCTTCTCTGCTTGAGCGACCTGTTGGGATAGTAAGGCTATTTGGGCGGTCACTCCATCGATTAAGATGCTGGCATGGGTTGAACTGGAGGGGAGGGTGGGTGTCATTGAGGAGAATCTATGGAAGTTTAAAACAAAGGGAGGGAAAAAGAAAAGGAGATTGCTAGGGTGGGAAGCACAGACGGTGCCAATTGTAGAGGCCTAATTTCTTTTGGAGGGGAAGTTGGCTCTTACAACATGAGGTTGATCTTCAATCAAAGGAATACAAGTAATTAATCTAAAGTACAAATAATCTATAAAAAATTACTTGCGTAAAGGCCCGAATGTGACACTCTACGACCTCTGATGGAGATTTTTAAGAGTGATTTTATTACTGAAGAGTAATCGAAGGGTCAAGTATTGGGTTTTACAGGGTGGTCGAAGGTAAACTGCAAAGGGGCTTGGGGGAATTTTTCTAACCCTTCTTTGGTTCCCCATCTTTCCTATTTATAGAACATAAGATGGACTGAGTCACCAAGGTTATGTCAGATTACAAGGGTACTATCCAGATATCCCGGTAGGGGTATGTGCGCCAGACATGTTTGTACTGTCACTATAACAGTTGTTAGAGATGTCTCTGTACTTTGGTATTGTGGCAGTGGACCAATCACTACGTCGTCTTGTCTGATGAGCTGGCTGCCTGTCCCATAATATTTTGACCATATGTAGATATGGTTGAAGGGTTTCTGCTGCGATGTGTGTAGTCTGTCCTCGAGGCTTGTTTGGAGTCGAAGCTTCATCTTCAGAGGATCTCTGGAAGGCGTGTTTTGAGGATTGAATGGGCTTCAATAAATTCGGTTAGGCTGCGAAGTAGCCTTCGAGTATCTGTGTAGGGTCGAAGGCTGCGAGTAGGCTACTACAAGGGATGTGGCGAGTGTAAAACCTCAAAAATCGATGTTGAGTACGTATGCCAATAAAATTGTTGAGCCTGGGATGTTGAAAAGGTTTGACTGCTGAAATTTCGTGGGAAACTTTCAATACTGTGATAAATGCGGGTTTCGATTAAAATGGTTTAAATGCACCTACATTCAAGTATAACTAGGGTGTCTTGAGGGAACTTGAGACGTCTGCGTCTATACCCCAAATCATGTCTTCGTCTTTACCCCAAATCAGCGAAGACACTCCTAACATCAGGGACCATAAAGAAGTGGCGGAAGGAACCTTCGTATATGGGAGAAGACGCCTGAGCTGTAGAAGAGGTTTTTTGGTGATCGAGGCCTTGATTTGGTTATGCCGAATTTGTTTAAACTGAAGTCAGGAGTGCCCATTAGTGAGATCCCCTATGCGTACTTGTGGAGGGTGCTACAAATGATGAGCCCTCTCTCCAGCGACTGGTTTACCTTCCTGGAGTCTTTAACTGAGGAGGTGGTGGACAAGGAAGATACTGAAGTTGGGTTCTCGATGAAGCGTTCTGTCTGTAAATCGGGGCTTCTTTAATGTGGTAAAAGTACTAGTGTAGGATGGTAGGTAGGAATGTTTGTAGCTTTTTTTGTTGATGTTGAATCTTTTTTTCAGTGTTTCGGTGTAAAGGCGTCTGCCCAAATGAAATTGAAATTCTATAAGATGACTGTCTAAGGAAATACTGAAATGTCTGTGTAAGTAAGACCATCATAATACTCAGAGGTAATTTAGGCGCGAATGACTGACACATTATGAAATCGAATATTAGGTTATTTATAGAAGAATGTTTGAGACATGATGTAGACGATTATTCGTGGGAAAGAAGAAGGGCTTCGAAGGTAGGTGGGTTTCGACTATCAGAACTAACAGTCCAAACAGCTGGCATGTCAGAAACTGTACTGAGCATAGGGCAGAGTAGCCTCAAGCATCATGATATTTCCTTATATTACGGAAAAAGGTTGATTTGATTTAAGAATTTGATTTGACGGCTTCGAGTGGGGATCAGAAGGTTCAACTTGAGTTAATAAAATTGTATGAATGTAAGCGTGAGATGCGCACGTGGGGGTACCATAGGGTAAAGTCAACAAAGCACATCTCAGCCGAAAATTAAGGGTTGTGGGGTAGTGTTAATAATAGCGGTTCTGGAAATCGAGGCAATTTTTATTATTTTGAGGAGGTATATATAATAGTAAGAACAAGGTTATTGTTCCCATTTACCCACCTAGAGAAAAAACCAGAGAGTTAGAGGAGGAGAACGTACGACATTGCTCCATAGAGCACGGTTATTGCCGTGATCATCTAACTTGCTGAGAGGAAAGACAAATACTCTACTCAAATAGGTATGTCATCTTATTTATGTATTGCTTCCTCGCCTTCTGTTTCTGTATGTGGAGTACATATTAGGGTAGAGGCTGCTAGGGTTTATAGTTGCGATAATATGAACGAGGACGGGGCAAAACCATGTATTTATGGGTCTCTCTTTTTGGGATTCTTAGGGTATTGATGGTGTAGTAGATATTAGAGTCGACTATTGGACTATGATAGTCTAAGTTGGAGAGAGTAGGTGAAAATAAGTTATTGACACGTAATAGTCAAATATATCGATCTAATTGCATGCCCCTTCTTCTGTAGGATAAGATGCATACCTTTCGATCTTCGAGACTAAGGCTAGTAGATGAGGAGATCGAAGAAAAGTAGGCTAGTGCATCTGGTCATGCTTCGATGTGTGAGAGAAGTGACGTAGAAGGGTTAGACATTAAAAACGGTGCCCCATTAGCAATGGTGGTTCCTGAAATTTGGGCTTCCAGTAAAAAACATCGTATGACGCTAGTGACCGAGGAGAGCGACGGGGAAGAGATGGAGGGAGGCGAGAGAGAGACACGAAGGTAATATTGGGCCTTCGAGTGATGAAAAGGGGGAGGGGGAGCAACGTGATCATAGTGAGGAATCAACAAATTCGGAGGAAGCCGCGGGTGCTGTCTCGGCTGGAGAGACAAATTCGGTTAGGAATGCAAATAGAGGACAAATTCGGTTAGGAATGCAAATAGGGGAAGTTGCATTCCTTGCCGCGGCTTCCTCCGAATTTGTTGATTCCTCACTATGATCACATTGCTCCCCCTCCCCATTTTCATCACTCGAAGGCCCAATATTACCTCCTAAAACTGTATAGAGGACAAATTCGGTTAGGAATGCAACTTCCCCTCCTAAAGCTGGTGATAGAGGTGCTGAACTTTTGGGAAGTTACCTCATGCCAGATGAATGGAAATTTTTATGAAATGATTAAGACAGTTGAGGGTATGAATGTAAAACTGAGAGGTGAGGGGAGGATCTTGATCGAGTGGTACGATATTGTATCGTTCTACTCCAGGAAAGCAAACCAGAAGGCGGGCACCTATCACATCCAGTATCACGCAGATAAGGCTTGGCTGTTTGATCTGTGCTCGACGGGTCGTGGGTGGGATAAAGACTTGGTTGTAGTATGGGGTAACTATGAGAATGTCGAAGGGGAGGATCCTTATAAGCTACATCATAAGATCTATAATCCAAGTAAGTTGTCTGTCAAATATTTTTTAACGTATTGATTGAATAGACTGGTAAACATGTTTTCTGTTTGTTTTGCAGGTCCTAGTATTTGGACTTGGACAAATCCGAGGTACTATATTGACAGATTTATCAATTTGGATGAGGAGTGGGTGAACTCTATTTTCAGGAAACTGGGTATTAAGAGGAAATGGTAGAAGAAGACAGATTCCCTGCTTTGAAACATACCCGTTACGCCAAAGCCATCAAAAAAGAAAGGTGTCGAAGGAATGGAGAAAATTTAATTGTCGAGGAAGGTAAGTTATGTTTCGAAGGGGCAGCAGGTGCCAAAGCAGGCTGGACCAGTGCAAGATGTAGGCCGTGATGCCTCAAGGCATGCATTAAAGCAGACGTCGACGTAGGCTGATAAAGGGAAGGGGAAGAAGGTCTTCCCCGAATCTCCAAAGATACAGCCGCTGAAGGGAACATAGTGGAAGAGGCGTAGAACGCTGGAGGAGGAGGATGCGGAGGATGTGGACGAAGAACTGGCGTAGGCCAAGGTAGACGATCAGGCTCTGGCCATGGCTGCTTCGATGACAACACTTTGCGTCACTAACCCAGACGAAGCTGGGAGGAGGATACATAAGAGGATGTATCAGGTAACTATTTTTCTTTAGAAATTCTAAAATTTTGCTTAGGTGCATCATACTTCGAGAGATGCTGATGGTTCAAATATTCTAGTTGATAGATGCTTGGTCGCAGGCATTCATCAAGGCTCAAAAAGTAACAAACCGACAATTGAAACAGGCACGTGAAAATCTGGAGCTCGCTTGAGGGACCGAGGTGTCACTGGTTTTTGAGATTAATATTTTAAAGCAGGAGCAAGGGACTATCAGAGGTGAATACGAGAGGAGACTCGAAGCCCAGCGTTACAACCATACACAGTACTGGAGTCGAAACTGGATGAGAAGAATAAGGCAACAAAGGAATAGAGGGAGACCTTCCAAGGGCAGTTTGATGATGAATGTGAGACTAATGTCCGGTTGAAGGAGTTCATCGAAGATTAGGGGTATGATTCTAAAACTTTAAAATGCATACCTAGATCCAGTGATCCTGCTATTGACGATGCTGCTCAGATAGAGGGGGCAGAAGTAGATGTTGTTGGTATAGGTATTGGAGCAGCTGCTGGTGGGATGCAGATAATTTTGTGTCGAACCATTCGACTGAGGGTGCTAGAGTTGCTAGCGAGAAGAGGAGATAGTGTAGCCACTTCGATTTGAGGTATTGCATTGGGCATGCCAAACTATTTTTTATGATCTTTCTGTTGTGTTGTAATATTTGAATAATGTTGATCTTGCTTTGTACTTGAATTATGAACTTGTGGTTGATTTGACTTGCTTATGGATGTCAAACTTGACTTAAATTTGTTTGTTGACTTGTATGAAACCTGATTCTCTGATATATGTTGTACTGAAATTTCTTGTGTCGTAGAGTTGTTGATGCTCTTGCATACTTGTATCTGCATATGTTGTGAGTGTAGCATGCTTATAGAATTATCGAACCTTGAAGAGCTTCGAGATGGTTCCCCGAGTGTCAGTCGAGAGATGGACATGACACTTGGGTGGGACAAAGATATTTATTAGACTTTGAAGGCCTGAGCCTGATCAAAGTAAAACGTGGTCACCCCTCATGCATTCTCGAGGGTACGGTCTGTCAACCATTTGTTCCCCTCGAGTTTGCTCGAAATTGGAGACTTGAAAATTTTCAAGGTCGCCCCCAAGTAGAAGTCGGGTCAAAGGGTTGACATGATACTTAGGGTAAACTAAGAAATTCACTGGACAACGAAGTCCTTAGCCTGATCGAAGTAGAATGTGGTCGCCCCCAATGCATCCTCAAGGGCCCGGCTTGTCGACCATTCTTGTCCCTCGAGTTTGCTCGAAATTGGAGACTTGAAAATTTTCATGGTCACCCCTAAGTATCAGTCGGGTCGAAGGGTTGATATGATACTTAGGGTAAACTAAGAAATTTATTGGCCTCGAAGGCCTTAGCCTGATCAAAGTAGAACGTGATCGCCCCCAACGCATCCTTGAGGGTCCGGTCTGTCGACCATTCGTTCCCCTCAAGTTTTCTCAAAATTGGAGTCTTGAAAAATTTCAAGGTAACCCCCAAGTATCATTCGGGTCGAAAGGTTGACATGATACTTAGGGTAAACCAAGAAATTTACTGGAAAATGGGAGGCGAAGTTCAGGGGAAGATATGTTTAGTGATTATATTGTATTTACATCAGTGGAACAAGGTGAAGGTCGTGGCCTGTTACATGATACTAACTGCATTGTATTTCATGGATTTGGTAGAGGCTCTTCGCCTTCTATCATCAGGTAGTATGAGCCCTTGTCAGTTTTATTGTAAATGACATAAGGTCCTTCCTAGGATTCGGCAAGCTTGCCGGCATTTCGAGGCTTTGAAGACTGTGTGACACGTCGAAGTACACGATCTAAAATATTAAAACTTCATGGTTGAACTCGCTTGGTATATGACTACTGGAGGGATAGATGGTACCGGCTGAGGTTGGCGATGGCTCGGTCTCTGGTTTCGTTGATTCATAGAATATTATTCCCAAGTTCAAACTTATTATCTTTGTCTGGAAGGTCGGGATCTCGTGTGGGTTCTTCGAATTTAGTAGAGGGCACTGCTTCAGTACCATAGGCTAGGAGAAAAGGCGTGCAGCCGGTCGCTTTTCTTGGCTTTGTTCGGTAAGCCAAGATGACATGTTGTAATTCCTTAAACCATCGTCCTTTAATTGCATTGACACGCTTCTTGAGACTGTCAACAATCGTTTTATTGATTGTTTCGACCTGACCGTTGTCACATCAAATTATATGAAGGAAGCCGAAGCGCATAATAATGTTCTCCCATAGGAATTTGATGACTTCTTCCCTGGTTCGACACAAAGGTACTGCTTTGACCCATTTGGTAAAATAATCTGTTGCAACAAGAATATTTTCTCAGCTACCCGAAGCTTTGGGTAAAGTACCCACAAGATCGATGGCCCATCGTTTGAATGGCCGAGATACTTGGCTAAAGTGAAGGTCTTGTGAGGGGCTATGGATGTCGTGGGCATGGCGCTGGCATTTGTCGCAGTGTTTGGCATACTCTTCGGCTTGCTTTTTCATATTAGGCCAAAATATACCTTGGGTAACAGCTCGGAGGACCATTGATCGACCAGTGGTATGAGCACCGAAGGTACCTTCATGGAGTTCGGCTAGAATTGAAAAAGCTTCGTTTTAAGGAATACATCGAATGAGGACGTCATTTGAGGATTTACGATGTAACTCGCATTTGAAGATGGTGTATCTGTGGTATTTTCTAATAATGACCTTTTAGCTTTGGGATCATTTGGGAGGATAGCATTGTTAAAGTAATCGAGGAATGGTGTTCTCCAGTCGCCTGGATCGAAACTGTCGCCCCCAGTATTAATGGCATTGACTTCTATCTGGTCAATACTTGGGCGTTCGAGTACTTTGATATGAAGAGTTTAGGATTCGGACTGGCCTAACATAGCGGCTATGTAAGCGAGGGCATCTGCGTGTCTATTTTCAACTCTGGGATAGTGACTGATAAAATATTTTTCAGGGAAACGGTCCATGCGCTGGTGGACGAGAGCAGCATATTCAGCCATGCGACTGTTGGCTTTATTTTCACTTGAGTATTGTCTTTGGACTTGTTGGTAATCTGTGAAAACTACAAATTTAGGGACACCAAGATCGAGTGCGAGGTCGAGGCCATTGATTAAGACTTCATACTCAGCCTCTTTGTTGGAGCATTCAAAGTTTAACTTAACTACCTTTTCAATTCGATCATTGATGGGTGTGACTAGGACGATACCAATCCCCAAACTGATAGGTCTAGCGGATCCGTCTCTGAAGAGATGCCAGCCTGCGTTGGGGCTCCATGGGTCTGTGGGTTTAGGCTGGTCTTCTGGAAGTTCGTCTTCGTGTTTCTTCTAGTCGAAATCTTCGGCCGAGAATTCAGCAAGGAAATCTGAGATTACTTGGCCTTTTTAGGATATTTGCTTCTCAAATGTGATATCGTGTTCCCCCAGATAAACTGACCACTGTTGTACTCATCTAGATTTTTTTTCTTGCTAAGAACTTCTCGAAAGGGATAACTTGATATAATACGGATAGGGTGAGCTTGAAAATATGGTTTATGTTTTCGGGAAGTATAGACGAGGGTGAGGAGCAAATGCTCATGATTTATGTATCGAGTCTCTGCAGGTGTCAGAGTTTTGTTGATAAAATTTACAGGTTTCTCAATGTTTGATTCAAGTTGAATGAGGACTGAGCTGATTGAAGTGTCAGTGACTGCGAGGTATAAAGAAAGTGTTTTGCCTTTGACAGGGGTGCTGATGATGCGTGGTCGGCCAAGGTATGTTTTAAGTTCGAGGAAGGCCTGTTTATAGTCGGCTGTCCAATTGATCTCATGGTTATTTTACTTTTTAAGCCTTGGTCACTTAAGAGAGAAAAAAGCCAAGCACAACGGTCTGAGGATTTGGAAATGAAATGGTTGAGGGCCACTATTTAACCAACCACATTTTGGACATCTTTTTTGGTTCGGGGCTAAGATATGTCGATGAGGGCTCAGATATGGGTAGGGTCGATCTTGATTCCTCGTTCGCAGATAAGGTAGCCTAGAAATTTGCCAGACGAAACACCAAACTGGCATGTTTCTGGATTAAGTTTCATGTTGTATGTTCGAAGTATCGAAAAGTATTCGGTTACGTCCTAGATGTGGGTCGGTTGTTGGAGGCTCTTCCATAATATGTCATCGATGTAAACTTTGACCGAGTTGCCAAACAAGGGTTTGAACATGGTTATAGCCAGGCATTGGTAGGTGGCACCCGTATTTTTTAGGATGAAGGGCATGACGTTAAAATAGTAAAGGCCTTGTTCAGTGATTAAAGAAGTTTTAGGTTGATCCTCGGTGAGAAGGGGTACCTGATTGTAACATGAAGCCGCGTCCATCATCGATAGGTGCTCATGCCCAGCTATGGCATCGAGGAGTACTGAAATGTTCAGGAGGGGGAAGCTGTCCTTCGGTGGGTATTTGTTGAGGTCTGTGAAGTCGATGCAGATTCTGATCTTGCCATCATTTTAGGAACTACAACAGTATTGGATATCCATCATTTTAGGAACTACAACAATATTGGATATCCAATTGGCATACTTGACTTCACTGATGAAACCCGCGGCTATAAGATTTTCTACCTTGAGGTTTACAGCCTCTCGAAGTCATGGTGCGAAGGAATGCTTCTTCTATTTTACTACTATGGAGTGAGGGATGAGGATGAGGCGATGACATGCTAAAATGGGATAGACACCCAAAATCTCCTAAAACGTCCATGCGAAGATGTATTTGTTTGTTCGAAGGAATTCTGTGAGTTCAAGGCGCTCGGTCTCATTAAGAAAGGTTCCGATGAATGTACCTCGACCAGGACCGTCAAGTTCAATATAGACAGTAGGTTTAATGGGTAAGATGGCAGGTGTCAAAGGTACGGGGGGAGAGGGAGACAGTGATTGTTATGGTAGTATGACGAGTTTCCGGGTCTGATCGATATCCAGATGCTCGCATGAACGGGCGAGACGTTGAGAAAATTTTATGTTCTACGTTCCACAAGGGGTATTAAAACGAAGGGACTAATGATAAGTCGAAGGTATGGCACGCATGTCATAGAGCCAGTTGTGCCCAAGGATTACGAGGTATTCAGATTTCTTATCGATGATAAGAAAGCTAGATTGCAGTATCGGTAAGCATGGTGTGGAGGACGAGGTGTTCAACGTTAATCATAATGACTAAAGGGTCAGAATGGGGAAAATGAACATGCGATGTATCACAGTCAATAAATGAGATACTCTCGTATCGAGGGCATTGGTTTGACTCTGGCAATAGGGCAGGTAGCTTCTCCTGGTAAGTGAGTTTGTAGCTTTCTTCGACATGCTTGCGCTTGCTCTTGGAATGGCCACTGTCGATATTATTCACTTTGATGAAATGAACTTGGTAGATGTGTATTTCAGCTGAGTCGGCAGCTGGGGAGGGTTAAGGATTGAGGTACGACCCATCGAGGTAGCTAGGGAGGTTGGCAACGTACTGATGTAGACGACCATCCTTGAGAATTATCTCTAAAGAACGCTGTAAGGCAAAACATTTGCCAGTGTGGTGGTAGTTACACTTGTGGTTGGCGCAATAGGGTTCACCTGGTTTGACCTCGATGGGGAAAAAGATACACCATATAGGGTCTGCCTGGATCTGTGGTAGAAGAGTGTTGATAGGGGCAGTAAGTTTGGGGATGATCAGCTTTGGTCTTCTTTTACGAGCTTCGGTTGTGTTATCAGCGTGGGGACGCTTCCAGCTCTCCGTCTCCTGTGAGACAAGAGAGATCAAGGGTGTAGGAGTAGAAGGTGGGCCTTGTCGAGGTTTATTTGGATTTGTGGTCGAAGGCTGCCCCTATTTATTTGATTCGTGGAGGCGCTCAAGGTCGATATACCCATTGACTTTCGAGAACATCTTTTTGACGGTTCATGGTTTGTGGAGGACAAGGTACTCTTTGACACGGCTATTATCCGGCAAAGAGTTTGAATATGCGAGTATGAAATTCGCACAGTTGAGGTTTTCAACTTTGCACGACTCGTCGAAAAACCTCTTAATGAAGGCCTCAAGGGCTTCACTGGGGGATTTTCTGAAATTGAAGAGGGTATCGACTCAGACTTCACGGTCCTTGTTGAAGGAAAATTGGGCTATGAAGACTAGATAATTGCTCAAAACTTTGAATCGAGCCATTAGCGAAGGTTACGATACCAACAAAGAGGGCTATCTGTAAGGCTGGTGGGGAAAAGTCAAGATATCAGGTGGTCAGCCGTAGAGTAAAGGCTTAGAGCATTTTAGAATTCTAGAATGTGAGATTGAGGATCGGTGTTGTGATATTTACTGATTTTGGGGGCTCGAGAATTTTGAGGTACCTCGATAACGAAGAGTTTGAGAAAGAGGGGATTGTTTAACCGACACCATGAGTTTGATGTTGGGCTCGCACTAATGTAAATGGCAGGGTAGATTTTGTAGTCAAGGTCCTGATATGCATAATAGGCAGGATGAGGGGGAGATCGATTGGTTCGAGGGTAATGAGGCCGAGTGTTTGGTGTATGCTCAGGGATGCGCTCCCCAGAGCATTCTCGATTAGGGTGGCATTTGGGGTGTCTGTTGGAGCAAAGGGTGGAATCAGAATAGTCCTCTGTGGGGTGGATGCCAAGATGGATGGAGCCAGTAGGGGGAACAGTAGGGGGAGCATCGCCTATGGCGCGGCATTGTCTGTCAGTATCATCCAAACGGTGCTGCCGTTCGGCTTTAAACTCTTGCCTGTGCTCTTCACGTTCCTCATGCAATTACGTTTGATGATGCTCCTCAGCCTGAGTGAATGCTGAGTAAAAAGACCTAACTGGGCAGCGACTACCTTGGTGAAGTTACCGGCATGGGTAGAAGTGGAGCGTAGAGTGGGGGCCATTGGAAGTAATTTGCAGGAATTGAAAAAGGAAAGTTTGAGGCAAGGGGAGATTGGTAGGGTGGGAAAACACGGACGGCGCCAAATGTAGGGGCCTAACTTCGGAAGGAGGGAAAGTTGGCTCTTACACCATAAGATTTATCTTTTATCTTAGGGTTCAAGCATATAATCAAAAATATGAGTAGACTACTGATAATATACTTGCGCAGAGGCTTAGAATGGGACTCTCCACGACCTCTAATGTGGATTTTTAAGAGAATTGATATATCTGTCGAGTAGTCGAAGTTTCGAGTATATGGTGATTTATAGAGTACTCGAAGGTAAACTTTAAGGGATTAGGGAAGAGATTTCATAACCTCTCCTTGGTTCCTCTTCCCTCATATTTATAGAATTATAGGAAGGGTTGAGTCACCATGGGAGGTCACATTACAAGTATACCCTCCGGGTATCAGGCAGGTATCCCAGAGTTGGTATTGACGCCGTAAATATCGAGTCTGACACTGTGCTCTGACACTGTAGCCGTTGTTGGTTCTGTCACTGTGCTCTAATACTATAACCATTGTTGGATCTATCAATGTAGTCGTTAGGACCAAAAATGCTTCCGTTCTTATCTTGTGATCTGGCTTATCTGACACGCCTGCCTTCGACCATGTTCGACTTTGGTCAAAGTATTTCATGAGGCTTGTTCATAGTTGAAGTTCGTGTAGTCTTGGAAAGCTTGTTTACGGATTGATTGGGCTTCGAGGTATTCATGTAGGCTTCAATGTAGCCTTCGAGTATTTGACTAGGGCTAGAAGGCTGCGAGTAGGCTACTACAGGAGAAACAACTCTGCCATATGTACCATAGAAATGTGATCAAGATTCATCAAATCAACAACTCTTGCAAATTCAAATGCAGGGGACTGTCATAATGTCAAAATCTCACACCTCAAGATAAAGAAACCAAGCTTTTATCAGAGTTGAGCAATCACCGGCTTGGGATTTCATTCAAAGATTATGACATCAGTCATGTAAAATTTCTACATCATGATGTATTATTCATAATGCTCAAGATGAAGAAGTTTATCATGTATACAATGATGATCGATACTGGAAGTAGTATTGAGATTCTTTTTCAAAGCACAATCGACCAGATGGGATTGGTTGATCAAGTCATTCTGAGAGACACCAATATCAGTGGGTTTAATGGTTCCAAAGATGAGTGGGTATACAAGATCATCTTACCTATTACCCCTGGACTAGCCACAATCAATGTCGTATTCTACGTCATCAATACCAAATCTCGTTATCTCAGGATTATGGGCCACTGCTTGATTCACAACATAGAAGAAATTGCTTTTACTTATCATCAAGCACTTCGCTTCAAACACAATAATGGCATCTATGAAATCAAAGGCAATCAGAAGCTTTCCAGAGCTTGCAAGAACACCGTCTATACAATTCTAGATACATCAAAGAGACACACTGTATATCAATTAAAGAAAGTTGGTCTCGTCGATGATCAGCCTTCAATAGAGGAACTTACATAATATATCGACATTGGTGGACCTAGCAGGGGTACTTTAATCGGTACTAAGCTAGTCCAACATGATAAGGAGGCTCTCATTCAATTCTTACCACTAATTAAGACGTCTTTGCATGAACTTTCGAAGAGATGCTTGGGGTCAATCCGACCATGTCATGTCACAAATTGGCCATAAATATCAACGCTACGGCGGTCAAACAGAAATAGCGACGACTCTCACATTGTCTTCGAGATGAAGTCAACATTGAGATTGAGAAATTGATCAAAGTGAGATTCATTCGAGAAGCGAAGTATCCAGATTGGATATCCAACATCGTGGCTGTTCCAAAGAAGAATGAAAATCTCCGAGTTTGTATAGATTTTACTAATCTAATCAAACACACTCTGAATGACAATTTTTCTCTTCCTATTATCCATCAAATTATTGATTCTATGGCAGGTCACGAACTCCTATCTATGATGGATGCTGCTTCTGAATATAATCAGATTCCTCTCTTAGAAGAAGATCAAGAAAAGACCTCTTTTATCACTGAAAAAGGACTTAACTGCTATAAAGTCATGCCTTTTGGTCTCAAGAATGCGAGCACGACTTATCCGCGATTAATGACAACTACGTTCAAAAAACATCTCGGGAAAATCGTTGAAGTCTACATCGATGATCTCTTGTGCAAGAACATAAAATCAAATGGCCACATCGCAGATCTAACCACAATATTCAACATTCTACAATCATATAGGATGCAACTCAATCCATATAAGTGCTAACTCGGAGTACATTTAGGCTGATTCCTCAGCCATCTTATCAGCAAGAAGGGGATTGAGGCCGACCCAGACCAAATTCAACCTATCCTCAACATGCCATCTCCAAAAATAAATAAGGACGTACAAAATCTTGCCGGCAAGATTGCCGCTATCAGCCGATTCGTTTCTAGATCTTCAGATCACTGTTGTTGGCTATTCCTACTACTCTGAGGTTGTACCAAAAGAGGAAAGGTTAAGCCCAATGAAGAGATCAACTGGACATTAGAATGGGAGGCAACTTTTCAAGAACTCAAAACCTATCTGGGGAAGTCTCCCATCATGAGCACCCCGATAGATAATGAGGAATAGATCATCTACCTGGTTGTTACAGACACTTCTATGACCTCGATTATCATTCGACTTGAGGGAAAGATCGAAAAGCTAGTCTACTTTATCAACAAAACCCTCACTCCAGTAAAAATGAGGTATTCTAAAATCAAGAGACTCCTTCTAACTCTTATTTATACTTTACAAAATCTTAAGCACTATTTCCATGCTCATTCAGTCCAAGTTATGGAAAACTATCCACTCCGGAAATTTTTATCCAAAAAAGAGAAATTTAGAAGAGTGTAGCAATGGTTAGTCAATTTGGGAGAACATGATATCAAGTTCGAATAACGATATTTAGAAAATGGTCAGGCCATTACCGATTTCCTCACAGATTATCTAGTGGAAGGTCCTAATTGGGAGGAGCACGATCCAGACCTCACAAAAGAAATTATAGAAGATCCACCCACCAAAGTATTTGGCGAGCGAGCTGAATTGGTTACAAGAAAAGGGTGGAGACTTCTTATAGATGGTTCAGCAGGACCCGTAAGGTTAGGAATTGGAATCTTATTGATTACCTCTTCCAATGACAGAATCGAGAAATTAATCTGCTTGGATTTTGAAGCCTCCAACAACATCACAGAATATGAAGCTCTAGTTCATGGACTCGACCTTGTACTCGAGCTCGGCGTCCTAGAGCTCTTAGTCTACACAAATTTTCTACTCATCGTTCACCATTACTGTGAAAAATATAAGAAGAATGGCAAAATTATCGAGTATGCAGCTCTCGTTGTCGACAGAATGAGCAGATTTGCGAAAGTAACTCTCGACTATCTACCTCAAGGTAAAAATAAATACACCTATTCCTTAGCTTATCTAGCCGGGATCTTGGGTACGAAAGCCAGATATCTACATATCAAAGTCATATCAACTCTGAGCATTTACCGATATTCTGTATGCACGATCAACACTGGGGGCGATGAAGAAGAGGGCGACGATTGGCGAAAGCCATTAATTGCCTATCGTGACCCCAATAACAAATGTAAAAGGCCCCTTCCAACATATCTAAAAGAGAGTCGACAGTTGATCAAAAACTCAAAGCGTTACATAGTTCAAAATAGGCTTTTATATAGCCATTCAGTCACTGGGCCTTACCTCAAATGCCTCTCCATGAAAAAAGCAGACAGAATGCTCAGAGATTTACATGAAGGGACTTGTGGCTCCCATGCCGTAGGTCGATCACTTGCTAACATAGAAATTACACAAGGAGTATTCTGGCTAGGCATGCGTAAACAAGTAGAGAAGTACTCACACAAATGTGACACATGTCAATGACATGGACACATGATCCCCACCTTAGCACTCGAACTACATGAAAGCAAGGTGTTAAGGTCATTCAAGCGACGGGTGCTCGATGTCATTGGAGAATTTTCTAATACTCTAGGTAACTGACGATACCTACTCGTAGTAATAGATTATTTTACAAAATAGGTGGAAGCTGTTCCACCATGTCGAAATAGAGATGAAGTTGTCATTTCTTTATCTCGGAACACATCATCACACAGTTTGGATGCCCCCACCTAATTCGGATCGATAATGGGCCACAGTTTGTTGGTGAAAAAGTCGTAGCCTTCCTCAGCAAACACAACATCATCTACTCACCATCCAATCTCTACTACCCAAAAGGAATGGCCAAGCTAAAATTACCAACAAAACCATTATGGATGGACTCAAGAATAGGCTTTAATCCCAATTAAAAGGAAACTGGATACGGCAGCTTCTTTATGTCTTATGGACATGTCGTACCCCTCCACATCAATCAACCGGCTTTACCCCATTCTTCCTCGCCTATGGCACAAAAGCCATCATTCCAACAGAATACCACCAACCCATCAATGATCACGAACTTACCGATGAAGAAAATGAGTTCGAATTGGCCTACAATATGAATTGGATTGATGAAACTAGGGAATGTGCTATTGCCAACCTAGGTTGATATCACCATATGTTGGCCAGCTTGAACAGTAGAAAAGTCTGAAGCCGATCATTCCAAATCGATGATCTCGTCCTCAGAGAAATCCTTCAACACAGAAAAGAGGCACATGCAGGGAAACTGGTAGAAAATTAGGAAGGTCCATTCCACATCATTGGTCGAACAGGTCTGGGATCATATTATCTCATGTCAAAGCAAAGAGTTCGAATCCCAAATCCATGGTACACTAGGTGACTGAAACGGTACTATCGTTAAGTCCCTCGCTTCTCCACTTCAAAATTCTCATTCTTTCTATTCAACAAGTGAGATTTCATCTCCATACAGTGTACATTCAATTCTATTAAATTAAAACTTCCAAGTTTTTTCCTATATTACTCTCTACTTATATAGACTCTACTACATTATACCGATTAAAGCAAAGGTCAAAATAGCTTTCAATCGAACTCTATACCGATTAAAATAAAGGTAAAAATAGCTTTTAATCGATCTTTATACCGATTAAAGCAAAGGTAATACTATCTTTTAATCGAACTCTTTACCAATTAAATCAAAGTTAAAACTAGCTTTCAATCGAACTCTATACCGATTAAAGCGAAGGTAAAACTAACTTTCAATCACCCATCTATACAACATCTTCCATTTAAGAAAAGGTAATACTAGTTTTCAATCAAAGATCTCTGCCAGGCATTAGATAAAGCAAAGGTAAAACTAGCTTTCATCTCTTAATATGTCTACAATAGATACTTCTACAGGTTTCATCTACGAGCCACTTCTAAGGTTTCTTCTCTGCTGATGGGAGTTCATCTATACTTTCCCCTACGATAGGAAGATGATCATCCATAAAATCTTGAGCTTGAGCAGCTACGGTAATCCTGCCTTGCTCTACCAATTCAGCAGATCGAGAACCTAACTCTATTTCTATGGCGTTCATACAGTTTTCTCGATCTACATCAGCTCTACATATACATCATCTTCCCGTCAAACAGTCGTACAAGGTATCCATCTCTAACTCAAAATAGGTAATAACAACCATTAGTATCTGCGAGCGCGTTACCTCAGGCATAATTACCACGAAAAAATTCTCTCTTACATTCTGATGACGCTCTTACAACCTTTTATATCGTGTATCATGCCATTCTCTATGACTATCTGTACGGGAAATTAGATTGATAGGCTTCTTTACCTTCTCCTCTACTTTATCTGACTCATCCTGGCTTATCATCCTCAATTCTGCCACCTGAGCTCAAAGTTCCTCGAGCTCCCCATTTTTACCTACACTTCCCCCCCAGTAGGAGACTTCTTCAGCAATTCATCATTCTTCCTTATCAATTGATCATTACCCCTGATCACCCACTCTAACTCCCGCTCCTGGATATGAGCAGCATTCAACTTGCCTTGGCACTCTCTTAAGTACTCATTTCTACTCTATACATGAGCTTGAATGCGAGTTACATCTCCCTCCAGCTCTCTAATTCGAGTTGATAGGCTAACCATAATCCATTTCAAAATGGAGACCCCGGCATTACCCTTATTCTTCCTCGATTGCTCTCCAGCCTCAACCTTCTTGGCACGCAAGTTGGTCATAGCCAAATGGGCAATAATAACCATTAATATCTGCGAGCGCGTTACCTCGGGGATAACTGCCTTGCAAAAATTCTCTCACTTTCTGATGATGCTCTTGGAACTTTTTATACCGTGCGTCTAGCCATTCTATATGACTATCTGCACGGGTCATAAAATTGATTTTCTCCTTCGCCTTCTCCTTTGTTTTATCTGACTCAGCTTGGTTCATCGTCCACAATTCTGCCTCCTGAGCACGAAGTTCCTCAAGCTCCCTGTCTATACCTACATTTTCCCCAGCAGGAGACTTCTTTAGTAATTAATCTTTCTTCCTTATTAATTTATCCTTACTTCTAATCACCCGCTTAAACTCCCACTCCCTGATATGAGCAGCATCTAGCTTACCTTGGCATTCACTTAAGCGCTCATTTCCTCTTTGTACGTGACCTTGAATGTGAGCTACATCTCCCTCCAACTCTCTAATTCGAGCTGATAGGCTAACCACATCCCCTTTCGCAATAGAGACCCCGACATCTCCTTTATTCTTCCTTAACCGCTCTCTAGCCTCAGCCAGCACAAGTTGGTCATAGCCAAATAGGCAATAACAACCATTAGCATCTGCAAGCGCATTACCTCAGGCATAACTGCCTTAGAAATATTTTCTCTCACTTTCTAATGATGCCTTTACAACCTTTTATACCGTGCGTCTTGCCATTCTATGTGACTATCTGCACTGGACATAAGATTGATATTCTCCTTCGCCTTCTCCTCTACTTTATATTACTTAGCCTGGTTCATCGTCCTCAATTCTGCCACCTGAGCACAAAGTTCATCATGCTCTTTGTCTTTACCTGCACTTCCCCCAGTTGGAGACTTCTTCAGCAATTCATCCTTCTTCCTTATCAATTGATCCTTACCCATGATCACCTACTCTAACTCCTGCTCCTTGATATGAGCAACATTCAACTTACCTTAGCACTCCCTTAAGCGCTCATTTCCTCTTTGTGCATGAACTTGAATGCGAGCTACATCTCCCTCCAGCTCTCTAATTCGAGTTGATAGGGAAACCACATCCCCTTTCATAATGGAGACCCTGGCATCACCTTTATTCTTCCTCGACTGCTCTACAGTCTCAGCCTTCTTGACGTACAAGTTGCCCATAGCCAAACCTTCCATTAGTTGAGCCACTCTCTCATTCTACTTATTACATCATCTTTGCACCACCTAGAAATCTATATCTTTAGCAGGTAAAGCCTCACTAAACTGCTCAACTGCTGTTTCAGATTTGGATAGGTCATCTCAAGCTCTTTTCGGCTTGTTATATTTCTCAATCATTTTACTCTTCAATCACTCTAGTTTTCTTTTGGAACTCACTAAATCAGCTCGATCTTCTCTTGTTCATTAGTTTAACTGATCATTTGGCCCTTTAGATTGGCCATAAATATTCGTAACCCTTTCTCTGTTATTTCTAACTACTAGATACGATATCAAGCCATATCTACCTCCTTAATCTTAACCATCAACGCATCACTCGGACTTTTGAGCTTCGTAGTCTCTTCTTTCACCTCCAAAAGCTCTTTTTGCCATCTTCCAATTTTAGCATCTTTCCCCCCGATCTTCTGAGTTATGTCATCAACATTTTGTGTGGCCTTGATAAACTTGAAATGTACCTTAACGTGTTGATCCTCCCTATCTCCAGTTGCCTCTCTCTTCCTATCAAGCTCCACTACAAACTCTTGGTTATATTGGAATATCTCTTGCACACTCAAGCGAGCTAACTCCAATTTGACCTATATCACAGAGATAATACATCAAGTTCGATTCAATAATACTCAGCATTCATATCATAATAATGGAGTCTGATTTCTAATAAATTTCTATCTTTTGACATCTATTATTGTTAAACTGCTTCTAAACTTAAGGTCGAAGTATGATCCTAGTTCGATGACAATAACACGTACATCAAATTTCAAGGTGCACATTCTCTATGTTATAACTTTTTCAACACTTTGGTATTATCTATACATAGTTAGTTACCATTGTCCCTAAACTATTAGCACATTTTTGGTCTATCTCTATACTCCAATTTTACTCAACCTTCTCATTCTCATTCTCTGGATTTTCATTATCATCTTCTCGATTTTCTAACTCAGTTTGAGAGAGACACCATCCAACCCTCCTACAACTCTAGCCACATCATCTTCCACTTCGTGCTCTTCAAAGTAGGTATCCTCCATAATAGCTGTAACCTCAGCTTTAGAGTGCCCCACTTTGAGGAGTTGGCACCCAAGTCTGTTGCGCTGGACTACCACCTCATCCCGGTTCTTATACGCTTCTTCTGTCAACTTACAAATTTGCACCTCCTACGTAGCATTCACAGAATCCAGTCGCTTCCCCTCACGAACTAGGTCAGACTCAATCGAGCCACCTTCTTCTCGAGCTCTACCTTTCCATTCTCGAGCTTAGCTTTTTCCTCCTCAATCCCGAGGTAGATCCCTTTCATCTGCCGCACGACCTAAAAAAACGAGTCAAACATATTCTTAGCTCAAATCACAATTCAAATTTAGAGAACATACAAATCATCAAAACTTGCCACTTTGCTTATCTCCTCAATACCCTTATGAGCTGTAAGCCTCGCCCTATCCTCTACAGCTCTTAGTTTGTCTTCCTCAACAGGCTGATTTCCACGACCTTTGGCCCAATCATTTCAGTATGAGGATCTATCCTCCTCTTTTTCAAATCCCCCTCAACCTCACCACTCCCTGTGGTTCTAGAGGCCGAGACATGCCTCAAAGCCTCCTTCATTACAAACTTCTAAGCTAACTTACTCAAAGCAGTAGATTTTGGCACATCTGCAAAGTCTAAAGCAGTTGCCTATGACAAAGCCACTCGTTTATCTATGTCAACCCCTCTTTTCTTACTAGCTCCAGCCCCCATCATTAGTTTCGTTGCTTGAGACTTTGAACCTTCTCTGACCTACTATTAGCTCGTTTATTTCTATTAATACTGAGGTCTTTCTGCATTCCCTCAAGCTCAACCCTTTCTTGTGAAATAGTATCTAACAGGGACTTCTTCTTCTTCACCTTCGACTGAGGACCTACAAAATAAACACAACACATTATCAATAACAGAACAACCTTCAATAATAACAGTTCAGTATTATATACTATTACACTTACTTTTCTTCACAGTTCTATACAGAAGTTCCATGGGTTCTTCATCTTCTCTCTGAAGGCAATCACCTTTCACCTAAATTATATTTTCATTCCATATTCAACCTACTGAATTTAGATTAAAAAAAGTGGTCAAGACGAACTCGTAAAAAAGTATGCCCCTCCACTTGTAAAATAATTTTTCACACCATAAAACTGTAAAACATTTTTAGGAGATATTCTCATCTCCACCTCATTCTCTTCCCACAACCAATTCAAACTCTCAAAGACATTGATCACCTCCCACATATTCCAGTTCAACTGGGTAGGACATGCCCCTATGGCATTCATTATCCCTTTTGCAAGATTGTTAAGGGTCAAACTCAACCTGTACTCTAACTGATACAGGTAAAACAAAAATCCCTCTTCCAAGACTCCCTGGACATTTCCATTAAAATACTCCAAGGAGATCGATTCGTCTACCCTCTTGGCCGATTTCTCCTTCTCTAAATCATGCAACAAAAAGAAGTGCCCCTCTACAAATTCTGCAATACAACTTCTAAACTACATACCAGCATGTTGTATAAATTTTCCCCATATTTCCCCCCTATAAGAGCCTTGGATTTTCAAAACTCTCTAATCACATCGGAGTTCAGAAGGTACGATACCAAATGTCCAGGGAAATCTAGAAATTGAGCAACTACTACTTTGTCCTCCGTATTAGATTCTACATTCTCATACTTAGCCAAACGACCAGAGGTCGACGCCTCCATAATAAGTAAAGTCTCTATCTCAACTACAAATCTAAGGATGAGGTTTGATTCTACATAGATATTCCTCATGCTCGACCTATATACAGGTTTAGATATTTTATCGTTATCTTTTAAGCATACATCATACATATAGGTATATCATTTGCATCTCTTTCTCACATATATATCAAACATATTTTTATAGGTTATTATAAATAGTAATTTTCCAAAATTTAAAAACCACAAAAATCATTCAAACATACATTCACAACATCGTAAATCACCTACTAACCTTCAACGTCTAAAAATAAATCTGAAGTAGCGCCAAATCCTTCCTTCACAATGCTGCTATACAACCACTGTCATGACTTAGTCTCTGAAATTTTTTCTTATTTTGATTGTTGATCACTCTCGTCTAATCTCTCACGTGAATCTCTGCTATTTTTTTTCTTCCCTTTTCCCACTGTTCTTCAATTTTTTTGAAGTTGATTAACATTTGAAAAAGGAAGATGAAGCATTATTTATAGTTTTTCTCTTTAACTGTTGGCAGTTATTAGGCCTCACAAGAACCGCCCTCAATTATTAAACTGAGACGTCCCTTCCATAATTAATGTGAGAAGTTTTATACCTTTTAAGTGAAATCACCTTCCCATCATTGGTCCCTACCTTATATTTTAATATATTCACATCTCTTCTACCTAAATCTCCCTTTGACCTCCCCACATTCATGATGACTCAACACTTACACGCAATCAAGCTTTCCTTGTAATTACACAATAGACAAAATCAAGGCTACCTACTTGTTTTCTATTCTTGTTTCTACTATTTATAAAACTGTCGAAGTCATTTCCAAAGCTCTCCTATTTCAAATTCAAATTCTTTATTTACAATAGTCACAAACAACATTTACAACAAAATAGGATAGATTCAAAACATCATTATAGCTACATTTCCATTATAGTTATCCAATTTTATACAATCCACTTCCTCACATATAATTATACATAAAATAACCCTGATGTCCTGGGGAGCCACACCTAAATAGTTTGCCCCTAGCGATTTTTACATGTTCCTCCTCGATTTTATCCTCAGTAATTTGCCTCACAGCCTCTTTTTAAGCTGAAGGCCCAAGAATAGCTTCTAGAAATAGCTCCTCATAGAAGCAACGTCCTAACTCAAGTTCCCTAGCCCTTAAATCTAGACCTTTAAATTGATATCTAGACTCTGGCAAGTCAGAATCATAATCTTGCAACCTAAAAATCCTCTCTTGTACTTTAGCTATCTGTAGCGTCAATCGTCCCTCATTAGCATAACAAATTCTCTCAGAGTGAGTCCACACCATATTCTTTTTCTTCCTCTTTAAATTACATTTCCCCATATTTATGCAATTTTCTAGATCACTTCAAATCCCCTACATTCCATATATATATATATATATATATATATATATATATATATATATATATTATGTCTGTCCATAACAAGAAACCCTATCTCATTCTAAATTATTTTAACTAATCTATCCACATCGACCTCTTTGGATTCGTCCTATCTTATTTCGAACTTATTAGCCCTCCAATCAAGCATTTCAAGAAAGATCACCTTGAACTCAAATTTTTAATTCCTGTAAATCCATTATCATTAACAATATTCTCCCCCATCATTCTAAGTAATTCAGTTCAAAATAGATTTTACACATCTTCTACTTTTCCAAACACATTTCTCACAATTAGATTTGGAAATATATTTTTAGTTCGATCTTATATATTATATTTCGTCCTCTACTCATACATATCTGTATTTCTTATAAATTGATTTTAATCACAAGAATTACTTTTATCTATTAACACAGAGTTTGAATAAAACAATTTTATTAAGCTCGAATAACAATTATTTATAGATAATAAGTCTTTCTGGTACTTTATAGATAACAAGTCTTTCAGGTACTTTATAGATAACAAGTCATTCAGGTGCTGTTACATTTCATTCTCTAAATCATATTAGTTTTTAGTGATGTTTCATTTCAAGAATCTTCTGAAGCAAAGCAGGAACTGGAAATCACTGAGCATCCAACTTCATCATGCCATTTTCTTCGGTAAGAAACTAAGTTTAGTCAAAGTTTAGGCATAAAAGCAAGGACGTCCATGCTTGAACAACCTCTTTAAACAGAAGGCCATCTCAGCGCTAAGAAATAATGATTGTACAGGGGCAAGACTTCCATTCTCCATCTCCCTCCTACACCACCATTACCTTCTCCACCGTAACCCCCATTAACAAAGTGTTTATTGAAAAGAAATGGAGTCCTACCTTAAAATCCAGTCTTTTGCAGAATACCGGCGTTGCTGCTATGCAGTTATATCAGCCCCTACATCTGTCTCCACAACCTTGTCCTCCATAAGGATATGAAGACACCTCCAACATGCCTCGCCTGTCAAGACCACGTAATCAAATCTCTACAGACAATAATAGTTTTCCTTAGCTTTAACCGCTTCATCTTCTGACATACCGTAATATGTCAGGGGAACAGGAATTGGGGTGGGAATCTCCATAGATTGATCCCTGAAGTATCTAGTTCAAATATCTGTATTTTAGCTACAACTCTCTCTTCTTACACCATTATCTAGGTCTTCACCATTATCACTTAGAATTTACAGAGAAATTTTCAAATACAACGTACTTTGCCAGAATCCATAGTACATGTACTATTTATATAACCCTCATATTTAATGTGTAGGTACGTTTCCAAAGTAGTCATCTTTTAAAATATAACCATTCCCGGAACCTCAAGTGTCCTTTATTTCAATACTTTCCATCGTCATTCAATACAGATACATTCCTCCATAAAAAACAAATGCCCATTTCCATACCAGTTAAATCACATTAAATACATCATTTTTTTTCTAATACCACCAATATATAGGTTATTTCTAACCCAAAGTCACTCATGCCTTCATTTATGAGTGGGCAATTAGAAGGGCATACTCTTTGACCTAGCCCAATTCGAACTACCTCGATATCAAACTCACGCATTTCACACGTGACATGAAAAATCAGCATTAACACCTGCACCATGAACTAATAAAAAACTTGGATTAAGCACAGCAGAAGAACATGGACAAGTCTAAGATACCTGTCTCCCACGACCTCAACAGTTACTTAGTCAACCACCATTTACCTCATTGTTCAGAGAATGTGCTTCAGCACGACAATGAGCTGTGGGAAAGGCCTATATAATGAAAATGTTCCAGAAGAGACAGGGACTAAAAAAAGACCACAAAGAAAAATTTCTTATTTACAAGATCATGTATTTCTAGTTCGGGAGATCACTTGTAATAAGATATCAGCCTCAAGCAATAAAAGTTATTATTACTAAAACTCTCAACTCGAGGTCATGGTTTTTTAACCTATTCAAAGATTTTCCACACTAAATCGTCTGTATCATTCCTTGCTTTATAGTAGTTTTTGTGACAGGAACATTGGTGTAAAAGCTAATTCCAAGCCATCTCGAGTTAACGGAATTAGGCCAATATACATACTGCAACTTCGTCTGGTACAAACAAACTTGACTGGTATTGATTCAGAGATCCATCATCCTTTGCAGAATCTAGACATGACTATTATTTAGAATAATGAGTCCCTAGTCAACAAAGCAGAGGCTTTGATTATTCCCTCACCCTCATATTTAGGAGGACTTGATAATGGATTACCCTCCTATACTAGTATTATATTCATATATTTTGATAGTGCAACTCAACTATGATATTATGTGGAGAAATACTTAAGGAAAATAGTAATATTTAGAATATTTTATTTACTTTCTACGCTTCAAATACAGTGCTTTCAAGTAAATATTTGATAGCCCACTACCTAATTTCAGTATTACTCCTTGAGCAAAATGATAGTTATTGGTTCAGATCCACAAGCCCATGCTTTCTAAGCATACGCATGTACCTACGTTACACAATGATAGGTATGGTGACAAGGTTATAAACAATATCGTAGCAATGGACAAGCGAGAGGTGATAGCACTAGCAGGATTTATAATCCAGCCACTAGTAACCAGGCAGGGGGAATACAAGTTCACCTATGAACTAAAGTAGAAAAGGAAGTATTAGAAGATGGACACGAAAGAATCAGGTACTGTGTACAGGACTGTATTGTAACTCAGACGATCCTAATAGATCAACCCTGACCTTATCACGTGACCATGGCTGGGGTAAATATTACAACTACTAAGTTTAAAGCCATATTTCTTCCAAGATACCTATACAGTTTTTGATCATGTCGAAGAGTAATTTGTAGCAAAGTCTTAATAGATGAGTGATGTCACTTAAAGAACATTACCAAGTAGTAACTTTGCTTGTTAAGAATAATAGTGTTACTTCATTAGTACAACTTTTGATTTAGTTGAAATTCTTTACTGGTTAGCTTCTTTAAATGCTTGTGACATGTACTAGGTATCGCATCTATGAGATCCCAGTTTGTTCTGGGATTTTAAATTTATTACTCCAGAATTAATTAAATTCTACGTATGATACTTGATTTATTATATACAACCTACCTAAAGGATGTCTCTACTCATAGAGTATTCACCGATAATCAGATGAGTAGTGAACACATGTCTTAGAGATAATAGAACCATACACTCGATCCTTTTGAAATATGCAAATAATTTATTTCGCTGACCTTGTGCATCTAGGATGTCACCACTATCACTGGCTTAGCCAATATGTTAAAAGGCACAAGAGGTGTCACATTATTACTCTCTAACAATACGGTATTTGGTATCATATCCACTTTATATGCTAATAAGCCGAATAGTGATTGGCTAAGCTTTAGGGACATACATGATAATGGTTATCAAGTACCTACATTATAATGGTTATCAGGTAGTAGACGATAGAAAAAAATGACATCCAAATTTTGTCTATTACATCCGCATTTAAAGGTATGATAACGATATTGAAATAGTTTCCAATGCAATCATCTGGGATAGGATGATGAAGAGGATTATTGGGAATACTTTTCAGCTTTCCATTAAAGAAAAAAGGATCTAGAGAGTGTCCATAAAACGATTACTTTCAAGGAAAGTCTATTGCTCGTTCGAGTATAACCAATATAGAGTGGTATCTCCAACCTTTTCTCCAATGCATTCATGGAGACATATGATGACTTACCCATCCACATAGTCGACCCTTTTGAGTGTTTATGGTCATAATAGATGCATCTTAGAGATGGTTTTACATTTGCCTATTGTCAACAAGTAGGAACGCAATATTAGAACGACTTTGTACTTAGATTATTAGATTGTAGGCTCAATTTCGGGATCGAACGATCAAGCGAATCGACTTACCGAAGTTGAAGAGTTTACCTCCCACACCTCTAATGATAATTGCACCGCTATGGGATAGATGATTGAGCATCGAGGGTACCCCATTTCTATATCCAGTTTGGGTTGGCAGAGAAGCTAATCCAACAATACTATCTAATCACTAGGCCACAATTATTATAGTCACTGCTTTTGACTAGTATGTGGGCCATGCATTCTTGCTCAGACATTTATCTTGCTTACACATTCTTTTCTCTCCACAATTCTAATTAGAGTTTGTCCGATAGCAAATTATTAGCTTTTTCCAAAGTAACTAGTAACTAGGTTGGAACCCAGTGTTGCCCATCTGTACACATCTTAAAATGTCGTATAGGTATCGAAAACATTTCTGTAATGCACGAAGTGGGGTCACAAATGTTGACCTGATAATTATAGGGGTTAGGATTCGTCATCTATCGTTAGATATTAAAAACCTACTGGCGACGTATTTACTACATGATTATTTCATGGCTAATTATCACTTTGATGAGACAATTTTCTCGGTAATAGGGGGAGATATGACAGATAATGTTGTTAAAGTTCCTAAGTTAACTTGGGAAACACCATCATTATTTGATCTGGATATCTATATATAGTAGAGTAATAATAAGGTCTAACAGATTCTTTACTTGCAGCAGGACACATATAAATTGCTTAGAAGTATTGAGCAATACTGCTAGAGTGATCAAGGTACCTGTACCTACATGTAATCACCTACACAACCGGATATTCTAAGGAACTAGCGTGCCTCCCACAAACGAATCTATGACTTGCCTAACGTGTAGAGCACCGTTGATAGAAAGTATTTTGATTCATCGAGTAACAAAATAAGGGATAAGATATGGCTAATGGTATAGCCGATTCATCGGGGATGGAACCACCCATCAACAAGGCAATGGTTGCTACACAACCAGTTGATGCATTACAAGACAAGCCCGGTGTAGTACATGAATATGTTAAAAATGATATCTCGATCTATTATGTCTGTAATGGTATAACACAGAATCGCTTAATAGTGGTCATTGATAATGCATTCACCCTCGTTATTGCGCTCACCATCTATGATGAAGATTCTGAATCACTTGCTATAAATGATTGTATATCATTATATATTGGCCAAAGTGGGTGTTTAGAATCCAAACTGAGCATAGCTCGCCAGCAAAATGCGAAGAGATACCATAGAGACTGTCGAATACAAATAGAACAGAAGCATAATAAACTCAAAGAGAGTATTAGGTCAAGACAATAATAGTTGCCAAGGTGTTCTATAATAAAATTTTGTATCGATTACGATGAGACCTATTCTATGTTCATAGACACTATAACTTTCTTGTACTTGATCAGTCTATCAGTTATTAAGGAAAAGCTAGACATGCTTCTTATATAGGTAACGCATATATATACGAGAAACTAGATACGGATATCTACAAGAAGCTACCCGAGCGGTGTAAACTTCTAAAAGCAAATTAAGCCCAATGCATGAGGTACGTAATAAACTTGAAAAGTCACTATTGGCATGTAACAATTAGAGCTCATGTGGCACAGTAAGTTGACTGAGTATTTGAAGGTCGTAGACATTGTAAATAATCTTATTTGCCCACACGTTATCCCTGAGAATATAAATACTTGCTTAGTCATCATAACAGTATACTAGATGGACTAAATATTATCGGAACTCTGGGGGAGATCAGGTAAGCCATTGAATACATTTGGGAAAGGAATTTGAAATGAAAGATCTTGGGAATCCAAGTAATGTGACGATTTAAAGGGGCGGATTTAGGGGGGGCTAGGGGGTGTCGGGCGCCCCCAATTTTTTTTCAAATTTTCTTCTTAGAAAAAAATAATAATAATAAAATAATAAATTTATATATATAACCTCTGCCTACCAAGATCAAAGATTGATATATATATATATATATATATATATATATTTATATATATATATATATAGTAACGGCTCCTAGTTATGTTTTGAAATACCCCTTAAAATTTTCTCCATTTTATCCATGAAACTCTGTATAAGGTAATCTCCATTTTATCCATGAATCTCCGTATAAGGTAATATTTGTATAAGGTAATGTAGGGGATTGGATAAAACTCTTAAAATTTTCAAAATGTAACAAAGGTAATCTCCGTTACATTTTATCCATGAATTTCTAAATACCCCTTAAAAAAAATCGGGGGCTCCGCCACTAACAATTTATATATCAAACATCTTGGCAACAGGATACTCGTTCAATAGACGATATGGAAGCAACTCATAACTTAAGTACGCCTATGATAGTTTTCCTCCTAGAGGTGGACAAGGACATCTTCTGCCATCCTAATGTGGACGAGGACCTCCTAAGGATGATGCATATTATCTAGGAGTAATAAATTCTTTGCTTTAATTAGTCGGGTGTACCAAACCCAATATCTCATTCGCTATAAAATGTTTGGCTTGCCACAGTTCGAGTAATACCCAGAGGCACTGGAAAAGGATCAACACATTCTACAGTACCTAAAACTGACATAATAGACTTGGGCCTATTATACCCGATAAATGGTAAACTTCAAATTATTGGGTACTCCGAGGTAGGATACTTTTCAGACCCACATAGAGATCGCTGTCAGATAGGATATGTACTTATATAAGTATGGGCATACAATGATTTCATGGAGATTAGTGAAGCAGATGGTGGTCGCTACATTCTTAAGCCACACAAAGATTCTTGTACTTTAAAAAGCTGACAGAGAATGGTTTTGGCTATGCTCCATGATGAATTACATTAATGAAACTTGGGGGCTAAGTTCTATCCATAAGAAACACACGACTCTCTATGAAGACAATGTTACATCATCGCTCAAGTTAGATGAGGTTTTATCCAATACGACAGAACCAAGCATACTTCATCGAAGTTCTTCCATACTCACAAATTATTGTAGAAGAATGAAATTGATATTGTTCAAGTTCATTTAGCAGACAACTTAGAAGATCTATTCACAAATACTCTTTCACCACCTACGTTCCAGATATTGGTACATAGAGTAGGCATGCAAAGTTTATATTCTTTAACGTCTCTGGGAGATACATCTCTAGGAGATAGACATCAGGGAGAGTAGTTTCTACCTAACATGGTAATATGCGTATTCTTTTTCTAAATTGAATGGTTTTTTCCTTGGCATTTTTACTGGCTAAAAGTTTTGACGAGGCACTGTTTTATGTGCCCACAACCCATCTGTGACATAGGATTATATTCTTTCCTTGCATAGCTTTTTCCCACAGGGTTTGAAAGGTGGACGTTTTAATGAGGAAGTCGTCTAGATATGGGACACCCCATGAGGGAGTGTTAGGAACAAGTTTGGTTTGGGTCTAACCTGTACTGGGTTGGGGTGACCCGCCGACTCCAAATCTAAGCCTAGGTTTATGGGGAAAGTTTTAGAGACCTATTATAGCCTCCTATATATGCACCTTTGAGGTAGTTCTTCTATAACCTTACAAGTTTATAATAAAGGTTATCTCTTTTCTCTCTCTATCATAAGTTATACTATATATGATTGTATGTTAGACTAGAATAAATGATTTTGTTCCCAACACGTTATCAGCACAACTCAAAGAGGATTGACTATGAGAAGTTTGATTGAAGATAGGTAACCATAGGATGCTTTTATCGAGTTTGAAAGTAATTAACTTCTTGTAATTCTATCTTCACAGTAAATTTTAGATGTTGAGGATTCGACAATGACCTGCGGGTTTTTCTCTAAATAAAGGTTTCCTACAGGGTTATATCATATATGCTTCTGCATTAATTATCGTTGCATATTGATTATTACTTGTTAACACTAGGTCATAGAATTAATTTGAATTAAGCTAGGGTTTTATTATTAGAAACTTGATTAAAAGGATCTAATTTGACCTAATTGTTCATAATCTATAAATCTCAAGTACTTTAGAAATTTTAATTGGTATCAGAGTCGTCACACTCGAAGGCTTAACAACCTGAGTGTGGATCTTAACTTGTATATTTAAGATTAATAGATTCTAAAAGATTTGAAGGTCCCATAAATCTACCCCTCTTTTATGACAAAGACTATCCTTATTAGAAAGTTTGAATGGTTGTATTCTTTCAATCACTCAGAGAAGATGTCTCGATTGCGATAAAGGATGGATGGACGTACCATACCATGGTGAAAGAAATGGATGATGAAGCTGATGAAGTCCTTAAGCCTAATAATCAATGGTCTATGGATGAAAAGGAAGCTGTTGGTTATAATAATAACGGTCGCAATGCTATTTTTAAGGTTGTGAGCCCAATTGAGAAACTAGATCTCCATGAGATGATTATGATTTTATAAAAAAAATTTAGGATACTAGGGAGAAAATAAAATCAACTTAGGCAAACTTGATAAGGCCAAGCTTGATTTAGTTTACTTTCAGCAGAAACTTGAAAAAATTTCTAATGAAGTAAAAAATATTGATAAGATGCTATGTATGGGGAAAACTGATAGTTATGAAAAGGGCAAGGATATGAGGAACACGATTCCAATATGAAGACTCCTCAAGTCATAAGATTTTTCAAAGTAGCAATTATTCTACTTTTGCCAAAGCATAATGTAATATCCACCCCTCACAATCAAACTAAGAAGTTTTTCTACACTCAGATTTTTTATTGGCAAACGAATGGTCGAAAGGGTCAAATTACTTCTTATGGTAGATTTGTTGAGCCCTATCGATCATATGTGAGACCATCAATTAGCATAGATATAGCCCAAATGTAGGGGCCTAATCTCATAGAGGGGAGATTAAACTCTCACACCACTGTGATTATGCTTGACCAGGGGTTTTTACAAGTATATTTAATAAAAATAGGGAGAGGTTTTAATAGACACACTTGCGTGGAGTCCTAGAATAGAATTCCTCCACGACCTCTAGTACGGATTTTTAAGGTGAGATTATATAAATGGATGAGATTACAAATATAGGTTTGAGTATAATGAATCTTCAGGCTTTAGAAAGTGCTCAACGGTTATGCGAGCTACTCTTGGGTATGAATGGAGGAAAATCTCTCACCCCCACTATGGTAGCTCCCCTTCCCTATTTATAAAAGTTAGTAATGGTGACATCACCATAAAGAGGTTAAATTATAAGTATATCCTCATTTACAACTATTTTGTACTAAAGTCGGTTCTGTTATTCGGCCTAGAGGTGAGCTGGACTGAAGCATGGTTGAAGCTTTTGTGGACTCGATGGTAGGCTTGTCAAGGGTCTAGAAAATTTGTAAGTACTGTAGGCTATGAGATTCTCGGGAGTCTGAGTATCAGGATCATTATCAAAGATAGCGAGTAGGCTACTACATTCGCCTCCTCTCAGCTGGGGCCTCAAAAATTATTGTATAGGGTTCTTGTTTAGAAAATTATTCATATTGGAATTTAGAGGTTTGACTAGTGTGAATGCGCCACTTTTAAGGATTATTAATGGTTAATTATGATGATTATGGTATCATTAATTATCTCTTATTATCCTATAAGAAGGAGTTTAAGAGTTGGTACAAAATTTCCTTAAATCTTCTTAAGCTCCTTCTCCAAAAGGCTCCCGCCTTCGTTAAAGGAGACGAAGATTCCTTATCAAAGCCAGCTGGAGAAAATCTAAGAACGCGTAGAGGCCAAGGTAGCCAAACTAACTAGGCGGTATTTTGGCTGAGGGGATATGGGGGCCCCACTACCTGACCATATCGATTTAAACTTGGACTAGATGGCCGGCCAAAAATGGGAAGAAGCATAGTCATTCAGTTTTAGGTCGGGGATGTTCCAGCATCATCTCCTTACCATGACTAAACAGTCTGCTACGCTAAGAGCTCTAGTGCGGCAGTTGGTGAAGGCGAAGGGTGGTAGTGCTGGAAAAATTGCCCTGGCTGTAGCTAATGTTGCTTGAGTTATTTCTTTCTTCTCTGTTCTACTATTTTTTTAAGGTTAATGTTTGTCTCCCTTTTCTCACCCCCTCCCCCTCCTCCATTTTTGTAACGGAGAAAATATGAATAGATTTGTTTATAATTCATCTATTGTCGAATATAATTGGTTGTTTGTGTTATTGTATGGACAAAGGAAATAGTGTAGACAATATATATTGTATGACTTTCTGTACTTTTAAGGTTGTCAAATAAGTCTCTCGAATGTATGACAAAATGTCGTCGAATTAAAAAGTATACGACTAGAAATTGGAAAGATGAAATGTGAAGTCAAATGTAAGGAAAAAAATGTAACATAAGTCGAAGGTTGTAACTAAGTCGAAGGGAAAAAGGTATACTGGTTTGATAGGTCGAATGTGTTATGATACTTCAAAGGGAATTTTTGCATTAAGAGCCAAAATGAAAAAGATTGTCCAGATTTTGATTAGAATGTGATCGACTATTGTTATCAACATAGTGGTATATTTAACTTTCTGAAGTTTAAAGTCTGGCCGAGGGTATCGACTATAAACATCTAACACTTACAAGTTATAGTACTAACATACGAGGCCTTTCCTGTCTTGGGCAAAGCGTAGGGTTAGTTGTAGCCACTTCATGCCTGAGTTTGGGTTTGATGGTGGTTGCCACGTGGAAAACACATTTGATCCCACCTTTTGAGACTTCGATTTGCAAATAACGCTTAGGTGTCCCAGGGATGATTTTGTTCGAGGCATAAAGAAAAAAAGGTTGTCTGAATAAAAAGAGTTCTAGTGATTGTGTATTAAGGTACGAAGCTAGGAATAGTAAGTGGTCAAAGAGTTTAGAGAGGCGGGAAAAATTTGCAAAAGGCGGTTTGCTAAAATTATTAAGGAAAGATGGGGAGGCAAGAGAGAGTGGGGTTAGTGGGTGTAATGATAGTGGTTTAGAAAACTGATACAGTTTGAGAATAATGAATTTAAGAGGAGAGAGAGAGAGAGAGAGAGAGAGAGAGAGAGAGGGAGAGAGAGAGAAAGAGAAAGAGTGAGAGAAAGAGAGGTGGTGAGGGAGAAAGTTATTCAATCACCTCTGTATTTATCTGAAGGAGAGTAACAGTCTTGTTGTATCTTACTCTAATCATCTAAAAATTCTATTACCTGTCGCTCTTGTGGACGGAGATTATTAGAAAGTAGCAGTTTAAGATACATCTTCCTTGTTGTTGTCTTTGAATTTGCCTCTATTTTCGTTTGCTCTCTTTGTGTCTGATAGTTGGAGGAGAGAAGGCTTGGTGTCCACCATTAATGGTAGATGTTGGGGCTTGGAGGAGATGGTAGTGATTGGGTGGGGTGGGGTAGATGAAGATTGGGCTGAGTGGTTAATTATATTTTAGATCCTTTGATCATTAGCGTCGAGGCTATTTGTTGTTATGAGGGGTAGAATAGTGAATGATTCAGCCGGGTGTGATACCTTCGAGGCCAGATTTGGGAATATTTGATGAATAATACTTAGGCAGTTACCAAGAGTTGGTGTAATTGAGTCTTTTAACTCGAGTATGTCAAGTTAACTTGTTCCCCCTTCTTCAGTAGGGTGGTAATGCGTACTAGTAAATCTTCTAAGATGAGGCTAGTGGATGAGGTCGAAGATAAACTGAATGAGCTGCCTACTTCTGATCAAGGGGGAGAGAGTAGTAGTGATGTAGAGGAATTGCATATTACAATAGATACTCCCCTTGCGATTATAGAGCCCGATGCCAATTCTTTAAGCTAAAGCCAGAGAAGGGCTCGGGTTGTTGGGGAAAGTCATGATGAAGAGGAGGTTGGGGATGATCCTGTCGAAGACGAAAGAGAAGGCAAAGAGAGAAATGATGAGGGAGATCGGGAGGATGATTGGAGTGGTTATGAGGATGGTGAGGATGAGATCGAGAAAGAAGGTGTCAGTTTTGCAAATGTCCCCCCTCGGGAGCGAGCAAGACTTGACTGATTTAAAAAAAAACACGGCCTAGTTGGGAAGGGATTTTTCTTAATTTCCTATGGGCTAAAGTGATCCTTCAAGGATGAGCCTACCGAAGGAATTATGGCCTTTCAAGGCAATATTAGGTTGGGCATGCAGCTTCCCCATCAACATCTAGTGAAGGAGGAATTAAATTTTTGGGATATTACACCGTGCCAGATGAATGACAATTTTTATGAGATGATGAAAGTCATTAGAGCCTAGAATAGAGAGTTGTGAGCTATAGGTAGGCCTCTAGTAGAATGTCAGGACATTGTAGCCTTCTACTCGAAGAAGGGTTAATCCGATGGTAAGGACATTTGAAATATAATGTCATCCTTATAAACCTTAGTTGTTCGACTAGACAAGGGATAAATATCTGGCAGTGGTGAAGGGGCATTATGAGAAACTTTAGGGTAAAGAGGAGCTCACGTTAACCATTAGGGTGTTTAATTCTAGTAAGTGTTATTTGATTACATTGTTAAATATATACCTTCGACCATGCTCTTATCTTGAATATGAGTACTCTGTAGGACCTCGAAGTGGAGTACCAGATAGTGCCAGATACTATCTGGATAATCTCATCCACGAGAATGACGATCGAATAAACGAGATTTTTTGAAGGTTGAAACTTTGTGAAGGAGACAAAAAATATTGACACCCTTATCAAAGGTCCTTCAAGTTTGACAGGCCCCTCAAAGAAAAGAAAAACTTATGCTCCTTAGGAAGGCTCAAGGGAAATAGATTATACCACTATGATGAAGCTAAAGAGTACTTACGTCCCGAGGGATCGACTAGGGAATACTGGTGCAGGTGTTTCGCCAACCTTAGGTAGACGGGACTCGACTCAATAAGAGTTGCCTCGGGCAACTTAGAAGGGGAAAGATAAAACCATCGGGGAGGGCTCGAGTTTACATGCAGGTGGTCGATGCCAGAAAAAAGAATGTACGAACAACTGCAGGCAATGCCAACTTCGTCCAAAACAAGGTGGCTCGCAGCTAAGCAGGATAATACAGCCTGAACTACTGTTGAATCGATGGTAAATTTATACATATCGAATCTGAACAAAGCTGGACGTCACGCCAAAGTGGCCATGAGGCAGGCAAAAATGTATTGTGCAGCCTATTATATACATCTTCTTGGTTTCTGCTCAAAATATTAAATTCCCTATAGTGTGCTATTCTAGGCTCATACTTGGATGTTTTCTTTCAAGAAGGCCCAAAAGGGAGCTGGCCAAAGGTTGAAGGATGCGACTGAAAGCGGGGAGCTCACGAAGGGGAGCATAATCTCACTGAACATCCGTGTGTCTAAATTGGAGTACAATAAGTTCCAAGCGCAACCTGACTCAGCAAGGGAAAATCTTTCCTTGGTCGGGCGTTACAATATGAAGGTGGAGGAGCTCGAGGCTAAATTAAGAAAGAATCGTGCGAGGTTTCAGGTAGACTTTAACCTGAAATGCCTTGTGATAACTTCCCTAAAATAGTTCATTGACGACATAGGCTATGACCCAGACACCTTCGAGCATTATCCTTCAGATCCCTCGCCGAGCCCTGTTGTCGATGATGCGATCCTGGCTGAAGGGGGGAGCCGAGTTTGCTAGTGGATGATCTGACCATCGAGAACGAGGTTATGGATCCGGATGCTGGCTTGACAAAGGTTCTGGTACTACAAAGACCAATGAGGGGGATTCAAACAATCTCGTAGTGTAATAAGTTGTTTATTGAAGTTAGAACTAGTGGTATTGTTCTGGCCTTCTATTTTATTTTGTAACTGTTGAGACTATTTTTTTTTTCTTCTAGTTTATATAGTGACTTTTTTCTATCATTGCTGGTTACTTTCCTTTATATTATCTAAATGTAAATTAATTGAAGTGTGAAGGAGCCTTAGTTATAACTGTTGTGTTGGATCTAGACAAGCTTTCGGTTATGCAGGTGTATAGGGTCCTTAAAAAATAAGTTTGTGAAGCTTCGAAGTCAGCTTCGAGGTCGCTCTTAAGTGTTTAATCTGTCAAATATTCATGCCACTTTGGTCTGCCCAAATTATAATCCTTGAAAAACTTTGAGGTCGCCCCCAAGTATTAGTCGAGTCGAAGGTTTGACTTGATACTTAGCATTGACTTACTCAATAATTTTATGATGATTGTTTATTACAGATGAATAGATGAAATAATAGTGGTTCAACAAAAAAAATGTTCTCTTATTGATTCACAATGCTTCGGTTACAACTGTGGAAAGTATCTACGGTCATCTTCTATTTTAGAAGACTAACTACATCGTATTCTAGGGTTTTGATAGAGGTTTTCGTGTTTGGTCATGAGATAGTAGGATCTTTTGTCTGTTTTGTCATATACGATGTATGGTCCTTCTCAAGATTTGACCAATTTTTTTGCGTTACGAGGTTTCGAGGAGGAGGTGACTCTTCGAAGGACCATGTCTCTAATTGCAAAATTTCTAGGATGAGCCCTTTTATTGTATAACTTATTTAGGGAGCTATGGTATCGGTCAAGATTAGCCAGGGATCTTTCTTGGGTCTCGTCAATCCATAGCATGTTACAGGTAAGTTGAAATTCATTTTCTTCGTCTTGGAGTTTGGGGTCTCTTGTAGGGACTTCAAACAGAGTTGGTAGAACTACTTTGGTTCCGTATGTGAGTAGAAAAGAAATACAACCAGTCACTTATCTTGGTGTTGTGCGATAAGCCCAAGGGATGTGTTGCAGCTCTTGTACCCATTGTCCCTTCTTGTCGTCGACACATTTCATCAGATCATGTAAGGGCATCCAAATCGTGTAATTATATTTTCCTACAAGAACTTTACAACTTTTTTTGTTCTGCATAACGGTACTGCTTCGACCCATTTGGTGAAGTACTTTATGGCCATGAGGACATGGTCTCTCTTACCCAAAGATTTCAGGAACGGGCTCATAAGATCGATTGCCGATCATTTAAATGGCCAAGAAACTTAGCTGCAATAGAGATCTTGTAAGGGGATCTTGATGTGATGGCCATGTCACTGGTACATTTTGCAATGCTTCGCATAGTCTTCGACCTATTTCTTTATATTCAGCCAGAATAGTCTTTGTGTTACCGCGTATAGCGCCATAGATTTTCCTACGGTATGTGAGCCGTAGCTATCTTCGTGAAACTCTATAATGATGGCGGCAGCTTCTTGTTGCGATATATATTTGAGGTGTACCCCTTTGGGGGTCTTTCAGTGTAGTTTACCTTAAAGGATTAAATACCTTAGGCAGTTCTTTAATAGTGAGCATTTTTCCTTCGGGTCAGTCGGTAGGGTTTTGTCGTTAAAATACGCTAGGAAAGGGATACGCCAGTCTTTTAGATCAATACTCTCACCCCTAGCATTGATGGTATTTGTAAGAACCTAATTTCGTATATCAAACTTAGTCTCTCACACCAATAATAGCCAAAATGTTAATAAAAAATAAGTAATTGTTAACACAAGGTTTAGCATGGAAAACCTTTGAATTGGTTAAAAACTACGACCTCTATTAAGGATTTAGAAAGAATGGTATTATTGATGATCGCTAGTTATTACATAGAACGCTCTGAGTAGTTTTGTATAGACTTTCTTGATAGGAAAATTCTATTAGCAAAAGTTCATAATCTGTACTTCTCTGGTTCTATTTATACGCCTTATAATATGACCATTTTATGACTGTTATTCACTTTAATGACAAACGTTACAATCATAGTTTTGGTGAGTCTTCATAAAGGTTGTGTAATGGCTTGAGTAACTCTTCATCTTGTAACGGCTTCATTGACTCCACGTGTTCGTTGAATCGAGCTGTTAGTATAAAGGTTGATATCTAGGCTTAGGTCGAGAGTGGGAAATAAGCCCTTACAGCCGCCCCCTCTCAGCCAAGAGCACGAGAAACATCATGAACAAGTGGTGTTGGTTGAGAAACATCATTAATGATTTATTCAATGTACGGGGATCATTCTCAACGGCATGAGTAACTATTCTTCTTTGTAACTGCCTCATAATGCGCCATAAATATCTTGGTCAAATTGGACAAACCAATTGCTGAATAGTATTCAAGGTCAGGGTATTCAAGCTCATACTTGGGGGAGAGCTCGGCCTCAGCTTTAGACACATTGCTTAACCTCATTATTAATTTAATCAACATAAATCATACTTGGGGGCGAACTCGACCAATAAATTACAGGTCAACAATTGGTTCATCCCAATTTGACCAATAGATCTAATACATTACAGGACGATAATTGGTTCATCCAATTTTGACCAATAGATTACATATTTCATATTGATAATTGATTCGTCCAATTCGATATACAAAATTATCTTGTGTTTGACTAACCTACATTACAATACTATTCTACTATCTCATACAAGTACTCTTCTACTACATAGCGCATCTTTAATATCACAAATAACCAATGGGCTCACCCCAATTCTACTATTACAGGTCGGTTATTGGTTCCTCCAATTCGGTCTTCAATTACATTACAGATCGGTTATTGGTTTATCCAATTCAATCTTCTACTACATTACAGGTCGATAATTGGTTCGTCCAATGTCGACTAGCAGATTACATATTACCGGTCATCAATTGGTTCAACCAATTCGACCAACACATTTATGGCACATTATGAGGTAGTTACAAAGAAGAAAAGTTACTCATGCTGTTGGGAATGATCCCCGTACATTAAATACATCATTAATAATGTTTCTCAACTGACACCACTCATTCATGATGCTTCTCGTACTCTTGGCTGAGAGGGGGCGGTTCTAAGGGTTTATTTCCCACTCTCGACCTAAGCCTAGATATCGGCCTCCACACCAATAGCTCGATTTAACAAGCACATGGAGTTAATGAAGCCGTTACAAGAAGAAGAGTTACTCAAGCCGTTACATAACCATTATCAAGACTCATCAAAACTATGATTATAATGTTCATTATTAAAGTGAATAAAGGGGACGTTTTAAGGTTTACAATCTTATATTTAAACCTTTTAGCCATTAGCAAGATATTACCGAACACATTTTTACTCTAGTTAATAAGGGCCTTTTTGGTATTCCTAAGTTTCTTTTGAAGAGTTTAAGAGATTTAAAGCCCTTGAGCTTTTCTAATAACATCTTTACACCTGACATCTGTAAATTCCTTTAACATTTTTATACTTGACATTAGTATTGAGGACGATAGGACCATGGTCAGAGGCAATGATGTAGGGGATTAATCTTGTAGAAGGGAGACCGAGCTCTTTGCACCAAAGAGATTAGGCTTGACTAGGGATCTTCACAAGTATCAAAGATAGCAAATAGAAAAATATACTATTCAAACATACTTTCGTGGAGATCTTGAATTGGCATTCTCCACAACCTCTAGTAAGAATTTAAAAGATACTGTATATATATAGATAGGAGTACATATCTCGTGTTAGGAAATACCTAAATATCGAGCTTCTCTGAGTGCTAGAAGGCTTCCTTTAACACTTCTATAGGGTTTATGGACTAAGTTTTTCTAACCCCTTCATGGTGGCTTTCTTCCCCTATATATAGGAGATAGGAAAAAATGAGTCACTATAAAAGGGTTAAGTTACATGTATATCCTTTTTGGCAGCATTCCCATAAGAAAGTCGGTTCTGCCATAGTTGTCTACTGAGTTATCTGCCTTCGACCATATACTAATATGGACGAAGCTTTATTGGATTCGAATATAGATTTGTTGTGGGTTTTGGTTAATGCATGAGTTCCCTGGACTTCGAGTTACACGGTAAGCTTCGACCTAGTCTTTGAGTATTTGGCCTGCTTTGGAGAAGGCGTGAGTAGACGGTTACCCTGACTGATTTGTGAGGGCATTAAGCTTCGAGTCTTTGGTAGGCTTCGATATAGCATTTGAGTGTTCAGGTAGCCTTGGAAGGCTGTGAGTAGGCTACTACAAATGATTTGAAGGTTAAGGATACTGGTTTGAGGAAAAATGGTAGTCTAGGAGGTTGAAGTATGGACACTATCAAGGCATCTTTTCCCGAGCTCGACTCCTTTCCTTTGATTAGACCAGGAAAAGAGCACTCCCGAGAAGCCTAGGTCGACTAGGGATGCGTTAAAGATAAATTACTCCAAAGGATTGAAGGAATTATAATTATACGTTTTGCAACCCCATTGTATTCCTGGATAAGAATGTTGTTAAGGTCACCAATGATAGTTCAATAGAAGGAAATTGAGTTAGCAAAGTTAGTAAGGGAGTTCCAGAAATTATTTAAGTATTGGCGCTTAGAGGGGCCATATAAAAAAAATAGATCCCAGGCGTAGGGAGAGAATCTAATGGATCGTCTAGGGTCTAGAAATGATCAGTGCATGAGATTTCTTCCAATATTTAATACCATAAAATATGGTATTTTCTTAGAATTTCCAATTTGAGCATTCACCGAGATATTCTACCACAATGTGGAAATAATGATGTCTTCAACATCTGTCCAATTCTTCAATTCCACCTCCGCAATTTCTGGTATGATGGCGGTTTGTTGGGTTGATGGAACAAAAGTTCTAAATGAGCTTTAAGATTCCATAAGGTAAGGGAGTGTGCAGGTTGAGTGATAGGCGATTGAGAAATGTGGCTTGAACAATTGAGAAATTAAGAGTTTGAAGATGAGAGATTATGAGCTTTGAGATTTTAGAAAACTAGCCATTTGGCTATTGGAAGGAGAGAATGAGACTCAGTTTTGAGGTGCCTGTTGTGTAGGCGTGCGGCTTTATGATAGACGCTTAGAGTAGCACCGTTTGAGTTTAGGAATGCAGTTTTTTAGGTTAGGCGCCTGTACGAATGACGCCTATATCGAGTAGAGATTTTTCCCAGAGTGTGCAAATTCTTTTCTTTTTTCAGCAAGTACATTTTTACTTTGCTATTGAAGGGGATTTAAGGGGTGAGTGTGAGAATTTCCACTCCCACTTACCACTATTGGAGATGCTCTAATTGAGATTTGAAAAACTGAAGATCTGATGTGAAACTCAAGGGATTATCAAGGAAAAATCTAATTTGATTTTTTAATTGTAGGTTTTTTTTGTGGAAATTGTGGGTAATTATGGGGTATGTATGGATTTCTCATCATGGATTTTAAAAAATTTACGGGGATATTTAAGGGTTTTGTTCAATTTGGATTGTATTATCAAAATTTTGTTGTGTCTATAACTTCGGTTTTGCGAGTGATTAATAAATTGACGTGATTTGGGATTTTATTATTGGGGTTTTGTATAGGAGTACAATTTTTCGTAAAATTATAAATTGAATTGTAACTCAAGTTAAGAGGAAGGAGGCTCTTTTTCACAACCTTATCCATGGAGAGGTATCTTCATCCATCAATCCTTCTGTTGATGGACTCGAGTGCAGCCTCGTATGAGGAATTGGACAATGATAAATAGACATAACAATTACAAAAGCGCTACCAATTAAATATATTAGATATGCTGGCTGAGGGCGCAAACCTACAAGACTGAGACAATACTCAATCTTCTAGAAATTGGGTGGAGATGTGCGAAGCGTTGGGATAGTATCTGGGGCTCATCAATTTATCAGTGTGTAGAAGTAACACTCATTCTAATAGACTTTCAACTTTTGATGAAAGAGATGTCAAAGATGGAACATGTTACAATTCTCTTTAAAGTAAATTTGAACTTCTTGGTTCTCAACTAATCAGATAATGTGTTACATTATTATATTTTGCAATAAACCACTTTATTTTTGTTTAGTGTTCAATTTTAGGTACATATTCTCTTTAAGTGAACTGATCAAAAGCAAGACAAGAATTATGAATATTGCCTTATTGTCTCTGTACACCTCAAGTCTAATACACGGTCGAAGAAACTACAATCAAAGTCACCTCACATAGCTCAAAGCTTCAGATTTATTTATTTTTACGAAAAGAACAAAAAGATATGGGGGTACGTTCAGTGTAGTAGCAGTGAGCAAAGGTTCAACAAAGTCAAGCAAATCATTAGAGAATATTTCTTCTTGGAATAAAGGTGAAGGCAACAATGTCTTTGATGTTATACAATCTGCATGAACAAACAACACCTCTTAAGGAGATGATCGAGTGTAGTTTATGCACACTATTTATGACTGATCGTTGTATAAAATAGAAGAAAGTACTTTCCCAGGATACAACGATCAGTCATAAATAGAAGAAAGTACTTTTATCTCTCAATCAAATGAACATTAATTTCGTATGTTTTCTCTCTTGAAGAAATGACTCAAGAAAACTCTTAAAATTGATAATAATAAATGAAAATGAAGTTGGGTTATATAAAGCATAGGTGACTCTTCCCCAAGGGTCACACCTTAAGATGCACCTCAAGTTAGTACCACTTCACCAAAGGTCACACCTTAAGTTTTGTCTGTTGAAGACAACCCAACTTGCACCTCAAGCCCAAAAAACTAAAAATTTGACTAAGTGTTCCAAAGAATCCCCATGAGCCCATGGCTTAAGACCCCAAGGCTGAATCATAGACTTATAATAATAAATAGGTTTCCAAGGACGACCAAGCCCATGGGTAGCCCATGCACCCAAGATAGTTTGTACACATAGGTTGTACATGTGCGTGTGACCTACCAACTCTCACACGCACTATAACAAGTTAAGTATTAGACTTACTTATATAATAGAGTAGAGCTTCCCTCATATCCAATATGAGACTAAAAGTACATAGTTTTACCATTCAAACAAAAGGAAAACCAAACTTTCTTTGTATTTTCCAACAATCGCTCACATTTAAATAGTAACAGATAAACTCTGACAAAATAGGGAAAATTAGGGAATGGCCTAATTCTGTAAGCTCGAAGTGGCTTAGAATTAGCTCTTACACTAATGTACTTATGACATAATCTAATAGAAAGTGGGCAATAATACAGGTGTTTAGCGTGGAAACCTATGAATAAGTAAAAAACCATGACCTTGGGTTAAGGATTTTTGTAATAGTGATGTTTATTGCTTGAGGCTGATATCTTACTATAAGTGATCTCTTAACTTAGAAATTCTTGATCTTGTGAATAAGAAGTTTGAAGTTTTGAGAATCTAGAAAATAAAGTTTTCTTGGTAATTTCTCATGAAATTTTTTGGTCCTCGCCTCTTCTAGAACTTTTTTTTTATAGGCCTTCTCCATAGTTCTTCATCGTGTTAAAGTACATTCTCGGAAAATATGGCTAGTGGCGGTTGACTGAGTAACTGTTGAGTTCGTGAGTTATAGGTAGGTGGCTTTGACTTGTTCAAGTTTTTAGTTTGAGCTCGACCCACATTTTTCATCAACTTGTGGAGTAGGTGGAAATGTTGACTTGAGAAATCATGTAGAGAATGCGTAGATCTGACATGGAGGTAGATCGAACTAGAGATAGCCCAATTTAGGTAAGATTGAGGGGTAGGCCCCTACAATCACCCCCTCACAACCGAAGTCACAAATAGCTTTGGTTGAGAAAGAATATTTGGGCATACGGGTATTAGGGTTAGAAATTTGAATAATGAAGGAAGTAATGATGGTGCTTGACTGCATAGAAACTGCACGTGTTATGGGGGGGGGGGTGTACATACATTGAATGTTTGATGGGACTATTGATGTACGCGGTGGTTAGGGTTCGAAGAGTTTCCTTTGTATTGAATGATGACGCTTCGGAAATGTTCATGCACAATAAATGTGAAGTTATATAAATAGTACCTGCACCGAGGTTTGTAGCAAAGTACATTTATTTTGTTACAATATTCTCTGAAATTGTTGCAGATGGTGATGACCCATAGAATAGTTCTTGAAGAGCGAATTGCTTCTTAAATGTAGAGGCTGAACATGAAGTATTTTGGGGATCACTCCTTAAAAAAATCCTACTCTTGTTCATGTTCCTTCAACGTATTAAGGAATGTTGGAAAATGAAGCGGCTGAAGATGAGGAGGAGTTTTACTGTAGATGGAGGTTTTAGCACATTGTCTTAGCAGGCGAGCAACGTTGGGTTTGTTTCTACATTCCTGCGGAAGAAAAAGTTAGGGAGACGGATGCAAGGATAGGTGTGACTGTTAGGCAGGTGCGTTGATGTCTTGCGCTCGAATAGATTCTATTGTCGGGCCCTCTTCATCTCTGCCAGCTCTACGAGGGTGGTAGTTATAGGAGAGGCGACGATGGCAGTAGAAGAGGAAGACGGAGAATGGAACTCTGCTTCTACACTTCCATCGCTACTTTGCGTTGAGAAGACCTTCAGCTTGAAAAGTTGGTTCAAGCACAGAGTCTCCTTCTTTTATAGTTTCGATTTAAAGTTTGTCTGGACTTCAACAAAACTCATGAGATGGAAGATACTCAATGATTCCAATGTCTGCTTTGCATCAGGGTGAAAGATTACTGAAGTAGAATAAACTGAAGGATTTGATATTTCAGAGTGCCTGAAAGACTTGTTAGCTGTAAAAGTACTTAAAAAACTTGTTATCTGTAAAGTACCTGATGCTGAGTACTTAAAAGACTTGTTATCTTCAAAAGTACTTATAATTTGCTTAGAGATGAATAAAACTTGTTATCCAAACTTTATGTTGATATAAAATTGAATAACTCTAGAGATCGAGTTGTATGATCTAAAGACTTTCGAATATTGTATGAAATAAAATGTATGAGATCAAAAAGTACATTTTTTGTGATAATCAAATTATAGAAATTTGCTTGTAAAGTGAAAATATGTGTGTAAGTATCAAATATGATTTGACTTGTGAACTGAAAATGTGGGGGAAAGAGAATTATAGAAGTTTCAGAATGAAGAATCGATCTCGGAGAGGTCATTCTCGAATATTTAGACTTGGAAAGAATAAGATCGATTTGGAAGATGAGGAAATGACTGAGGTCAATAGGGAGAGATATGTTCAAATAACTTTTCTCAAGATATTAGGGTTTCTGTTACGAGATAATAGGATAATATCACAACTTGTGAGGGATTGGAAGTAAAAATGTATAATTAAGGGTAGAATGAATTCTAAGTTGAGGGAAGGAAATATGAATGGTGTGGACTCGATCAGAGAGAATTCGTTATGCCGCTGAGGGGCGGTTGGCAATAAAGATAGCCGAAGTGCGAGAACAAATTTTTTGATTTTTATATTATGACACCAAGCTGCGAGTGAGGGAGGTTCAACTTGAATGTTTAGATGGGATTGGGAAGGAACGCGAGTATGAACATCATTTTTATGAACAGATGTTCCAAGAAATTATGTTGGATCTTGCAGCTAGACAATTTTATGTAAGAGAGCTTTCTATAGAGAAGATCGAATTAGAAGATATGAGGATTACTGGAGGATATCTGATTGGATGTGGTTTCCCGAGACATCAAGGATATTTAGATGCAATCATATATGAGTTGAATGAAGCGAATATAAATAAGGGTGACAGAATATATGTAACTATAAGAGTTTGAATTATTTGAAATAAAGTGGAATGAGAATAAGAGTTAAATCGATCTTCTATTTTTGTGAATGTTGTTTGTGACTGGTATGAAAAATGAAATTGAAAATATTTAAAAAGTTGTTATGAGAGCTTCGGAAATGACGTCATTGCTGTTATAAGTAGAAGAAACAAGCATTAAAAAAATAGGAAGCTTCTTATTTTATCCCTTATGTAAAAGCTGTGAAAACCCAATTGCATGTAAGCATGAATCATCATGAGTGTGGTGAGGTCAGAGGAAAATTTGGAAGAGAGAGATAAAAATAGATTAAAAATATAAGGCAAAGGTTAATGATGGGAAAGCATTTTTACTGAAAAGGTACAAGATGTCTGACATGGATAGTGTAAGGGATGCCTTGGTTCCAAAATCGAGGATGGCTCATGCGAGGCTCAATAGCTACCAGCAGTTAGAGAGAAAAAATATAAATACTACTTCATCTTCGTCATTCAAGCATTTTTTAACTTTTAAAAACTTGAAGATCAATGAGATAAGAAGGAAGAAGAAAGGCAAAAATAGTAGAGAAACTCGTGAGAAGTTAATTGAGAGTGATCAATGAAAACCTGTTTCGTATATGATGTATGAAAGATATTTATATGTGAATTATGTATATGTAAAAGATAATGATAGCTACCTAGACATGTATGTAGGTTTAACATGAGGATAGTTGTGTAGGATAAAATCACATTCTGCAGTCAATATGGTGAGTTCCCCAATTAATGAGGCGTCGAACTCTAGTCAGTCGGCTGAGTCTAAGATCGAATTGTCTGATAGTGAGGAAGAAGTAGGTGTTAATCAATTTCCAGATTTCCTTGGAAGATTAGTATCCTATCCTCCTCGTTCTAATGTATTCAAAGAGCTTTCGTAAAGGCAAGGCTTCTATAGGAGGTGGATGGGGAAACTGTATATAAAACGCCGGTTGGATCTTTAGGGGTTGCACAGTAGCAGCGAATGAGGAATATTTTTATTTGCTGACTAATTAAAGAAAGAGAAAAGGGATAGGGGTATAGACGAATCGATTACTCTAGAGTATGATGAAAAACCTATGGAACTTCTATTTAGAACTATAAAACAATGTAAGTATAGCAATGTATAATGTATGTGATTGATAGTTGAAATTGTATGATGCTTTACTGATGATAATATTTTGTGCATTACAGCTCCTAAATCTCTGGTAAAGAGGAAAGAGTCATTGTTAGATACAGTTGCTCAGGAAGAGTCAAAGCTCAAGGCTATGTTGGAGAACTCGGCATTAGCAGGAAGAAGCGGGTTAACAGCCGAACCAAAAAAGTTCAAAAATCTCAGTCGGTGAGGCTAATGACGAGCGCCAACGGCAGTAAGAAGAAGGGAACTGATGGGGAAAGGCGAGTAAACTTGCCCAAGGCCCCCAGAGTGGACTGTATAGGGGAGTGAACTTGCCCAAGGCCCCCAGAGTAAAATTTGCTCAAACGTTTCCCAAGAAACAAATGTTGAAGCGTCTTTAGACCTCTGGAACAAGGGGAAATGGTGAGGCCATAGAAATGGCAAAAAAGATAACGGCTGAACCTTCTGAAATGTCGGGGGTGAAGGTCGTAGAAGATCGACCTATTGAGGAGGACGATTTGAAAGAAGTAGAGGAAAAGGCCAGGTTGGCAGCTCTCCATGGGGAGGATGAGATTAGCATAATGGTAGGTTCATATGTTCGAATATGTATTGTAATTCGAGCTAATCAATAAGGTCGATCTATTTATTTTTATAGGTTGCTCGTCTGATGAAGTAAATATTCCACGGGGTCGAGGAGGAGAGAGCTGAGCTGAAGAGGAAGAAGGTCAAGCTCGAAAGGAGCGTAGCTCGATTGAAAACTGATTTACTCAAGGAGGGAAAGCATATGGAGGCTTTGAAGGTTTCGCAAGTAGTAGAGATCAGCAATCTACCTGCAGAAGCGAGATAAAACTTGGAGGAAGTGGTAGCTGAGCGTGACAGACTCGAGCGCCACCTTATGTCAAAATAATATTTTAAAGATGAGGTGGATGCTATTAGGGCAGACACCTATGTGGAGAAGGTGGAAGATGAAGAGATTGAAGATATTATTGTTGGCGCTGTGGACGGGCTGGATGGTGTGTCTCTTCAGACGGTGTGTCTCTTCAGACGGTGAGAGACAACCAAAAAGATGACAATGAGCGTCCAAAAGGGGAAAATGAGAAAGTAGAGTAGTATGACGGCTTTTGTGATTGTATGAATATTTGGGAATGTTTATAAACTGATTGGATATTTTTTTTCAGATAAAATTCTCTAGGCTAAGTCACTTTTCTAAACCATGTTGTAAGAACTTAAGGACATACGCCTCAGAATAAAAAATTTAAAGGCAGAGCTTGCTAAGGAGAGAGATGCCTCAACATTCCTGTTGTCTACGTAAGTGAAGCTGCAGGTTAGAACAGAGCAGGAAATATTTGATTTGTATGTTTCTTTAGTATAGAGCTACAAAGCAATAAATAGAGTGTAGAGATAAAGAAAAAACCTGTTATTGGCTTAGGGGAAATGGCGCTGAAATAGTGCACAGGAAATATCAAGGTATTGACAAATTTAAAATATAGAGAATGTGTACCGTAGACTTGGAAGTATATGTTATGGAGCATTAATCTGAGATTGTACTTCGACCTTAAGTTTAGAAGTAATCTCACATGGTAGATGCCAAAAAATAGATATCATGTTAGAAATGAATCATATGTGGTAACCGAGTGTTCTGAATCGAACTTGATGTAATGTTTCTCTAATGTGTAGGTCGAATTGGAGTCAGCTCGCATGCGCAAAGGTGATGCACACCAATGTAACCAAGAATTTGTAAAGGAGTTTGATAGGATAAGATAGACCAATGAAGACAGAGAAGATCAACATGTAAAGGTGCACTTCAAGTTTATTGACGCAAAACAGACTGCTGTCTACCTAGCTCGACAAAATCGAGGAGAAAGATACCAAAATTAAGAAAGGGAAAAAAGAGCTCGCGGAGTAAAAGGAACATGCAGCGAAACTCAAAAGCAAGAATGATGCATTGATTGTAAAGAGTAGGGAGGCTGACATGGCTCGTTACCGTATACCGGCGCTAGAAAAATTAGAAGAAGGTTTAAATTAGCCGGTGGCCGGTTTAAAGAATGATTTCATCAAGAAAATAAACAATCAGGAGTAAACTCAAACTGATCTGGCGAATAGCAGGAGCGAGCTGGAATAATTAATGAAGAAATTGGTTGATAAAGATAACGAGCTGAAGAGAGCTTAAGATGATCTATCTGCATCTGAAGTTGCAGTTAAACAATTGTATACAGCTTTAACTGCCAAAGATTTTGAATTTTGGACGGTGCAATGTAAGTGTCATGAGTTAAACAAAAGAGTGGCGCAATTAAAGATCGAACTAGTGCAGGCCAATTCCCGTGCTAGAGAGCGTTCGAGGAAGAATAAAAATGATGCTAAAATTTCTCTAGTTCAAGGGGATGTAGTCACCCTGTTAGCACGAATAAGAGAACTGGAGGGTGATGTCACTCGAATTCAAGGTTATGTGCAAAAAGGAGTTAAACGGTTGAGAGAGAGCAAAAAAAAGCTAGATGCTGTTCTTTCCAGGAAACAACGGTTAGGTTAAACTATCTGAGGGAAGGATATTTTGATACAACAGAAAGACGAAATGCTACAGAAGATTCCAGATATGAAAAAGCTAAACTGGGAGATTGAGGTACTCGGTGCTCAGGTAGCCGATTTGGAGGCAATTAATCAAGCAGAATCAGTGAAAGCTGGCAACAAATCGGAAGAGAACATTGCTTTTACAGATCGAGTAGATATAGAAATAACATGGCTTAAAGAACTGTATGCGATGTTGGATGAATACCTTCAGAAGGCTAGAGCGAATTTCTTTAGGTCGGTTGTAACTGAGGCATTGCACTCAAAATTATTAAGGGCGGTCATTGCCTATTTTGTAGTGGAGGTAAAAAGGCTTGAGTCAGAAAGAGATACCTTGTTTAACAGTTTGTCAGACAGGAGATGTATTTGTAGAGCTGATATAGATCGATGAAATTGTATGCAGTCCATAGAAATGGATTTAGGCCCTCGACCTCCTGAATTGATAGAGCATGGCAGGATTGTTGTAAGTGCCTGAGCTTGAGAATTTATGGCCGATTAACCTCCTGTTACAGGGGAAAGCATAGCTGGCATCCAAACAGCAGAAAAAAAATTCATTGTAGAGGTTGTATATGTAACCTAAAAGAAAAAGTAGTTGCAGCAGACAAGTTGAGAGATGAATGCTAGTATTACCTTTACTTTATCTTATGTATATTAGAGTCTTTAATGTAAAACAAATGTTACCTTAGTTTTTAATTGTAGAGATTTAGTAGAGTTACTCAAACCAAGTGTTATCCTTGATTTAACTGGTATGATGTCGCAACCATATTGAAGTAGATGAAAGCTAGTTTTACCTTTACTTTATCTTATCTCTGGTAGAGTATTTGATGTAAAATAAGTGTTACCTTAGTTTTAATCGCAGAGATTTAGTAGAGTCAGCCAAACCAAGTATTATCTATGATTTAACTGGTATAATATCACAGCCATATTGAGGTAGATAAAAGTTAGTTTTTACCTTTGCCTTATCTTATGTCTGGTAAAGTCTTTAATGTAAAATAAGTGGTACCTTAGTTTTAATCACAGAGATTTAGTAGAGTCAGCCAAACCAAGTGTTATCCTAGTATGATGTCGCAGCCATATTGAGGTAGATGAAAGATAGTTTTACTTTTGCTTTATCTTATGTCTGGTAGAGTCTTTGATGTAAGACAAGTGTTACCATAGTTTTAATAGCAAAGATTTAATAGAGTCAGCCAAACCAAGTGTTATCCTTGATTTAACTGCTATAGAGATTGATTGAAAGCTAGTATTATCTATGCTTTAATCTATGTGTTGTCTACAAAGTAGAGAGATGTATGGGAGAAAAAATTGTAATTTTCATTAAATAGAAAAGGATGTACATTGGATGGAGATGGCAATCTCACTTATGGAATAGGAAAAAAGAGAATTTGAAATGGAGTAGTGCTTGACTGAATGAGCTTGAAAGTAGTGCTTGAGTGTCTATAAAGTATAAGCAAGAGTAAGAAGAAGTTTTTCTATTTTAGAGTACCTCGTTTCTGCTGGAGTAAGGGTTTTGCTGATGAAGTAGACAGGTTTCTTGATTTTTCCTTCAAGTTGAATGAGGATCGAGCTGAGTGAAGTATCTGTAACTTCTAGGTAGATAATCAGTTCCACATTTTTTATTGGAGTACTCATGATAGGAGGCTTCCCCAAAAAAAATTTAGGATCCTAAAAAGCTGCCTCACACTCTGATGTCCATTGAACCTCTATATTTGGCTAAACTATTCCACGTATGGTACAACCGCGGAGTAATAGGAACAACCAACGATAGCGGTCTGAAGATTTTGAAACAAAACGGTTGATTACGGCAATTTTACCAGCAAGATTTTGAACGTCTTTTGTTGTTTATGGAGATGGTATGTCGAGAAGAGCTCGAATCTGATCTGGATCGGCCTCAATCACCTTCTTGCTGATGAGGTTGCCAAAAAATCAACCTGAATATACTCCAAATTGACACTTATCGGGATTGAGATGCATCCTATAAGATCGATGAATGCTGAATATTGTGCTGAGATATGAAATGTGGTTGATGGACTGTACGCTCTTGCACAAGTGATCATCAATATAGACTTCCACGACTTTCCCGAGATGTACTTTGAACATAGTAGTCAATTAACGTTGATAAGTTGCACCTGCATTCTTAAGTTCGAAGGGCATGACTTTGTAGCAGTAAAGTCCTCTTTCAGTGATGAAAGTGGTCTTTTCTTGATCTTCATCCAAGAGTAGAATCTGATTGTAGAAGCATCGTTCATCATAGATAGGAGTTCATGACCTGCTGTAGAATCAAAGATCTGATGAATGTTGGGAAGAGGGAAACTATCCTTTAGAGTATGTTTGTTGAGATCGGAGAAATCTACAAAAACTCAGACTTTTTCTATTCTTCTTTGGGACAGCGACGATGTTGGATATCCAATTTGGATACTTGGCTTCTCAAATGAATCCCACTTTAATAAATTTCTCGATCTCTATGTTAACTTCATCTCAAAGTCGTGGTGATAGGTGTCGATCTTTCTATTTGACTATCGTGGCGTTGATGTTGATGGCCAATTTACGACATGCCATGGTCGGATCGACCCTAGGCATCTCTTCGAGAGACCATGCAAAAACATCTCGATTCAGTCAAAAGAACTGAATGAGGGTGTATTTTTCATATTGAACCAGCTTAGTATCGATAAAAGTACCTCTGCTATATCCATTAATGTTGATGGATTCAGTTGTCTCCTCCAGGGAAGACAGATCATTGTATATATCAGCTTACTGTAATTGCTATGTAGCATACCTGCCAGAGGTATCTAGAATTGCATAGATAGTATTTTTGCAAGCTCGAGAAAGCTTTTAACTACTCCTGATCTCATAGATACCATCATTGTGTTTGAAGCAGAGAGCTTGATGATAGGTGGAAGCGATTACTTCCATGTTATGAATCCTGCAACGGCCCATAATCCCGAGATAACGAGATTTGGCGTTGATCACATAGAAGATGACGTTGATTGTGGCTGGTCCTGCGATAATAGGTAAGATGATCTTTCCTACTCGCTCTTCTTTAGAACCATTGAATCCACAGATATCGGTGCCATTTTGAATGACTTGATTAGCTAAACCCGTTTGGTCGATAGTGCTCTGAAAGATGCCACTGTTTGTATCGATCATCATCATGTGCATGACAAACTTCTTCATCTTGAGCATTATAACTAATGTATCATGATGTGGAAATTTGATATGGCTAGTATCACAATCTTTGAATGATATCCCGTACCGGCGATTACTCGACTCAGGCAGAAGTTTGGCTTCTTTATCTTAAGGTGCAAGATCGCAGTATTCAGACAGCCTCTTGCGCTTGAATCTATTAGAGTGTGTGATCTGATTAATCTCGATTATGCTGCTATGGTGCATATGGTAGAGTTGCTTCTCCTTAGCTTTATCTTCGACTTGGATTACTTCAAGCTACTTCTTATAGCTACCATCCTTGTATGATTCTAGGTCGACAATATATTCGAGCATCCATCCCTCCTTGAAAATGTACTCGAGCAACCTCTGTAAAGCATAGCAATTATTAATAGAATGATGGTTTACCATGTGATGCATGTAGTACGGTCGGCTCTCGATTGGCTCTAATAGTTGGGATAGACAGTAGATCTTATCCTTTGAGAGGATTAGAAAAATTATGGAGATTCAAACATTTATTTTAGGGAGGACGGGTTTGACTTGTGATTCACCTTTCTAAGGGTTGCCGGTGTTTCCATTTTTTAGGGTTGCCGGATGGTTTACCCTGACCCTCCATCGGTTCAGTATCTCGATCTATAGATGGACCTTTCGTGGCTAGGATATATTCAGTAGATTTATGTCTTTCAGACATCAACCTTTCCAGGTCGACGTAACTATTGACCTTGATGATCATATCCGCCAAGGTCGCAGGTTGTTGAGGAAGAGGTGCTCTTTTACATTACAGTCGAGCTGGAGCACGTTGGTGAAAGCAGCAACAGCAGTTTTCTGATCGAGAATTTTTATATTACGTGTGAGCTCCAGAAACTTCTTCACAAAAGCCTCAAGCTTCTCTCCGTGTGACTGTTTGAGACAAAGAAAGAGAAAATAAATTTACTTTTTTATCTCTTTTATGAATATATGTCTTGATGAATTGTTTCTGCAACTGGTCAAATGTGTATATGGAGTCTTTAGTTTGAGAGTAGAACCATCGGAGCGGTTCCTCCTGCTGACTTCTGGTAAACAGGCGATAGAGAATGTTGTTGATATTGGAGTACATTCCTAATGAATCACGGTATTGTTGAATGTGCTCTTTTGGATCGGTACCCTTGAATTTACAAATTTTCGGAGTATAGAAACTTTTTGGTATTTCCATTTTAAATAGTTCTTTGGCAATTGGACTTCCTTGTTACTTGGTAAGGTCATCGGTAGAGTGACCTGATGGGGAGGTTGCGGATTGTGAGTACTGGTACCTTCACTCAAGCCATCTCATGCTGGATCCCGAAATTGAGGTCGTAGTTCTTCCTCTTGATGTATGGAACATAGGTGACCTCGGCAAATCTCAAACTGAACTTTACCACCCAAATAAATGGAAGGTTGAGGTTCATTCCAAATATTTCTAGAAATAACTTTGCTAGTGGCTCCTTGAGGTTTAGTTCTTTCCCGTGCAGAAACCCAGGAGGCTTCAGGCACCTGATCGCGATCTCATGTTGGAGAAGCCAACTAAGTGTTTTATAGTGCTTGCAAGGCAGTCTTCATTGTTTTTATTTGATCTTCATGTCGCTTGAGCGCTGTCAAACGAGTTTGTCGTTCGGCGTCGAGCTCCTTCTCATGGAACTCTCGATCGAGTGTTAATTAACGCTCCATCTCAGTGATGAGATTCGCCTGTAGTTGCTGGTCGTTAGAATATGACCATGACTGGAATTTATAGTAGAGTGAATAAATGCCTTAGGATATCATGGAAATGATTTTCTTCCCACAGACGGTGTCAAATGTAATGGCCTAATTCCATAAGCTCGAAGTGGCTTAGAATTAGCTCTTATACCAATGTACCTGTGATAGAATCTAATAGAAAGTAAGAAATAACACAGGTGTTTAGGTAAAAAACCATGACCTCAGGTTTAGGATTTTTGTAATAGTGATGTTTATTGCTTGATACTGATATCTTATTACAAGTGGTCTCTTGACTTAGAAATGCTTGATCTTGCGAATTAGAAGTTTGAAGTTTTGAGAATCTAGAAAATATAGTTTTCTCGGTGATTTCCCGTATAATTTTCTGGTCCCCGTCTTTTCCGGAACTTCTTCTTTATATAGGCCTTCTCCGCAGTTCTTCCCCGTGGGATTTTTTGTCTAAATACCATGCAGTCAAATTTATTAATCTTCTTAAGTACATTCTCTAAATAATGTGATTGAGACTACACAAGTCCCTGTGGTATTTTGTTAATCTTTATGCCAAGAATAATATCTGCAACACCTAAGTCCTTCATATCAAATTTCTTGGACAGTATTTTCTTTATTGTCATAATAACATTGATATTAGTCCCATGATGAGCATATCATCTACATAAAGACACGCATTTACATAATCGCCATTAATGCTTTTAATATTGACATATCTATCACATTCATTGATTTTGAAGCCATCCTTCATTATCACTCCATCAATTTTTTCATACCATTGTAAAGGTGCCTACTTTAATCTGTAAAGAGATTTAACCAGTATACACACTTTATTTTCTTGGCTTCTGACAATGAACCCTTAGGTTGGTTCATTTATATTTCTTCAATTAATTCACCATTTAAGAATGTTGTTTTAACATCCATTTGATGCATTTTAAGCTTATTCACTGATGTAATATTTATCAACATACGAATGGAAGTTATTCTTGTCACTAAAGAATATGTATAAAAATAGTCTAAACCTTCTTTTTGCGTATAGCCTTTGGCAACAAGTCTGGCCTTGTACTTTTTAATTAAACCATCAGGTCTTAATTTTTGTTTAAAAATCCACTTACAACCTATAGGTTTGTTGCTAGGAAGAAGATCTACTAATTCCCAAGTATGGTTATGCATTATAGAGCTTATCTCACTCTGAATAGCCTCGATCCAACTAGGTGCTTCAAGTGTAGCCATGGCTTCCATGAATGTTCGAAGCCCATATCCAAACAGGAATACTACAAAATCTTTACCAAAAGACTTAGCAACCTTCAGTCGTTTCGTACGTCTTAGTTCTACATTGGAATTAGAACTTGTGGGAGTGGTACACTGATCACTACTAGAAGCTGCATCAGTTGTTCTTTTCAGAGGATTCTCATTATCACTTTATTTATATGGAAATATATTTTCAAAAAATATAACATCATGTGATTCAATGATGGTATTCTCATACACATCATTTATTTAAGATTTGTATATGAGAAATATAAATGTACTACTATTATTGGCATTACCAATAAAAATACAGGCAATAGTTTTAGGTCCTAATTTATACCTTTTCAGGCAACGGTACTTTTACCTTTCCTAGACACCCTCATACTTTTAAGAACTTATAGGAAGGCTCTCAGCCTTACCAGAGTTCATAAGGAGTCTTATTAATCTTCTTATGAGGTAACTTATTGAGAATATAATTTGCAGAAAGTAACTCTTCCCCTCACAAGTTCTACGGCAAACCAGAACTAATAAGCACAGCATTAAGAATATTTTTTAATGTTTTGTTTTTCCTCCTATCAAATCCATTTTTCTAAGGAGTGTAAGGTGTAGTGGTTTGGTATATTATACCAAACTTAACACAAAGGTCTTCAAACGGAATGGAGTCGTATTCTCCACCCCTATGTTTTTGCTAAGTTGAGTCTTAACCTCATATTTGAAAATAGCAAACATTTCTAGTGCCTCCACTACAGCAAATACGGGTTTTTACGCCATTAAAAAAATGACGTAAAAGGGATTTAACATCATTTGTTCAAATAACGTTGAAGGCAATAACGTGGAATGGTAGGGACTAATAGCGTCATTAAATAAGTGACGAGGAAAGATAGGCACTAACGTCATTAATTAAGTGATGTATAAGAGGTTTCAATTAATGACGTTATTGATACAAATTCTAGTGACCGACCGGCTAATGTATTCTATTGACGTTACTAAATAACATCATTAAAAAATGTGGTTGAAATTTTTTAACGTCATATTTGAAGTGACGTGGTAGCGTTTTCATATATCAACAATGACATTTTTAAAATGACGTCAATACCTCGAAAAATTTTAAAAAATTAAAAATCAAATATTGTCAATTCACTACCCTGTCTTCCTCTCTATAGGACCACAACCATATTCTACAAAAATTATATTACTTTCATTCAATACAATGTGCTTGAACTTAATCATTTCATTATTTGAATTACAGAGCTAAATCACTAGTAAACTTAACCAATGCACAAAAAAACTAATAAAGTAACCATAATGAAGGGTTTCGAATGTTTCACTGCCAGAATGCTTACAGCCTTTGAGTGCCTTTGTGTGTTTCTACTAATCTGGATCAATTTTTAAACCTGTCAAAGCATACAAATTAAACATCTTTAGTGTCAGCTACAAGGGTAAATCTAAACTTCTTTAGTGTCAGCTAGATACTCCAAATTAGACGTACTTGGATACAATACTTCCAACTTATAGAGTTTTTCTAGTTAATAATACTTTATTTCTATAATGAGGTTTGAAAAAAGGCTAGACAAAAATGTGTTAATAAATATTGTGACAGGATAGTAATCCATCAACTTCACATTTACTCGGTAAACATGGGAAAAAAATGTATAAATCCTTTGCACTTTCGTAGATTATACAATACTTTTTTGACATAACTAGCAAAATAGAGTTCCACATCTTTCCATTTTCTAGGTAGTGTCACAGTTGCCAAAATGGGTATGTGGAGCTCAACACGTCTGGAAGTAGGAGAGAACAAAAAATTGGCATATCATATTCAAGAAATACTTGACAAACTAAGACACTAGACTGTCTAACATTTGGAACAGTTCCACCCTATGTTGCTTGAACATTTACAAACAAGTAAAAATTTTCATGTCGGTAATCCTTGTGGTTCTTTCCATAAAAGAGTGTTTCTACGCAATAAATTTGACACTAACTTTAATCTTTCCTATATGTACGCACTTTTTTTCACCCCAAATCAGACTACGACACGAACCCTTCACACCTAAGCTCTTAATATGTACGCAGTTCCAGGCGTATAAGATAAAAATAATTCCTCGCTACCCTTCTTATTATAACAAAGAATTACTTCCAGGGACAAAGTAAGCTTTTATACTTTTTATTATGAGTAATTTTTCAGGGACCAGCTACTGAAAGCCAACAGATAAAAGGCCCTAGCCAGAAGAAACTGGAAAATAAGATGAAAAAGAAAACTTACCTGATTTTTTGAGTTTCGTGCAACAACACAATGCAAGTAGTCCGAGTGCCCCTTGAAAACTGTTTTGATTTGACCAGTTTCCTAAGCAGCAGCAATACAAAACAAAGTCGGAAATGGATAAGAATCACATACTTTCTATGACACATTTTGGAATAAAAGAGAAGAGATAAATCACATACCTGTTTAAGTACAGAATATTTGGCTTTCCATTTTAGAGTTACCTTATAAATAACGCCAACTGTTGTTCATTATGATATAATTTTTCCTTGTGGATCAAAAGACGTGGCATTCCAAATCAGATATTAATTACTAAAAAGACAACATAATATTTCATGACGAGATGCAAACTTAGTATTAGTCAGGGCATACTTTTCCGGTATTTGCAGAAATTTGTTGCTCTTCTTGAACTCGAGCTTCTAGTTGACTCCTTACCGCTCAGCTACGGATTCATAGATATTGATTCGTGACTCCTATTTTTCTTTGGCGCCTATGCCTGATGGCGGTGTGCCCTGGTTGATCAATGCATAAATCACAACAAAAGAGTTAAAGCACAACAAAAGATAAATGGATCCCTTCATTAGTAGATGAAATCAGAATAGTAGATGAAATCAGGATTGGGTGTTATGGTTCTTCAATGGGCAACCCCGGGATTGGAGGCTAGGAACTGTCTTTCGTGGTCATATGATGGGGCAGTGCTAGGTGTTCTAGCTATCAACCTACCTTTTACAACTTTCTACAATGCTGAATGTTACTCCGTTGTTGAATCAATATACAAAGCTTATGACCTGCGGTATACAAGGGTTTGGATAACTATAGATTCAGTAGCTGTAAGTAAGGATTTTAACTCAGATTCAGTGCTTTGAGGTGAAGATACAACTTGAAAGAATTAGAATAGTAGCAATTTTAACTCAGATTCAGTGCTTTGAGGTGAAGATACAACTTGAAAGAATTAGAATAGTAGCAATGTGGACTGTGGAGGGGAAAAAAATTAGTGCAGACCAGGCTGCCAACAGTGGAAGCAATCTACCAACCAAACACTAATGGTATTAGTAGCATTTTGCTGCCTCATTCAAGCTGGAATGGATCCACCCCCGGTAGATGTAGCTTGTCGAGTTGTCTCATTCACGTTGTGAAGGGTATTAATGAGTCAAAGGGGTATACCATTCTTAGCAGCAATGCGACAAAAATTGTTTCTTGGTGTTGAACGCTGGAGCATAACCACCTGCCACATCCCATCAATTGCAAGATGAACCATTTCCCTGCAAGGAAGAAATCATTCTCAAAACTACATTTTGTACAACAAAAAGGAGCCACAAGTGAAGAAAAGTAAAACTGTTGTTAAGCTTTAACAACTTACAACCTATAATAAAACATCAAACCTTTGTGTCTGGTCTATGTCCAGTTGCAAACATAATATGAGAGAAACCATTAATATTTCCTTTATTAGTCTTCAGAGACAGTGAACCATCTGGTGCTTTTAGAATTGCCTGAGGTGATTCCTCAGTGTAAAAATCAATTCTTCTTAGTAACATTTGTTTGGAAACAAAATCTATGATCTGCATAAATTGGAGAAATGTGGTGATGAAAAACTCTTATCCAGTTGTAAAAAAAATACAAAAGTAGAAAAACAATCACCTCCTCATCAAAGCCTCTTAAAACGTTATTTTGCCTGGTAAATAAACGCACTTCACTTTTTAAACAGTTAAAAATGCTGGCAAACTCTATAGCAATATAGCCACCGCCTATTATTGAGATCTTTTTGATTCTTGAGTGCAAGTCAAGGGCAACATCAGAATCTATAGCATATTGACTTCCCGGGATGTCAAGAATAAAAGGACATCCCCCAACTGATATTAGAATGTGCCTTGTAATATACAGTTTCCCATCAACATCAACAGTGTGTGGGTCGAGAATCTGTAAAACTCATTTATTATGATCACAAGGAAAAAAATAATATTACATAACTAATTAGTAGATATCATATTTAAAATTTTAACCTGGTCTAAGAACATCATCCAACCTTTCTGCAGCCTTCGATTGATTTTACTCTAACATTTTTTAGAATATTCTTGTAGATTCCAGTAAGATGCTGTAATTCGGCGATCTTATTAGCCATCAAGGTGATCCAATCATGTGTAGGTTCAGTTTCATAGTTCCATCCACAGCCACGACTATCTTCAAAATCATGGGAATATTTGGACGAGTACACAAGTAGCTTTTTTGGAACACATCCCCACAGTACATATATGTGAATTAAGGAAATAGACATCCAACTTGGATGAGTTTTTCGCTTGAAAAAACCTAGAAATATTTAAAATAGACTAGGAGTCTTGAATTAAGTAGAACGAATGACAAGTTGGATGACTAAAGCTCTATTATTTCTAAATATGTTTCAGTGACAGAAAGATACTCTGCTATTTTCTGTATAATATTTTCTTTTGAGCAAAAGATATTGAAAGGGTAACTCTATTATGAAGTACGAATAAAAATGACTGAATTGAAAGAATGAGGGAGAGCTTAAGAACTTCGCGCATTAAAATGTGATCCGTATGTTTGCGTAACATTTCATTTCACCGTCATTTCCTCTAGATTTGAGCTCAGATTTGCTTGAACTGATCTGCTCAAGTAATCTAGCATCGCTTCAGATAATTTAAGAAGCATTTTCGGGATATAAGAATATCATGTGATAGAGCACGTTTAGGAAACCCTGGGGTGGCAGGGAGTGGTGTTGTGCTTAGAGAGCATAATGGCTCAGTGATTGGAGTAGTGGTAAAGAATCTGCCAATGACTACTGCTTACTTTGCAGAATGTACAGTTATGCTTGAAGGTTTTACTAAAGCTGCAGAATTGCGATACACAAGAGTATTAGTCACTTCAGATTCTACATCAGCCGACCTTGCATTCAAAAAAATGATTCAATTCCATGGAGTCTTCAGTCTAGTTGAAAATGAGTGCAGCAGTTCAAAAGTATTCGCCTACCCCAGTTTGGAGAGAAGTTAACTTATCAGTAGATAAAGCACTAAAGAGAGGAAGTAGAAGTAGACTCGCATCAGGACCCTATGAGTGGCACATTGGGGGACCTTCCTTCATCACAAATTTGGAATTTCCTAGTGTGGATTATTTTAGATTCTCTTTCTAGCTGTTAGAAGCCGCAAATGAATAGTGTCCTACGGAGTTGTGATGTCATAGGTACATGATTATGCCTTACCATCTAATACTATTCTAAGCTTATGTCGAGCACCCCAGGTTGCTTAAATATGAGCTCCCCATGTAGATGAGTTAAAAAAGCCAGAGATTTAAAATACTCAATCTTGGGTTTGAGGTTATTGTCATGCTTAGATTGAAGTATTCTAGGCCATTTGGTGATGAGTTTTGTGATTTGGGTATCTATGAAATCATTTAGATTGAAGTATTCTTAGCAGACTTAATGTTGAGCTACTTCGAAGCCGAATTAGCCAATTCTAAAAGATAATCTGTAGAGACCAGATTTTGCAAAGCTCGAAATAGCTTGAAATCGATCCTTACACCAAGAACTACTATGACAAGAATTAAATAAGGTATAACACTTGACACAGGGGATTTAACGTGGAAAACCTGTAAATAGGTAAAAAACAATGACCTCGAGTGAAGGATTTTGTTAAAGTAGTATTATTGCTTGAGAGAGAGAGAAAATCTGATTATAAGAGTTAATCAAAGAAAAAATAGCTAGAGATTAGATAATTGTGTGTATAGAATTGTCTCTCGACCTCCCTCTGTTTCCTTAAGAGTTTTACCTCTTTATAGACCCTGCTCTCAGCTTGACATCGTGTTTTAACACGTTCTCCTGAAAGTGGGAGTCATGAGCAGTTGAGTGTGTAACTGCTAGCTTGTAGAAGACAGGTGTATGTTGACTTGTTCTGTTTACATCTGTTGTGGATGACCCACGCTCTGTTTGAGTTCGTGGTCGATGTGTAACTGTTGACGTGTATGTAACGTGTTTGTTTATGCGTGAGTCTGGTACTGGAAAAGATCGAGTCTTCTGGAGCTCGAGGTATAGATGAGATCGAGTGTCCATAGCTCAAGGGACAAGTCCCTACAATCGCCCCCTCGCAACTGAAGTCACGTGTAGCTTTAGTTGAAAAAAACCCTAAACTCGGATCCTGTGATGATGTAAGCGAGAGTTTAAAAACCAGGACGTCTGTATTGATGAGTGTGTTGTCATTATGATGCGTGAGTGTTATGGGCAGACTTCTGATTTTCCCGAGCAGATGACTGTCTTGGGAAACAACGTACTTTAAATACGGTATCTCTTTAAATAGTGGTCAGATCTTATCGCCGAATAACCTGCAACAAATCTTCACTACAGAGAAAAATAAGCATATTCGTTTTTTTAAGGGGTGAGAAAAATAAATATGAGTTTTTAGATGCGTACATTTGCAACAACTTGGTTAGGATGAGGAATCGAGTGTATCATACCCGGCTTTCTTTCATCATGGAGGAACCCCGGATACGGTATTTTGGCTATCAGAGTAGGGAAACTACCTTTGCTGTTTTGTTGAAGGAGTGTTGCTTGAAATATTTTTGGGTATTATGTAGCGTCTGATTTAGCGGCTGGGGTGTATGCGATGTAAAATCCCTGGCCTCTAATGACGTTTTGATTTCTAAGGTTGGAGTCCGCTTCAAGCTCTACTAACTCCGGGTTGGTGAGGATAAGGAGGAAGAAACGGTGGTGGTGGAGGTGGCGTATGGAAGATGGATCGCTTCCTTCGACACAATCGTGTTTTCTTTTAATTCTTCCTACAGGGAAATGAAGGGGAAAAAGGTGTTTGACCTGTTGCAGTCTTGCATTTTTCGAGCTGTGGCTGAGGTTTTTCTGGAAGATCAGCATTATTTTGGCAACGAGAAAAGAACTAGAGACCTGTCCTTGTGCTTGAGAAAGTATCTATAATATCAAGCTTCTAAAAGCTTGATTCTATAATTTTAAAGCAACACTGTAGGGGTAGTCCTGTAACAAACTTGTTAGATGAAAATCGAGCGTAATAAAAGAATATTTTGTTTGTTTCTTACTAGCGAAAAACATAAATAGTTGACACGTCATCGAGTCGTAATAATATGGGAGTAAATAGTTGGTGGGATAATATACCTTATCCTACCTCGTAAACGACTCGAGCTTAACAGATGTAAAGATAAAGCTCGAAATGTAACCTTTAGATTGCTCGATTAAGCACGAAAAGATAATAGTAAGTAGTTCGAACCCGGGAAGAGTGGGTTATAGAAACTGAAATATGTTGCTTATAGTCAATGGAAAAATTATTCCTGTTAACTGAACAGTATAAAAGTGTGACTTTTTCTTTAAGAAGGTTATTCATAAAAATGGTGAAGACTCATTCTTAGAGGGCTGTTGAAGCGCGTGCGTTGACCGACTTGCATTTATCCCTCAAGATTGATGAAATAAGGGAAGCTATTTTTGGGCATCAAGGTTATGATGCGGTTCTGCTCGAGACCCGAGCGAACTACGAGGGTATGACTGATGTAGAAAGGGGAGAGGAAATGAACCGCGTGTACTGGTCTGAGTTCATGCATATCTGTTGGCAGCCTGTTGAAGATCACAAAGAGTTCGTCATGATGATGGCAAGGGAGGAGATCATCAATGAGGATAAGGATATCTCCTCAGGGCTACTGAAAGCTTGTGGTGTTGAATGGCACACCGGTTACTTCAAATGCAAGTATCCTGGAGATTGGAGTGATTGACTTTTGTATTTTTGAATTTTTGAAATGTAACTGCTCGAATTTACTTAAAGAAAACTCTGTTCACGAAAATAGGCTATGACTAGGATTATTGTTGAAACTAAATTTTTGAATTTGTGTTGCTAATTGATATTAACATTAAAGTCAAGGTGTATAAGTAGGGCAAACAAAGGTACGTGGAATTTTAAAATAGATAATACAGAATCATGAGTTTGGGGCACTGTGAAAAGGGTGGGACCAAGAGGCAGAGAGATACGCTAAAGTATAATATTTTGTGTAATGATGGGAAGGCAGTTTCACCGAAGTAGTGCGACATGCCTGACAGGCTCAGACGAGCAGACGGCTTGGTTCAGGAATCAAGGACTGTTTATTCAAAAACTCAAAACCGCCAGAGGTTCAGGGAAAGGTGTATAAGTACTCCCTCTCCTCCCTCTTCGAATATAAAAAACCAAAAACATTAAAGAAGGGTTAGAGAGATAGAGATCTCACCTTATGATTCCATTACCGCTAAAGGAGAAAAGGATAAGAGGAAAACAGTGTCTAGGAGTCTCTATTGCGAACAGCGAGAGGAGGCTGAGATCGAGGAAGTTTTGAAGAAGTTGCAGAAATTGAGGAAACTAGTGCGGACCAACGTTGTAGACTCTCACTTGGGTGTTGAAGGTAAGTCTGTCTTTGTGTTTATAAGAGTTTTTGTATAAAATTTTTATTGTGTTGGGATAAGGATCTAATCCCCACCCAAACACACAATAAAAATAATAAGGGGAATAATGACTACGAGGCGAGAAAAATTGTTGTGTGATAACTGTGATTGTAGAAGTGATCTAGTAGTGCGAGCTAATAATTTATATATATACCTCGACCTATCTGTAGGTTTCATTGGAAAAGCTTCTTGTATAGTAGATTCATACTGTAGATAAGTATGGTTTCGACCTCCAGTTATGCAAAGGCTGATGAAGTAGACCTAGTAGGGCATTTATCTCTCGCCATTGGAGTAGGGGACGAGGAGGATATTGTAGCAAAATTGGTTGAATGGCCTCGTTTGAAGGTTCTCGAGTTGAGTACCCTATGGGTTATAGTCGATTTAGGGAGTTCTGTTAGGCCAAAAGTAGTGTAGATGGGATCTAGGGGAACGCCTTCGGATATAGGGGTAATTTCTTTAGGTGTTGCAGTGTCAGACAAGGAAGGATTACCTGTATTTTCTGCCTAATTTGGCTAAAGAAAAGAAGTGCAGGCATTTGGGGGGCGAAGTGTCCTTGGAGTAGGTTCAAGGCGTGGTGAAGGAGAGTCGAACTGATGGTTTTTGCTGTTATTTAGCCCAGTTTGACTATAGGTTGACGCTGCCTTTGAGCAATTTGGCTAAGAGTATTATGAATATGATTGGGGATTGCCCGGTGTAACTAAAATACAATTTTTGGGAAGTTATCCTTTTATGCGAAATCCTTAATGAGAGATGGGCTGCATCTGGTAGTAAGAGTAGGATTACTGCCAAGGATTTTTTGGAGTATTACACTGTGAAGTATGTCACAACAACTAATGGTGCATATCTTTCTTCTAGTTCTTCAAGACCATGCTTCTTCGACCTGTCTTCAGCAGGGCGAGTGTGGAACGACAACCTTTTATGGGTGTCTAGTGAATGTCTTCAGTGGTCATATGAGGAACCCCTGAAAATTAATAATAGAACTATAACAAAGGGTAAGTATACCATTGAAAATCGAACTATCATTTGTATGTTGAACTATATTTCTATAGTTGATTTGTATCTTACGTTGCCTATCTTTTATGCAGGAATTAGCTTCAAAGTTTGGAGGAAGGAATCATTCATAGATTCAGTTGCCAAGGAAGGCACTGAGCTCAAGTTCGTTCTCAGAAAGTTAGGGATAAATAGGTTTAAAAGGGTAGCTAGTAAGGACTACAAGGTCAGGAGATCTCAAGCGAAGAGGAGAATGGCTGGGAAAACTCTAGGCTCTATGGAAGCGAATATGTTAACTCTTGAACTTAATACTCCATTGAAGCTTGCACGGCTTAACGAAATGCCAGATGGGCCAATAGACATGGCCACTATGTCCAGTACTGTTGTACGGAATCTTGCAAAGAGAAAGGCAGTGAAAAGGGGGGCTGCTTCTCGTTCTGCTACGTCGGACAGTGTGGACGATAGCAGTAAGAGGAGGAAGGTAACTCCTCCCGCAAAGTCGCAGGTGGTGTTAGAAGAAAGTGTTAAGATCGCTGAGGGGGCTGACTTGAGGCTGCGCTTTGAGGTTAAAACCGGTCTCTTGTAGAAATAATGTCGAGATAAAGCTCGAGAGAAGGGGGTTACTGTTGTTGAAGATGAGTTTAAGAAGGTTAGTAAATATTTGGTTTTTTATTATTGTTTTGTCGCCACGAGCTGACTTATTTCATGTTGTAGTTTGCTCGTGTTCTGAGGGGGGTTCAGCTTGGTCTCCAGGATAGGTCTATTGAGCTGGAAAGGAGGATCTCCCAGCTCGAGGGAGAGAAAAAATAGTTTGAAGAGAGCTTGACTCGGGGGAGGGAAGCTTTTCAGTTGGAGCTAGAGAATGAAAGGGAAGTTGTTGCCCTAAAGCTGAAGGAAGTTAGGGCCGAAAGTGTAGCTGAAGCAGAGCGATTTGTTTCCGCGTTTGCTACTTCTCGGAACAACCTTGCAGGGAAGCTCTACCAGCTGAGGTATACAAAGGCGGAGATTTTGGCATTTAGCGAAGGGAATTAGGAGGAGAAGGAAATTGTGGATGAAGAGAAGGTTGAGGAAATGGAGGATGGTCTGAATGTTGCTGAAAAGACCGTTGCCGATAATCAGGAAACTATTGATTAGGTAGGATGGTCGCGTAATGTAACATCGGTTGTGAAACATGAACTCGAGCTTTGTAATATTATACTGTTGTTTGATGTCAACAACGATTTTCTTATGAAATCCCGTATTGTAGGAGATAGAGAGCTTGCACCTCAGCATTGTGGACTTAGAGGGCCTGCTTGAAGTGGAGAAAAAATCCTCTGCTGATTTGCAGGTTAGATAATTTAGATAAATTAATAACTAGATGAACATTAATTTAATAGAAGAAGGGATATGTACCTTGTAAGTTTGCTCTAGTTCAGGATATTTGTATATGTACACTCTACCTTAAGACCAAAGCTTGTTTCATGGCCAGTAGGCCAAGGGGGCACTGGCACTCTTGTGCTTGCAGGTGTCTGTTCTGTAAGTTTTTCAGTATGCTTTTGTCGATCTGTTTCCCAATTAGGTACTGATGTAATGAGTCCCTGCTAACTGTTATGCAGAAGGAGCTAGATGTTGCTTGAGAGAGAGAAGAGCAGACTCTTTTGTATAATGCTGAGTATGCAGAAGAATATGAGGCTTTGATCTCTCAGTATGAAGATCGATTAGATGATAATGTGAAGCTTTTTCTAAAGCTCGAAGAAGCTAAGAGCCAAGTAGAGGATAAGACTGCAACACTTTTGAGCAGGGATTTGGCTTTGAACCAACTTATCAGCAAACTTACTGAGTTGATGGAAAGAGCGGCGTCAGGTTCTCGGGATGATGCTGAGTTAGCTGAATACCGTATTAGAGCATTGAATAATGAGATATCTAATATGAAATGTAACATTCGTGCTCTGAACGAGCAGTTGTTAAAGAGAGAGATCGACCTGGATACTGCGCAAATTAACTTGGCTGTGTCTGAGGCCGATTTTGAAAAATTGAGCAGTAGTATTGTAGGCAAAGATTTAGAATTGCGTAACTCTGCACAAATATGTGATAGTTTGATCGCCAGGTTAGATCGTTTGAAGGATGATTTACGTCGTTTAAAAGAAAGAGAGACTAAGAGCAGGGTTGATTTAGCAGAGGTTCAAGCCAAGAACAAAAGTTTTGTGGACGATTTGGCCCACGTCCGCAGAAATGTGAGGAGGGCGGTTCAACGTGATAAGGAGATGAATGAAAGAATTAATCAACTCTGTGCTCGAATTACCGAATTGGAGCGGGAATTACGTGCACGAGAAATAAGTATGAGAAGGATCTCAAATTGGAATTGGATAAAAGGGATGGTAAAATTACTTTTGGCGAGGGTTGCCAAAAGATGAAGGAATTCCTTCGTAAAAAAGAAGAGTTAGTGGAGAATATGCGAATGTACCTCACAAATTCTTAGCAGAAGTCAATAGACCTTACGAGGCAGATGAGTGAACGTATTGATCAATTAATAGTGAAATTGGCTGAATCGAATGCTCGTCGTTTGAGGGATAATAAGCGTGCTGCTGTTACTCACCAATCCTTTAAGGAACTAGTAGTTCATGAGCAAGATAAATGTGACGGTGAAGCATTGCATCAACGGCAATTAAGCGCATTTGTTGCATTTTTTGTCGAGGAAATAAAATTTCTGCAGGATGAGAGGGATTTTATGCATGGTTGCTTCTTTGAGAAGACTTGTGTATGTAAACTCGATATCTCGAGCATAGATCCAATTGGAGTTATGGATCGTGGTATTGGGACCACAACTGCTAAAAAGAAAGCTCGAGGGGGAGAAATTGTTGCTGAACGATCTCCAGGATACATGGCAACTAGGACTGAAATAGGGGGAAGCTTGAGTGCAGTCTCACCTACTCCTACTGTAGGAGGAAGGTTGACTGCTCTCCCATAAAAAAAATCTAGTAAAATTAAAAATAAGTAGACTTGAATACTAATAACGAGTACCTTTTGTAATTAGATGTTGATGCTTCAGTGGCTGATTGAATTGATCAGTGTTCGATGTAGGCCCTTGAGAGGAGCATTGTAATTTGAAATGTTGACATTGGAAACTAGTAATTTCTTTGCCTGCAGTAGATGTTATTCTTTAGTTTGACCCATCAAATTAAAAGATGTTTGTGAGTGTAGAAGTAAGTATTATCAGTGCTTCAACCCTTGGACTTTAGGGAGGCTTAGCGGCATCGATAAAGTTTTTTCCTCACTCGTGCTTTAGGCGTGTTATATTCAGGCTAAGAGGTTCCCTATGGCCTCCGCCTTCGGATGTATGAGTATCCTCAGGATTTAGGCTAGTATTATCTAAGTCATTACCAATATTGGATGTTGGAGCTTATCAGAAGCGAGCAAGTTTTTTCCTCACTCGTGCTTTAGGCTTGTTATCTTCAGGCTAAGAGGTTTGTTATGGCCCCCGCCTTGGGATGTATGAGTATCCTCAGGAGTTAGGCGAGTATTATATATGCCATTACCAATATTGGATGTTGGAGCTTATCGGCACCAAACAAGTTTTTTCCACACTCGTGCTTTAGGCTTGTTATCTTCAGACTAAGAGGTTCGTTATGGCCCCCGCATTCGGATGTATGAGTATCCTCAGGAGTTAGGCTAGTATTATCTATGCCATTACAAATATTGGATGCTGGACCTTATCGGCAGCGAGTAAGTTTTTTCCTCACTCACGCTCTGGGCTTGTTATCTTCAGGCTAAGAGGTTCATTATGCCCCAGCCTTCGGATGTATGAGTATCCTCAGGAGTTAGGCAAGTATTATTTATACTATTGCCAATATTGAATGTTGAAGCTTATCGACAGCGAACATGTTTTTTCCTCACTTGTGTTTTAGGCTTGTTATCTTCAGGCTAAGAGGATCGTTATCGCCCTCGCCTTTAGATGTATGAGTATCCTAAGGAGTTAGGCTAGTAATATTTAGTCCATTACCAATATTAGATGTTGGAGCTTATCGGCAGTGAACAAGTTTTTTTCTTATTCGTGCTTTAGGCTTGTTATCTTCAGGCTAAGAGGTTCGTTATCTCCATCGCCTTTGGTTGTATGAGTATTCTCAGGAGTTAGGCTAGTATTATCTATGCCATTAACAATAATAAATGTTGGACCTTATCGCCTGCGAGCAAGTTTTTTCCTCAGTCGTGCTTTAGACTTGCTATCTTCAGGCTAAGAGGTTCGTTATGGCCCTCGCCTTCGGATGAATGGGTATCCTCAGAAGTTAGGCTGGTATTATCTATGCCATTACCAGTAATGGATGTTGGAGCTTATCAGATACGAGCAAGTTTTTTCCTCACTCGTGCTTTAGGCTTGTTATCTTCACTCTAAGAGGTTCGTTATGGCCCCCGCCTACGGATGTATGAGTATCCTCAGGAGTTAGGCTAGTATTATCTATCCCATTACCAATAATGGATGTTGGAGCTTATCGCAAACGAGAATGTTTTTTCCTCACTCGTGCTTCACGTTTGTTATCTTCAGGCTAAGAGGTTCATTATGGCCCCGCCTTCGGATGTATGAGTATACCCAGAAGTTAAGCGAGTGTTATCTATGCCATTACCAATATTGGATGTTGGAGTTTATCGGCACCAAGCAAGTTTTTTCCTCACTTGTTCTTTAGGCTTGTTATCTTCAAACTAAGAGGTTCGTTATGGCCCCCGCATTCGGATGTATGAGTATCCTTAAGAGTTAGGCTAGTATTTTCTATGCCATTACCAATATTGAATGTTGGACCTTATCGGCAGCGACAAAATTTTATCCTCACTCGTGCCTTAAGCTTGTTATCTTCAGGCTAAGAGGTTTGTTATGGCCCCCGCCTTCGGATGTATGAGTATCCTCAGGAGTTAGGCATGTATTATCTATGCTATTGCCAATATTGAATGTTGGAGCTTATCGGCAGCGAACATGTTTTTTCCTCACTTGTGTTTTAGGCTTGTAACCTTCAGGCTAAGAGGATCGTTTTGGCCCTCGCCTTCGGATGTATGAGTATCCTCAGGAGTTAGGCTAGTATTATCTATGCCATTACCAATATTAGATGTTGGAGCTTATCGGCAGCGAACAAGTTTTTTCCTTACTCGTGCTTTAGGCTTGTTATCTTCAGGCTAAGAGGTTCGTTATGTCCACTGCCTTTGGATGTATGAATATCCTCAGGAGTTAGGTTAGTATTATCTATGCCATTAACAATAATGGATGTTGGACCTTATCGGCTGCGAGCAAGTTTTTTCCACAGTCGTGCTTTAGGCTTGTTATCTTCAGGCTAAGAGGTTTTTTATGGCCCTCGCCTTTGATGTATGGGTATCCTCAGGAGTTAGGCTAGTATTATCTATGCCATTACCAATATTGGATGTTGGAGCTTATCGGAAGCGAGCAAGGTTTTACCTTACTCGTACTTTAGGCTTGTTTTCTTCACGCTAATAGATTCGTTATGGCCCCCGCCTTCGGATGTATGAGTATCCTCAGGAGTTAGGCAAGTATTATCTATGCCATTACCAATATTGGATGCTGGAGCTTATCGGTCGCTAACAATTTTTTTCCTCACTCGTGCTTTAGGCTTGTTATCTTCAGGCTAAGAAGATTGTTATGGCCCCCGCCTTTGGATGTATGAGTATCCTCAGGAGGTAGGCTAGTATTATCTATGCTATTACCAATATTGGATGCTGGAGCTTATCGACAGCGAACGAGTTTTTTCCTTATTCGTGTTTAAGCTTGTTATCTTCAAGCTAATAGGTTTGTTATGGCCCCCGCCTTCGGATGTATGAGTATCCTCAGAAGTTTGGCTAGTATTATCTATGTCATTACCAATATTGGATGTTGGAGCTTATCGGCAGCGAGCAAGCTTTTTCCTCACACATACTTTATGCTTATTATCTTCAAGCTAAGAGGTTCGTTATGGCCCCCCCTGCCTTCGGATGTATGAGTATCCTCAGGATTTAGGCTAGTATTATCTTGGCTATTACTAATATTGGATGCTTGTTTTACCCTTAGGTATCGAGCTAGTATAAACTGTGCTTTAACCCTTGGGTGGAGACGGATGGTGATTAAGTGGAGCATTATAGATGGGATTTTGTGATAAAAAAGGGATTTCATTGATTGAAAAGAGTTTGTACATACATTGGAGGTGAAACCTCGAGGCTGATTGCGCATTGCTGAGCGACGGAGGAGCTGTTCAGCGTCAATATAACTTTAATCTTCTTATATTCCATGGATTTATAATTTTGTCACCGGCTTCCGTTATGAGATAGTATGAACCCAGACCAGTTCGACCTATGACCATGATAGGACCATCCATGCTTTTTGCTAGTTTCCCAGCATATGGATCTTTTATGTTATCTAGGATTTCTCGAAGGACCCAGTCGTTGATAGCAAACTCCTGAGTGCGAACTCGTTTGCTGTATGAATTTTCCAGTGTTAGATGATATTGACCAAGATTTGCGATAGCTCGATCTCGTGTCTCATCGATCTAATTGAGGTTATACGCCAATTTAAACCCATTTTCTTCGTCTGTGAGCTCGTGGTCTCTTATAGGATGGTGGTACTTTGTTGGGATCACTGCTTCTGTTCCAAAGGCAAGTAGAAAAGGAGAGCACTGTGTTGACTTCCGGGGTGTAGTTTGATAAGCCCATAAGGCGTGAGGTAATTCACGTATCCAGTTGTCCTTCTTCTGTAACATAAAGCACTTTTTGAGACCATCCACGATGATTTTGTTGTGATCTCCGCCTATCCATTTTACTAGGGGTAGTACAGTTTTGATGGAGATTAGATTATGTTGTGTTTGTTGAGAAATGTTACGACCTTGGCTCCAACGAACTGAGGACCGTTATCGATATGGATCAAATGGGGCAATCGAATCTTCTGATAATATACTGCCAACTGAAGAAATGACCTCTTCTTCTTGAGTTCTGCATAGAGGAACTACTTCGACCCATTTAGAAAAGTAATCCGTGGCAACAAAGAGAAATTTCCTGTTACCAGGAGTATTGGGAAATTTACCAACTAGATCGAGTGCCCATCGCTTGAACGGCTAGTACACCTTACTGGCATGGAGCTCGAGGGCAGGAGGTAATAGCTCTGTTACTAAGAGCTCGTCCTGCGGTATGGGATCCGCAGGTACCTTCATATAGATCTCGAAGCATCTTGTCGGCAAGTTCCTTAGAGAGGCACATGAGGTATAGACCAGTGACAGAATATTTATTGAGATTTTCGTTTGGTCGAACTGTGTAGCGTTTTGAATTCTCGATGATGTGTCTGCGCTGCTGTAGATCATTGGGTATGGGCCCGTTGCATGAGTTATCCCGACTGAGATAAGTAACGAATGGTTTCCTCCAATCATCTTCCGCCATCTCATCGCCCCCAGTGTTAATCGCATATATTGTAGTACGATTAATACTGGTGCAAGAAATAACTTTGATTTGAAGGTGTCTTGATTTTATACCCAATACTCTGGCTAAGTAAGTCAAGGAGTCGACGTGGCGATTCTATCCCCGAGGGAGGTATTCGAGCGTAACTTTGTGAAATATGTTTAGCTTTTCTATAACCAGAGCTGCATAATTTACCATGATGTCTTTCTTCTTGTAATGTTTTGAGTAGTGATGAACAATTAGAAGAGAGTCTGTGTAGGCCGAGATTTTAGTGATTCCGAGTTCGAGAGCCATATCCAGACCATGAATGAGTGCCTCGTACTCTGTAGCATTATTCGAGGCTTCGAAGTCGAGACGGATAGATTTCTCGATTCTGTCATTAGAAGGTGTAATGAGAACGATCTCGATTTCTAACCCTGCGGGTCCTGCAGAACCATCGGTGAGGAGCCTCCGCCCTTTTTGAGATATCCATGATGCTCGATCATCAAAAGATTTGGAGGGTGGAAACTCATCTGCTACATCTTCGGCGAGATCTGGATCATGTTCTTCCCAGTCAGGATCTGAAACTGGAAAGTCTGCTAGGAAATCAACAACTGCTTGACCCTTTTCTGAAATTCACTGCTCGAATTTGATTTCGTGCCCCCCTAAACTGATGGACCACTGCTGAAACTGTCGGAACTATTACAACCGCTTGACGTATGAGTCTGGGAACGTGGTTACCTGTTTCCTCGCTCATATGTTCAGGAAGCGGAGCTCGGTAAGGAGGTCGCCGGACTTCCACAGGTTACTTAGAAGGCCTGCGATCTCTGCTGATATCTGTCTGCGCCTTCTGTCCCAAATGAATTGAGACTATCGGTGCTTGTGGATCCTCACAATGAATCCTGGAAATATCTGTACTACGTACCTCATGTGGCCCTAACCTCTCGTGAATAGAAACCCTTGAGGTCGTTGGTACTGTCTCGCATTCTCTCAGAGCTGGTGTTGGTTGGCTGTTCTGTAATCCTTTCAGAGCTGTTTGAAAAGCTAACATCTGAGCTTCATGTTTCTTTGTCTCAAGAACTTGTGCATGATGCTCTCATTCTAATTCCTTCTCGCGGAGCTCTCGATCTTCCAATAGCTATCGCTCGAGCTGACTCCATTTCTCAGCTTCGGCAATTAAGCTCGCCTGAAGTTCGGCAACCCGATCAGGCCCCCTTGAACTTTCAGGCTGAGCTCCCGAAGATTGACGTGATTGAACCATAATTAAATACCATTGACTGATGAGTATTTATCGTAGTTCTTAAGTACGCGGAAAAACTGTGCGTTCCTACAGACGGCGCCAAATGTAGGGACCAGATTTCGCAAAGCTCGAAATAGCTTGATATCGATCCTTACACCAAGAACTACTATGACAAGAATTATATAAGGGATAACACTTGACACAGGGGATTTAGCGTAGAAAACCTATAAATATGTAAAAAACTACAACCTTGAGTGGAGGATTTTGTTAAAGTAGTATTATTGCTTGAGAGAGAAAAAAAATCTGATTACAAGAGTTAATCTAAGAAAAAATAGCTAGAGATCAGATAATTGTGTGTATAGAATTGTTTCTCGACCTCCCTCTATTTCCATAGGAGCTCTACCTTTTTATAGACCCTTCTCTCAACTTGACATCGTGTTTGAACACGTTCTCCTGAAAGTAGGAGTCATGACCAGTTGAGTGTGTAACTGCTAGCTCCTGGGAGACAGGTGAATGCTTATTTGTTCTGTTTACATCTGTTATGGACGGCCCACGCTCTGCTTGAGTTCGTGGTCGATGTGTAACTGTTGACGTGTATGTAACGTGTTTGTTTATGTGTGAGTCTGGTACTGGATAAGATTGAGTTTTTCGGAGCTCGAGGTATAGATGAGATCGAGTATCCATAGCACGAGGGATAAGTCCCTGCATAACCCACATGAGATTATAAGATAAGGAATAGTGGGTGATTTCTCATTTGGGGATTCTGATATTATTGATTTGAGAGATTGGGTTTGAAGAAAACAAAAATGGGGTATTGTTTTACTTCTACAAATTAGTTGTTGGGACATCAAACGAAACATTACTCTAAACAAATGTTTGTAATAAAAGGGTTTAGACAAAACTTACAAACTACCCCTTTGAGCAATCTTTGCAAGAAGAACAAACCCAAGAAAAAAATTTACCCCTTCATTGGTAGATATTGTATCTCAGATATAATTCCTCCCAAATTGGACTCCAACAATATATGAATTGAATCAAATCCAAAGCCCTATATGCGGCAGGAGACCCAAACCAATCTGTAACCCTAATGTTTTCTGGTTTTGCAAAACCCTAAAATTTAATATAAAGAAGGAAGGGAAATGAAAAAAGGCATTTTTAATTTATATGAAAATCCTCATTCCAAATTTAAACATCAAACTACTTCGTTAACAACAACATGTGAAAAACACAAGGGTAGAAACTGGACATACAACACCAACTTAAGCATGAGTTTTTGACTTTCCTGTTATGGATAGAGAAAACTTCAAGTTCACTCTGAATTGTCACCTCCACCAGCTTTAGCAGAGGTTTCCATCTTTTGAGCATCCTCACCATCATCTGGGATATCAGAAGTCCACAATGTAAGATTGTCTCTAAAAAGTTGCCTGATCAGAGCGATATCTTTGTATGATTCCTCACTCAGGCTATCAAGTTCTGAGATAGCTTCATCAAAAGCTTGTTTTGCAAGGTGGTAGGCCCTTTCAGACAAGTTTAGAATCTCATAATAAAAGACTGAAAAGTTCAAAGCCAAGCTTAATCGAATAGGATGAGTAGGAGTCAGATCAGCCTCTGCCGTAGTGGAGGCCATCTAATAGGGTTTAAGCGACTGATCAAGGAATTCTTTCCGTCCATTCCCACTCTTAAACTCCGCAAGGTAAGGATAATAATCCCCTTTCATCTTATAGTAAAATACAATAGATTCCCTCGCAGTCGACAAAGGAATGAGATGCTCATCGATCACAGCCATGATATCATTACAAATACTAGACAGCTATGACTAAGCTTTATTTCTATATTCTCTGATTCTCTTAGCGTTTACTTCATTCCTTCTTCCTTCCTCTTTCTGTTCTATCAGCGATAAAATCCTCCATGAAGCTCTTTGATAATATAAAAGCATAAAGGAAAGATAAATTCAAGGTAGGGAATGGGGATAACTCTCCCAGCCTATAGGCAAACTGAGAAAAAACCTGAACACCAAAGAAACTAGCCACTAAAAAGCCTAGATTTCCATAAAAGAACTCAACCAAAATAGATCTGTACAAAAGGGAATTCAAGGCTAAAACACATAATCTAGATTAAGCCAAACAACAATATAACTATACAGTTAACAACCCATCACAGTAAAATAGCTCAAAGAAAATCCAGCACCGCTAAAAGTCATTTCTTTTTTGTGGTGACAGCTTGTCAACTACTTGAAGAACATGTAATATGCGTATAAAAAGGATTGATTCGTAGCAATAATCTTGGTCTTTCTAATAAATAGATCATTTCTCTGTCGTAGGCTTTATTGTACCGATCACTAACTCACAATAAAGGCTAAATGAAATAAAGTTGCAATATCACTTTTAGCAATAACTAAAAATACTAACCTTTTGATGAATCGTTCATAACCTTGTTGTAGAACTTTCTGCCCCACCTCCTCTACTACACACTTCCTAGTTTATATCCATGTGAAACAAAAACATAAATGAAAATGAATACGGTGCCGAAACTTCCTCGTAGGCCCTCAATTGTTTAAGCGCCTCTGCATTGCGCTTCGTCATGTGGGGAATCATTCTACAAAAAGAAACAAATTAACCAAACAAATGAAAATGACACAAATCTAATCAAAACTATTGAAATCAAATCAAACCTCATCCATGAAACACAAATCGAAACAACACGTCAATGAAGCTAAAATCAAAATAAATGCAGCATTGAAGCACAAACCCCATCAATCAAACATACTCCAAAATTCAAATCGACAAATTAAGAGAGGTGAGATTGAGATTGCTGAACCACGAATGGTTCTTCAAACGATCTCAGCATGTGATTTGAAGTAAATCAGACCATGATATGGCTTGAGGTTCATACGTTTGAGACCAAACCTCATCTTTTATCGAACGATACCGCTAGATATACAAATCTCTTTGGATCGAAGCATGAAAAACTTGTTTGCCATGGTGACCCATCAAGGATTTTCATCCGGGGCTTGTTATGTTGTACAGATTTATCCTGATTATCAAATTTCCCCAATCGATATAAAGAACTCTTCTATAACTTAGCCCTCTCAATAATTGCGATTTTAATCAAAACATAACACCGTCAATAGTGAATTAATGACTTGAAAATAGACTATGTACGACATTATCTTTTAAGGTCATAACTGAAAATGATGTTGATGGAGAAAGAGACAATAATTAATGTCACTTTATAATAAAATGACGTGGAAATATAAGACATTACGTGATCGATTATAATTTTGGAACTATAACGTCACTTTCAAACAAAAGGATGTTGTTTAGAAGACGTGATAAATCATATTTGTTGTAGTGGTCATCTTTGCTTCTGATCAAGTACAAATTCCGATATCTTGTACAGTAATCTATAAAAGTAATAAAGTACTTTTTCTGCCTCGTGCTTGAATAAACTTTAAATTGCAGAGATCACTGTAAATCAAATCTAGCGGTTCATTTTTCCGTTATTTAATAGAATGGAATAGTTGTTTACAAAATTTTGCTTTAATACATACTTCACATTTTTTTTTGCAATCAGGATTGAATTTAGGCAGCAATCCTAAATAGACTAATTTAAGTAGCGAACCATAATTTACATATCCTAATCGTTGATGCCAAACATTAAATAACTCAAACAAATAAATTGAATTCTCATTCTTATTAATAATTGAAACTAGTTTACATAAGGCTGCTAGTTTGAACAGTCCATCACACTTATAGTCCTTTCCTATGAATACACCATTCTTATTTATGATACATTTGTTTGACTCAAACACTAACTTAAAGTCATTCTTGATCAGTAATGCTTCGGAAACAAGGTTCTTGTGAATATCAAGCACATACAACATTTTATTCAAATAACTTCTTATTCAGATGTGAATTTCAGGACTACTTTCCCTTTTCCTTCGACCTTGACGTGGAAACGTTACCAATAAACACTTTCTCTTCATGCTCCATATCTTTGTAGGTAGCAAATAAACTCCAGTCATAGCATATATGGTGCGTGGCCCCTGTATCCATAAACTATCCTCTAGAATCGCTTGTCAGGTTAATTTTGGAGATTTCTGCGTACAAGTTCTCCATCTCAACATTGATTGCTTGAGTGCCATTTTCAATTTCTGGTCTGCTTCTGCCCTTGCGGCATTCCATAAATTTGTACCCTGGTTTGCCACATACATATCAACTCCCTATGAACTTCCTTAATTCCTTGCCCTTAAGGCCCAAAGAATTCTTCCCATTTTTCCCGTGCTGCCCAACTTTCTTACTGGATTTAGAGTCTCCTTCGGCCATTTTAGCTTTGGCATCATAAGAATGAACAACATCCTTCTCCTCATTAAATTTGTTACCTTCTTTGATCCTTAGCTTTACGATCAGTTCCTTCAACTTCATTTCCTTCCTCTTATGCTTCAGATAACTTTTGAAGTCCTTCCAAGATGAAGACAACTTCTCAATTATTGCCGCAACCTGAAAGGATTCACTTAACTTCATTCCATCTACATGAATATCATGTAGAATAATCTGCAGTTCTTACACTTAACTAATTACGGTCTTGGAATCCACCGTTTTATAATTCGGAAATCTGCCGACTACAAAAAAAAATTTGTCCAGCATCTTCTGTCTTATACTTATGGTTTAAAGATTCCCACAGTTCCTTTGTAGACTTTATTGGACAATGCACATTGTGCAATGTGTTATCCAACCCATTCAGGATATAGTTCCGACACAGAAAGTTGTAATGAATCCACGCCTCCACTGTTGCCATGGTTGTTGGGTCTGTTTCTTCCTCCTTTAACTCTGGTTTTTCCTCCTTGAGGAATTTTATAAAGTTCAGAGTCGTGAGAAATAAAAACATCTTCTGCTATCAATGATTGAATTCAGTACCATCAAACTTTTCGGGCTTCACCTACAGAACTTGTGGGTTACTCTTTTTCTTTGTAAAATTCACCATTGTTACAGTCGATGATTACACAAAAAAATAATATGTCTTAAGTTTGTTATACAATCTGCATGACCAAATAACACCCCTTAAGGAGATGATTGAGTCTAGTTTATGCACACTATCTCCTTAAGAAAGATTAATCTTTGCCACAGTGTTTTACAAGAATATAGGTCCCTGTCTCCCAAGATACAAAGACCAGCCATAGAGAGAAGAAAGCGTTTTTATCTCTCTGCCAAACAAACCTTGATTACGTCTGTTTTCTCTCTTGAAGAAATGGCTCAAGAAAACTAATAATAATTAATAAAATAAATTTAGGTTATATAGAGCATAGGTTACTCTTCACCAAGGGTCACACCTTAAGACACACCTCAAGTTAGTGCCTTTTCGCAAAAGGTTACTCCATAAGTTATATCTGTTAGAGACAACCCAACTCACACCTCAATCCCAAAAAACTAAAATTTTGACTAAGTGATCCAAAGAATCTCAATGATCCCATGGCCTAAGGCCCAAGGCCAAATAAACCTAGAATAATAAGTGGGCTCCTTAGGTTAAACATGCCCATGCACCCAAGCTAGTTTGCACACATGGGTCATACATATGCATGTAACAAGTTAAGAATTAGACTTACTTATATAATATAGTTGAGCTTCCCTCATATTGAATGTGAGAATAAAAACACTTAGTTCCACCATTCAAATTAAAGGAAAACCAAAATCTCTTTGTAATTTTCAATATCTGAGGCACAAACCTTTAAAATTTTCTTTTTTGCTTATTTGCTTTTATCAACTATTGTTGTAATAGTTGCAATAATTTTCAAATCTTATCATGTTTTCTATTCTTTTCTCATTTTTTATAGTTGCGAATATCTTATTGTGCTCTATATTTGCCTAATGACTACAGATAGGTTTTGTTTTCGATTACAAAAACCAGGAACCTGTGTTTAAAGTATTGAGTCTGAATAGTACATTTTATTCACCCATGCTAGGATTCTTTACCTTTACCTGTATTCCAATATCAATCATTTTCTCTCATGAATATATGCCCTTCTGCTTTGCTTAACATTTCTGATGATTTTGTATATCACATAGATAGTTTGATATGATGATCAAATTTGTAAGAATTGTTTACGCCTTTGTACTAATCTTTATTTCTGCTACCTGAACTGAACTGCGGTATAGGTATTCTTGTGGTTCAAATACATTCAATCTGCTAACAAGGCACCTAGGGAACAATATAGGAAAGATGGCCTTCTCTAGACTTAAGCCTTGAATCACCCTATACATGAATATGAATGTTCTATTTTAGTTAATTACGGGATAAAAGTATGCCACATCATAGTTAGTGATTGGGTTTTTGAGGTACATATATTTTAATTTCAGGTGCTTTACTTATTTCTAACTCTCTAATATCTTTTAGGAAATTAATATTTAAGTGCATACTATTGATTTGAGTCCTTTTCTCAGTGCCCAACTAATCTTTCTGATAAATTAAAGAAAGAAATATGACTTTGTTCTATAATTAATGTATAGGATATCTACTTATTTGAATCAATATTTTAGAGATACAGATGTATGGTTGAGTCTAAAAATACCGATCAACGACATAATCAAGCATTCAAAAAATAGGCATGGATTGGTTATAAAGTTGTCTCTTTCAATTATTCTTTTTTCATTATTTCCCTTGAATAATACCACATATGACAGTATTTCTAGATCTCAACACTTATTAGGCAAGTACTCCACGGATGTCGAAATTGAAGGAATGAGGCTTATGTTCTTTTTGTTTGTCGCATGTAATTCACCTATAGAGAAAGTGTACTTGGATATTCAAATACTTATGAATAAATGAAATTGGTTTTTATGAATTCCATTATTTTGTAAATATAATATTATTATATTGTCAAGTTGTAGCAGTGAGAATGCTTACAGGTTCAGGAATCAGAGTTGTAATTAAGATTTATTTTTATTTTTTCAATACAAAAAATATTACCACAGACTTTGTACATAGAGTAATACAAAATTTACCACGAACAAATACTGTAGTAGCACAAAAGATTTTTGTCCCAGATAAGTTCCACGGCAAATAAATTGCCACACACTTTTTACTACGGACCTTGATCACGGTCAAAGTCCTGACAAAAAGCAATTTACCACGGGCAAGGACTGTGAAAAATCTCCTAAATTAGTGTTGTGTGCGGAAACTTCATCCTACAGCCAAACCATCGAAGCAGCCTATCAAGTCTCAGTAATTTAGAGACCCTACCACCAGCAAATCCATCGAGGTTCGCCACTATTAGAACTTTGATTCTAAAATAATACCCATGAGACATATGTCTGTGCGGCAACATTGTTCTCTACCAAATTTCGTGGTACCCCAACATCTGTGTCATTGAGCAACAAAAGGCATTTGTAAGATCGCAGACATTTTCACCTATCTCGGCTGTAGGAAGTGATCTCTACTTCAATGTCACAATATGCTTCTACTCGTAAGGTGGGCTTCACATCGCCTTTCTCTACGAGGACTTCAACTTTCTTATACTATGGAAGACGTATCACTGGCTTCTTCACGCGTGGATCTATTCTTGTTCTCAGTGTACATCAAGCATGCGTCGCTTCTTCTAACATCCCATAAATGTCGTAAGGCTTGAACTCTACTTTGAAAACCAAACACAAACCATCTCACGTATTCTGCCAAACTTCTATGGTAATGACTTTGTTGAATCTGCATTCAACTGTGCGAGAGCTGTTAGGGATGGCAATGAGGCGGATTATGGGCGGGGGAGTTAATCCCATCCCCATCCCCACTTAAGTTCCCCACTCCCATCCCCGATCCAAAACCTATTTAATTTAAATGGGGATCCCCATCCCCACCCCGCATTACAAAACTAAATCCCACCCCCGCCTAATTTCACTAATAAAACTATTTTTTTAATAAAAAACAATCTTATTTAGGTTTTTTATATATATTTAATGGGAATAGCAATAAGCTATTTAAATGGGGCTGGTACGGATTTTTTGAGGTAATCTCAAATTTGCCCCACTTCCCTACGGATTTTAGTTATACATCTCATACCCACCCCCATACCCGGTTAGCATATCCCAAACCCACCACGTTCGGGGTGGGGCAGGGTGGATCCCCGATAGAGCGGGTCAAATTGTCATTCCTAACAGCTGTTTGTAATTGATTGTGACTTCTATTTAGATTGACTGCTGAAGTGTTTCCCCATTTCGTCATCCCATTTCTTTTCTAAGTAATCTGGGGAACTTAGGAACCAAGTACTGCCACTGCACCAGAAATCCTTTGCCGATTGGATCGCCACTTCCCACTTCTATTACACTCAGATACCAGCCTTTATACTAGTACAATCATCTAAATTGGAATTATCGATCTGTCTGTCTGTAAATGCATCTATCTAATCTTTGGCCATTCGGATATGATCATCTTGAGACACCCCATCAATTCAAACCACCATGTACTTGGAATTGGAACTAACATTTAATTCTACTCCAAAGCTTTTATCCTAGAGTATCGATTTGTCTAAGCCATGTCTGAGATGGCCCACACAGCTAACTGTTGTAGCCTAATTCTATTTTTCGACAACCATGTAACTATACTGATATTCAGAAACATGTGTCTTTACCATTCTATGAGCTTGAAACTATCCTAGACCATCTTGTGGAACAACAAAGATCAACTTGACAAATGCACTCGTACGCCAAGCCTGAAACTCAACTATGGAGCCAAAAAATGTATCACTCGGCCTCTTGCCTTTTGGAGTGAGCAAAGCAGTGTCCAAACATCATGTTCTATTTGAGGACAATCCTGCAAACAAGCAAAAGCCTAATTTTGAGGGATCGTAATCCATGTGGTCAGCAGTTCTTGTTGTCTAAGCCACATCGCACAATTTTGGAGAAAACTTAGATAACATCGGACATAAATCACAATGCGAAATTTCTAGGTACTTAATATTGATCGACATCTAATTATTAGGTCGAGCGAATTTGGTCCAAAAACCTTGAATCAAATTTCTAACAACTATGGCCTAATTCCAAATTAATCTTATAATTAATTATCAATACTTATAATCAATAAGCACAAGAACACATGATATTAACCCTATGAGAAACCTTTCTCAGGAGAAAATCTCATAGGTCATTGTCGAATCCTTAACAACAAAAATCCATTATGAAAATGAATTACAGGAATCTAAATCCTTTACAGACTTTATAAGCACATCTCATGGTTACCTATCTTCAATCACTATTATCGCAATCAATCATCCGTTCTTACAACCCCCTTCATTCTCGCAAAGCATTACTTCGGATTACGCACCAAAGCTTTTCAAGATCGAATCCTTCAGCCCTCAAATCACAAATTGAAATTAGGATTTTTGTAATTCTAGATCGATTCAACTTGAGGGTTTATTCTCATTACGTCTCTCTTTAAAGAACTCTTCTCTCAAATATCTTAATCCCTAAAAATTGGCTTTGGAAAAGGTGAAAAAGAAAATAGAAAGAGAACTTTTAAATAGAAAGCTAAAAATCTTGTACTCTGTTTGAATAGAATAAAAGTATAATTGAACATAGAGGCATCTGCCAAGTCAATTCGAGCCTAACAAAAGTCTATTTGAACAGAACACTATTTTCCTTAAAAAGCAAAACTCTTTTAAACTTTTGTAAAATACTAATGGGCTATAGAGTATTTGAGAAAAGAGGTAAAAAACCAATGTTGTACTTGTTCGATGCCAGGCTGGCTATAGTCGCTCCATGTGCACTCTTTAATGATGAATAACCATGATAGTGCTGACACTTCTTCTAGACACAAAATAAAACCAATACCAAATATAAATGTTTTAAAGTGTACTCACCCTTTTCACCCCCTTATTTTAATGAAACTTTAGGTGTTGTTACTTAAGGGTATGTAGAATACGTATCCAAGGTCATAAATCAAAATGTTCAAGTAGATTTTTGTGGCGCTCGCAGAGCTTGCTCACTAATGGCCAGAAGAGCTAACGGCTAGGATGCATCCTAAATGGCCAAACACACTATGTCCTCGTACTCAGGATATTTATCAATCCATCCTATATACAAAATATCTAAAAACAAATTACTCTTCTGCATGTAATCATATTTTTTTCAAGCTCCGTCAAGAAGTCGTTGTGGGTTTCTTCAAAAGTATGTGCAATATGTTAACAGATAATGGAGAAATCCATATGACACAGAAGAGACTGCCTATCCATTTAGGCAGTGGAAAATTGAGAACCTTATTGTAGAAGTATGGCTATATTTGTTGGATTTTCCATCTATTCCGAACTACTCAATGTTTTAACTTCCAATTTACGAGCACGCATGTTAATAGGTCGTATAGGTGTTATTGGTTGTGCCCAATTGTTACACCAAGTTAAACTTGGTGGGACCTAGTGTTACTCTTTATTAGGGCTTGAGGGCATAATGGGAAGACCACTCAAACCCTATTAGATTAAATAGAGGAGAAATCCCTCTTGGAGGTTATAACACAAAAAAACTATCCCATTGAGGTCTGCAGCCAATTTACGGGAAGACTCCACTCAAGAACATGGGATTTTTAGAGAGCAGGAGAAGAGGTTAGTATAATCTCCTTTACCTATGCAAGTATTAATCATGAGTTATTTTTTGTATTTCCAACAATTGGTGTCAAAGCTAGGATACAAAATACTATGATTAATTATTGACGTTTAAAGAGAAATAAGCGAGAAATTGTTGTCAAAACTTTGTTTTCTCTGTACTTTAATGGTTTTATTTCATTACTTTATTAATGTTTTCTGGTTTACTATTCACGGTTCAGGAGGAGAGTAGAATTGAAAGCTTTAGTCTCTTACTCCTTCTTATGGATTTACCACATTATCACTCCCCATATTTTTTTTAGGGCTCCTCACTCTCTCTCTCCTTTTACACCGAATCAAACCCAAAATTTATCTTCCAATCTCAGTTTTCAATCATCACCACGATCTGAGTTTTGGGGTTTCATCCTTTTTTTCCCTCTCCATTGCATAAATTCAAACCTACATCATCCTTAAAATTGGAGAGAATTGTTTCAATCTAGTAGAGGAGAAAAGATTTTTGCTAAATCAGTTCAAGGGCTTCATGATTTAAAACAAATCATGCCTTGATTCCCCGAGCCACAAATTCCAGGTCCCAAATCAAATTTCAAGCAAGTCTGAGTTCATTATTAGGAGAAATCAAATGGATATTGAGGGCATATTTACAGGATTTTTGATTTGTCATTTTTTTTTTTTTAGGATTGGCTTTGTATTCCATTATTGATCAGGAGAAATTCTAGAAAAGAGATTGAGGTTTTCATCTGATTTGCTCCTTCTAAGTCAGTGATTGAATGATAGTCTCCGGTCGGCTTTTCAAGAGAGGTTTTCAGTCGTGCTCGGCTACTAATTCGCCCCCAAATTGCTTGGGTTACAACCTCCAACTCGTCGTCTCTCGAGTGTTAGAGAAACAGAGCCTTAGGGCTTTATACAGGGTACCAATGTATTTTCCTTTCCTCCAAGTTTGGATGTGGTTGGAGTTTTTTCCTCCACACCCTCCATCCACCCTATACTTTCACTTATACTCTTCGACTCATTTGGCAAACCAATATCTATTGTCAGAGTATGGATGCCTCTCTTACGATGGACTTACTTAATGATCGAAGGGAAGCTAACCTTTCTATTCCTTCAGGCAGTTTACATAGAATTCTACATCCGTTGAGTTTCATAGTCTGCAGATTGCACAGAGTACTTAAACCATTAGGTGAACCCATTTTTTCGAGATGGTTAAACTCGAGTGAGATTTTTTGCCATCATTGAATATTCTTCTAAATGCTCCTTCAAGAGTTAGGGTATTATAACTTTTGCATAACTCTTGTTGTAAACTGCACTCAATTATCTTCTATAAAGAAAGTGTAGCTGTTAGTACTATTTAGAGCACTACTTCATTCTGGGATCATGGGGTACTTCAGTATACATAAAAAAACATTATATTGGGATTCTACTAATTCATTATTGATTATATAATCATACACCTATTACCGATTACTATATCAAATTAATTGGATAAAGATATTTTGCATGAGCCATAATAAATCATTAATGGTTATAGGGCGTTGATGCTCAAGGATCTCCAATGAGGTTTCAGTGAAATCAAATAGTCGTTAAGAAGGTAGGATATAAAATGGGTAAATACATCGAAAGGAGTTTTGTCCATAGAGTTGAACATTTCTTTTAATTTTGAGACTCTCTTGTTAAATCTTATTAAGACTACTTTGCACTAATTAAACTTGAAATAATTAGACTACTCAAAGGAGGCTAAGAAACTTCTAATTAATTAGTGTGCCAAGGTAGACTATACGGTATGGGGAGATAAGGATAACCCTCAGCCCAAAGGTGAGTAAATGTCTCACTCGAGTCAAACTATAAGTGGCCAGTCTAGTCTTGAGCGTGAGTGATCGCCAACTAGGGGGCAATGTATGTCTAATCATCACCCAAAGAAGGGATTCGATGATACATCGTTACACCTACAGAGTGAAAAGTTTATACCTTAAATATTATATACACTCTGACTCGACCATCTTAATCCCAGAAAGGATCGAGATTAAACATATCCAGTTATAGATCTTTTACAAATCAAGTTAAATGTGCATAAAAAAATTTAATTTTTTGTACGTCCTAAAATAAGTCTTTGGTTCATGCAGCTATGGACCCTATGATCCAGAACTAACTGACTAATATTAAAACCTTGACGAACTCTAACTGCCCCTACTATTGCCCAAGCTTCCTCGATTTTGATTTTGTTCTCACTAGGAACTGTTAGATATCATTAAGAAACAGTTTGAGGGTTCTATCAAGGGAAGGCAGTACAGTAAATTATCTTAGTTTTTATCGCTGAAGTATGATAACAGTGGAAATGTGTGCTCACACATTTATGTTTGCTTTGAATCTAATTTGGTTGATGTTCCCACCAACTCTTTGTGGTCAAATTCTGGGATAACTGTTCATATTTTAAATTCTCCACAACAGTTTATCAGCAGGCAGCCAGAAAGGTCTAAGGAGCAAGTTTTCTCGGGAGATGCAAGAAGCCTTCCCATTTAGTTCATTGGCAATTTTTTGCTTGGTTTTAGACACAGGTGTTACTTTAGATTTGACAGGCACCTTTTATATTCCTTCGATGAGACGATCTCTGGTTTCAGATTTTCGGTTGCACTCTTTTCAGTTATTTATTCAATTTTAGACATGGTGGTTTTGAAATTATTCATCATGATTCCATTATTGGTTCTGGTTTACTAGTTGATGGGTTATATCGTCTATCTCTTAACCATTCATTTGAGACTTATCTTTTATGTTTATCTATTAAGGCTAGTATTTCATCTACTTTTAAACGTTCTAAAGTTTCTGAGCAATCTACTCGTAGAATAAACCTTTTATAGCTTATTCATACAAACATATGTGGACTTTTTTCCTATTCTGTCCCGAGGTGGTCATCAATATTTTATTACTTTCATTGACGATTTTTCTTGTTATGCCTATATTTTTCTTATCCATCAAAAGTTTGAATCACTTGATGTTTTTAAGACTTTCCCGTTAGAGGTTGAGAAATAGTTAGATTAAAAGATTATGGTTGTCCGGTCAGATTGAGAAGGCAAGTATTATGGTAAGATCGATCAAGACGGTCAATATTAGGGACTATTTTATTAGTATTTGCTAGATTAGGGAATTGTAACCCAGTACACTAATCCTAGATAATCTTTAAGACTGGGAGAAATCCTAGTCTTAATCACTTGCATGTTTGGGATTGTCATGCAGAGGTAAAATTGTTTAAACTGAATATTGGAAAGCTAGATTCAGGGACTATAAGTTGTTTCATCGATAGTTTCCCAGAGAAAGTGATAGGTTTCAGGTTTTACTGTCATTCTCAACCCATGCAAATTGTTGAGTGTGCTCAGACTCATTTCATTGAGGAGGGATATCACTTTGCCAGTACTATTCATAGAGAGTTTATCTTTGGGGAGGGTTCTAAAACTCAGAGTGCAACTGCAATTCCGATCAGTGTTGCTATGCTTCAGCATTTATCAGATATTGACACTGTGAAGACGAGTACGATTCCAGACCCCCTCATAGCACCAATTCTCCATAAGATTTTTCCTCCACCCGCTTCGGTCCAGCTTCTGTCATTCTACCTCTGGCCTAGCTTTTTGCTTCTATACGAAGATCCTCTAGAGAGAGTCATTCAGGTATTTCTTCAGATTACCACTTTTATTCAGTTGAAGAGAAATTATTTAATTTAAAGGATCCAGTATCTTTTAGTTTGGCTATGACTAGTTGTTTTGCATATCAGTGGTGTAATGCCATAATAGATGAGATAGATTTTATGTCTCATAACTCTGTGTGGGAGTTGACACCTTTACCTGAAGGATCTAAGGTAGTTGAATACAAATATATCATTGTATATACGTCAAACAGAGTGGGAGAGATTTTACATTTATGGTTTTGTACATTGACAATATTTTAGTTGCTAGCAGTGATGTCCGGTTTTCTTCAGAAAATGAAAACCTTCTTGTCTTAACATTTTGATATGAAGGATATGGGAGATGCCATTTATGTTCTTAACATCAATATTGAGCGATACAGGACCAGAGGGATACTTGGCATATTTTAGAGTGTGTATATTGATAAAGTTTTGAAGTGGTATGGCATGCAAGACTGTAAAATAGGTGAGGTCCCTATGTCAATGGAGATATCTTTAGGAAGACGATGTTGTATGAGACAGTTTCTTCATATATCGCTAAGTAGTATGCTTTAGTAGTTGGTAGCCTCATGTATGGTATGATATGTATGAGACTCGACATCAATTTTGTTGTTGGGATATTTGGAAGGTACCAACAAAACCTTTCTATTATTCACTGGCAGGTAACCAAGAAGGTTTATTGCCCTTTAAAGAGGACAAGAGATTACAAAATGGTTTATAGGATATCTGATGAGCTTATGGTTTTGGGCTACTCTGACTCAATTTTTGCTGGAGTCTCTTTAAGGGTCGCTCTTTTTTGTAGGAGTAGTTATTGGTTTATTTTATCTATTGTTACTGTATTAGGATTCTTTATCCAGGTGGGAGTTATTCCTGGTTATTATTTTAGTCTGCATTCAAATTTAATTTTGAATATTTAGTTGTTGTTATATTTGGATCGGTTATTATATGTGCATATATTCAGTTTAAATTATACAATTGTAATAAAGTTTTAGATACGAGTGATTTCATCACATGACGGTTGTCTAAGTATCAAGTACCTATATAGAATACTAAAAGGCTTCTCAAGTTTGCTTAGGCTAGATATGGGTAGGTTCCACATCCTTTGGCCTTCATTTTAGTATGAGCGAGTGTCTTCGCATGGCGATTTGTCTAAGTATTGAAATGACATGTGTCTGGTAAACACATGTTGCAGGACACTAATAGCAATATACCTGTACATCATTAAGGTGTACATTTACCATTCACATGCTAAACTCTACCAGTAAAGAAATTATACTTGAAAGCTATTGATATTGCTAGCCTGATGTCCACGATATGGATTAGGTATGTGCTGAAAGGCCTGACCAAAATTTGTTTGTGAACAGTGTTAACCATCTTTGTAGTCGTAGAGTGACAGTCAAGTTCGATGTAACATTGTCTTCGACAAATTATCATGTATGGCTTTCTAAAACAAAGGATGGCCATCCGCTTTTCATAAAAAACCGTGAATCAGGCTAAAAATATTTTTCATAAGAAATTGAGTTAGCACCGGGTGGGAGATTGTTGGATTTTCCATCTATACCGGTACTACTCAATGTTTTAACTTCCAGTTCACGAGCATACATTTTAATAGGTCGTATAGGTATTATTGGTTGTGGCCAATTGTTACACCAAGTTAAGGTTGGTGAGACCTGGTGTTACTCTTTATTAGGGATTGTGGGTATAATGGGAAGACTACTCAAACCCTATTAGATTAAATAGAGGGGAAGCCCCTCTTGGAGGCTACAATACAGAAAACCATCACATTAAGGTCTGCAGCCAATTCATGGGAAGACTCCACTTAAGAACAGGGAATTTTTAGAGTGCAGGAGAAGAGGTTAGTATAATCTCATTTACCTATGCAATTATTGATCATGAGTTATTGTATGTATTTCTTACAGTGTTTAGTTGAAGAAGATACGTTAGAATAGATTTAGTGTTAGTATTATGTAAATATAGTATTTCAATATTCTATTGGAGGCTATAAGGAGCCAAGTTCTCTCTTTTGTAACCTAATTTTATTATCCTAATATAGCCACCCAAGCTTTCTATTCAAATATATATATATATATAGGGAGTTCATCGAGTTCATCATATTTCACCATTCTCCTAACTAATCTCCCAGGGCACGCCGCGGTACCTCTGCAAACCGCACGCTCCATTTTAAATCGACATAAATCTTGGCGGATGATCCCCCAATTTTAGATTTCGAACTCGTAGCCACTCTCTCCTCTTTCCAAGAAGTGGTCCCAAACCACCAGCCGAACACAAAGAGGTTCCTATACATACAGCAGAACCCCAATAAATTAATATGCAATAAATTAATAATCATGATTTAAATAGTATTTTTTGCCGGTCCCGACTTGGGCCAATGGGTTAAATTAATAAATTTGCTAAATTTATAAGATAATACATGATAAAAAAAACTCCTTAAAGGATCCTATAAGTCCCACTTACCACATAATTTAATAATTTGCTAATGCTAAATGTATATCATATGTACGAAAGAGGCATTAAAATATGACTCAAGTATTGTTTGTTTTTTCTTGAAATAGAAGTAGAGTTGGATCTCACTCTGATTTTTTGTAATGTGCTAATAAGTTTTAGTGTGGTGTATTGCAACAAGAAATTATTCAATATCGTTGTCGCTTTGATAGCTTATTTGCACGAAACGGGCTCCAAAATAGAATTATAATCTTCAACTTCACCTTCTCGATCATTTATTTGTTCATTAAATAAGAAAAATAGTTTGAAAAAAATAAGTAATACTTTGATAAATTAATAAGTTATTAATTAATCGATAAATTAATTTATCGATAAATTAAAATACTGCTTAATTAATAGATTTCCATGGTCCGGAGGCTATTAATTTATAGGGGTTTCACTGTATATTATAGTTTGCAACAATGGCTGTATCAGGATAAATCTTACTATGCTTGTTAATTTGTTTTGTTTTGCTGATATCATGCTAGTCTTTCCTATCACCAAAGAGTGCATTCCAACTTTGCTTTTCAAAATGAAACTTAATGGGGAGTACTTGTACATTATTATAACTTGTGTGTTGTTTCTATACAGCTGATGAATTGTATATTCAAGAAATACAAAAATCAAATTGTTGGAACATCAAAAGATTGAAAATATACAAGTAATACCACATGTTTAGTAGTTTTTGACATATTGACATATTGTTCACATGGACATATTGAACCATGGCCTGCAAATCATCATACAAATTTTGTTTGTGATGCAACTTGCAAGATCCCAGCTTTTACTTTAGATATATACATGCATTGAATGAAGCTAGTGCTTTGGAGTTGCTATATATACTTTACAGTTCATATATATAGTTATATACTTTACGTAAAGGTTTTACTTTAGAGTTCCTATCTATCTATACACCTAAGGGAATAACTTATCAACCATTTCTTGATTTCAGTCATTCGTTATCCATCTCTTGTGAGTCGAGCATTATTTAGGCTGCTCGGATCTCTCCTATGCTTTAAAATTAAGTCCCAGCCGTGGTTCTCACAAAAAATATCAGACTTGCTCAACTCTTATAAACTGCCATATCATCTACTTATAAGGTTATATTTTTAGTCAACCAACATTATTTTAAGCTTTAAGGCCAAATCATATGGCAAACTTCCCACTCTCAATATTCGACTACTACTATCTCGGTATCACCCTCTAAACCCTAAATCCCTTCTCTTAACCAAACCTCCAAATTCTGACTTTTATCTCCATAGAACTGATTTCTCCCTCGATTGTGAATCTCCCCTGAAAGAATCGATATGGTCTCTTGGTCTGGATTTCAAGAGTTTGATTTGGTTTTGAAGGGTTTAATTTTGGTTCAACCGGGTTTTGATCTATGCTAAAGAGTTTGATTCCAGTGTATTATTTGGTTGTACATGGGATTTAAGGGTATAATTTTAAGGGCTTTCAACTCTTCATTCGGTAATCATGGGGTAAGATTTCAGAGGCCTCGAATCCATCATGGATTTCTTGCTTAGCTTTTGTATATTTTGGGATTACTCCATTTTTAGATTATCGCAATTACAGGTCAATTATCATTTGCCCATCTCTAAATAGTTAGGGATTTTGTTGGATTGACTTTAGGGTTTGCAATTGAGCTTGATTTGAGCAAATAAGTTAGGGTTTCAGGTTTTAGTTAGGATTGAAGTTGCCTACCAAGAGGCTATTGCTTTGAAGAGGCAAAAGGAGCTTATACGTGAAGAAGATGCAGCAGGGCAAGCTGAAAGTGAGCTCAAAGCAAGACGTGGAGCAGCTAAAAAAAACTCAAGAAAAAACTGGTTAATTTATTGTGGCTTTATTTTTTTGTTCTCGCTGATTGCTAATATCGCATTACTGAAATTGTTTGAATTGATGGTATTAAGCATGAAGTCACCCTTAGAATACTGACTATTTCCGATATATGTACATATATAAAACTATGAAAGAAGTATGCGTTTAACAAAAAGAAGAAGTACACAACACGGATATGGGTGTCGGTGTCGGACACATGTACCGGGTGTCGAACACGTTTTATTTATTTTTAAAGTAAAATGTCATTATTACCTAGGAATATACCATTTAATATTGCAATACCAACTGATATTTTGGTTTAAATATATCATTCAAAATCCTTTTGCCGATATTACATTGGTGAAAGTATTCTATACAAAGGTATGAAAAATGAAATTCCCTTATAACAGTAATATGTATTGTTTTTGTGTGTAAATCTATTATATCATTTATCTTTTTTTCATTCTCCAAAGTAAACAGAGAAAAAGTAGTCGTAAAGGAAAAAAATAAAGAAAAGGATGAAAGTTCTGATGTGACAGTACAAGGCAACCAACTTGATGAGATTGATACTGATGGAAGGACAATGGAGGACTTTCCTCTAAATCGATTACTCTCTGTGCTTGAAAAGCCTAATGTGTCATTTACAGGAGAAGATGTTGTTAAAATACTTCAACCTGACTTGGAATACAGAGATATAAGCCCTCTCAATTGGGATACAAACACATCAGAAGTTCATTCTCCAACAGAAGCGAGTAGCAGCGGGGTGAGCGAACTTCCTGTACAAAATGGTCAAGTAGAACACGAGCACATCTGTTATAATGGATGATAGCTCTTCAGCGTGCTCTACAGACTCTGTCCCATCAGTGGTAATGAATGACCCCTACAAAGGGAACTCTTTGCTTTAGTGCCAAACCCAAACGCCTTCCAACAGGTAACAACGTCAAGCACTATTCTATTACCTTGTGATATTACACATATGGTTTAAACTGACAGGAACACGTGGTATATATTTGACGATATACTTTGATTTTTTAGAGGAAAGAATCGACGTGGTAAAGAGAAATGTGAACGGGCTGTTAGGGCCTCTGGAAAGGATAATCACTCATCTGAGCCTTTGACTGATGTTGGGCATCCACAAGATGCTTCTAGAATTACTTCGAAAGCAGTTGGACCTGAATCCTAGTCTGCACTCTCCTTGAAAGATCGGATACAATGGCTTGAGCAGTATTTTGTTGACAAGGTTAGACTTAATAATTTCATCTTATTCATTTTATGCAAGATGCAAACTTAAATCGTGGTTATATGCAGTTACAGCATTAGGGCTACCTCTTATTATTGCGTACCTTTAATGCAAGATTCCATGGATGACCCAGAATGGGTTTAATATTTCATCATGCAATCTTTATTTTATGCTGTTGGATATTTCGGAATGACTAAAAAATTTTGTGTGGATAATCTTTTTGAGAGACATATTATCTCATTTGCAATCTCAAAATTATCTTTAATTCATCCCTTTCACAAGGTAGTCATAGCTATGTCAATGATAAGTGTTTCAGTAGATGCATAGGTGTACACATACTTTTAGCACACAGGTTAGAAACTTAGGGGTTATGAAAAAAAATTGAGTTTGGCAAGGATGTTTTATGATGTGTTAGATCAAATATCATAGCACACTGGTTTGACTATAAATTTGAAGTGCATATACTATGACGGTATAAAGATATTAACAAGTAGGTAGAAAACTTTACAAGGAAAACTGCATCTTTCATGTCTGAGGTATATTTAATGTAACTTTTATATGTTCTTTGGCATATTGATATGTATTAAAACATATTCCAATTCATCTTTCCATTGTAATTGTAACTTTTTGGGATCCATCTGTTATGTTCTTAAAACATTATTGTTATAGCCTAATCCTGAACATGTCAAGTTGTTATGTCATTTGGTTGATGGTTTAAGAAGATTGATAGGGTATTATATTGATCTAGGAAATGTTAGAAGTTCTTTAGTCAATCTTATCTTTGCTAATCATTATGCCAACTTTTAGTTAAGCATATTTTTTTTTATCACTATGCTATGCCTGGGGTACTTATCACATCCTAGATATCCGTAAAATCTGTACGGATATGTTCAAGATGAATTAGCTGTTAGCTAAGCATATCACTTCTCTTGAACCTAAGAGTATGTATCTGTTGTAAACAATGCAATTTTTGTAGCTCGCGATATATTAGGGAAATTATATATGCATTTTTTTTGGTTCTAGAAGAAGAATCAGGTTCGGAATTCAAACGGCAAAAAGTGGAAAAGGATGTAGATTCTACAACTGAAACTACAAAAGCTGAACCATCACCTCCTATGGTGATATTTGATGCACTCGAGAGGTTTATTGGCACTGGAGCAAGAGAAGTGTAATAATTAAAGGCTTTATGTTGTGTTTGGGAGTACATAAAGACTAACCAACTCGAGGTACATAATTTTGTATTGTACTAATTTTTGGTAAAGAACATGTTGATTTGTGTCTAACTTTTGGTGTTTTTTTAACGTTCTCTATATTCAGGATCCTCTAGATACTATCGCGATTATTTGTGATGCCAAGCTTCAAAAGCTATTTGGACGCTAGAGTCTTTCCAGTGAAATGGTATCTCAGTTACTAGTGTCACATTTTCAGCTAGTAATCTGGTAGTCTTTGCTGGTTTGTATTAAACTTGATGAACCTTGATCTTTGTATTATCTTCCCTTGAAATGACAGAATATACTATTTGTCATTTTTAGTTCAAACTGTAAATTTAATTATTTTCGTAAATAAAGAGATCTCATATCCGTACATCTTGAATGTATCCCATTTGCGTACGTTGGAGTGCACACACGAGTGTCGGTGTGTCCGAGTGTCCAATACGCTTGGACACGACGGGCTTTAGGTATATGGAGTGTCAATGTTACATAGCTCTAAACCATCGTAAAGAATAAGCCTACAATCACCACTCTCTTTCATGGTACTCTCTACTTAAAATACCGCATTTGTACAAGAAAAATTGTTAGAAAGAGTAATCAAGTATACTCCATTTCTCTAGCGTGTGAAGAGTATCTTGTAAACCATAAATTTGTAGAAAAGCAGATTTTATAAGAGCCACATCTTATGTATCAGTTTTTGTAATGATTATTTTTAATGTTTAGAAAAGCTCTTTCTAAGGAGCTAGAGTAGCTATTTCAGATGCTATAAATCTGCTTAATTAGTATGAATAGCGGGGACGCTGGTGAAGGTAAAAGTCAAGTTAGGGATACATTGAATTTTTGTTTAGTCATCTTCTAGCTTTCAGCCAATCGAGTACGAGAGAGTCTAAGAACTATAATTTTGGCTTAATTTTTTTACTGTTAGGACACACACTCTAATTTCTATCACTTTTGTTTGCAACTGCAAAAGAAACCAATCATACAATCGTCAGAAAGTCATATCATTTCTATCTGAAGATTTTCCAACTATATTAGGTTGGCTTTAAAACTCATAAAATTTGACAACATTCTCTTGTTTTGCAGATGTACGTTGTACATGGCTCGGCAGTGACCTGCAATGGTATAGCAGAACGAACGGTCTTCTTCTTTTGTTTATCTTTTTTTGTCTTGGATGGTTAGATGTTCATACAACTTGGTAATATATGAGCAGAATAAAGTAATACTCAGGGTCTACTAACAAAAACCATATTAATATTTTGCACCTTGTCCTGGCTTTAGTTTTTCCACAATCTACTTTTATATCTCAATTACTAATTAGACATTAATGGACATTTTGTATGATTTAATATTGTGAAACAGGATTCCATTCTCTTTTGTAGATAAGGGATTAATGGAAGTCCATTAATCAACCAATTAACCAATCTAATCCTCTATTATTTTTGCGATCCTAATATATAATCTTTATTTTTTTGCAGGATACACTAGTTGATCGTAGCCAAGATCATAACCGAGTAATAACTACTAAAGTTCCCGTTGTCCTATCTTTCTTGTTACAGTTGCTAATTCCCAACCCTCAATGAATCTTCAAAAATAGGTACTTCTAATAATGATTATTATAGGTACTTTTTTAGGGTTTGCAATTTAGCATTATTGATGGGTTAGTGGTTAGTGCAATTGGGGGTTTGGAATGATTGACTGATTTGTGGTTGTGAATGCGTTTATCAGGGAAGATAAGCGGAGAGAAACAAGCAGGGTGATGAAAGGTGTTCAACACGGGGCTTGTGGATTTGTGTCCTCCAATAAAAGGGAAATCTCCTCGTAAGAACATAGTAATGAGTTATGGTCTTTTTTGGAGGATGTCAATAAATAAATATTGCCAGAGGTTCTAAGTCATACCTTCAAAATTAATTTTCATTTTCATGATGCATTCAGGCACTCTTAGTGCATATTCTTTGAAGCTGAAGCTGCCCAACCTGCACCGAGCTTGAACCATCAATCTTGGTGGTTAACAAAACTATTAATTTTTATAATTTAGGCATTAGAGGTAAGCTCTAAATCTTATTAACTACATTTTTCAAATGGTATATGTCTTATGGTTAGGTATTTTGTTATAAGTTATTTTTTTCTTTGATCTCTTCCCTATGAATCCATAAGCTCAAATTGGTAAGGGCTTCTCACACTTTGAGAGGATGATGGTTCAAATCTATCTGGATTTGCTTGTGTGACTTCATTTGTTATTAGGAATACAGTTTCAACGTTGCCTTCCTTAATAATGATAAACATTTATTTCATGAACCATATGTTACTCCATGGTTCACTTCCATCCGGGATTTGCCCATTATTTGTTATTTGAATTGTGCATGTATGCCAATGTTATAGTATTTGAGAGCTTGATGATGGCAATAGCCGAAATTCAAATAATGTTAAACATCACCTCTTTATATGACCATATTTCTACTGTTGATGTACACGTTGTGTCTATGCACTACAAGTTGTAGTTGTAATCTTTCATCTGTAACATGATTTGGTAAGCTTTTATTTTCACTTCATGATTGTGCAACTGGTAAGTAGTTTGCAACTCTAAGGTTATGAGGCTTTTTAGTTCTTCCAACTCTTGATATTGTATATTACATTACAATCTTCTAATTCCTTCCACCAAGTTTTGAGGTTGTTCGACAACCAATTATAGTTTACAAAACTTTTAACCCTCTTCATGTCTTGCAAACACCCTATGTGTATTATTTGCTTACATGTTCAGTCATATCTTTTAGTATATGATTTGGTTCAGAGTCAAACTAATTTGGGGTTAAGGCAAAGACATATTGCAAGTCTGAGTGTAGGTCTATAATATAATTTTTTGTATCTTCTTATCTTAAATTGCTTTGCTGGAAAGCCATGTTGTACTGCCATTATAATTTGCATCTCTTCGATAGGGCATAAATCATATTTTTAATTACTGATTTTATGCACCATTAATGTGAAATTAGTAATTGAGCATAACGGCCTAACATGCGCGTTAGCGCATGCCTCAGTGCTCGCATATACCTATTGGAGTGTTATTGCTTTGAGAAATCAAAGTAATAAATGCTTTAATAAATGCTTACATATAGTGCTACCCATAAGTCGTGTAAAAACTGAAAAGCACTACAGCAGGTTGCTTAGCAATAAGAAGAAAGATATGAGCAACAAAAAATATGGATTAAGCACTACAGCAGCTCACAAAAAATATTTCTTCTAGGAGAGGGGGATTTCTCCTTTGCAGCATGTTTAGCCAATACATTTGGCTCTGCCTCCAACATGTTTGCAACTAGACTTTACAGTAACAAAGGTATTTCTATCTATCTCTCCATCTAGCTCCATCTCCCTCTTCCTCTCCCACTATAGATCTACATGCATGTTGTACCTCTGTTGATTTTTACATGCAAAGTGCGGACAGTTTATTGGCTAAGCATTCGACAGCAGGGGCGAACATGAAGAAACTTGGAGAGTTCAGATGTACCATCATGTATAGAGTAGATGTGCATACTATGAGCGAAAACTCTTCAGGGAAGGAAATGAAGTTTGATAAGGTAGTATTTAATTTTCCTCATGCAGGATATCATTACGGTTGTGAGCACGACAAACGCCAAATCGGGTTTGTATAATGCAATTATAAATTTGATCTTAATTGCATTGCACTAAAGAAAATGAAAATTGTTAAGAAAATTGCAGTGTGATCATGAAATGTTTTATCCTGACTTATTTTCAGGCTTCACCAAGGGGTTGTGAAGGGTTTCAATAAAATGTATGCAAAATATGTTAATTGAGAATGGAGAAGTACATATAACTCACAAGACTGGCCACCCATTCATTGAATGGAAGATTGAGGATCTTGCAATTAAAGTCGGGTTACGATTAGTTGATGAAGCACTATTTTGTAAGGCCGATTATCCTGGTTACCACAACAAGAAAGGAGACCGGAGAAGATGCAATAGGACTTTTCATGTGGGAAAATGTAGCACTTATAAGTTTGGCTTGTTAAGAACGGTTCGAAATGGGAATTAATTTTTCTCTCCTGAAACTGTAATCCTCTCTTGGCTATTGTGTACTACATTACTATGCCCTAATAACTCATTCAGAGGTGTTGTGAGTTTTGTTCTTCCTTGTGAATTCCCTTTTGAGTTCCTCATCTTTCCTAGGTGATAAATACCATCCTAATTGCAATCTTGCCCAGGATCGACAGCATGAAACAGTGGAGGTAGTAAGGGTTATATGTTGTTAATCGAGGTAACTAATCATAATTCTATGACAATAACAATACGTAGAATTGCCAAATAAGAAATTAAATCGAGAATAGTAAAGTAAATCACACAAGTAAATTTACATGAGGAGGGACATTAAAATCACTTGGAAACACTCTGAGTATCCGTTATATACTTGGGAGGACATTACTAGGGCTTGATGATCCAGGAAGATCTGAAGATCGAACCCCTTCAAAAAACACCAACTCGTTCAAACAAACTTCTGAGTCGTTCAAACAAATAATGAGAGGAACGACCTAGAAGTTCCCAAAAGACCAACTAAAGCAGAGTCTCGTCGAAAAATTCGAGCAGAGTCTATTCGATTTGTGTCTATGCAACCTGGAGTTCTCGGAAGAGTCTATTCGAGCTTAGTCTATTCAACCTGGAGTTCCCAAAAGAGTTTATTCGAACTGAGTCTATTCGACCAATTTGAGCTAAGTCTGTTCAGGCAAAAATTGGCAAAGTCGTTCCAACGACACTTGGAGTCGTTCGAACGAAAGTGGAGTTCTCAGAAGACCAATTCATGCTGAGGTTTTTCTTAGGCTTAATTTGGCCAGTTGTTCGAACGACCCATGAATTCGTTCGAACGATTATCGTATCCCTTTAATATTTTAGGCATTTCAAGGGTATAATGGTCCTATCTTGTAACTAGAAACTTGTAACCCTCATAAAGAGGCAAGGCTAGGCAATTTGAAATTATCTTAGATCAATCCAAGTTTTTGTAAGAGAGACTTAGGGTTTTAAGAGTAATTAAATTAGAATCAAATCATTGAGCAATTGAAGCTCCAAAAGAGAAATTCTCCCACCAATTGTAATTGCTCTTCATTTCATTTCTTCGATTAGATTAATCACAATTCGATTGTGGATTACTCAAAGTACGCATCACGAGAAAGATATGACATTATTAGGGCTCGATGATCCAGGTGGATCTGAAGATTGAAACCCTTCAAAAGATGCCAACTCGTTCAAGCGAACTTTTGAGTTGTTCAAACGAGTTATGAGAGGAACGACCTAGAAGTTCCCAAAAGACCAACTTAAGCAGAGTCCAGTCGATCAATTTGAGCTGAGTCTATTCGAGTTGAGTCTATTCAACCTTGAGTTCCCGGAAGAGTCTATTCGAGCTTAGTCTATTCAACCTGGAGTTCCCAAAAGAGTCTATTCAAATTGAGCCTATTCGACCAATTTGAGTTGAGTCTGTTCAGGCAAAAATAGGCAAAGTCGTTCGAATGACACTTGGAGTCGTACGAACGAAACTGGAGTTCTCAGAAGACCAATTCATGTTGAGGCTTTTCTTAGGCTTAATTTGGCTAGTCGTTCGAATGACCCATGAGTTCGTTCGAACGATAATCACATCCCTTTAATATTTTAGGCATTTCATGGGTATAATGGTTCTATCTTATAACTAGAAACTTGTAACCCTCATAAAGGGGCAATGCTAGGCAATGTGAAATTATCTTAGATCAATCCAAGTTTTATAAGAGAGACTTAGGGTTTTAAGAGTAATTAAATTAGAATCAAATCATTGAGCAATTGAAGCTCCAAAAGGGAAATTCTCCTACCAATTGTGTTTGTTCTTCATTACATTTCTACGTTTAGGCTAATCTCAATTCGATTATGGATTACTCAAAGTACGCATCACGAGGAAGATAAACGGTATCAAAATAACACCCAAAAAAATTTAACACGAGACAAGTTCGAATATAAATTTTCCATGTTCAAACATGACGACTCTAAAACATATTTTGTATCTCATGTTTGAACATGATGCCTCTAACCCAAAAAATTCATAATATGCCCAAAAACATGTTTATCTTCGTCTTTGATCCTCGTTCGTCCCCCGAATACCAATGAACATTCACGAACATAATTGAATTTCATTATTCAGCAATCTCACACTTGAAATTGAATAAACCGCAACCGGCCATCTCCGGATTTCAATAATGTATTGCTCATATTATCTGGACCTTCAACCGTGAAGATCCACAAAAGTTGCTCATGTCGTCAACTTCTGGAATTTCACCACCTTCGTAAACATATCGGTCGGATCTACATCAGTATGAATATTCTCAGGCTTCGACATACCGTCCTCGAAGAGCGAGCGAATATAATGATATTGAATTTCAATATGCCTGGCCCTAAAGTGAAAAGTGGCATTCTTCGTTTGTATTGCGCTTTGACTATCGCTATGCAACTTAGGAAGATATTCATTGTCGAGCTCTTTCATCAACCCTCTAAGACAAACCATATCCTTGCAGGCTTCCGTAGCCGTAACTTATTTCGCCTCCATCGTAAAAAAACTACTATTTTCTGTAGCCTCGAAACTAAAGTAATTACACTGCTTCCCAATGTAAATACGAAGTCACTAGTATTCTTCTGCTTATCAATATCACCAGCCATATCATAATCAATTAAACCCTGTAAGCATATGAATGTCACCAGCCATATTGTCATATCCTGGATCCTCTTTAGATACCTAAGTATCCATTTCACAGTTGTCCAATGCTCTCTACCTAGATTACTTGTATACCTATTAATAACTCCCCTTTGATGATCTCTCCCATGTCAGTACTTGCTACCAACATATGATCAATATACAGAATTATATGATATATAAGTTTCCTATATTTTTGATAAAACAACAGTGATCTGCATTATATTTTGAAAAGCCATTTCCAGACATGAGCTGATCAAACTTTAAATACCATTACATCGGCGCTTGTTTCAAACCATATAAGCTTTTTGTGAGCCTGTACACTAAATTTTCTTTCCCTTTAACTGCATACTCTTCTGGCTGCTTCATATTGATTTTTTTCATCAAGATCACCGTGAAAAAATGATGTCTTGACATCAAGCTGCTTAAGATGTAAATCTTCCATTACAACTATATTCATCACAACCTGAATAGTAGACATCTTCACAATATGAGGAAAGATCTCACCAAAATTAATGCCTTCTTTCTGCTGAAAGACTTTCACCACATGTTTAGCCTTGAATCCCTTCAAACCATCAGATTCCTGCTTTAATCTGTATACCCACTTGTTATGCAATGCTCTCTTCCCTTTTGGTAATCGAGCTAAGTTTCAAGTTTGATTTACTAACAATGACTGTATCTCATCATCCATAGCAAATTCCCACTTACTTTTGGCTTCCACATTTAAAGCCTCCTTGTAACTTTTTAGTTTACCGCCATCTGTAAATAACAAGTAATAATGTAGGGAGTTAGAGTACCTAGCCGGAGGTCTCGTGTCTCTCAGCTCCATTTGAAGTGATATTAAAATGTCTTAATTATTAGGTTCCTCGTATTAATCCGGTGTATTAGATTCAATTGCGACTTCTTCTTCAACAACACGAGAGGTTTCAAATTTAATGTCAACATTTTCTGCAGCTTCACCTCAATACCTTTCCTTATGTACTATGAAGTCTTTATACAAAACTTTCTCATTCAATGTCACATTTATGCTCCAGATGACTTTTTCGATTTTTGCATGTCAAAATCAGTACCTAAACTTATCACCGCCATATACAATGAATATGTACTTCATTTATTTTGCATCCAACTTGGTCCTTGTATCTGAAGTATCAATCACATATGAGGTACGACCAAAAATATACAAATATGAAGGTTTACCTGTTTGAGCCTTCCACTTCTTCAGCCTATCAAACACATTTGATTTGTTCTTCACAAAGTAGACCCATAGTTTGTGAGTAGCGTCATCGATGAAAGTATCATAATAATGAGAGCCGCCAAGAGAAGACTCCTTAGTTGGCCCCCAAACATCTATATGAACAAGATCTATCTTTTTAGTTTTTCTTGACCTTCCAGTTTTATATAAACTAATCTTCTTCTATTTTGTAAGAACATATTCTTCACAAAACATAAGATCAATCTCGTCAAGACCTTCTAGCTTTCCCTTAGTTACCATATCATCCCTTTCTCACTCATGTGACTTAGCCATTTGTGCCAAGTACTTATATTAATCCCCAACGTGGTTGCACAAATAGTAGAAATTATGCATTGTGTTATATGCAACGTTCCTTGTCTTAACCCCAAGCTACAACCATAGCTCCTTTTGTGACCTTCCAGAAATTATTACCAAAGGTGTTTGCTTACATATCCACCATCATCCGCTAATTGGCTAACCGAGATATGGTTATGCCCCAATTTAGATACAAATCGTACATTCTTCAAAATTAACGTCGCCCCCGAAGGCAATTCAACTTAGAATTTCCCTTTTCAATAATATTATACGCACTATTGTCTAGAAGGAAGACCATACCAAAGTCGCCATTAACAATACTGGTTAAGAAACCTACATTTACTATAGCATTGAATGAGGCACCTGAATCAATTATCCATGACTCATTAACATCGTCGCAGTAAAGAAGGAAAGCCTCATAAGAACTAGCCTCCTCTGTGAGATTCATTGTATCTTTTATATTCATCATGATCTTTCTTAGGAGCATTACAACCACGCTTGAAGTGACCCTTCTTTCCACAGTTCCAACAGGCCCCGGGTGGCTTGAACTTTCCTCTCGATTATGAATGACCTCTTCCATTTTTGTCCCCTTTTTAAAGGACCTCCTTCTCTCTTCAACGTTCAACACACTGTCACTTGAACTCGATGGGGGTTATAAAGTTTTATGTTTATTCTCTTCACTCATGATTAAGGAGACTATAGTATAAAACTTGAATGTTTCCTTCCCTAATAAATTGTTAACCGCTGTAATAAATTTCTCCCAACTCTCATGCATTTGTACTAAAAGAGTCTACGGTCTCACCTCCTCGGTTAGAATGGTTTTCACTAATTCTAACTTCTCGTGAATAGTATTAAACTCACTAATTTAAGTTTGCACACTACTATTATCCTTCATCTTTAAAGTAAATAAACGACGTAATAGATGTACCTTATTTTCCCTAGAGGGTTCCGAGTATATAGAGGATAACGCCTCCATCAACTCCTTCGTTGTTGTAACATTGTAAACCATATGCAGAATCTGAGATGATAGCCACTACACCAATTTTACTAAATTACCACAATCCTTATCTGTGGTAATAGTATTTTGCCACGGACAAAGTCTATAGTGAAGGTCTGTAGTAAAAGGTGCATGGCAATATTTTTGCCAGAGAGTTTTTCTGTCGTTATCTCATTTATTTTGATACGGAGTAAATTTGTGGCAATTTTATTACCACAGTTATAATCAGTGATATAATATCATATGTACCAGTAGTTTTGTCCGTAGTTAATATTATTGCCATAGAGTTTCTCTGTCGTTATTCTATTTTGACTGATACATAGTAAATCCGTGGTAAATGTTTTACCGCAGATTTACTCAGTAGTATAATAAGGATATGTACCACTACTATAGTCTGTAATTAATATTATTGTTACGGAGTAAATTTGTGGCAATTTTTTTACCACATATAATATCAGTAGTATAATAGGATATGTACCACTGTTTTAGTCCGTAGCTAATATTAATTCCACGGCCTAAGTTTATGGTAATTTTATTTTTATTTGTTTTTTAAAGTAATTAAAAAGAAGAAGCCAAAACCTATATCACACAATTCATAATAACAAGTTGCACCTATTGTATACATCATATAACATATATAAACAAAAACACACAATTCAATAACTTGATTCATTTATAAATATTGGCCCAAAAAATCTAAGTACATTGGCTACATATATATAAGAGATATACCAATTCAAAAAGAAGCTATATACATGTTCCCTATAAATAGGTTCAAAAAAACCATGGATTGAATATATCTAAATCTGAAGAATTTAGCAATATCTCTGAATCTCAAGGCAGGAACGGTGATCCAAGATCTGTAGGCATTAACAAAAAATTATGCATTATAAACTTTTCAAATTCTCAAGTCTTAGTAGGGTCTGTTTAGCAAGTTTTGATATAGAAGTTAAGGCCGCAAATTATAAATTTATACAGGTTATAGCATCCCATGGTTACAAATATGGGACAGCGGCGAAGTACGATGCTCAACCAAATTTATATTTTGCAGCGATTTCCATAAAATGTTACTGCTATCAACCAGCCAAGACCTACATGTATATCCACGGCTAACTGTAAAGTTCACCAAGGTTGATGTTGAAGTTCTAAAGATGGTTTGGAGAAAACTAGATATTAAAGCACAACAAGCCATGTTTTCACTTTAGAAATAGATAAAATTGGGGAAAAAACTACAGTAGATAAAAGTCTCTTTATTGATAAATAGAATACACTATAAGACGACATAAGCATAACATATTTTGTGTTTGGTCAATTCTTATTTAAGAAAGAATTCTTATAAGGAATTTTTATATACAAAGTATTCTTGTTATCACGCCCCAAAATCCAGTAATCGGTAGGTAGACCAATTACTGAGATTCGAGGATGTGCAGGTCGAGGAATTCAAATATTTGCCCCACGAACAACTGATCCGTAGACAAATTCTGGCCCTGTCATTCACAATAGTATCACAACAGAGTAATAAGGAAAAATAGAAGCAGCGGAAGACTAAGGTAACAATATCACCACAGTAGCAAGCCCGACAGTAATAACTGGAGAATGTGCCTCCAGCTCAGCTCCCCAAAGATCACCACAGTAGCAATAAAAACCTAAAACAACCTACCACTGAAAGGGGGATGCGAGAGTGAGCAAACAACGAGCTCACTAACTCCTAAGAATAGCTAAACGATTATACTAACCAATGAGATGGATATATTAATGATAAGAGGATAAAATAATATCTAACGATAAACAATATATATATCTAAATATATACAGGATGCCTAATATGTATCTAAATAGGTACATAACTAGTCTAATGATTATATGTAACTATACTATAATTATACATACACATCTTGAGCAAAGGAGTGCTAAGACTATAACTGCACTCCAGTCCCAAGGACTACTAACTACACTCTAATCACTACCGTGGCCCTCAGCGCCACAAGCGACTAACCTACCTCAGAAATATAATCACACATGAGGGTAAACACCCTTGGCTCTCAATAATCCAGCAGGGTTACCCAAACCTTAACTAAGCACAACCCCGAAGCTATCACAAGCTGAACGAGATTGTCCACTACCAAATACCAGCCTATAGCTCACAGCAACCAACCAAACTAATTAACCTAATAGATTAAACAGATACAGAGGAGGGAAGAATAGATGCAGAGAGGAGAGGATTATACAGAAGGAAGATGAATCTAATTACACCGTAAATCAATTAGGAGAAGAGGAATTCAAATAAGAGGAGAAGAATATGATGAACTAGGATAATCCCATAATTATCCCAATGCAATGATATGTTATGATGATGATATGATAGAATGAGATAACCTTATGATTATCCTAAGTGTAGAAGATTTTATAGTAAACATAATACAGAAAGGGTTAAGGATTTCTATCAGAAGAACCTACGAATTGGAAGTATGCGAAGATGCAATGATATGCTTGATGATGATGATGATGATGATGATGATGCGTTATGATGCAGAATGATTTAGCGATGCCAACCCAAAGGGTTAGCCCCCATGACTAAAGTGGGCTGACAGCTGCTAAAAAATGATTACCTTAAAGGACAAATATAGATACAGGTACAATTTTTTTCTAAGCTGACCAGGCTGGGTGAACTACACTAGGCGTCACAAGCACCCCAAGGAATCATATTCTCAATCGCACACAAGGAACCACAGTCCTTACCACACACATGTCACATATAATACAGGTCAGGGGATGTATCCGGTAGCAATAAGATAAGAGAATATATTATCCATGGATGAGAGCAAAAATCCTAAAGTCTGAAACATAACTGCTGCCAGCACAGCCAGTACACAATAGGATAACCACCTGCCTGAGAGCGTGGCAACCAAAGCTAACACAGATGCCCTCATGTTACTCAGTTACACCATTTAGACCTAGATGAAATGACAACTTAACCGTCACGGCATCTAAACGACATCAGTCTCTAAGATTCCTCAAAGTAATATGATTACCATCAAGTACAGTACTCTAGCTGTCAACACAGACTAGTACTCATGGGATGACCTACAAGTTTCCAACAAGTAACCAATAATCCTCAATAACCGAACCGTATCACAATCCTTCTAATCATGTAAATAAGTCACCAGTACGGATGTACAGGAACCCACCAGGTCTGTCTATACCCAAGGTGACAATCTCTGCGAACAGATGCTCGACGGTAACAGTTTCCCTACACTGATATGACAGTCCAGCCCAGCAGATTCCAGCATCACGGGTGGTGTACAACTTCATAAACCACCTGGCTCAGCCGTGTACCTCACTGAGCCATGCTATCTCGCTGCCTCCTAGATGACGGAAGGGAAAAAAACCCTAACAGCCTCATCCCTGGGAAGGAAGGCTTACGAGTAAGCTCTATTAGCTCTAAGAATCATGAGGATAATAAGTGTCACAACACGATAAGCAAACAATCCTAAGGCAAACTATCAGAAGTTCAACATCCGCGACCAATCACCACGGACAAGGCGTCTGCTCACCACCAACAGCTAGCAGTCCAGGAGATACCACACTCCCACATGGAATCCAACATTCCAAACAACCACCAATCACAATGACAGTACTCAAGGACCAGACCTCGAGAACATAGAGTACACCAAGACTAATCCTAAGACTAATCAAAACAATACCAGGCAAGAGGACGAGCTCCGAATCGAAGACTACGTCTTACTGAAGTTATGACGCCCCAAGACTACCCTGGAACCAAATCCAGCAACCCAAACTAACCAAGTTGCTATACTAGAAGGTGAAAATTATAGTCTCTAAACTACACTATCTCAAAGAAATGGTGGCTAAACCACAAGCCGTCCATAAGTCTCTACTAATCGTCCAACCAAGTTACTAGTGCCCTGAAACATGATGGGCACCCTAATAAATAACCAACGATACCATACTCAATATATTATTTATATATTCCACACTCAAATATTATATATATATATATAGCGACACTGAGGCATCGCAACACACTGAGAAATGCCTTTGTTCTCAACCTCAACGAAGAAAAGAGTTGCGATAACAACCCTCAATGAAATCGGTCTAGAAGGAATCTCAGAAGTCATCGTCACATTGACGACAACAGAGAATAACATCCTCTGGATAATCATAATTTACGGGTTCTATCTAATAACTAAACTCACATTGTTGCGGGTTTTACTAACTTATCAAACCCTTAAGTACTCTGGCCTAAGGTATGCTAAACGGATAACCCGTAAAAGTGTCCTCAACAATTAACCTTATACTAACTTAATCACAGATATAACATATTATACTAGGCATTTCTATAACTCACAAATCAGGATAATAATCTAGTTATTCGGGAAGATAAAACTCGCCTGACGATACCCTCCAGAAGAATCAATCCGGGCAATACAACTCAACGCTCCATCAACGGCACCTCACGGATAAACACATCCAATGAAACCACTAGCCAAGCAGCACTACAACGCCATAATCCTAGCAAATACGATTTAGAGTAAGCACAACTCAACCAATCATAACCATAACCTACAATCCAACCTAACCCAACATAATCCAAATCCAATCCACCAATCATAGGTTAAACCAAAATAGAAATCAGATTATCAAATCAGATTATCCAGGAAGGAAAAACAGTTCATAAAAGGAGGAAAATAGTTTACCAAAGGGGAAAAACAGTTAGGCGGTGTGAACTGATTTCAGATCTCTGGAACACCACAACGACCTCCACAATTGCTCCTCTAAACCCAAATCAATAAACAAATCTTCGAGAATGAAACACCAATGACTTATAGCAATAACTACTCTCCAAATATTCTCAAATCAAATACCAAGCAAGCAAGAGGGTTACACTGAACTGAAAATCAGATTATAAAGTTGGAACAGCAATAGGGAATTACTTACAAAAAAAGGCAGCTGCGATTGGAAATGGATGACGATTAGACGGAGATTGAAGATGGTTAAAAAAACCCTTCATCTACACTTCAAAATAGAAACAGCAAAGGCGGCAACGACCGAAATAGATCAGCCACAAGGGCAGCAGAAACTGAGCCATAACAGTTGCCTCTACTCCCCCTAACAGCAGCAGCTCTTCTCTCTCCAATTCGAATCAAAACAAAGACCCCAAAAACAACACAAAAACCACAAACTCTAAATCAATTCAAGCCTCAAGGGTTCCACCAAAACCGAAATCAGCCCAAAGATACAAGGGAGAGAGAGAGGAATTATTTACCGAGAGAAACGACGAAGATCACGGCGAAGAATCGTGTCGAATTTGGCGAGCAAGGCGAGGAGAGGATTCGGTTTGAAGAGGAGAGGATTCAGTTAGGAGAAGAGAGAGAGAGAGAGAGAGAGTGAAAGAGAAATATGAGGAGAGAGAATGGATAATGATATATATATAATCGCCAAGTCGTTCGAACGGATGTGAAAGTTATTCGAACGACCAAGAGGTCTTGGGCCAAATTCAAGGAGGGATGAATCAACTCGTTCGAACGAAAATAAAACTCGTTCGAACGACAATCTGTCCAATGGCCAAAATGTCCAGGAGACACTGAGATTTGTTCGAACGACAAAGGGCCTCGTTCGAACGAAAATTTGGGAAAATCCAAAAATGTCACTCTGAGGTCCTCCTGAACCACACACAACACCAAGACCCTCAGAAGACTGAAACAACCCGAACAACCATCACAACCCTAACAAAGGGTCCCAAAGGTCTAAACACCACCTCTACCTCTTCATGGCCACCAAAACGCCTAAACCCCCGAAAAAGATTCTTTACTCGGAAAACTCTGAAAACCTATCGGCCAATTCAACGGCTCACCGGATCCACACCAAATCATAAACAAAACAAACAAACATCACCACTAACCTATCTAGAGGTTCTCAAGGCCACAACGCCACCTCCTCCTCCGAATAACCACCGTACCACCGAAACTACATAAAATGAACCTAGCATAAAAAACCTGCCGAAAGGAATAAATGGATGTATAATGGATGAAAAAGTACATGCGGAATATATGCGCGGAACTTAACGTGGAGGAATAATAATAATAATACTTAATAATAAATAAATAAATAAATAAATAACCCAAAAATTAGGGACATTACACTTCTCTTCATTATCTAAGTCCTAGCATTCACAATGACATCCTTAATTTACTGATGATTGGAAAGACTATTGAGGTTTGGTATACTAAATTTTTGGTTTGTATTAAATCTCAAATGTGATGAGAACTAAGAAGTGAGAAATAGAAATACTATGTCCAAAACTAAAGCCTCTAGCACTACTTTTACATTGAAAATCAAAGCAAAATTACCTTCCATGATTAGCAAACCGTCAGTTAATTCGGAGAGATTTAAATTCCATGGAATATCGTAAAATGATTTGAGAGAATCTACGTCATTCCCATGCTTATTACCCAGTTCAAGATGCAACCCTATGGGACTTGCCACATCTGACATAAATATAGTGTCAAGTGCTGATGTGTTTATACCAATTCCTAATATATCTGGCGAAGTGAACCAAAATTGTCTGCTTGATGCCACTGATGCAAGACTTATGGCCACCTCTGACATGGCACTACTAGTGTGGATGATAGGTGTTACATCTGCAGTACTGCACCCTGTTCCCACACTTCATAGGAAGAAAGTAAGACTTTCATTAGCAAAGTAAACTGATGAACATTGATAATTGCAGTGTTTAATCTAAATCATTCTTCATGTACTCCTACATAATTAAACACTTAGAAATTTTTAAGAGAAAATCTTACCAGACATTAGATGGATCCAATTTGGATGAAACCCATTCTAGATTGGGGCCAAAAGAACCTTAGGTTGTACAGGGTATTTCATGAGATGGTACTGGCGCTCAAGCATATGGTTGAACATGATGATTTGTTTCTTCATCTTTAACCTTATGTAATAGGCCCTGAAAAATTCGGTATTTTCTTCCTCGAGTTCTGCCATACTAATCGACATATAAAAAATAAGCTATATCAAACCTCAATGACTACGCTCGGAAGTATTACCTAGAGAATACCATTTTTAATAATATAGTTAAGAAAAGCAATGTATGATACACCTTCCAAAAAAAAAAATGTATGATACAAATATCTTATACAAAATATCTATCGTCTTACTTTCGTTGTATCCCATGCATCTAATTACATTTAAATAGTAATATGTCATGGGTACGGAATAACAATTGTATCATTAGCACATATTTATCAAGCAGTAGATAGTGCGTATTGGCATTAAAGATTGGCAGTAGAGGCTTGGCACTAATTACTTAACAGATTCATCAATATTATCATGCTTCTAAAAGATGTTTTCTTAATCAATGTCATTCCAGCCCATCAAATATAGCTGATGAATATTTGGTCGATCTGTAATAATTGAACCCAGCTGTGATCCTAAGCAAGACTAATACACATGACTCACACCACTTTATTCTTCTTCTTTTGTTCTTAAATATTAATAGAATAATATTTTTATCAGGTATAAAAATGATAATTACTAATTTACTAGGTCAAAATATAAGTTCATGGAAAGCAACTAACAAAATTCCTACAATATTTTCTAGTGAAAGAGGCTAAATCTCTTTTTATTTTTTTCCTTCTTTTGATAAATGAAGAGAGATCTCATTAGATTATATATACTTTTGGCTGAGCTTAATGGCTCGCAATCCAGAAAGAAAAGGTGTCTATAATGTATAACGGGGGTCATTGGGATGAATGCCTTGTTACTTTGCCAATATGGCATTTGGTTGGAAGCTGAGGTGTAGGGATTCTAAATGGCAAATTGGATTTTGCAATTACTTCTTCTTTAAGAAAGTTATGGAGTGTTGATGCGTTTTAAAAATTTAAACATAACACATACCATAATAAATAAATATATAACATTATAGTAATATTATTTAGTACTAATATAAGAACTATAGTACTTGGTAAGTTGTACAACCTGATCAAACCTAAAGCATTTTTCTACAAAGGCCAGGTAATCGCAATGGAAAATAAAATTATGATGAACTTACCTAAGGTTGTAAAACAAGGTTCTGTTCTTGCTCGATTTAAGAGTGTTTTTACCACTTCATCTCTAGTCATATACAACTGTAGACAGTGTTCAATCAAATTGTGGACCTACAAAAACTTTCCACAAGATAGTTAATAACCAAATCATAAGAATTGGCTCAATGGCGCTTTTATTCAAATAATATATAGCAAAAGCTTCTCTTACAAGTGTTACATCCTAATGTGAAACATTCTGCGTATCTTTACTTGTAATAGTTACTGAACTCGAGTCCACCACAAAAGGAACATTGGTAGCAGTGTTATTCTGTTGATCAGAGTTAGGTCTTTTACAAAAATAAAGTGCAGTGTGTCAGATTCCAAAGTGAAAGCTAAAATATATGGCCAAAATAGATTTTGAAGTCCAACCGGGCTCTAGTAAATAGAAGTAATACAAGTATACTCCAATATGCAAGTAGCAATTTAGCATGCTAACCTCCCAAGATAGAACGTGAGGCCTTCGGTGATCTGTCTTCACATTCACTGACTGTTCATCTACTGAGGGTTGAGAAGATGACCTTTTCAGATATATTATAGCAAAACCATTTTAGTATTAATGGTGATTCACATTAGGTTCAACACCAAATACTTAACTCATGGAAATAAAGCATCTACGACCTTCATCTATCAAGCCTTCATGACAATACGCACAGAGAATATCTACAAAGGTGACATCATTTGGAATTCTTATAAATATATGAATGTACCCATCTTCCCTGATCCAATGCCCCAAGCTGTGCATAAGCCGTGAGTATGTTCGACAATATGGCTTGATTTGGCTCAATTTTCTTTTTTAAAAGCATATCATGAAGAAAAAGTAATGCCTCCTTGAGCCTACTACAATGAACATAACCAACAACAATGCAATCTACAAAATTACATTTATAACTGGCATTTCATTGAACAACTTCTGTGCAACAGCCACAATATACATATATATTAAAAGAGCACCGCCTACATACACATCAAACTCCACTCTCCCACAAACCACATAAAACCCATGAATATATCTCCCAAACCAAACATCCTCAGTCATCCCAACCGCGCCGAGAACATTAACAACCATCACCCAAACACCTCCAAAGACCTCAACCTCATAAAACAATATAACCCTTTCTTCCCTTCATTGGCATAAGCAGCCACCAATGCATTTCACACAAAAGTATCATTGGAAAGTCCAAATTTCAGAGAATGGGCAGAGGGAGAAAATACAGACGAACATGTCGCAAATTGGTTAACAGCCTTTTCATAACTGACAAGAGGTGTACATATATAAGTTTTGTAGTATCTTACAAAACTATGTAGTCTAAAATAATGTAGTGAACATAGAGTCAGCACCCAATCATGATTTCCTCATTTTCTTCTCTAGGCCACTTTTAACATTTTTCTATAGCTTGTAGCTTATGAAAGGAAGAAATTGCAAGTGAAGAGGGCACCATCTATATTTATGCATATACAAAAATGTTTTCCTACTCATCAGAAACCTAAATAAAGCAAAATAAAAACACTTGAAATAAAATATGACATTGAAGATACCTCATCCTTTTTTTGCTAGGCTGGATACCTCATCCTTTCTTAAATGTAGAGTAAGCTGAATCCTTATTTTCATCCTTAAGGGATGTTTTACTTCCATAATCCATAACCTATACAAAGATGAAACAATTTAACTTGTAATTCACGATTGCCCAGTCATTCAAGGCTTTAAAAATTTAAAATAAAATAGAGATGTTATCAATTGAAATTGTGCAATCCGAACTTTCAAACACTGATTTATGGATTTGATTGGGACAATATTATAGGATTCAGCACCAGCTCACATCCATGGCTTCATCAAAGTATATATTACCTGGTTATACAATAACCCCAGAAAAAAATCATATAAGATTTTTTTTGATATAAACATATAATCATATCATATACAATAAGTACAGTTAGGAAAGTGACATATACGCCGACAATCTCATAAGAGGATTTTCTGATTGTGATGCATCATATAAAAAATAGTACTTTTAAAAAACAATTTCTTTGAAGCAAAGTCATCTTGTTGATTCTGATTTGCAAAGCCGGTGACAAATCACAATATCCTTTACGACACAAATCTTTGAGTACTCGATATGCTTTAAATTTGAAGAATTAACATTAATAAGTCTATGAACATTGAAAGAGATAAGGTCATGAGCTACTGTCAAGAATGCATATACAATAATAGTCATATTACTATCAGATGCTTGAGATCCTCATTGCATTCATACTGTTTAACAGTGGCGCACACTAAAGGAATGGTTCAGACATTAAATATGGCATTGTTGGACAAAAAAAATTGCAATGACTATGAAAAAATATAGATTTTTAAAGCAATGGTAGGATGCATATCCAGTATATGCCATTTAGTGGTTCAGAGCTCGATGAACATTCTGTTGTGTTTTCTGTGTGAAACGTCCATTAGAATTTGAAATCACCAAGCCTTATCTTAAGCTAATCCCACGGAGTAAATCAACTTCTGATTTTTGTTGATATTAGTATTAAGCTTGACCCGAGACTTGCAACAATTACAAGCTTGGTTTACTTAGCACGAGAAGTTTAAATACTCTATTTGTTTAAATATATCATACATTTTCTTTTAAGAGCTTAAAATGTGTACTAGATTGTCGTAAAATATGTTGTTCTAAAATTTCTAGCTGTAGAGAAAGCTAGAAACCGTAAGTTTGAGCGGAACCTTTCATGACACCGAAACTTCAGTAGATTCCAACTCAGAAGACAAGCATTGTATAAATACAATGAGCTACAAACAAACTACAACATTCTTCAATAGAAAAAAAATGTTCTAATCAGCCGAACTTCTATATCTCCAATTCTTAGGAGGATTTCAAACTCAAAATCCTAATTTAAGAGTGAGACTTCAGTTCAATGACTTCAAACGAATTGTTTCTTAAAAAAAAAAACTAATTTCTAGCAAAATTTAATAATAACAATTTCACCCAAATAAATATTGGTCAAAAATCATATGCTAGTTTCACTCATTTCACCCAAAGAATTTTGATTCCAAAGTAGTAAATCTAAATAATCAAAAAATCAGATGTTAATTTCCTTAAAATAAAAACTAGAATACAACTGAGAGTAAGAACAAATCTGAAGTTAGGGTTTAGGATCTTACAGGTTTTCATGATCGCTTCTAAAGGGAGTGAGAGATAGAAAGACTAAATCAGAGAAGAAATTGATGATATTGTTACTGGATATTGGTATTTAATGATTTCACCTTCATCCCTTTCTCCTCGCCCTCGAAGTTTTGTCTCCAACATATCAAGAATGAAAGCTAAAATCTAATTGGAAAATTTAAGCGAAATCACAAATAAAACTAAGGAAAAGGAAAATTGAAAATTTCCATGGACATAAGACAATTTGCCACAGGCTATGGCCAAATTTTTTTTGTCATGGCAACTATCCGTGGCAAACCCATTAAACAGATTGTGGTAATTTCATAATTTTGGTGTAGTGAGCACCAACCGTACAGTTCTGAGAGCCTTGCGATCCAAGTGTGCTCACTTTGCAGCATCATGATCTTTCGACATCTTTTTAACTATACTCAGTGGTAAGTCATGATCATTTTGATAAAGGTAGTCATCTATCTGCATCTTCCACACTCCAAAATTTGACCCATTAAACTTTGTGATCTTTAATTTCTCTTTATTAGCCATCGTTCTTCACCACAGAAGCCCTAAACCAAGCGCTCTAATACCTATTATTGTGAATCGAGGTAGCTAATCCTAGTTCCATGACAAGAACAATACATGGAATCGGCAAAAAATAAATAAAGTGAGAACAATAAAGTAAATCACACAAGTTAATTTACCAGGAAGAGGAAAGTTGAAAGCCCTTTCGGATAAAAAAACCACTCCCGTATGAATCTCTCTCTCTCTCTCCCTCTCTCTCTCTTACACACATACACACACACAAGCTTTCTCAAGCTTCAATGGAATATCTCAAATCCTAGTTTTTCTCTCTATGATTAAACTCATATTGAAATTACTAAAAAACACTGTAAGTATCCCTTTATATTTGGGAAGACATTACAAGAGTTAGGGCTCAATGTATGAATCACAAGGCAGGTCAACGGTGTCAAGATAACACCAATAAAAAATTAACCCCAGACATGTTCAAACATAAATTTCTCATGTTTTATCTCATGTTCGAACATAAACTTTTGAATATGCCCAAAAGCATATTTCTCTTCATCTTCAACCCTCGTTTGTCCCACAAACTCCAATGAACATCCACGAACATAATTCGTGTTCATTACTCAACATTATAGGTGGTACTGCTGGACAAAAGGCTTTCTAAATATGCATTTCTCTCTCATAGTTATGGATGCAAGAACCCATTCTTACATGCCTTTGGAAAACAAAAGAGTCAAATTACACAAGATATAGCATTGGGAAACAAAATTAATGAGTGCTTATAATGTTAAGCATAACTTAAGAAGTACTTAAACAGATGGAAGTTGAAACTTACCTATCCCTCGAGATTTGGTAAAAGAAGAACAAGAAACATGAGATGAGGAAAAAAAAAGGTGAGAAAGAAAGTGAGATGAATTAAACAATATTTTAGTTCTCACAAGATATTAACTGTAGGAGAGGGACATTTTTTGTTCTCTGCATGTTTTGCAGATGCATTTGACTTTGCTTATTGTTGTAACTACCCTTCATCGCAGCATAGGTAAGTGCAACCCTTCCTTAATTATCTCATAGTATCATATACATTGATCTAATATGTCCATGTTTTATTTCATGCAAGTGTAGCTGTTTTGCTTGATATGCATCCAACAATAGAGGCTAATTTAGAAGAATTGAAGGATCTGGGATGCACCATCATGTACAACATAGACGTGCATACTATTAGCAAACATCGTTTGCTGAAGCAGATGGAGTTTGAAAAAATAGTTTTTAATTTTCCTCATGTAGGTTATTAATACAAATGGGAGCATGAGGAAGCCTAAATCATGTAAGAGTGATACCTATTATATGCCGCTAAAGAGTTAAATCATTCTCTATGATAGTTAACATAATTAAAATTTTCCTGATCACAGAGCATTGGAGATTTTCATACAACATTCGATCTATATATTGTTACAAATGGTTCAGTACTACTTCAGGATTGAGTGGAGCAGGAGGTATTATTCGAAACACTCTCGGTGAACTTCAGCTTGGTTACAGCATCGCACTGGGTACTGGCATTAACACATCTGCAGAAATGTTTGCCTTGCTCCATGGTTTATTGCACTGCAAACGGCAGGGTTGGTTATCTCTCATTGTTGAGGTGGATGTTGAACTTCTATTGAATTGGTATAGGGGTAAGTACACATATCTGGCTAGGTATAGCGTAACTTGGAAACTCATTAGTCAACTAGGAAAGGATCTTCATATCATCATGCTACACACTAACAGAGAAGGAAATGGAATGGCGGATGGACTATCAAAACTTGGTAGTTCACAACATTCACAGTTTTTTTGGAATGTGTCCATGTTACCACGATAAATTCGGGTAACTTACTTCTTGGATAAAATAAGAACAGCTACTATTCGGCAGTAACCTAGTGGCCAGGCTTTATGTCCTCCACTTGCACTATTGCTTTGCTAAATAAATATAACAAAAATTCAATCAAAAAATAATAATATTGTGCAAGCCATTAACCCTTTGGAGGGTAGATATTTTAACCTTTAGGGAATTTGTATATCAGTTCATATATATGTTACCTAAGCTTGACTGCAGGAATTACTTTAGGCAACTGTACCGATTATTTCTTTCAAAGAAAGGCATAGATCGGACCATTATTAAAATGTCTAATCCCAAAGCGTTTGTTTGATTTTTTTCTTCCTATTTCATGTTTTCAGGTTACACCAAGATGTAGGGCTTCTTTAGAGCACATGCAATAGTATGGTATGCTGTTACGGCTTTCACATAATTTTTTTTATCCCACGCGCTTATCTGTTATGCGCCTAGCCTGATATAAAGAATTCATTTGACCTTTTCCTATTTTACTTATTTGTTTCTTCAACAAACCATTCAGCTTTTTTTTACTGGAGCTTAACGGTTCAACGCGCAGGTAAAAGACTGTAACTCTTTGTTAGACCATAACAATATACGATTCATATATACCGGTATGACAAACCAAAATTGCATACCTTGCTGTTAGAGGTGCTCTTACAAATGCACAAAAAATGTTAAACAGAGAATGGAGAAGTCCACGTGACTCATAAGTCTTCTTACCCATTCACTGAATGAAAAATTGAGGATCTTGCTAGGAAGTATGATCCAATTTAGTTGAAGAAGCCTTGTTCAGTAAGTAGCTAAGTATGATTATCCCGGGTATGACAACAAGAGAGGAGACGGGCATAATAGAAATAAGACATTCCCTGTCGGTCAGTGTAGAACTTTCAAGTTTGTCTTATCATAAAATCCATCGTCGTTTTGATTCTCATGAAAGTCAATAATACTCAGCAATGATGTTTTTTCATTTGAAATAGAGATAGTTTCTCCAATAGTACTCTTCTGTTTTTCTGGAGTTGCTATGTTTCCAGCTTAAATTATACAACCTTTTAACTCACTAGTACTGCTGTATGATTTGTTTTTGTAGGTGAGAATGCTTCCCTAGAAAACCCCTAACTACTTGCCTCAATGATTACTCAAGAATGTCACTCATTTATCCGATTTAAGCTCTGCTTGGTTTCTTGAAAGAAAAAAAAATTCCACAAACCAAAGCAGCAACATCCATCCATTCATATACAGGAACCATTTTTTGCTTCAAAAGTTCAAATCAGGTTAAGTATTGTGACAATTGCCATAAAATAGACATAGTAATGCTTGAGCCAAACCACCATAGAACAAGCATAACATACTTTTAATATGATTAGAATACCATATCTTATATACGCTCTCCCCATTTACTATGATGAGGAGCTCCAGACTTCCCCAGGGAACTTGTTGCTCATGTCATAAGCACTGCCAGAGGTACCCAAGAGAGGTGATGATATTTTATCTTTCATCATTCCCAACTTCTTGCACTCTCACCCCTTTTCAAGACATGTCCCTGAAACCTCTAATGGCCACATCTATACCCAGAGCTTCTCACTGTAGAATTTGAATCCTAGAGAGAGAAAGGTTCCACCTCCATTCTCCACTTTCTACACTCAGTGCTCACATCTAGATTCCTTCATTACATCCTTCCCTTTACTAATGACTCCTTCTTTCAAGTAGCATTTTTTAAAAAATACAAAGAGGGTTTTGGTTTTCCTTTTGTTTGATTGATAGAAATAAGTGTTTTTAGTCCTACATTGGATATGAAGGGAAGCTCAACTCTACTATATAAGTACTAGTTAAATTGTTGTGATTTGTGTGAGAGTTGGAGGGCTACACGCTCATGTACGACCCATGTGTTTAAACTAATTTGGGTGCCATGGACTACCCATGGGCTTGCTTGACATTGGAAACCCGTTTATTATTCTAAGTCTATGATTCGGCCTTGGGGCCTTATGCTATGGGCTCATGGGGATTCTTTACAACACTTAGTCAAATTTTTAGTTTTTGGGCTTGAGGTGTAAGTTGGGTTGTCTCCAACAGACACAACTTAAGGTGTAACCTTTGGTGAAAATGTAATATCTTAAGGTTTGACCCTAGGTAAAGCGCCACCGATGCTCTATATAGCCCAACTTCATTTTCATTAATTATTATCAGTTTTTAGTGTTTTATCGAGTCATTTTTTCAAGAGAGAAAATAGATGAAATCAAGTTTCGTTTGACAGAGAGATAGAAGTGTTTTCTTCTTTCTGCAACTATTCGTTGTATCCTCAGAGATATGGGCCTACATTCCTGAAAAAACACTGTATCAGGGGTGAATCTCTCTTAAGGAGATAGTGTGCATACACTAGACTCGATCATCTTCTTAAAAGGTGTTGTTTGTTCATGTAGATTGTATAACATTAGATTCATTGTTGCCTTCACCTTTAGCCTAATAAGGAACTTTCTCTTCTGATTTGCTTAACTTTGTTTAACCTGTGCTCACCCCTACTACACTGAACGTACCCCAATATCTATTTGTTCTTTTCATGAAAATAAATAAATCTGAAGCTTTGAGCTGTGTGAGGTGACTTTGATTGTAGTTTCTTCGACCGTGTATTAGACTTGAGGTGCACAGGCCAGATATTGCTTATATAGTTAGCAAACTAAGTCGGTATATTATAAATCCTGGCCCGAGCCACTGGGAAGCGTTAATTAGGGTTTTACAGTATTTAAAGCATACGATAGACTATGGGTTACACTACACAAGATATCAAATTGTCATTGAGGGATACCGTAATTCATACTGGATATCAGATTCTAACGAGTCATACTCTACAAGTGGATACGTATTTATACTTGGTGGTGGAGCTATCTCATGGAAATCCTCAAAACAGACATACATAGCTCGATCCACTATGGAATCAAAGTTTGTTGCTCTAGATTTAGTAGGAGATAAAGCTGAGTGGCTTCGGCAGTTTTTAGAGGACATTCCTATGTGGCCAAAGCCAATACCTTCCTTATGTATCTATTGTGATAATCAAGCAGCTATTGCAAGGGTAAAGAATAATGTATATAATGGTAAGTCACCACATATACGTCTTAGACAAGAAATAACTTGCAAGTGGAGTTATATCCATTGACTTTATGTATTCAAGTGACAACCTAGCAGATCCATTTACAAAAGGATGTGCAAAAATGCAAGTATTTTTTACATCGAAGGGACTGGGCTTAAAACCTTTAACTACGAGTTAACCTCAACATGAGCACTGAGGACATTTTAACTCCTACTCATTCCATGATATAAAAAAGTAGCCTATAACAATTTTTAGGGTAAGTTATATGAGTTTTTAACGATTCCTATGACTTGTATTTACAAGTGGGGTACGACAGGGTACTTATAATAGGCAATCAATCACCTATGTGAGTGTGAGGTTGGGCCGCTTCCATGAGAATTTTATAGGGAAATTTTTTCTAAAAGTACTCATGAATCTGAGTTTTCTTCAGGGCCAAATTAAGCACATCTGTGAGGGCCGATTGTGTTTGAAAATGTACTGTGTGAAGACTATTGTCTCGGTTTACACTAAAGCTGACAGTTTAAGACATTTGTTCACTAATCAGCAAAAATTCGATTGTTATTCACAAGGGAAGGTTCAAGTTCACAAGACACCTTTCTCGATGCAGGCCCATTCCCCGATTTTCTCTGTTTTGTCTGAGTTTGTCTGTTACCATTCAAATGTGGGGGATTGTTGGAAAATACAAAGAGGGCTTTGGTTTTCTATTTGTTTGAATGGTAGAACTAAGTGTGTTTTGTCCCACATTGGATATGAAGAATCTCAACTCTCCTATATAAGTAAGTCTAATACTTAACTTGTTGTGATGTGAGTGAGAGTTGGTGGGTCACACGCGCATGTACGACCCATGTGTATAAACTAGCTTGGGTACATAGGCCACCCATGGGCTTGCTCAATCGAGGAAACCCATTTATTATTATAAGGATATGATTCGGCCTTGGGAACTCAAGCCATGGGCTCATGGGGATTCTTTGGAACACTTAGTCAAATTTTTAATTTTTTGGGCTTGAGGTGTAAGTTGGGTTGTCTCCAATAGACGTAACTTAAGGTGTGACCTTTGATGAAGAGGTACTAACTTGAGGTGCGTTTTATGGTGCGACCCATGATGAAGAGTCACCTATACTCTATATAACCTAACTTCATTTTTATTTATAATCATCAGTTTTTAGAGTTTTCTTAAGTTATTTTTTCAAAAGAGAAAACAGAGGCAATCAAGGTTCGTTTGGTAGAGAGATAAAAGTATTTTCTTTTCTCTGTGACTGATCGTTGTATCCAGGGAAACAGGGCCCTACATTCTTGCAAAAGTACTATGACAGGGGCGAATCTATCTTTAGGAGATAGTGTGCATATACTAGACTCGATCATCTCCTTAAGAGGTGTTTTTTGTTCATGCAGATTGAATAACAGGGTTTTCTTTTACCTTCAAATCTGTGTACTCTCAGTCCTTTCTTTTCTCCCTTCTTCTACGTCCATGGAGGTGATGGATAACCTCCAAAACATACTGTAGGGACTTATCCCTCGAGCTATGGACACTAAATCTCATCTATACCTCGAGCTCCGGAAGACTCGATCTTATCCAGTACCAAACTCACGCTTAAACAAACACGTTACATACACGTCAACGGTTACACATCGACCACAAACTCAACTAGAGCGTGGGTCATCCACAATAGATGTAAACAGAACAAGTCAACATACACCTGCCACCCATGAGCTAGCAGTTACATACTCAACTGCCCATGACTCCCACTTTTAAGAGAACGCGTTCAAATACGATGTCAAGCTGAGAACAGGGTCTATATAAGGGCAGAGCTCCTAAGGAAACAGAGGGAGGTCGAGAGATAATTCTATACACACAATTATCTGATCTCTAGCTATTTTTTCTTAGATTAACTCTTGTAATTAGATTTTCTTTCTCTCTCAAGCAATAATACTACTTTAAAAAAATCCTCCACTCGAGGTTGTGGTTTTTTGCCTATTTACAGGTTTTCCACGCTAAATCCCCTGTGTCATGTGTTATCCCTTATTTAATTATTGTCATAGTAATTCTTGGTGTAAGGATCTATTTCAAGCTATTTCGAGCCTTGCAAAATCTGGTCCCTACATTTGACACTGTCTGTGGTAACGCACAGTTTTTCCACGTACATAAGAACCACGATAAATACTTATCGGTCAGCGGTATTCAATTATGGTTCAAACACGTCAATCTTTGGGAGCTCAGCCTGAAAGTTCAAGGGGGCCTGATCGGGTTGCCGAACTTCAGGCGAGCTTAATTGCCGAAGCCGAGAAACAGAGTCAGCTCGAGCGCCGGCTATTGGCAGATCGAGAGCTCCGTGTGATGGAGTCAGATTGAGAACGTCAAGCTCGAGTTCTGGATATAAATAAACAAGAAGCATAGATGTTAGCTTTTCAAACAGCTCTTACAGAGCAGCCAACCAACACCAGCTCCGAGAGAACGCAAGACTGTGCCAACAACCTTAAGGGTTTCCGTTCACAAGAGGTTAGGGCCACATGAGGTACGTAGTACAGACATTTCCAGGATTCATTGTGAGGATCCACGAGCGCCGATAGTCTCAATTCATTTGGGATAGGAGGCGCAGACAAATATCAGCAGAGATCACAGGCCTTCCAAGTAACCCGAGGAAGTCCTGCAACCTCCTTACCGAGCTCCACTTCCTAAACATATGAGCGAGGAAACAGGTAACCATGTTCCCAGACTCATACGTCAAGCGGTTCCAACAGTTCTGACAGTTTCAGCTGTTCCGACAGTTCTAACTGTTCCAGCCGTTCCGGTAGTTCCAACATTTCCAGCAGCTCCTATCCCTCAGCATTATATTTCTCAGGAGCTCACGGACCAGCGTATCAGGGAGATTATCGAAGCAATGACTTTTGACGCGAAGGATGACTCTTATAAATTACAAGGTAGTCCAATTGCTAAAGAATTATTTGATATGAATGTCCCAACAGGTTTTCATACACCTAAGATCATCAAATACAAAGGAACCGATCTTGGCCAGCACATTCATCAATTCCGCGATTCATTAGGCTTGTATTCTAATCTGAATCACATCCTTTGCTGGCTCTTCGCTACCAGTCTCCAGGACGAACCTCTCCGTTGGTTCCATTCTTTACCGGAAGGTTCGATTCATACCTTCGAGCAGTTACAGATAATCTTTATCAAGACTTATGCCCACAACAAAGACAAAGAAGAGAACTTATATTCTCTTATAAGTCTCAAACAAGCACAAGGGGAAAATCTTGAGGAGTTCTCCAAGAAGTTTCTCGAACTGGCTCGGAAGGTCGACAAGAAGATAGCCGTGTCCGCATTCACAAATGATTTACAGTTCACAAAGCTAAAGAGTATCTCTTCCTGTAGAAGCCCAAGACTCTCGATGATATGATCGAAAAAGTCAACAATTACATCTATCTGGAGCGGATGATGCCCGAACCGAATAAACCTGTAAAGGCAGTCTACAACACCAAGGGCCATTCTACAGATTCCAGCAACAACCGCAGATCGAGTGATCAAGGTGATCCTAAACGAGCAAAGACAGAACCAGGAAGAGACAAAAATCAGAGGTCGCAAAAACCATCCAGAACAGTCATACCAAAGATGAATGCCAAGCTTTCCATAATCTATCCTGTTCTCCAGAAAGATATATGTTTCCGTTCAGCTCGACCTCTTGATCCAATAGCAGGTTGACCTTATTGCGAATATCACAAGATTAAGCACCACAACACCGACAATTGCTATGGTTTGATGAAGCTCCTGGATATTATTTTTAAGGAAGGAAGGATGCTCGAATATATCATCGATCTTCCCAGCTATAAAGATGGGAGCTATCTGAAATAAGGTGATGTGACTCAAGCAACAGAACAAGCAGAGGAGAAGCATCTATATCATCTCTACTGCAGTAATATGATCGAGATTAATCAGGTTTCAAATTCTAATTGAGTCAAGCGGAGGAAGTTGGGCGAATACTGTGACCTTGCCGTCCAGGACAGGGAAGACAAGCTCCTCCCATAGTCAAGTAGTCGTCGAAAGGGAATCTCCTTCGAAGACTGCGACACAAGACATGTGAAGTATCCTCATCATGACGCACTAGTAATTATGCTCAAAATGAGGAAATTTGTAATACACACCATGATGGTGGACATAGGAAGTGGGATTGAGATCATTTTCCAGAGCACGATTGACCAGATGGGACTCTCAGATCAGGTCGTTTAAAGCTAGACAGACATCAGTGGGTTTAATGGGTCCAAGGAAGTACGAGTTGGGAATATTACTCTCTCGATCACAGCAGGGCCTACCACTATCGACGTTAATTTTTTACGTTATCAATGTTAAATCAAGGTATTTGGGGATACTAGGACGTTGTTGGCTGCACAATATGGAGGCCTTTCCCTCCACGTTCCACTAAGCACTCCATTTCAAACATAACACCGGTATTTATGAAATCAAAGGAAGTCAGAAACTCTCTCGAGCTTGCGAGAATACAGTCTCGCCAGTTCTTGACCAGATTGCTGCATAGCAATCATAGAAGGCTGATCACCTCGATGATCAGTCTTCTCCAGCCGAGCCCGTGGAATACGTCTAGATCGATGGTGTTAACCAAGGTACTTATATTGGTGCGAAATTAATTCAAACAGAGAAAGAAGCTCTTATTTCTTTCCTCCAATCCAACAAAGACGTTTTCGTATGGAACTTCCAAGAAATGCCAGGCGTAGACCCCTCAAAGTCTTGCCGCAATTTAAATATCCACGAAGGCGCCATAACAGTTAAGCAGAAGCAATGCAGGTTATCTCCAAGACTTAGAGACGAGGAAAACAAGGAGATCGACAAACTTATCGAGGTCGGTTTCATTCGAGAAGCCAAGTACCCAGACTGGATTTCTAATATCGTTGTTGTCCCAAAGAAGAATGGGAAGGCTCGGGTCTGCGTGGATTTTACAGATCTTAACTAACACACGCCAAAAGACAGTTTCCCTCTTTCGATCATTCATCAGATCCTCGACTCTATAGTAGGTCATGAACTCTTGTCCATGATGGATGCCGCTTCGGGGTACAATCAGATTCCACTCTTAGAAGCAGATTAAGAAAAGACTACATTTATTACCGAAAGAGGTCTCTACTGTTACAAGGTCATGCCATTCGGCCTTAAGAACGCTGGAGCTACTTACCAAAGGCTATTCACAAGTATGTTCAAAGAACACTTGGGAGAAACAGTCGAAGTTTATATTGACGACATGCTTTACAAGAGCCTAAAGAAAGAAGATCACATCTCCCATCTCTCTACAGTATTTAGTATATTACGATCCTACAAAATGAAGCTTAATCCCGAAAAATGCCAGTTCGGTGTTCACTCGGGCAAGTTCTTAGGTCATCTTATCAGCAAGAAAGGGATAAAAGCAGATCTAGATCAAATTCGAGCTTTTCTGGACATGCCTTAACTATCAGCAAAGAAGGACGTACAAAAGCTCGCAGGAAAGATTGCGGCAATCAATAGATTCATATCCAAATCCTTGGACCAATGAAGATGGTTATTTATGCTACTCAGAGGTTCTACTCAACGAGGCAAAGGTTCAAAGAACGAAGATATTAACTGGACACCAGAATTCGAAGCCGCTTTTCAGAAACTCAAAACTTACCTAGGGAGGGCTCTAATCATGAGTACTCCGATAGGAAATGAGGAACTTATTATCTACCTCACAGTTATAGATGCATCTCTCAGCTCGGTTCTCATTCGGCTTGAAGAAAAAATTGAGAAACAAATCTTCTTCATCAGCAAAACACTTACTCCAGCAGAAACAAGGTACTCTAAAATTGAAAGATTACTTTTAACCCTCGTTTACACCGTACAAAAGCTCAAACGCTATTTTCAAGTACATACTGACAAAGTCATGACAAACTACCCACTTCAGGAAGTATTGTCTAAGAAAGTGAAATCCAGACGAGTACAGCAGTGGTCCGTCAGTTTGGGGGACCATGAAATCAAATTCGAGCAGCGAATTTCAGAAGAGGGTCAAACAATTACTAATTTCCTAGCAGACTTTCCAGTTTCAAATCATGACTGGGAAGAACATGATCCAGATCTCGCCGAAGATGCAGCAGATGAGTTTCCACCCTCCAAATATTTTGATGATCGAGTATCATGGATATCTCAAAAAGGGTGGAGGCTCCTCACCGATGGTTCAGCAGGACCCGCAGTGTCAGGAATTAGGATCGTTCTCATTATACCTTCCAACGACAGAATCGAGAAATATATCCGTCTTGACTTCGAAGCCTCAAACAATGTTACACAGTACGAGGCACTCATTCATGGTCTAGATATGGCTCTCAAACTCGGAATCACTGAAATCTAGGTCTACAAAGACTCTCTTCTAATCGCTCATCACTACACAAAATATTACAAGAAGAACGGAATCATGGTCGATTATGCAGCTCTGGTTGTAGAAAAGCTAAACAAATTTCACAAAGTTACGCTCGAATACCTCCCTCGAGGAGAGAATCACCATGCCGACTCCTTGGCTTACTTAGCCGAAGTATTGGGTACAGAATTAAGACACCTTCAAATTGAAGTTATTTCTAGCCCCAGTATTAATCGTACTACAATATATGCGATTAATACTGGGGGCAATGAGATGGCGGAAGATGATTGGAGGAAACCATTCGTTACTTATCTCGGTCCGGATAACTCATGTAACGGGCCACAACCCAATGATTCACAGTAACGCAGACACATCATCGAGAATTCAAAGCGCTACACAGTCTAACCAAATGGTAATCTCTATAAATGTTCAGTCACTGGTCCATTCCTCAAGTGCCTCTCTAAGGAACTTGCCGACAAGATGCTTCGAGATCTATATGAAGATACCTACGGATCCCATACCGCAGGATGAGCTCTTGCTAGCAGAGCTATTACCCAAGGAGTATTCTGGTCGGGGATGCGGAAGCAAGTTGAAGAATACTCACGGAAATGCGACGCATGTCAGAGTCACGGGAATCAAATTCGGGCCCCTGCCCTCGAACTCCATGCCAGTAAGGTGTACTGGCCATTCAAGCGATGGGTACTCGATCTAGTTGGTGAATTCCCCAATACTCTTGGTAACAGGAAATTTCTCCATGTTGCCACGAATTAATTCATTAAATGGGTCGAAGCAGTTCATCTATGCAGAACTCGAGAAGAAGAGGTCATTTCTTTCATTTGGCAGCATATTATCACAAGATTTGGTCGTCTCCATTTGATCTGTATCGATAATGGTCCTCAGTTCGTTGGAGCCAAGGTCGTAGCATTTCTCAACAAACACAACATAATTTATTCTCCATCAAACCCGTACTACCCCCAGGGAAGCGGACAGGCGGAGATCATAAACAAAATCATCGTGGATGGTCTCAAAAGGAGCCTTTGTCACATAAGAAGGGCAACTGGATACATGAATAACCTCACGTCTTATGAGCTTATCGAACTACGCCCCGGAAGTCAGCACAGTGCTCTCCTTTTCTACTTCCCTATGGGACTGAAGCAGTGATCCGAATAAAGTACCACTATCCTGTAAGAGACCACGATATCACGAACGAAGAAAATGAGTTTGAATTGGCGTACAACCTCAATTGGATCGATGATACACGAGATCGAGCTATCGCAAATCTTGGACGATATTATCAAACACTGGCAAATTCATTCAACAAACGATTTCACACTCGGGAGTTTGCTATCAATGACTGGGTCCTTCGAGAAATCCTAGATAACAGAAAAGATCTACATACTAGGAAACTAGAAGAAAACTGGAAAGGTCCTTTCATGGTCATAGGTCGAACTGGTCTGGGTTCATACTATCTCATAACGGAAGCCGGTGACAAAATTCCAAATCCATGGAATACAAAAAGATTAGAGTTATATCGACGCTGAACAGCTCCTCTGTCGCTCAGCAACGCCCAATCCACCTCGAGGTTTCACCTCCAATTTATGTACAAACTCTTCTCAATAAATGAAATTTCAATTTTATCACAAAATCCCGGCTATAAAGTTACACTTCATCTCCATCCATCTCCACCCAAGGGTTAAAGCACAGTCTATAATTGCCCGATACCTAAGGGTTAAACCAACACCCAATATTGGTAATGGCATAGATAATACTAGCCTAACTTCTGAGGATACTCATACATCCGAAGGCGGGGGCCATAACCAACCTCTTAGTCTGAAGATAACAAGCCTAAAGCACGAGGGAGGAAAAAACTTGCTCGCTACCGATAAACTCCAAAATCCGATATTGGTAATGGCATAGATAATACTAGCCTAACTCCTGAGGATACGCATACATCCAAAGGCGAGGGCCATAACAAACCTCTTAGCCTGAAGATAACAGGTCTAAAGAACGAGTGAGGAAATATCCTGCTCGCTGCCGATGAGCTCCAGCCTCTCATATATGTAATGGCATAGATAATGCAAGCCTAACTCCTGAGGATACTCATGCATCCGAAGGTGGGGGCCATAACGAACCTCTTAGCCTGAAGATAACAAGCCTAAAGCATGACTGAGGAAAAAATTTGCTCGCTGCCAATAAGCTCCAACATCTAATATTGGTAATGGCATAGAAAATACTAGCCTAACACCTGAGGATACTCATACATCCAAAGGCGGGGGCCATAACGGATCTCTTAACCTGAAGATAACAAGTTTAAAGGACGAGTGAGGAAAAAACTTACTCGCTGCCGATAAGCTCCAACATCCAATGTTGGTAATGGCATAGATAATACTAGCCTAACTTCTGAGGATACTCATATATCCGAAGACGAGGGCCATAACGAACCTCTTAGCCCGAAGATAGCAAGCCTAAAGTACGAGTGAGGAAAAAATTTGCTCGCCGCCGATAGGCAGCAGCATCCAATATTTGTAATGGCATAGATAATACTAGCCTAACTCTTGAGGATACTCATATATCCGGAGGCTCGGGCCATAACAAACCTCTTAGCCTGGAGATAACAAGCCTAAAGCACGACAGAGGAAAAAACTTGTTAGATGTCGATAAGATCCATCATACGATATTGGTAATGGAATAAATAATACTAGCCTAACTTTTGTGGATACTCATACATCCGAAAATGGTGACCATAACGACCCACTTTGCCTTAAGATAACAGGCCTAAAGCACGAGTGAGGAAAAAATTTTCTCGCTGCCAAAAAGAACCAACGTCCAATATAGGTAATGGCATAGATAATTCTTGCCTAACTCCTGTGGAAACTAATACATCCAAAGGCGGGGGCCATAACGAACATCTTAGCCTGAAGATAACAAGCCTAAAGCACGAGTGATGAAAAAACTTGCTCGATGCCGATAAGCTCCAACATCCAATATTGGTAATGGCAAAGATAATACTAGCGTAACACCTGAGGATACTCATACATCCGAAGGCGGAGGCCATAACGAACCTCTTAGCCTGAAGATTACAAGCACAAAACACGATTGAGAAAAAAATATGCTCGCTGCCGATAAGCTCCAATATCCAATATTGGTAATGGCATAGATAATACTAGCCTAACTCCTGAGGATAATCAAACAAGCGAAGGAGGGGGCCATAGCAAACCTCTTAGCCTCAAGATAACAAGCCTAAAGCATGAGTAAGGAAAAAACTTGCTCGCTGCCGATAAGCTTCAACATCAAATATTGGTAATGGCATAAATAATACTCGCGTAACTCGAGAGGATACTCATACATCCGAAGGGGGGGGGGGGGGGGGGGTGGGGCACAACGAATCTCTTAGACTGAAGATAACAAGCCTAAAGCACGATTGAGGAAAAAATTAGCTCGATTCCGATAATTTCCAAAATCCAATATTGGTAATGGCATAGATAATACTAGCCAAACTCCTGAGGATAATCGTACATCTGAAGGATAGGGCCATAACGATCCTCTTAGCCTTAAGGTAACAAGCCTAAAGCACGAGTGAGGAAAAAACTAGCTTCCTGCCGATAAGCTCCAACATCCAATATTTATAATTGCATAGATAATACTTACGATCCTAACTCCTGAGGATATTCATACATTCGAAGGCGGGGCAACAACAAACCTCTTTGCCTGAAGATAACAAGCCCAAAGCGTGAGTGAGAAAATAACCTACTCACTGCCGATAAGCTGCAACATCCAATATTGGTAATGGCCTAGATAATTCTAGCCTAACTCCAGAGGATACTCAAACATCCGATGGCGTGGCCCGCAACCAACCACTTAGCATGAAGATAACAAACCTAAAGCACGAGTGAGGAAAAAACTTCCACGCTGCCGATAAGCTCCAACATCAAATATTGGCAGTGGCATAGATAATACAGGCCTAACTCATGAGGATACTCATACATCCGAAGACGGGGGCTATAACGAACCTCTAAGCGTGAAGATAACAAGCCTAAAGCACGAGTGAGGAAAAAACTTACTCGCAGTCGAAAAGCTCTAACATCAAATATTGGTAAAGGCATAGATAATTCTAGCCTAACTCCTTAGGATACTCATACATCCGAAGATGGGGGCAATAACAATCCTCTTAGCCTAAAGATAAAAAGCCTAAAGCACGAGTGATGAAAAAACTTGCTCGCTGCCGATAAGCTCCAACATCCAATATATGTAATGGCATAGATAATTCGATTGTAACTCCTGAGAATACTCATACATCCGAAGGCAATGGCCATAATGAAACCCTTAGACTGAAGATAACAAGCCTAAAGCACGATTGAGGAAAAAATTTACTCACTGCCGATAACCTCCAACATCAAATATTGGTTATGGGATAAATAACACAAGCCAAACTTCAGAGGATAATAATACATCCGAAGGCGGGGCCCGTTGCGAACCATTTAGCCTGAAGATAACAAGCCAAATGCACGAGTGAAGAAAGACTTGCTCGCTGCCGATACGCTCCAACATCAAATATTGGTAATGGGATTGATAATACTAGCCTAACTCCAGAGGATACTCATACATCCGAAGGTAGGGGCCATAACGAACCTCATAGCCTGAAAAAAGCAAGCCTAAAACACGAGTGAGGATAAATCATTCTTGCTGCCGATAAGCTCTAACATCTAATATAGCTAATGGCATAGATAATACAAGCCTAACTCTAGAGGATTCTCATACATCCGAAGGCGGGGGCCATAACAAACTTCTTAGCCTGAATATAACAAGCCTAAAGCACGAGTGAGGAGAAAACTTGCTCGCTGCCGATAAGATCCAATATCCAATATTGGTAATGGTATATATAATACAAGCCTAACTCCTGAGGATGATTATACATCCGAAGGCGGGGGTGGGGGGGTAGTGGTGGGGAGGTGGTTTGGGTATAACGAACCTCTTAGCCTGAAAATAACAAGCCTAAAGTACGAGTGAAGATAAAACTTGCTTGCAGCCGATAAACTCTAGCATCCAATATTGGAAATGTTAAAGATAATACTAGCCATACTCCTGAGGATACTCATACATCCAAAGGCTGGGGCTATAACGAATCTCTTAGCCAGAAGATAACGAGGCTAAAGCACGAGTGAGGATAAAACTTTCACGGTGCCTATAAGCTCCAAAATCCAATATTGGAAATGGCATAGATAATACTGGCCTAACTCATGAGGATACTCATACATCAGAAGACGGAGGCCATAACAAACCACTTAGAATGAAGATAACAAGCCCAAATGCACGAGTGAATAAGAACATGCTCGCTCCCGATAAGCTCCAACATCCAATATTAGTAATTGCATAGAGAATACTAGCCTAACTCCCGAGGAAACTCAAACAACCGAAGGCATGGCCCGTAATGAACCTCTTAACCTGAAGATAATAATCCTAAAGCACGAGTGAGGAAAAAATTTGTACACTGCCGAAAAGCTCCAACATCAAATATTGGGAATGGCATAAATAATACTAGCCTAACATCTGAGGATACTCATACATCCGAAGACGGGGCCATAGCGAACCACTTTGCCTGAAGATAATAAGCCTAAAGCACGAGTGTGCAAAGAAATTTCTCGTTGCCGATAAGCTCTAACATCCAATATTGGTAATGACATAGATAATAATAGCCTAACTCCAGAAGATACTCATACATCCGAAGGAAGGGCCCGTAACGAACCTCTTAGCCTAAAGATTACAAGCCTAATGCACGGGCAAAGATAGAACTTGCTCGCTGCCGATAAGTACCAATATCCAATATTGGTAATGGCATAAATAACGCTAGAAAAACTCTAGAGGGTAATCATACTTCCAAAGGCGGAGGCCATAACTAACCACTTAGCCAGAAGATAACAAGCCCAAAGTACGAGAGAGGAAAAAACTTGCTCGCTGCCGAAAAGCTCCAACATCTAATATTGGTAATGGCATAGATAATACTAGCCTAACTCTATGGGATACTCATAAATCTGAGGGCGGGGCCCGTAACGAACTGTTTAGCCTGAAGATAACAAGCCAAATGCACGAGTGAAGAAAGAACATGCTCGCTGCCGATAACCTCCAACATCCATTATTGGTAATGGCATAGATAATACAAGGCTAACTCCTGAGGATACTCAAACATGTGAAGGCAGAGCCCGTAGCGAACTTCTTAGCCTGAAGATTACAAGCCTAATGCACGGGTGAAGATAAAACTTGCTCGCTGCTGATAAGCTCCAACATCCAATAATGGAAATGGCATATAAAATACTAGCAAAACTCCATAGGGTAATCATACTTCCGAAGGCGGGGGCCATAACGAACCACTAAGCCAGAAGATAACAAGCTTAAAGTACGAGTGAGGAAAAAACTTGCTCGCTGCCAAAAAGCTTCGACATCCAATATTGGTAATGGCATAGATAATACTAGCATAACTAAAGAGGATTCTCATAAATTTGAAGGCGCCGCCCGTGATGAACGTTTTAGCCAGAAGATAACAATCCAAATGCACGAGTGAAGAAAGAACCTGCTCGCTGTGAATAAGCTCCAACATCCAATATTGGTAATGGCATAGATAATACTAGGCTAACTCCTGAGGATACTCAAACATGTGAAGGCAGAGCCTGTAACGAACTTCTTAGCCTGAAGATTACAAGCCTAATGCACGGGTGAAGATAAAACTTGCTCGCTGCCGATAAGCTCCAACATCCAATAATGGAAATGGCATATAAAATACTAGCAAAACTCCATAGGGTAATCATACTTCCGAAGGCGGGGGCCATAACGAACCACTAAGCCAGAAGATAACAAGCTTAAAGTACGAGTGAGGAAAAAACTTGCTCGCTGCCATAAAGCTTCGACATCCAATATTGGTAATGGCATAGATAATACTAGCATAACTAAAGAGGATTCTCATAAATCTGAAGGCGCCGTCCGTGACGAACGTTTTAGCCAGAAGATAACAAGCCAAATACACGAGTGAAGAAAGAACCTGCTCGCTGCGGATAAGCTCCAACATCCAATATTGGTAATGGCATAGATAATACTCGGCTAACTCCTGAGGATACTCAAACATGTGAAGGCAGGGCCCGTAACGAACCTCTTAGCCTGAAGATTAAAAGCCTAAAGCACGGGTGAAGATAAAACTTGCTTGCTGTCGATAAGCTTCAACATCAAATATTGGTAATGGCATATATAATACAAGCGTAACTCCTGAGGATACTCATACATTCGAAGGCGGGGGCCAAAACGAACCTTTTAGACTGAAGATAACAAGTCTAAAGCACGATTGAGGAAAAAATTTACTCGATGCCGACAAGCTCCAACATCAAATATTGGTAATGGCATAAATAATACAAGCCTAGCACCTGAGGATACTTATACATCCGAAGGCAGGGCCCGTAATGAACCACTTAGCCTGAAGATTACAAGCCTAAAGCATGGGTGAAGATAAAACTTGCTCGGTGCCGATAAACTCTAACATCTAATATTGGAAATGGCATAAATAACGCTAGCCAAACTCCAGAGGGTAATCATACTTCCGAAGGCGGGGGCCATAACGAACCACTTAGCAAGAAGATAACAATCCTAAAGTACGAGTGAGGAAAAAACTTGATCGCTGTAGAAAAGCTCCAGCATCCAATATTGGTAATGGCATAGATAATCCAAACTTAACTCTAGAGGATACTTAGAAATCAGAATGCAGGGCCCATAACGAACGTTTTAGCCTGTAGATAGCAAGCCAAATGCACGAGTGAAGAAAGAACCTGCACGCTGCCGATAAGCTCCAACATCTAATATTGGTAACTGCATAGATAATACTTGGCTAACTCCTGAGGATACTCAAAGATGTGAAGGAAGGGCCCGCAACGAACCTCTTAGCCAGTAGATTACGCAGCCAGAAGATAACAAGCTTAAAGTACGAATGAGGAAAAAAGTTGCTCGCTGCCAAAAAGCTCCAACATCAAATATTTGTAATGGCATATAAAATACTAGCCTAACTCTAGAGGATACTCATAAATCTGAAAGCGAGGACCGTAACGAACCTTTTAGCCTGAAGATAACATGTCAAATGCATGAGTGAAGAAATAACTTTCTCGCTGCCAATAAGCTCCAACATCTAATAATGGTAATGGCATTGATAATACTAGCCAAACTCCTGAGGATACTCATACATCCAAGGGCGGGGGCCATAACGAACCTCTTAGCCTGAAGATAACAAGCCTAAAGCACGAGTGAGGATCAAAATTGCTTGCTGCCGATAGGCTCCAATGTCAAATATTGGTAATGGCATAGATAATACTATCCAAACTCCTGTAAATAGTCTTACTCTGAAGGCGGGGGCCATAACGAACTTCTTAGCCTGAAGATAACAAGCATACCGCACGAGTGAGGAAAAAACTTACTCGTTGCCGATAAGATCCAACATCCAATATTGGTAATGGCATAGATAATACTATCCTAACTCCTGATGATACTCATACATCCAAAGCTAGGGGCCATAACAAACCTCTTAGCCTAAATATAACAAGCCTAAAGCACGAGTGAAAAAAAAACTTCCTCACTGCCGATAATATTGGTAATGGCATAGATAATACTATCCTAACTCCAGATGATACTAATACATTCAAAGCTGGGGGTCATAGCGAACTTATTAGCCTGAAGATAACAAGCCTAAAGCACGAGTGAGGAAAAAACTTGCTAACTACCGATAAGCTCTACCATCCAATTTTTGCAATGTCATATATAATGCTAGCCAAACTCCTGAGAATACTCATACATCCGAAGACGGTGGCCATAACGAACCTCTTAGCCTGAAGATAACAAGACCAAATGCACGAGTGAAGAAAGAACTTGCTCGCAGCCAATAAGCACAAGAATCCAATATTAGAAATTTCAAAGATAATACAAGTCGAACTCCTGAGGAAACTCAAACATCCGAAGGCGGGGCCCGTAATGAACTTCTTAGCCTGAAGATAACAATCCTTAAGCACGAGTGAGGAAAAAACTAACTCACAGCCGAAAAGCTCCAACATCCAATATTGGTATAGGCATAGATAATACTATCCTAACTCATGAGGATACTCATAGATCTGAAGGCAGGGCCCATAGCGAACCTCTTAGTCTGAAGATTACAAGCCTAAAGCACGGGTGAAGATAAAACTTGCTCACTGCCAATAAGCTCCAACATCCAATATTGGTAATGGCATAAATAACACTAGCCAAACTCCAAAGGGTAATCATAATTCCGAAGACCGGGAACATAATGAACCACTTAGCCAAAAGATAACAAGCCTAAAGTACAATTGAGGAAAAAAATTTCTCGCTGCTGGAAAGCTCCAACATCCAATATTGGTAATGACATATATAATACTAGCCTAACTCTTGACGATACTCAAAAATCTAAATCGGGGCCCGTAACGAACATTTTAGCCTGAAGATAAGAGGCCAAATGCACGAGTGAGGAAAGAACCTGCTCGCTGCCGATAAGATCTTACATCCAATATTGGTAATGGCATAGATAATACTCGGCTAACCCCTGAGGATACTCAAACATATGAAGGCAGGGACCGTAACGAACCTCTTAGCCTAAAGATTAAAAGCCTAAAGCACGGGTGAAGTTAAAACTTGGTCGCTGCCGATAAGCTCTAACATCCAATATTGGTAATGGCATAAATAACAAAAGCCAAACTTTTGAGGATAATAATACATCCGAAGGCGGGGCCTGTTGTGAACCATTTAGCCAGAAGATAACAATCCAAATGCACGAGTGAAGAAAGACTTGCTCGCTGCCGATAAGCTCCAACATCTAATATTGGTAATGGGATTGTTAATACTAGCCTAACTCCTGAGGATACTCGTACATCCGATGGTGGGGGCCATAACGAACCTCATAGCCTGATGATAACAAGCCTAAAGCACGAGTGAGGATAAAGCATTCTTGCTGCCGATAAGCTCTAACATCTAATATAGCTAATGGCATAGATAATACAAGCCTAACTCCTGAGGATTCTCATACATCCGAAGGCGGGGGCCATAACAAACTTCTTAGCCTGAAGATAACATGCATAAAGCACGAGTGAGGAGAAAACTTGCTCGCTGCCGATAAGATCCAATATCCAAAATTGGTAATGGTATATATAATACAAGCCTAACTCCAGAGGATGATCATACATCCAATAGCGGAGGTGGGAGGGTGGCGGTTGGGGTATAACGAACCTCTTAGCCTGAAAATATCAAGCCTAAAGTACGAGTGAAGATAAAAGTTGCTTGCAGCCGATAAACTCCAGCATCTAATATTGGAAATGATAAAGATAATACTAGCCTTACTCCTGAGGATACTCATACATCTGAAGGCCGGGGCTATAACGAACCTCTTTGCCAGAAGATAACAAGGCTAAAACGCGAGTGAAGATAAAACTTCCACGGTGCCTATAAGCACAAAAATCCAATATTGGATATGGCATAGATAATACTGGCCTAACTCATAAAGATATTCATACATCCGAAGACGGAGGCCATAACAAACTGCTTAGAATGAAGATAACAAGCCCAAATGCATGAGTGAATAAGAACATGCTCGCTCCCGATAAGATCCAACATCAAATATTGGGAATGGCATAAATAATACTAGCCTAACTTCTGAGGATACTCATACATCCGAAGACGGGGCCATAGCGAACATATTTGCCTGAAGATAATAAGCCTAAGGCGGGGGACATAACGAACCACTTAACCTGAAGATAACAAGCCTAAAGTACGAATGAGGAAAAAAGTTGCTCGCTGCCGAAAAGCTCCAACATCAAATATTGGTAATGGCATAGATAATAATAGCCTAACTCTAGAGGATACTCATAAATCTGAAGGCGGGGACCGTAACGAACCTTTTAGCCTAAAGATAATATGCCAAATGCATGAGTGAAGAAATAACTTGCTCACTGCCGATAAGCTCCAACATCCAATATTGGTAATGGCATTGATAATACTAGCCAAACTCCTGAGGATACTCATACATCCGAAGGCGGGGGCCATAACGAACCTCTTAGCCTGAAGATAACAAGCCGAAAGCACGAGTGAGGATCAAAATTGCTTGCTGCCGATAAGCTCCAATATCAAATATTAGTAATGGCATAGATAATACTATCCAAACTCCTGTAGATAGTCATACTCTGATGGCGGGGGCCATAGCGAACTTCTCAGCCTGAAGATAACAAGCCTACTGCACGAGTGAGGAAAAAACTTGCTCGCTGCCGATAAGATCCAACATCCAATATTGGTAATGGCATAGATAATACTATCCTAACTCCTGATGATACTCATACATCCAAAGCTAGGGGCCATAACGAACCTCTTAGCCTGAAGATAACAATCCTTAAGCACGAGTGAGGAAAAAACTAACTCGCAGCCGAAAAGCCCCAGCATCCAATATTTGTATTGGCATAGATAATACTAGCCTAACTCCTGAGGATAATCATACATCTGAAGGCAGGGCCCGTAACGAACCTCATAGCCTGAAGATTACAAGCCTAAAGCATGGGTGAAGATAAAACTTGCTCGCTGCCGATAAGTTCCAACATTCAATATTTGTAATGGCATAAATAACACTAGCCAAACTCCATGGGGTAATCATAATTCCGAAGGCTGGGGCCATAACAAACCACTTAGCCAAAAGATAACAAGCCAAAAGTAAAAATGAGGAAAAAAAATTCTCGCTGCTGATAAGCTTCAACATCCAATATTGGTAATGACATATATAATACTAGCCAAACTCTTGAGGAAACTCATAAATCTAAAGGCGGGGCCCGTAACGAACCTTATAGCCTGAAGATAAGAGGCCAAATGCACGAGCGAAGAAAAAACCTGCTTGCTGCCAATAAGCTTCAACATCCAATTTTTGTAATGGCATAGATAATATCAGGCTAACTTCTGAGGATTCACAAACATTTGAAGGCAGGGCCCGTAACGAACCTCTTAGCCTGAAGATTACAAGCCTAAAGCACGGGTGAAGATAAAACTTGCTCGCTACCGACAAACTCTAAGATCCAATATTGGTAATGGTATAAATAACACTAGCCAAACTCCAGAGGGTAATCGTACTTCCAAAGACAGGTGCCATAACGGACCACTTGGCCTGAAGATAGCAAGCCTAAAGTACGAGTGAGAAAAAACTTTCTCGCTGTCGAAAAGCTCCTACATCCAATATTGGTAATGACATAGATAATACAGGCATAACTTCAGAGGATACTCATAAGTCTGAAGGAAGGGCCCGTAAAGAACCTTTTAGCCTGATGATAACAAGCCAAATGTAGGAGAGAAGAAAAAACTTCCTCATTGACGATAAGCTCCAACATCCAATATTAGTAATGGCATTCATAATACCATCCTAACTCCTGAGGATACTCATACATCCGAAGGGGGTGGCTATAACGAGCATCTTAGCCTGAAAATAACAAGCCTAAAGCGCGAGTGAGGATAAAACTTGTTCGCCGCCGAAAAGCTCCAGCATCATATATTGGTAATGGCAGAAATAATACTAGCCTAACTCCTGAAGATACTCATACATTCGAAGGCGGGAGCCATAGCGAACCTCTTAGCCTGAAGATAACAAGCCAAAAGCACGAGAGAGGATAAAAATTACTTACTGCCGATAAACTCATACATCCAATATTGGTAATGGCATAGATAATTCAATCCAAACTCCTGAGGATACTCATACATCCTAAAGCGGGGGCCATAATGAACTTCTTAGCCTGAAGATAACAAGCCTACAGCACGAGTGAGGAAAAAATTTGCTCGCTGCCGATTAGTTCCAACATCCAATATTTGTAATGGCATAGATAATACTAGCCTAACTCCTTAGGATACTAATTCATCCAAAGGCGGTGGGGAGGGGGGGGGGGAGGCTATAATGAACCTCTTTGCCTGAAGATTACAATCCTAATGCACGAGTATGGATAAAACTTGCTTGCTGCCGATAAGCACCAAAATCCAATATTGGCAATGGCATAGATAATACTAGCCTAACTCCTGTGGATACTCATATATCCGAAGGCAGGGGCCATAACGTACCTCATAGCCTGAAGATAACCAGCCTAAAGCACGAGTGAGCAAAAAACTTCCTCGCTGCTGATAAGCTCCAACATCTAATATTGCAAATGGCATAGATAATACTAGCCAAACTCATGAGGATACTCATACATCCGAAGGCGGGGGCCATAACAAACTTCTTAGCCTGAAGATAACAAGCCTAAAGCACGAGTGAGGAGAAAACTTGCTCAGTGTCGATAAACTCCAACATCCAATATTTGTAATTGCATAGATAATATTAGCCTAACTTCTAAGGATACTCATAGATCCGAAGGCGACGCCATAACAAACCTCTTTGCCTGAAGATAACGAGCCTAAAGCACGAGTGTGCAAAGAACCTGCTCAATGATGATAAGCTCCCGCATATCATATTGGTAATGACATAGATAATACTAGGCTAACTCCAGAGGATAATAAAACATCTGAAGGCAGGTCCCATAACAAACCACTTAGCTTGGAGATTGCAAGCCTAATGCACGAGTAAAGATAAAACTTGCTCGCTCTCGATAAGCTCCAACATCAAATATTTGTAATGGCATCGATAAGACTAGCCTAACTCCAGAGGATACTCATACATCTGAAGGGGGCGGCCATAACGAACTTCTTAGCCTGAAGATAACAAACATAAAACACGAGTGAGGATAAAACTTGCTCGCCGCCGATAAGATCCAACATTAAATATTGGTAATTGAATCGATAAGACTAGCCTAACTCCAGAGGATACTAATACATCCGAAGGGTGGGGGGGGGGCAATAATGAACCTCTTAGCCAGAAGATAACAATCCTAAAGTATGAGTTAGGATAAAATTTGCTTGCTGACGATAAGCTCTAACATCCAATATTGTTAATGGCATAGATAATACTAGCCTAACTCCTGGGGATACAGATACTTCTGAAGGCAGGGGCCATAAAGAACTACTTTGCCAGAAGATTACAAGCCTAAGGCACGTGTGAGGAAAAAGCTTCCACGCTGCCAATAAGCTCCAATATCAAATATTGCTAATGGTATAAATAATACTAGCCTAACTTCTGAGGATACTCATACATCCGATGGCGGGGGTCATAACGAACCTCTTAGCCTTAAGATAACAAGCCTAAAGTACGTGTGAGGATAAAACTTGCCTGCAGCCGATAAACTCCAACAGTCCATATTGGTAATGGCATAGATAATATTATCCTAACTCTTGAGGATACTCATACATCCGAAGGCGGGGGGCATGACCAACATCTTCGCCTGAAGGTAACAAGCCTAATGCACGAGTGATGAAATAACTTGCTCGCTGCCGATATGATCCAACATCCAACATTGGTAATGGCTTAGATAATACTAGCATAATTCCTGTGGATACTCAGAGACATCAGATGGCGGGGGGCTATAACGAACCTCTTAGCCTGAAGATTACAAGCCTAAAGCACGAGTGACGATAAAGCTTGCTTGCTGCATATAAGATCCAATATCCAATATTGGTAATCGCATTCATAATACCATCCTAACTCCAGAGGATACACATACATCCGAAGGGGGTGGCTATAGCGAACATCTTAGTCTGAAGATAACAAGCCTAAATCGTGAGTGAGGATAAAACATGCTCGCTGCCGAAAAGCACCAGCATCCAATATTGGTAATGGCAAAAATAATACTAGCCTAACTCTTGAGGATACTCATACATCCGAAAGCGGGGGCCATAACGAAACTTTTAACCTGATATTAACATGACAAAAGCACGAGTGAGGACAAAAATTGCTTGCTGCCGACAAATCCAACATCCAATATTGGAAATGGCATAGATAATACTATCCAAACTACTGAGAATACTCATACATCCGAAGGCGGGGGCCATAACGGACCTCTTAGCCCGAAGATTACAAGCCTACTGCACGAGTGATGAAAAAAACCTGCCCGCTGCCGATAAGATCCAGCATCCAATATTGGTAATGGCATAGATAATACTAGCCTAACTCCTGAGGATACTCATACATCCGATGGTCGGGGGGGGGGGGGGGGGGTTATAACGAACCTCAAAGATTACAATCCTAATGCGCGAGTGAGGATAAATCCTGCTTGCTGCCGATAAGCTCTAACATCCAATATTTGTAATGGCATAGATAATACTTGCATAACTCCGGAGGATACTCATATATCCGAAGCGGGAGCCATAACGAACCTCTTGGCCTGAAGATAACCAGCCTTAAACACGACTGAGTAAAAAACTTCCTCGCAGCCAAAAAGTTCCAACATCCACTATTGGAAATGGCAAAGATAATACCGGCCAATCTCATGAGGATACACATACATCCGAAGGCGGGGGCCATAACGAACTTCTCGGCCTGAAGATAACAAGCCAACTGCACGAGTAGGGAAAAAACTTACTCGCTGCCGATAAGATCCCACATCCAATATTTGTAATGTCATAGATAATACTCGCCTAACTTTTGAGGATACTAAAACATCAGAAGGCGGGGGGGGGGGGGGGGGGGGGGGCTATAGCGAACCTCTTAGCCTGAAGATTACAATCTTAATACACGTGAAAGGAAAAAACTTGCTTGCTGCCGATAAGATCCAGCATCCAATATTGGTAATGGCATAGATAAAACAAGCTTAACTCCAGAGGATACTCATATATCCGAAGGCGGGGGCCATAACGAACCCCTTAGCCTGAAGATAACCAGCGTAATGTGCGAGTGAGGAAAAAATTTCCTCGCTGCCGATAAGCTCCAACATCCAATATTGGAAATGGCATAGATTATTCAGGCCTAACGCATGAGGATACTCATACATCTGAAGGCGGGGGCCATAACGAACCTCTTAACCGGATGATAAGAAGCCTAAAACACGAGTGAGAAAAAACTTGCTCGCTATTGATAAGATCTAACATCCAATATTTGTAATTGCATAGATAATACTAGCCTAATTCCTGAAGATTACAATCCTAATACACGTGAAAGGAAAAAACTTGCTTGCTGCCGATAAGATCCAGCATCCAATATTGGTAATGGCATAGATAAAACAAGCTTAACTCCAGAGGATACTCATATATCCGAAGGCGGGATCATAACGAACCTCTTTGCCTGAAGATAACAAGCCTAAAACACGAGTGAGTAAAAAGCCAGCTCACTGACGATAAGCTCCAATATCCAATATTTGTAATCGCATTCATAATACCATCCTAACTCCTGAGGATACACATACATCCGAAGGGGGTGGCTATAACGATCATCTTAGCCTGAAGATAACAAGCCAAACGCGCGGGTGAGGATAAAACTTGTCCACTGCCGAAAAGCTCCTTCATCTAATATTGGTAATGGCATAAATAATACAAGCCTAACTCCTAAGGATACTCATACATCCGAAAGTGGGGGCCAAAATGAATCTCTTAGCCTGAAGATAACAAAGCTAAAGCACGAGTGAGGATAAAAATTGCTTGCTGCCGATAAACTCTGACATGCAATATTTGTAATGCATAGATAATACTATCCAAACTCCTGAGGATACTCATACATCCGAAGGCGGGGGCCAAAACAAACTTCTTATCCTGAATATAACATGCCTACGGCACGAGTGATGAAAAAACTTGCTCGCTGCCGATAAGTTCCAACATCCAATATTGGAAATGGCATAGATAATACTAGCCTAACTCCGGGGGATATTCATACATCCGAAGACCGGGGGGGGGGGGGGGGGAGGGGCTATAACGAACCTCTTAGCCTAAAGATTACAATCCTAATGCACGAGTGAGGATAAAACTTTCTTGCTGCCGATAAGCTCCAAAATCCAATATTGGTAATGGCATAGATAATACTAGCCTAACTCCTGAGGATACTCATATATCTGTAGGTGGGGGCCACAGCGAACCTCTTAGCCTGAAGATAACCTGCCTAAAGCACGCGTGAGGAAAAAGCATCCTCGCCGCCGAAAAGCTCCAACATCCATTATAGGAAATGGCATTGATAATACTGGCCAAACTCATGAGGATACCCATACATCTGAAGGCGGGGGCCATTTCGAATTTCTTAGCCTGAAGATAACAAGCCTACTACAGGTGGGAGGAAAATACTTGCTCTCTGCCGATAATATCCAACATCAAATATTTGTAAGGGCATAGATAATACTAGCCTAACTCCGGAGGATACTAATACATCCGAAGGCGGGGGGTGGGGGGGGGGGGGGGCTATAACGAACCACTTAGCCTGAAGATTGCAATCCTAATGTACGAGTAAGGATAAAACTTGCTTGCTGCCGATAAGCTCCAACATCCAATATTGGTAATGACATAGATAAAACTATCCTAACTCCTGAGAATACTCATATATCCGAAGGCGTGGGCCATAACGAACCTCTTAGCCTGAATATAACCAGCCTAAGGCACGTGTGAGGAAAAAAGTTCCTCGCTACCGAAAAGCTCCAGCATCTAATATTGCAAATGACATAGATAATACTGGCCCAACTCATGAGGATACTCATACATCCGAAGACGAGGGCCATAACGAACCTCTTTGCCTGATGGTAATAAGCCTAAAGCACCCGAAGGCAGATAAACTCTAACATCCAATATTGGTAATGGGATAGATAATACTAGGCTAACTCCAAAGGATACTCTAACATCCGAAGGCAGGGCCCGTAAGAAACCTCTTAGCCTGGAGATTACATGCCTAAAACACGAGTGTGGACAAAACTTGCACGCTACCGATAAGCTCCCAGATCAAATATTTGTAATGGCATTCATAATACCATCCTAACTCGTGAGGATACTCATACATCTGATGGTGGTGGCCATAACGAACCTCTTAGCATGCAGATAACAAGCCTAAAGCACGAGTGAGGATAATACTTGCCCGCTGCCGAAAAGCTCCAACATCCATATTGGTAAAGGCTTAGATAATACTAGCGTAACTCCTGAGGATACTTATACATCCGAAGGCGGTAACCATAACGAACTTCTTAACCTGAAGATAACAAGCCTAAAACACGAGGGAGGAAGCAACTTGCTCGCTGCCAATAAGATCCGACATCAAATATTTGTAATGGCATCGATAATACTAGCGCAACTCCTTAGGAAACTCCTACATCCGAAGGCGGAGGGGATGGGCTATAACGAACCTCTTAGCTTAAAGATTACAATCCTAATACACGAGTGAGGATAAAACATGCTTGCTGCCGATAAGCTCCAACATCCAATATTGGTAATGGTATAAATAATACTAGCCTAACTCCTGAGGATACTCATATATCCGAAGGTGAGGGTCATAACGAACCTCTTAGCCAGAAGAAAACCAGCCTAAAGAACTCGTGAGGGAAAAACTTCCTTGCTGCCGAAAAGCTCCAACATCCATTATAGGAAATGACATTGATAATACTGGCCAAACTCATGAGGATACCCATACATCAGAAAGTGGGGGCCATTTCGAACTTCTTAGCCTAAAGATAGCAAGCCTACTGCACGAGTGAGGAAAAAACTTGCTCGCTGCCGATAATATCCAACATCCAATATTTGTAATGGCATAGATAATACTAGCCTAACTCCTGAGGATACTAATACATCAGAAGGCAGAGGGGGGGGGGGAGGCTATAACGATTCTCTTAGCCTGAAGATAATAAGCCTAAAGCATGAGTGAGGATAAAATTTTCTTGCTGTCGATTAGCTCTAGCATCCAATATTGGTAATGGCGAAGATTATACTAGCCAACCTCCTGGGGATACAGATACATCTGAAGGTAGGGGCCATAACGAACCTCATTGCCAGAAGATAACAAGCCTAAAACACGAGTGAAGAAGAAACTTCCTCCCTGTCGAAAAGCTCCACCATCCAATATTGCTAATGGTATAAGTAATACTAGCCTAATTCCTGAGGATACTCATACATCCGAATGCGGGGGCCAGAGCGAACCTCATTGCCTGAAGATAACAAGCCTAAAGTACGAGTGAGGAAAAAACTTGCTTGCTGCCGATAAACTCCAACATCCAATATTGGCAATGGTATAGATAATACTAGCCTAACTCCTGAGGATACTCATACATCCGAAGACCGAGGGGGGGGGGGTATAGCGAACCTCTTAGCCTAAAGATTACAATCCTAATGCACGAGTGAGGATAAAACTTTCTTGCCGCCGATAAGCTCCAAAATCCAATATTGGTAATGGCATAGATAATATTAGCCTAACTCCTGAGGATACTCATATATCTGTAGGTGGGGGCCATAACTAACCTCTTAGCCTGAAGATAGCCTGCCTAAAGCACGCGTGAGGAAAAAACTTCCTCGCCGCCGAAAAGCTCCAGCATCCATTATAGGAAATGACATAGATAATACTGGCCAAACTCATGAGGATACCCATACATCTGATGGCGGGGGCCATTTCTAACTTCTTAGCCTGAAGATAACAAGCCTACTACACGAGTGAGGAAAAAACTTACTCGCTGCCGATAATATCCAACATCAAATATTTGTAAGGGCATAGATAATACTAGTCTAACTCCTGTGGATACTAATACATCCGAAGGCGGGGGGGGGGGGGGGGGGGGGGGGGGGCGGCTATAACAAACCTTTTAGCCTGAAGATTGCAATCCTAATGTACGAGTGAGGATAAAATTTGCTTGCTGCCGATAAGCTCTAACATCCAATATTGGTAATGACATAGATAAAACTAGCCTAACTCCTGAGGATACTCATATATCCGAAGGCGTGGGCCATTACGAACCTCTTAGCCTGAATATAACCAGCCTAAGATACGAGTGAGGAAAAAACTTCCTCGCTGCCGAAAAGCTCCATCATCCAATATTGCAAATGGCATAGATAATACTGGCCCAACTCATGAGGATACTCATACATCCGAAGATGGGGGCCATAACGAACCTCTTTGCCTGATGATAACAAGCCGAAAGCACGAGTGCGTAAACCACCTGCTCACTACAGATAAACTCTAACATCCAATATTGGTAATGGGATAGATAATACTATGCTAACTCCTAAGGATACCCTAACATCCGAAGGCAGGGCCCTTAAGAAACCACTTTGCCTAGAGATTACATGCCTAAAACATGAGTGAGGACAAAACTTGCTCGCTACCGATAAGCTCCCAGATCAAAATTGGCAATGGCATTCATAATACCATCCTAACTCGTAAGGATACTCATACATCTGATGGTGGTGGCCATAACGAACGTCTTAGCATGCAGATAACAAGCCTAAAATACGAGAGAGAATTATATTTGCCCGCTGCCGAAAGAATCCAGCATCATTATTGGAATGGCTTAGTATTACTAGCCTAACTCCTGAGGATACTTACACATCCGAAGGCAGGTGGCCATAACAAACTTCTAACTGAAGATACGATAGCCAGCCTAAAAAACAAGGAGAAAAAACTTGCTCGTTGCCGATACGATCCGACATTCAATACATAATATTGGTAATGGCATCGATAAATCTAGCCTAACTCCTTAGGATACTCATACATCCGAAGCTGGGGGGGGGGGGGAATGGGATATAACGATCCTCTTAGCTTAAAGATTGCAATCCTAATACACGAGTGAGGATAAAACTTGCTTGCTGCCGATAAGTTCCAACATCCAATATTGGTAATGGCATAAATAATACTAGCCTAACTCCTGAGGACACTCATATATCCAAAGGTGGGGTCATAACGAACCTCTTAGCCTGATGATAACCAGCCTAAAGCACGAGTGAGGGAAAAACTTCCTCGCTGCCGTAAAGCTCCAGCATCCAATATAGGAAATGGCATTGATAATAATGGCCAAACTCATGAGGATAACCATACATCTGAAAGCGGGGGCCATTTCCAACTTCTTAGCCTGAAGATAACAAGCCTACTGCACGAGTGAGGAAAGAGCTTGCTTACTGCCGATAATATCCAACATCCAATATATGTAATGGCATAGATAATACTAGCCTAACTCCTGAGGATACTAATACATCCGAAGGCGGAGGGGGGGGGGGGGGGGAGGCTATAACGAACATCTTTGCCTGAAGATAAAAAGCCCAAAGCATGAGTGAGGATAAATTTTTTTTGCTGTCTATTAACTCTAACATCCAATATTTTGTAATGGCGTAGATTATACTAGCCTAACTCCTGGGGATGCAGATACATCCGAAAGTAGGGGCCATAACAAACCTCATTGCCAGAAGATAATAAGCCTAAAACACCAGTGAGGAAAAAACTTGCACGCTGCCGAAAAGCTCCACCATCCAATATTGCAAATGGTATAAATAATACTAGCCTAATTCCTGAGGACACTCATACATCCGAATGCGGGGGACAGAGCGAACCTCTTTGCCTGAAGATAACAATCCTAAAGTGCGAGTGAGGAAAAAACTTGCCTGCTGCCGATAAACTCCAACATCCAATATTGGTAATGGCCTAGATAATGCCAGCCTAACTCCTAAGGATACTCATTCATCCGAAGGTGGAGGCCATAACAAACTTCTTAGCCTGAAGATAACAAGCCTAAAGCACGAGTGAGGATATAAATTGGTTGCTGCCGATAAGCTCCAAAATCTAATATTTGCAATGGCATTGATAATACTATTCTAACTCCTGGGGATACTCATATATCCGAAGGCGGGGGCCATAACGAACCTTTTAGCCTGAGGATAACAAGCCTAAAGCACGAGTGAGGAAAAAACTTCCTCGCTGCCGATAAGCTCCAACATCCAATATTTGAAATGGCATAGATAATACTGGCCTAACGCATGAGGATACCCATACATCCGAAGGCGGGGGCCAAAACGAACCTCTTAGCCGGAAGATAATAAGCCTAAAACACGAGTGAGAAAAAACTATCTCGCTGCCCATAAGCTCTAGCATCCAATATTTGTCATGGCATAGATAATACTAGCCTAACTCCTTAGGACAAATACATCCGAAGGCGTGGACATAATAAAATTCTTTGCCTGAAGATAACAAGCCTAAAACACGAGTGAGTACAAAACCTGCCCACTGACGATAAGCTCCAACATCCATTATTTGTAATGGCAGAGATAATACTAGCCTAACTCCTGAGGAAACTCAAACATCCGAAGGCAGAGCCCGTAACAAACCTCTTAACCTGATGATTACAAGCCTAAAGCACGAGTGAAGATAAAACTAGCTTGCTGCCAATAAGCTACAATATCCAATATTTGTAATCCCATTCATAATACCATCCTACCTCCTGAGGATACTCATACTTCCAAAGGGGGTGGCTATAACGAACATCTTAGCCTGAAGATAACAAGCCTAAAGCGCGAGTGAGGTTAAGACTTGTTCGCTGCCAAAAAGCTCCAACATCCAATATTGGTAATGGGATAAATAATACCAGGCTAACTCCTGAGGATACTCATACATCCAAAGGCAGGGGCCATAACGAACTTCATAGCCTGAAGATAACAAGCCAACTGCACGAGTGATGAAAAATATTGCTCGCTGCCGATAAGATCCAGCATCTAATATTGGTAATCGCATAGATAATACTAGCCTAACTCCAGAGGATACTCATACATCCAAAGGTGGGGGCAATAACGAACCTCTTAGTCTGGAGATAACAAGCCTAAAGCACGAGGGTGGAAAAAACTTGCTCGTTGCCGATAAACTCCAAAATCCGACATTGGCAATGCCATAGATAATACTAGCCCAACTCCAGAGGATACGCATACATCCGAAGGCGGGGGCCAGAACAAACCTCTTAGCCTGAAGATAACCGGCCTAAAGCACGAGTGAGGAAAAATCTTCCTCGCTGCTAAAAAGCTCCAACATCCACTATTGGAAATGGCATAGATAATACTGGCCAAACTCATGAGGATACTCATGCATCCCAAGGCGGGGGCCATAACGAACTACTTAGCCTGAAGATAATAAGCCTAAATTACGAGTGTGTAAAAAACCTTCTCACTGCCGATAAACTCCAACATCCAATATTGGTAATGGCATAGATAATACTAGGCTAATTCTGGAGGATACTTAAATATTCGAAAACAAGCCCCGTAACGAACCTCTTAGCCTGGAGATTACAAGCCTAAAGCTCGAGTGATGACAAAATTTGTTCGCTCCCGATAAGCTCCAAGATCAAATTTTTGTAATGGCATTCATAATACCATCCAAATTCTTGAGGATACTCATACATCCGATTGTGGTGGCCATAACGAACCTCTTAGCATGAAGATAACAGGCCTAAAGCACGAGTGAGGATAAAAGTTGCTCGCTGCCGAAAAGCTCCAACGTCTAATATTGGTAATGTCATAGATAATACTAACCTATCTCCCTACGATAGTCATACATCCAAAGGCGGTGGCCATAACGAACTTCTTGGTCTGAAGATAACAAGCCTAAAACACGAGTGAAGAAAAAACTTGTTCGCTGCCGAAAAGATCCAACATCCAATATTGGTAATGGCATCAATAATACTAGCCTAACTTCTGAGGGTACTCTTACATCCGAGGGTGGGGGGGGGGGGGGGGGCGGGGGGGTGGGGGGGTGTAACGAACCTCTTAGTCTAAAGATGAAAATCTTAAAGCACGAGTGAGGATAAAACCTGCCTGCTACCGATAAGCTCCAATATCCACTATTGGTAATGGCATAGATAATACTAGCCTAACTCCTGTGGATACTCATATATCTGAAGGCGGGGGCCATAACGAACCACTTAGCCTGAAGATAACTAGACTAAAGCACGAGTGAGGAAAAAACTTCCACACTGTCGATAAGCTCCAACATTCAATACTGTTAATTGCATTGATAATACTAGCCAAACTCCAGAGGATAAAGATACATCCGAAGGCATGGGCCATATCGAACCATATTGCCAGAAGATAACAAACCTTAAACACGAGTGAGGAAAAAACTTCCTCGCTGTCGATAAGCTCAACCATCCAATATTGCTAATTGTATAAATAACACTAGCCTAACTTCTTAGGATACTCATACATCTGAAGGTAGGGGGGGAGAACAAACCTCTTAGCCTGAGGATAACAAGCTTAAAGTACGAGTGAGGAAAAAACTTGCTTGCTGCCGATAAACTCCTACATCCAATATTGGTAATGGCATAGATAATACTATCCTAACTCTTAAGGATACTCATAGTTCCGAAGGTGGGGGCCATAACCAACATCTTAGCCTGACGATAACAAGCCTAATGCACGAGTGTGGAAAAAACTTGCTCACGGTCGATAAGATCCAACATCTAATATTTGTAATGGCTAAAATAATGCTAGCATAACTCCTGAGGATACTCAGACATCAGAAGGTGTGGGAGGGGGGTCGGGGGGGGGGGGGGGGGGGGGGTATAACGAGCCTTTTAGCCTGAAGATAACAGGCCTAATACGCGAGTGAAGATAAAATTTGTTTGCAGCAGATAAGCTCAAAAATTGAATATTTGTAATGGCATTGATAATACTATCCTTACTCCTGGGGATACTCATATATCTGAAAGCGGAGACCATAACAAACCTCTTAGCCTGAAGATAACCAGCCTAAACCACGAGTGATGAAAAAATTTCCTCGCTACCGATAAGCTCCAACATCCAATATTGGAAATGGCATAGATAATACTGGCCTAACGCATGAGGATACTCATACATCCGAAGGCGGGGGCCATAACGAATCTCATCGCCGGAAGATAACAAGCCTAAAGCACGAGTGAGAAAAAGCTTGCTCGATGTCGATAAACTCCAACATCCAATATTGGTAATTGCATAGATAATACTAGCCTAACTTCTGAGGATACTCATACATCCAAAGGCGGAGCCATAAAGAACCACTTTGCCTGAAGATAACAAGCCTAAAGCACGAGTGAGGAAAAAACCTGCACATTGACGATAAGCTCCAACATCCATTTTGGGTAATGACATAGATAATACTAGCCAAACTCCTGAGGAAAATCAAACATTCGAAGGCAGGGCCCGTAACGAACCTCTTAGCCTGAAGATTACAAGCCTAAAGCATGAGTGAAAATAAAACTTACTTGCCGCCGATAAGCATTAATAACAAATATTTTTAATCGCATTCATTATACCATCCTAACTCCTGAGGATACCCATACATCTGAAGGGGGTGGCTATAACGAACATCTTAGCCTGAAGATAACAAGCCTAAAGCGCGAGTTAGGACAAAACTCGTTAGCTGCCAAAAAGTTCCAACATCCAATATTGGTAATGGCATAAATAATACTAGCCTAACTCCTAAAGATACTCATACATCCGAAAGCGGCGGCCATTGCGAACCTCTTAGCCTGAAGATAACAAGCCAAAAGCACGAGTGAGAATAAAAATTGCTTGGTGCCGATAAACTCCAACATCCAATATTTGTAATGGCATAGATAATACATTCCAAACTTCTGCGGATACTCATACATCCGAAGGAGGCGGCCATAACGAACTTCTTAGCCTGGAGATAACAAGCCTACAGCACGAGTGATGAAAAAACTAGCTCGCTGCCGATAAGATCCAAAATCAAATATTGGTAATGGCATAAATAATACTAGCCTAACTCCTGAGGATACTCATACGTCCGAAGGCGGGGGGAGGGGGGGGCTATAGCGAACCTCTTAGCCTAAAGATTACAATCCTAATGCACGAGTGAGGATAAAACTTGCTTGCTCCCGAAAAGCTCTAACATTCGATATTGGTAATGACATAGATAATACTAGCCTAACTCCGGAGGATACTTATATATCCTAAGGCGGGGGCCAGAACGAACCTCTTTGCCTGAAGATAACCAGCCTAAAGCGCGAGTGAGGAAAAAATTTCCTCACTGCCCAAGAGATCCAAAATCCACTATTAGAAATGGCATAGAAAATGCTGGCCAAACTCCTGAGGATACTCATACATCCGAAGGCGGAGGCCATAATGAACATCTTTGCCTGAAGATAACAAGCCTAAAGCACGAGTGAGAAAAAACTTGCTCGCCGTCGATAAGCTCCAACATCCAATATTAGAAATTGTATAGATAATACAAGCCTAACTTCTGAGGATACTCATTGATCCAAAGGCGGGGCCATAAAGAACCACTTTGCCTGAGGATAACAAGCCTAAAGCACGAGTGTGTAAATAACCTGGTCGCTGTCGATAAACTCCAACATCCAATATTTGTAATGGGATAGATAATAATAGGCAAACTCCTGAGGATACTCAAACATCCGAAGGCACGGCCCGTTCCGAACCTCTTAGCCTGGAGATTACAAGCCTAAAGCACGAGTGAAGACAAAATTGGCTCGCTCCCGATAAGCTCCAAGATCAAATATTGGTAATGACATTCATAATACCATCCTAACTTGGGAGGATACTCATACATCCGATTGTGGTGGCCATAACGAACCTATTAGTCTGAATATAACAAGCCAAAAGTACGAGTGAGGATAAAACTTGCTCGTCGCAAAAAAGTTCTAACTTCCAATATTGGTAATGTCATAGATAATACTAGCCTAACTCCTGAGGATACTCATACATCCGAAGGCGCTGCCCATAAGGAACTTCTTAGCCTGAAGATAACAAGCCTAAAACTCGAGTGAGGAAAAAACTTGCTCGCTACCGATAAGATCCTACATCCAATATTGGTAATGGCATCAATAATACTAGCCTAACTCGTGAGGGTACACATGCATCCGATGGCGGGGGGGGGGGGGGGTGTCTAGAAAGAACCTCTTAGCCTGAAGATAACAATCCTAAAGTTGGATTGAGGATAAAACTTGGTTGCTGCTGATAAGCTCCCACATCTAATATTGGTAATGGCATAGATAATACTAGCCTAACTCTTGAGGATACTCATATATTCGAAGGCAGGGGCCATAACGAACCTCTTAGCTTGAAGATAACCAACCTAAAACACGAGTGAGGAAAAAACTTCCTCGCTGCCGATAAGATCCAAAATTCTATATTAGAAATGGCATAGATAATACTGGCCTAACTCATGAGGATACTCATACTTCCGAAGGTGGGGGCCATAACGAACTTCTTAGCCTGAAGATAGTAAGACTAATGTAAAAGTGAGAAAAAATTTGCTCACTGTCGATAAGCTCCAACATCCAATATTGTTAATTGTATAGATAATACTAGCCTAACTCCTAAGGAAACTCATACATCCGAAGGCGGGGACATAACGAACATCTTTGCCTTAAGGTAACCAGCCTAAAGTACGAGTGTGTAAAGAACCTGCTAACTGTCGATAAGCTCCACCATCTAATATTGGTAATGACATGGAAAATACTAGGTTAACTCCTGAAGATACTCAAACATTCGAAGGCAGGGCCCATAACGAACCTCTTAGATTGGGCATTACAAGCCTAAACCACGGGTGAAGATAAAACTTGCTCGCTGTCGATAAGCTCCATCATAAAAAATTGGTAATGGAATTCATAATACCATTCTAACTCCGGAGGATACTCATAAATCCGATGGTGGTGGCGATAACAAACCTCATAGCCTGAAGATAACAAGCCTAAAGCACGAGTGGGGATAAAACTTGTCTGCTGCCGAAAAGCTCTAACATCCAATATTGGTAATGGCATAGATAATACTAGCCTAACTCCTGACGATAATCATACATCCGAAGGGGGTGGCCATAACAAACTTCTTAGCCTGAACGTGTGAGGAAAATTTTTGCTCGCTGCCGATTAGATCCAACATCTAATATTTGTAATGGCATCGAGAATACTAGCCTAACTCCTGAGGATACTCATACATCCCGGGGGGGGGCTGTAACGAACCTCATATTCTGATGATAGCAAGCCTAAAGCACGAGTGAGGATAAAATTTGCTTGCTTCCAATAAGCTCTAACATCCAATATCGGTAATGGCATAGATAATACTATGCCTAACTCCTGGGGATATAGATACATCCGAAGGCAGGGGCCTTAACGAACCTCTTTGCCTGAAGATTACAAGGCTCAAGCACGAGTGAGGAAAAAACTTCCTCCCTGCCGATAAGCCCAGCATCCAATACTGTTAATGCCATACATAATACTAGCCTAACTCCTAAGGATACTCATACATCCGGAGGCTGGGGCCAGAACGAACCTCTTAGCCTGAAGATAACAATCCTAAAGTATAAGTGATGATATATCTTGCTTGCTGCTGATAAACTCCAACATTCTATATTGGTAATGGCATAGATAATACTATCCTAACTCCTGGGGATACTATTACATTCGAAGACGGGGGCCATAACCAACTTCTTAGCCTAAAGATAACAAGCCTAATGCACGAGTGAGCAAAAACTTCCTCGCTGCCGATAAGCTCCAACATCCAATATTGGAAATGGCATAGATAATACTGGCCTAACGCATGAGGATACTCATACATCCGAAGGCGGGGGCCATTTCGAACCTCTTAGCCTGAAGATAACAAGCCTAAAACATGAGGGAGAAAAAACTTGCACGCTGTCGATAAGCTCTAACAACCAATATCGGTAATTGCCTTGATAATACTAGCCTAACTCCTGAGGATACTCATACATCCGAAGGCGGGGCCATAACGAACCTCATGTCCTGAATATAACAAGAAAAAAACAAGATTGAGTAAAAAACTTACTTACTGACGATAAGCTCCAACATCTATTATTGGTAATGGTATAAATAATACTAGCCTAACTCCAGAGGATACTCAAACATGCGATGGCAGGGCCCGTAGCGAACCTCTTAGCCTAAAAATTTCAAGCCTAAAGCACGAGAGAAGATAAAACTTGCTCGCTGCAGATAAACACCAACATCTAGTATTTGTAATGGCATTCATAATTCCAACCTAAATCCTAAGGATACTCATACATCTGATGGGGGTGGCCATAACGAACATCTTAGCCGGAAGATAACAGGCATAAAGCGCGAGTGAGGATAAAACTTGTTCGCTGCTGAAAAGCTCCAACATCCAAGATTTGTAATGGCATAAATAATACTAGCCTACCTTTCGAGGATGCACATACATCCGAAGGCGGGGGCCATAACGAACTTCTTAGCCAGAAGATAACAATCCTAAAGCAGGAGTGAGCAAAAACTTGCTCGCTGTCGATAAGCTCCAACATCGAATATTGTTAATTGCATTGATAATACTAACCTAACTCCTGAGGATGGTCATACATCCGAAGGCGGGGACATAATAAACCTCTTTGCCTTAAGCCAGCAAGCCTAAAGCACGAGTGTGTAAAGAACCTGCTCACTGCTGATAAGCTCCAACATCCAATATTTATAATGACATAGATAATACTAGGCTAAATCCAGAGGAGACTCAAATATCCGAAGGCAAGGACCGTAACAAACCTCTTAGCCTGGAGATTACAGGCCTAAAGCGCGAGTGAAGATAAAACTTGCTCGCTGCCGATAGGCTCCAACATTAAATATTTGAAATGGCATTCATAATACAATCCTAACTCCTGAGGATGCTCATACATCCGATGGTGGCGGCCATAACGAACCTCTTAGCCTGATGATAACAAGCCTAAAGCACGAGTGTGGATTAAACTTTCTCACTTCCGAAAAACTCCAGCATCCAATATTGGTAATGGCATAGATAATACTAGCCTAACTCCTGAGGAAGCTCATACATCTGAAGGCGGTGGCCATAACGCACTTCTCACCCTGAAGATAACAAGCCAAATGTACGAGTGAGGAAAAAATTGCTTGCTGCCGATAAGATCCAACATCCAATATTTGTAATGGCATCGATAATACTAGCCTTACTCTGGAGGATACTCAGACATCCAAAGGCGGGGGGGGGGGGGGGGGGGGGGGTATAACGAACCTCTAAGGCCGAAGATAACAAGCCTAAAACATGAGTGTGCAAAGAACCTGCTCACTGCCGATAAGCTCCAACATCCAATATTGTTAATGGCATAGATAATACTAGGCTAACTCCTGAGGATACTCAAACATCTGAAGGCAGTGACCGAAACGAACCTCTTAGCTTGCAGATTTCAAGGCTAAGGCTCGAATGAAGATAAAACTAGCTCACTGCCGATAAGCTCCAACATCAAATATTGGTAATGGCATAAATAACTGTAGCCAAATTCTAGAGGGTAATCATACTTCCAAAGGCGGGGGCCATAACGATCCTCTTAGCTAGAAGATAACAAGCCTAAAGTACGAGTGAGGAAAAAACTTGCTCGCTGCCCAAAAGCTCTAACATCCAATATTTGTAATGGAATAGATAAATCTTTAGGATGGGACCGCAACGAACCTTTTAGCCTGAAGATATCAAGCAAAATGCACGAGTGAAGAAAGAACTTGCTCGCTACCGATAAGCTCCAACATCCAATATTTGTAATGGCATTAATAATACTAGCGTAACTCCTGTGGATACCCATACATTCGAAGGCAGGGGCCATAAAGAACCTCTTAGCCCGAAGATAACAAGCCTAAAGCACAAGTAAGGAAAAAACATGCTCGCTGCCAATAAGCTCCAACATCCAATATTTGTATTGGCATAGATAATACTAGCCTAACTACTTAAGATACCCATACATCCGAAGTCGGGGTCATAACGAACTTTTTTGCCTGAAGATAACAAGCCTAAGGCACGAGTGTGTAAAGAGCCTCGTATCTTCAAGCTAAGAGGTTAGTTATTTCCCCGCCTTCGGATATATGAGTATCGTCAGGAGTTAGGTTAGTATTCCTTATGCTATTACCAATATTGGATGTTGGTGCTAATCGACATCGACCATGTTTTTTCATCACTCAGGCTTTAGGCTTGTTATCTTCAGGCTAAAAAGGTTCGTTATGGCCCCCGCATTCGGATGTATGATTGTCCTCAATCGTGTTTTGGGATTGTTATCTTCAGTCTAAGAGGTTCGTTATGGCCCCCGCATTCGGATGTATGATTGTCCTCTGGAGTTTGGCTAGTGTTATCAATGGCATTACCAATATTGGATGTTGGAGCTTATCGGCAGCGAACAAATTTTTTCCTCAGTCGTGCCTTAGGCTTGTTATCTTCAGTCTAAGAGATTCGTTATGGCCACAGCCTTCGGATGTATGAGTATCCTCATGAGTTAGACCAGTATTATCAATGCCTTTACTAATATTTGATGTTGGAGCTTAACGGCAGCTAGGAATTATTTTCCTCACTCGTGCTTTAGGCTTGTTATCTTCATGCTAAGATATTCGATACGGGCCCTGCCTTCGGATGTTTAAGTATCTTCAGGAGTTAGGCTAGAATTATCTATGCCATTTCCAATATTGGATGTTGGAGCTTATCGTCAGTGAGCAGGTTTTTTCCTCACTCGTACTTTAGGCTTGTTATCTTCGGGCAAAGAAGTTCGATATGGCCCCGCCTTCGAATGTATAAGTATCTTCAGGAATTAGGCTATTAATATCTGTACAATTACTAATATTAGAGGTTGGAGCTTATCGGCAGCGAGCAAGTTTTTTCTCACTCGTGCTTTTGTCTTTTTATCTTTAGGCTAAGAGGTTCGCTATGGCCCCCGTCTTCGGATGTATAACTATCCTCAAGAGTTAGGCCAGTATTATCCATGCCATTGCCAATATTGGATGTTGGATCTTATCGGCAGCGTGAATGTTTTTCCTCTCACGCGCTTTTGGCTTGTTATCTTCAGGCAAAGAGGCTCGTTATGGCCACTTCCTTCGGATGTATGATTATCCTCAGGTGTAAGGCTATAATTAACTATGCCATTACCAATATTGGATGTTGGAGCTTATCGGCAGTATGCAAGTTTTTTCCTCACTCGTACTTTAGGCTGGTTATCTTCAGGTTAAGAAGTTTGTTATGGCTTCCGTCTTCGGATATATGAGTATCGTCAGGAGTAAGGCTAGTATTATCTATGCCATTACCAATATTGGATATTAGAGCTTATCGGAAGCAAGGAAGTTTTTACCTCGCTCATACTTTAGGCTTGTTATCTTCAGGCTAAGAGGCTCGTTATGGCCCCCGCCATCAGATCTATGAGAATCCTCAAGAGATGGGCTAGTATTATTTATGCCATTACCAATATGGGATGTTGGAGCTTATCTGCACCGTGCAAGGTTTTTCATTACACGTGTTTTATGCTTGTTATCCTCAGGCTAAGATGTTCATTACGTACCCTACTTTCGGATGTTTGAGTATCCACAGGAGTTAGGCTAGTATTATCTATGCCATTACCAATATTGGAAGTTAGAGCTTATCAGTAGCGAGAATGTTTTTTCCTCACTCATACTTTTGGATTGTTATCATCATGCTAAGAGGTTCGTTATGGGCCCTGCCTTTAGATTAATGAGTATCCTTTGGAGTTTTGCTAGTATTATCTATGCCATTACCAATATTGGATGTCAGAGCTTACCGGCAGCGAACAAATTTTTTCATCAGCGTGAATGTTTTTTCCTCACTCGTGCCTTAGGCTAGTTATCTTCAGGTTAAGAGGTTCATTACGGGCCCGCTTTCGGATGTTTTAGTGTCCTCAGGAGTTAGGCTAGAATTATAAATGCCATTTCCAATATTGGATGTTAGAGCTTATCGGCAGTGAGCAGGTTTTTCCCTCACTCGCGCTTTAGGCTTGTTATCTTCATGCATAGAGGTTTGATATGGCCCAGCCTTCGAAACCTTGAGTATCTTCAGGAGTTAGGCTAGTATTATCTTTACAATTACTAATATTAGAAGTTGGAGCTTATCGGAAGCGAGCAAGTTTTTTCTCACTGGTTCTTTTGGCTTGTTATATTCAGGCTAAGAGGTTTGATATGACCCCCGTCTTCGGATGTATGAGTATCCTCATGAGTTAGGCAAGTATTATCTATGCCATTGCCTATATTGGATGTTGGAGCTTATCGGCAGCGTGGAAGTTTTTTTCTCACTCGTGGTTTAGGCCTGTTAACTTCTGGCGAAGAGATTCATTATGGCCCCCGCCTTCGGATGTATGAGTATCCTCTGGAGTATGGCAAATACTAACTATGTCATTACCTATAATGGACGTTGGTGCTTATCAGCATCAAGCATGATTTTTCCTCACTCGGGCTTTAGTCTTGTTATCTTCAGGCTAAATGGTTCGTTATGGCCCCCGCCTTCGGATGTATGAGTATCCTCCGGAGTTTGGCTAGTATTATCAATGCCATTACCAATATTGAATGTTGGAATTTATCGGCAGCGAGCAAGTTTTTTCTTCACTTGTGCATTTGGTTTGTTATCATCAGGCTAAAAGGTTAATTACGAGCCCTGCCTTCGGATGTATGATTATCCTCTGGAGTTTTGCTAGTGTTATCTATGCCATTACCAATATTGGATGTTGGAGCTTATCGACTGTAAGCAAGTTTTATCCACACTCGTACATTAGGCTTGTTATCTTCATGCTAAGAGGTTCGGTATGGCCCCCTCCTTCGGATGTATGTGTATCCTCGGGATTTAGGCCAGTATTATCAATGTCATTCCAAATATTTGACGCTGGAGCTTATCGGCAGAGAGCAAGTTCTTTCTTCACTCATGCATTTGGCTTATTATCTTCAGGCTAAAAAGTTTGTTATGCCCCTCGCCTTCGGTTGTATGAGTGTCCTCAGGAGTTAGGTTACTTTTATCTATGCCATTACAAATATTGGATGCCGGCGCTTATCGGCAGAATATAAATTTTATCCCCACTCGAGCTTTAGGCTTGTTATCTTCAGGCTAAGAAGTTCGCTATGGCCCACACATTCGGATGAATGAGTATCCTCAGGAGTTAGGCTAGAATTATCCATGCCATTACCAATATTGGATGATGGAGCATATCGGCTGCAAAAAAAAATTTCTCCTCACTCGAGCTTTAGGATTGTTATCTTCTGGCTAAGACGTTCGTTATGGCCCCTACATTCGGATGTATGAGCATCCTAAGCAGTTAGGCTAGTATTATCTATGCTATTACCAACATTGGATATTAGAGTTTATCGACAGCAAGCAAGTTTATCGTCACTCATACTTTAGGCATGTTATCTTCAGGCTAAGAGGTTCGTTATGGCCCCCGCCTTCGGATGTATGAGTATCCTCAGGAGTTAGGCTAGTATTATCAATGCCATTAGAAATATAGGATGCTGGAGCTTTTCGGCAGTGAGCAAGTTTTTTCCTTACACGTGTTTTATGCTTGTTATCTTCAGGCTAAGATGTTCGTTACGTGCCCTGCTTTCGGATGTTTGAGTATCCACAGGAGTTAGACTAGTATTATCTATGCCATTACCAATATTGGAAGTTGGAGCTTATAAGCAGCGAGAATGTTTTTTCCTCACTCGTGCTTTTTGACTGTTATCTTCATGCTAAGAGGTTCGTTATGGACCCCGCCTTTAGATTTATGAGTATCCTTTAGAGTTTTGCTAGTATTATCAATGCCATTACCAATATTGGATGTTGGAGTTTATCGGCCGGGAACAAGTTTTATCTACACTCTTGCTTTAGGCTTACTATCTTAAGGCTAAGAGGTTCGTTATGGCCCTCTCCATCAGATGTATGATTATCCTCAGGAGTTTGGCTAGTAATATCTATTCCATTACCAATATTGGATGTCTGTGCTTATCGGCCGTGAGCAGGTTTTTTCCTCACTCGTGCATTAGGCTTTTTAACTTCAGGCAAAGAGGTTCGATATGGCCCCACCTTTGAATGTATGGGTATCCTCAGGAGTTGGGCTAGTATTATCAATGGCATTACCAATATTAGATGCTGGAGTTTATCTGCAGCGAGCAAGTTTTTTCTTCACTCGTGCATTTGGCATGTTATCCTCCGGCTTAAAGGTCCATTGCGGCCCTGCATTCGGATGTATGATTATCCTCAGGAGTTTGGCTTGTGTTATCTATGCCATTACCAATATTGGATGTTGGAGCTTATCAACATCAAGTAATTTTTATCCTTACTCGTGCTTTAGGCTTGTTATCTTCAGGCTAAGAGGTTCGCTATGGCCCCCGCCTTCGGATGTAGGAGTATCCTCTGGAGTTAGGCTAGTATTATCAATGCCATTGCAAATATTGGATGCTTGATCTTATCGGCACCGAGCAAGTTCTTTCTTCATTCTTGCATTTAGCTTGTTATCTTCAGGCTAAGAAGTTCGTTATTGCCCCCGCCTTCGGATGTATGAGTATCCACAGGAGTTAGGCTAGTTTTATCTATGCCATTACCAATATTTGATGTTGGAGCTCATCGGTAACAAACAAGTTTTATCCTCACTCGTACTTTAGGCTTTTTATCATCAGGCTTAGATGTTCGCTATGGCCCCCGCCTTCGGATGTATGAGTTTCATCAGGAGTTAGGCTAGTATTATCTATGCCATTACCAATATTAGATGTGGAGCTTATCGACAGCAAGAAAATTTTCTCCTCTCTAGTACTTTTGGCTTGTTATCTTCAGGCCAACACGTTCGTTATGGCCCCCGCCTTTGGATGTATGAGTATCCTCAGGAGTTAGGCAAGTATTATCTATGCCATTGCCATTATTGGATGCTGGAGCTTATCGGCAGCAACCAAGTTTTATCGCCACTCGTGCTTAAGGCATGTTATCTTCATGCTAAGAGGTTCGTTATGTCCCCCGCCTTCGGATGTTTGAGTACCCTCCGGTGTAAGGCTAGTTTTGTCTATGCCATTACTAATATTGGATGTTGGAGCTTATCGGCAGCAAACAAATATTATCGTCACTCGTGCTTTAGGCTTGTTATCTTTAGGCTAAGAAATTCGCTATGGTCCCTGCCTTCGGATGTATGTCTATCCTCAGGAGTTAGGCTAGTATTATCTATGCCGTTACCAATATTGGATGTTGGAGTTTATCGGCTGCAAACAAATTTTCTCCACACTCGTGATTTAGGCTTGTTATCTTCTGGCTAAGACGTTCGTTATGGTCCCCGCCTTCGGATGTATGAGTATACTAAACAGTTTGGCTGGTATTATCTGTGCCATTACCAATAATGGATGTTGGAGCTTATCGTCAGTCAACAGGTTTTTACTCACTCGTGTTTTTGGCTTGTTATCCCCAGGCAACGAGGTTCGTTATGTCCCCCCGCCTTCGGTTGAATAAGTATCCTCAGGAGTTTGGCTAGTATTATTTATGCAATTACCAATATTGGATGTTGAGGCTTATCGACATTGAACAAGTTTTTTCTCATGCATGCTTTAGGATTGTTATCTTCAGGCAAAGAGATTAGTTATAGCCCCCCACCCCGCCTTCGGATGTATGAGTATCCTCAGGAATTAGGCTAGTATTATCGATGCCATTGCATATATTAGATGTTGGATCGTATCGGCAGCGAGCAAATTTTTTCTTCACTCGTGTTTTAGGCTTGTTATCTTCATGCTAAGAAGTTCATTATGGCCACCGCCTTCGGATGTATGAGTATCCTCATGCGTTAGGCCAGTATTATCAATGTCATTCCCAATATTGGATGTTGGAGCTTATCGACAGCAAGGATGATTTTTCCTCACTCTTGTTTTAGGCTGGTTATCGTCAGGCTAAGAGGTTCGTTATGGCCCCCGCCTTCGGATATATGAGTATCCTCAGGAGTTAGGATAGTATTATCTATGCCATTACGAATACTGGATGTTAGAGCTTATCGCAAGTAAGCAAATTTTATCCTCACTCGTGTTTTAGGCTTATTATCTTCAGGCTAAGAAGTTCGTTATACACCCCCCCCCCCGCCCCCCGCCTTCTGATGTCTATATATCCTCAGGAGTTAGGTTAGTAATATCTATACCATTACCGATATTAGATGTTAGATCTTATCGGCAGTGGACAAGTTTTTTTCTCATTCGTGCATTACGCTTGTTATCTTCAGGCTAAGAAATTGGATATGGCCCTGTCTTCGGATGTATGTGTATCCTTAGGAGTTAGGATAGTATTATCTATGCCATTACCAATATTTGATGTTGGAGCTTATCGGCAGCAAGCAAGTTTTATCCTCATTCATACTTTAAGCTTGTTATCTTCAGGCTAAGAGGTTCGTTCTTGCCCATGCCTTCGGTTGTATGTGTATCCTCAGGTGTTAGGCTAGTATTATTTATACCATTAGCAATATTAGACGTTTGAGCTTATCGGCAGCGAGGAAGTTTATTCCTCACTCGTGCTTTAGGCTTTTTATCTTCTGGCAAAGAGGTTCGTTATGGCCCCTACCTTCGGATGTATCTATATCCCCAAGAGTCAGGCTAGTATAATTTATACCATTAGAAATATTGGATGTTGAAGCAAATCAGCAGCGAGGAAGTTTTTCCCCACTCGTACTTTAGGCTTCTTATCCTCATACATGCTTTAGGATTATTATCTTCAGGCTAAGAGGCTCGTTATAGCCCCCCACCTCGCCTTCGGATGTATGAGTATCCTCATGAGCTAGGCTAATATTACCGAAGCCATTACAAATATTTGATGTTGGATCTTTTCGGCAGCGAGCAAGCTTTTTCCTCACTCGTGTTTTAGGCTTGTTATTTTTAGGCTAAGAAGTTCGTTATGGCCACCGCCTTCGGATGTATGAGTATCCTCAGGAGTTAGGCTAGTATTCTCTATGCCATTACCAATATTAGATGTTGGAGCTTTTCTGCAGCGAGCAAGTTTATCCTCACTCGTACTATAGGCTTGATATCTTCAGGCTAAAAGGTTCGTTATAGCCGCAACCATCGGATCTATGAGTATCCTTAGGAGTTAGGATGGTATTATGAATACCATTACCAATATTTTATCTTTGAGCTTATCGGCAGCGGGCAAGTTTTGCCTCCACTCGTTCTTTAGACTTGTAATCCCCGGGCTAAGAGGTTTGTTACGGGACCTGCCTTCGGATGTATGAGTATCCTCAGGAGCTAAGCTTGTATTATCTATACAATTACCAATATTGGATGTTAGAGCTTATCAACAGCGAGAATGTTTTTTCTCACTCGTGTTTTAGGCTTTTTATCTTCAGGCTAAGTAGTTTGTTATGGCCCCCGGCCTTGAATATATGAGTATCCTCATTTTTAGGCCCGCATATCTATGCCATTTCCAAAATTGGATGGTGGAGCTTATCGGCAGTGAGGAAGGTTTTTCCACACTCGTTCTTTAGGGTGGTTATCTTTCGGCTAAGAAGTTGGTTATCGCCCCTGCCTTCGGATGTATGAGTATCCTCAGCTGTTAGGATAGTATTATCTATGCCATTACTAATATTGGATGTTGGAGCTTATCCGCAGCAAGCAAGTTTTATCCTCACTCATACTTTAGGCTTGCTATATTCAGACTAAGAGGTTCGTTCAGGCCCCCGCCTTCGGATGTAGGAGTATCCTCAGGAGTTAGGCTAGTATTATTTATACCATTAGCAATATTGGATGTTGGAGCTTATCGGTAGCGAGAAAGTTTTTTCCTCACTCGCGCTTTAAGCTTGCTATATTCTGGGAAAGAGGTTCGTTATGGCCCCTGCCTTCGGATCTATCTGTATCCCCTGGAGTTAGGCTAGTATTACCTATGCCATTACTTAATATTGCATGTTTGAGCTTATCGGCAGTAAGCAAATTTTATCCTCACTCGTGCTTTCGGCATGTTATCTTCAGGCTTAGAGGTTCGTTATAGCCCCCCCCCCCCCCCCCGCCATCGGATGTATGAGTATCCTCATGAGTTAGCCTAGTATTATCTGTGCTATTACCAATATTTAATGTTGGTGCGTAACGCCTGCGAGCATGTTTTATCTTCACCCACGCTTTAGGCTTGAAATCTCCTGGCTAAGAGGTTCATTACAGGTCCTTCCTTCGGATGTTTGAGTATCCTTAGGAGTTAGCCTAGTATTATCTATGCTATTACAAATATTGGATGTTGGAGCTTATCGAAAGAGAGCAGGTTCTTTACGCACTCGTTCTTTAGGCTGGTCAGCTTCAGGGAAAGAGGTTCATTATGTCCCCACCTTCGGTTGTATGAGTATCCACAGGACTTAGGCTAGTATTATCTATGCAATTAACAATATTGGATGTTCGAGCTTATCAACAGCGAGAAAGTTTTTTCTCACTCCTGCTTTAGGCTTGTTATCATCAGGCTAAGAAGTTTGTTATGGCCCCCGCCTTCGGATGTATGAGTATCCTCATGAGTTAGGCCAGTATTACCTATGCCATTTCCAATATTTGATGTTAGAGCTTATCGGTAGAGAGGTAGTTTTTTCCTCACTCGTGTTTTAGGCTGGTTATCTTCAGGCTAAGAGGTTCATTATGGCCCCCGCCTTCGTATATATGAGTATCCTCAGGAGTTAGGCTAGTATTATCTATGCCATTACCAATATTGGATGCTGGAGCTTATCGGCAGCAAGCAAGTTTTATCCACACTCGTGCTTTAGGATTGTTATCTTTAGGCTAAGAAGTTCTTTATAGCCCCCACTCCCCCCCCCCCCCCGCCTTCGGATGTCTGAGTATCCTCAATAGTTAGGCTAGTATTATCGATGACATTACCAATATTGGATGATGGATCTTATCGGCAGGGAGCAGGTTTTTTCAGCAGTAGTGCTTAAGGCTTGTTATCTTCAGGCTAAGAAGTTTGTTAAGGTAACCGCCTTCGGATGTATGAGTATCCTCAGGAGTTAGGCTACTATTATCTATGACATTACCAATATTTGATGTTGGAGCTTTTGTGCAGCGAGCAAGTTTTATCCTCACTCTTGCGTTAGGCTTGTTATCTTCAGGCTAAGAGGTTCGTTATGGCCACCACCATCAGATGTATGAGTATCCTCAGGAGTTAGGATTGTATTAAGAATGCCATTACCAATATTTGATCTTTGTGCTTCTTGGCAGCGAGCAGGTTTTTTCTTTACTCGTACTTTAGGCTTGTAATCTCCCGGGTAAGAATTTCGTTATGGGCCCTGCCTTCGGATGTTTGTGTATCCTCAGGAGTTAGCCAAGTATTATCTATGCCATTACCAATACTGGATGTTGAAGCTAATCGGCATTGAGCAGGTTCTTTACACACTCGGGCTTAAAGTTTGTTATCTTCAGGCAAAGAGGTTCGTTATGGCCCCGCCTTTAGATGTATGAGTTTCTTCAGTTGTTAGGCTAGTATTATCTATGTAATTACCAATATTGGATGCTGTAGCCTAACGACAGTGAGCAAGTTTTTTCTCACTCCTACTTTAGGCTTGTTATCTTCAAACTAAGAAGTCTGTTATGGCCCCCGTCTTCAGATGTATGAGTATTCTCACGAGTTAGGCCAGTATTATCTATGCCATTTCCAATATTAGATGTTGGAGCTTATCTGCCGCGAGGAAGATTAATCCTTACTCGTGCCTTAGGCTGGTTATCTTTGGGCTTCGAGGTTCATTATGGCCCCCGCCTTCGGAAATATGAGTATCCTCCAGATTTAGGGTAGTATTAACTATGCCATTACCAATATTGGATGTTGGAGCTTATCGGCCGCAAGCAAGTTTTATCCTCACTTGTGCATTAGGATTGTAATCTTAAGGCTAAGTGGTTCGTTATAGACCCCCCCCCCCCCCCCCCCCGCTTTCGGATGTATGAGTATCCTTTGGAGTTAGGCTAGTATTATCTATGCCATTACCAATATTGGATGCAAGAGCTTATCGGCAGCAAGCAAGTTTTATCCACACTCGTGCTTTAGGATTGTTATCTTAAGGCTAAAAGGTTTATTATAGCCCCCCCCCCCCCCCCCCCCCACCTTCGGATGTCTGAGTATCCTCAATAGTTAGGCTAGTATTATCGATGACATTACCAATATTGGATGATGGATCATATTGGCAGCGAGCAAATTTTTTCCTCAGTAGTGCTTTAGGCTTGTTATCTTCAGGCTAAGAAGTTTGTTATGGAAACCACCTTCGGATGTATGAGTATCCTCAGGAGTTAGGCTAGTATTTTCTATGACATTACCAATATTTTATGTAGGAGCTTTTCGGCAGCGAGCTAGTTTTATCCTCACTCTTGCGTTAGGCTTGTTATCTTCAGGCTAAGAGGTTCGTTATGGCCACCACCATCGGATGTATGAGTATCCTCAGGAGCTAGGATGGTATTAAGAATGCCATTACCAATATTTGATCTTTGTGCTTCTTGGCAGCGAGCAGGTTTTTTCTTCACTCGTACTTTAGGCTTGTAATCTCCAGGGTAAGAAGTTTGTTACGGGCCCTGCCTTCAGATGTTTGTGTATCCTCAGGAGTTAGCCTAGTATTATTTATGCCATTACCAATATTGGATGCTGGAGCTTATCGACAGTGAGCCGGTTCTTTACACACTCGTGCTTAAGGTTTGTTATCTTCAGGCAAAGAGGTTCGTTATGGCCCCCGCCTTCAGATGTATGATTATCCTCATGCGTTAGGCCAGTATTATCTATGCCATTTCCAATATTAGATGTTGGAGCTTATTGGCAGCGGGGAAGTATTTTCCTTACACGTGCTTTAGGCTAGTTATCTTTATTCTAAAAGGTTTGTTATGGACCCCGCTTTTGGATATATGAGTATCCCCTAGAGTTAGGAGAGTTTTATCTATGCCATTACCAATTTTTGATTTTGGAGCTTATCGGCAGCATACAAGTTTTTTCCACACTCGTGTTTTAGTCTTGTTATCTTCAGGCTAAGTGGTTCTTTATACCCCCATACCCCCCTTCCCCGCCATCTGATGTCTGTGTATCCTCAGGAGTTAGGCTAGTATTATCTATGCCATTACAAATATTAGATGTTGGATCTTATCGGCAGCGAGGAAGTTTTTTCCTCACACGTAGATTAGGCTTATTATCTTCAGACTAAGAAGTTGGTTATGTCCCCTGCCTTCGGATGTATGAGTATCCTCAGGAGTTAGGACAGTATTATCTATGCCATTACAAATATTGGACGTTAGAGTTTATCGGGAGCAAGCAAGTTTTATCCCCACTCGTACTTTAGGCTTGTTATCATCAGGCTAGGATGTTCATTCTGGCCCCCGCCTTCGGATGTATGAGTAACCTTAGGAGTTAGGCTAGTATTATTTATAGTATTAGCAATATTAGATGTTGGAGCTTATCGGCAACGAGGATGTGTTAACCTCACTCATGCTTTAGGCTTGTAATCTTCTGGTAAAGAGGTTCGTTATGGCCCCTGCCTTCGGATGTATCTGTATCCCCAGGAGTTAGACTAGTATTATCTATGCCATTACCAATATTGGATGTTAGGGATTATCGGCAGCAAGCATATTTTATCCATACTCGTGCTTTAGGCTTGTTATCATCAGGATAAGAGGTTTGTTATAGCCCCCCCCCTTCGGATGTATGAGTATCCCCAGGAGTTAGGCAAGTATTATTGATGCCATTTCCAATATTTGATGTTAAATCTTATCGGCAGCGAGCAAGTTTTTCCCTCAATCGCGTTTTAGGCATGTTATTATCAGGCTAAGAAGTTCGTTATGGCCACCACCTTCGGATGTATGATTATCCTCAGGAGTTAGGCTAGTATTATCTATCCCATTATCAATATTGAATGCTTGAGCTATTCGGCAGCGAACACGTTTTATCCTCACTCGTACTTTAGGCTTGTTATCTTCAGGCTATGAGGTCCGTTATGGACACCGCCATCGGATGTATGAGTATCCTCAAGAGTTTGGATGGTATTATGAATGCCATTACCAATATTTGATGTTGGAGCCTATCGACAGCGAGTAAGTTTTATCTTCACTCGCGCTTTAGGATTGTAATCCCCAAGCTATGTGGTTCGTTACGGGCCCTGCCTTTGAATGTTTGAGTATCTTCAGGAGTTAGCCTAGTATTTTCTATGTCATTAGCAATATTGGATGTTAGCCTAGTATTTTCTATGTCATAGATAATACTGTCCTAACTCCCGAGGATACTCATACATCCGAAGGCGGAGGACATAACTAACTTCTTAGTCTGAAGATAATAAGCCTAATCCACGTGTGAGGAAAAAACTTCCTCGCTGCCGATAAGATCCAACATCTAATATTGGTAATGGCATAGATAATACTAGCCTAACTCCTGAAGATACACAAACATCAGATGGCGGGGAAGGGGGGTATGGGGGTATAAAGAACCACTTAGCCTGAAGATAACAAGACTAAAACACGAGTGTGGAAAAAACTTGTATGCTGCCGATAAGCTCCAAAATCCAAAATTGGTAATGGCATAGATAAAACTCTCCTTACTCTAGGGGATACTCATATATCCAAAGGCGGGGTCCATAACAAACCATTTAGAATGAAGATAACTAGCCTAAAGCACGTGTAAGGAAAACACTTCCCCGCTGCCAATAAGCTCCTACATATAATATTGGAAATGGCATAGATAATATTGGCCTAACGCATGAGGATACTCATACATCTGAAGGCGGGGGCCATAACGAACCTCTTAGCCTGAAGATAACAAGCCTAAAGCATGAGTGAGAAAAAACTTTCTCGCTGTCGATAAGCTCCAACATCGAATATTGGTAATTGCATAGATAATACTAGCCTAACTCCTGAGGATACTCATACATCCGAAGATAACAAGCCTAAAGCACGAGTGAGTAAAATAACTGCCCAATGACGATAAGCTCCAACATCCATTATTGGAAATGGCATAAAAAATACTAGCCTAACACCTGAGAATACTCAAACATCCGAAGGCTGGGCCTGTAACTAACCTCTTAGCCTGAAGATTACAAGCAAAAAGCACGAGAGAAGATAAAACTTGCCCGCTGCCGATAAGCACCAACATCCAATATTTGTAATGGTATTCATAATACCTTCCTAACACCAGAGGATACAAATACATCCGAAGGGGGTGGCCATAACGAAGATCTTAGCCTGAAGATAACATGCCTAAAGCGCGAGTGAGGATAAAACTTGCTCGCTGCCGAATAGCTCAAACATCTAATATTGGAAATGGCATAATTAATACCAGCCTAACTCCTGAGGATACACATACATCCGAAGGCGGGGGCCATAACGAACCCCGTAGCCTGAAGATAACAAGCCTAAAGCACGAGTGAGGAAAAAACTTGCTCGCTGCCGATAAGCTCCAACATCCAATATTGGTAATGGCATAGATAATACTAGCCTTAATTCTGAGGATACTCATACATCCGAAGGCAGGGGCCATAACGAACTTCTTTGCCTGAAGATAACAAGCCTAGTGCACGAGTGTGGAAAAAACTTGCTCGCTGCCGGTAAGATTGAACATCCAGTATTGGTAATAGCATAGATAATACTAGCCTAACTACAGAGGATACTCATACATCCGAAGGCGGGGGGGGGGGGGGGAGGGGGGTCTATAACGAACCACATAGCCTTAAGATTACAATCCTAATGCACGAGTGAGGATAAAACTTGCTTGCGGTCGATAAGCTCCAACATCCAATATTGGTAATGGCATAGTTAATACAACCCTAAATCTGGAGGATACTCATATTTCTGAAGGTGGGGGCCATAACGAACCTTGTAGCCTAAAGATAACCAGCCTAAGGCACGAGTGAGGATTAAACTTCCTCGTTACAGATAAGCTCCAACATCTAATATTGGAAATGGCATGGATAATACTGGCCTAACTCATGGGAATACTCATACATCCGAATAAGGGGGCCATAACAAACTTCTTAGTTTGAAGATAACAAGCCTAAAACAGGAGTGTGAAAAAACTTGCTCACTGTCGTTAGGCTACAACATCCAATATTGGTAAATACATAGATAATACTAGCCCAACAACTGAAGATACTCATACATCTAAAGGGGGGGCCATAACGAACCTCTTTGCCTGAAGATAACAAACCTTAAGCACGAGTGTGTAAAGAACCGGCTCACTGTCGATAAGCTCCAGCATCCAATATTGGTAATGGCATAAATAATACTAGGCTAACTCCGGAGGATACTCAAACATCTGAAGGCAGGGCCCGTAACAAACTTCTTACCCTGGAGATTACAAGCCTAAAGTACGAGTGAAGAAAAAACCTGCTCGCTGCCAAGAAGCACAAAGATCAAATATTGGTAATGGCATTCTTAATACCATCCTAACTCCTGAGGATACTCATACATCCGATGGTGGTGGCCATAACGAACCTCATAGCCTGAAGATAACAAGCCTAACGCAAGAGTGAGGATAAAACTAGCTCGCTGCCGAAAAGCTCCTACATCAAATATTGGTAATGTCATAGATAATACTAGCCTAACTCCTGAGGATACTCATACATCCGAAGGTGGTTTCCATAACAAACTTCTTAGCCTGAAGATAACAAGCCTAAAACACTACTGAGGAAAAAATTTGCTCGCTGCCGATATGATCCATCATCCAATATTGGTAATGTCATCGATAATACTAGCCTAACTATTGAGGATACTCAGACATCCGAAGGTGTGTGGGGGGGGGGAGAGGGGGCTATAATAGACCTTTTAGCCTTAAGATAACAATCCTAAAGCACGAGTGTGGATAAAACTTGCTTGCTGCCGATAAGCTCTTGCATCCAATATTGGTAATGGCATAGATAATACTAGCCTAACTCTAAAGGATACTCATACATCCGAAGGCGGGGGGGGGGGGGGGGGGGGGGGGGGGGGGTGGGGTCTATAACGAACCACTTAGCCTTAAGATTACAATCCTAATGCACAAGTGAGGATAAAACTTGCTTGCGGCCGATAAGCTCCAACATCCAATATTGGTAATGGCATAGTTAATACTACCCTAAATCTGGAGGATACTCATATTTCCGAAGGCGGGGGCCATAATGAACCTCGTAGCCCAAAGATAACCAGCCTAAGGCACGAGTAAGGATTAATCTTCCTCGCGGGAGATAAGCTCCAACATCTAATATTGGAAATGGCATCGATAATACTGGCCTAACTCGTGAGAATACTCATACATCTGAAGGCGGGGGCCATAACAGACTTCTTAGTTTGAAGATAACAAGCCTAAAGTAGGAGTGAGAAAAAACTTGCTCACTGTCGTTAGGCTACAACATCCAATATTGGTAATTACATAGATAATACTAGCCTAACAACTGAAGAAACTCATACATCTAAAGGCGGGGCCATAACGAACCTCTTTGCCTGAAGATAAGAAACTTTAAGCGCGAGTGTGTAAAGAACCTGCTCACTGCCGATAAGCTTTAACATCCAGTATTGGTAATGGCATAGATAATACTTGGCTAACTCCTGAGGATACAGAAACATCCGAAGGCAGGGCCCATAACGAACTTCTTACCCGGGAGATTACAAGCCTAAAGTACGAGTGAAGAAAAAACCTGCTCGCTGCCAAGAAGCACAAAGATCAAATATTGGTAATGGCATTCTTAATACAATCCTAACTCCTGAGGATACTCATACATCTGATGGTGGTGGCCATAACGAACCTCTTAGCCTGAAGATAACAAGCCTAACGCAAGAGTGAGGATAAAACTTGCTCGCTGCCGAAAAGCTCCAACATCAAATATTGGTAATGTCATAGATAATACTAGCCTAACTCCTGAGGATGCTCATACATCCGAAGGCGGTTGCCTTAACAAACTTCTTAGCCTGAAGATAACAAGCCTTAAGCACTACTGCGGAAAAAACTTGCTCGCTGCATATAAGATCCATCATCCAATATTGGTAATGTCATCGATAATACTAGCCTAACTATTGAGGAAACTCAGACATCCGAAGGCGGGGGGGGGGAGATGGGGCTATAAAGAACTTCTTAGCCTCAAAATAACAATCCTAAAGCACGAGTGTGGATAAAACTTGCTTGCTGCCGATAAGCTCCAGCATCCAATATTGGTAATGGCATAGATAATACTAGCCTAACTCCTGAGGATACTCATATATACGAAGGCGGGGGCCATAATGAACCTCTTAGCCTGAAGATAACCAGCCTAAAACACGAGTGAGGAAAAAACTACCTCTCTACCGATAAGCTCTAACATCAAATATTAGAAATGGCATAGGTAATACTGGCCTAACTCATGAGGATACTCATACATCCGAAGGCGGGGGCCATAACAAACTTCTTAGCCTGATGATAACAAGCCTAAAGCAGGAGTGAGAAAAAACTTTCTCGTTGTTGATAAGCTCGAACATCCAATATTGTTAATTGCATAGTTAATACTAGCCTAAGTCCTGTGGATACTCATACAACCGAAGGTGGGGACATAATGAACCTCTTTCCCTGAAGCTAACCAGCCTAAAGAACGAGTGCGTAAAGAACCTGCTCTCTTTCGATAAGCTCCAACATCCAATATTTGTAATAGCATAGATAATACTAGGCTAACTCCTAAGGATACTCAAACATCCGAAGGAAGGACCTGTAATGAACCGCTTGGCCAGGAGATTTCAAGCCTAAAGCGTGGGTGAAGATAAAACATGCTCGCAGGCGATACGCACCAACTTTAAATATTGGTAATAGCACAGATAATACTAGGCTAACTCATGAGGATACTCATACATCCGATGGCGGGGGGGGGGGGGGGGGGCTATAACGAACCTCTAAGCCTGAAGATAACATGCCGAAAGCACGAGTGAGGATAACATTTGCTTACTGCCGATAAGCTCAAACATGCAATATTAAGTAATGGCATAGGTAATACTAGCCTAACTCCAGGGGATACAGATAGATCCGAAGGCAGGGGCCATAACGAACCTCTTTCCCAGAATATAGCAAGCTTAAAGCGCGAGTGAGGAAAAAACTTTCTCGCTACCGATAAGCTCCAACATCCAATATTGCTAATGGTATAAATAATACTAGCCTAACTCCTGAGGATACTCATACATCCGAAGGCGGGGGCCTGAACGAACCTCTTAGTCTGAATATAGCAAGCCTAAAGTATGAGTGAGGATAAAACTTGCTTGCTGCCGATAAGCTCCAGCATCCAAAATTGGTAATGGCATAGATAATACTATCCTAACAGCTGAGGATACTCATACATCCGAAGGCAGGGGCGATAACCAACTTCTTAGCCGAAAGATAACCACCCTAAAGAACGAGTGTGGAAAAACCATCCTCACTGCCGATAAGCTCCACCATCCAATTTTTGAAATGGCATAGATATGCTGGCCTAAAAATTAGGATACTCATATATTCAAGGCCGGGGGCCATAACAAACTACTTAGCCTGAAGATAAAAAGCCTAAAACACGAGTGAGAAAAAACATTCTCGCTGTTGATAAGCTCTAACATCCAATATTGGTAATTGTATAGATAATACTAGCTTAACTCCTGAGGATACTCATACATCCGAAGGCAGGTCCCGTAACGAACCTCTTAGCCCAGAGATTACAAGTCTAAAGAACGAGTGAAGGCAAAACTTGCTCACTGCCGATAAGCTCAAAGATAAAATATTGGTAATGGTATTCATAATACAATCCTAACTCCTAAGGATACTCATAGATCCGATGGTTGCGGCTATAACGAACCTTTTAGCCTGAAGATATCAAGCCTATAGTACGAGTGAGGATAAACTTGCTCGCTGCAGAAAATCTCCAACATCTAATATTGGTAATGGCATAGATAATACTAGCCTAACTCCTGAGGATACTCATACATCCGAAGGCGGTGGCCATAACGAACTTCTTAGCCTAAATATAACAAGCCTAAAACACGAGTGAGGAAAAAGCTTGCTCGCTGCCGAAAAGATCCAACATCAAATACTTGTAATGGCTTCGGTAATATTAGCCTAGCTCATGAGGATACTCATACATCCGAAGGTGAGGTGGGGGGCTATAACGAGCCTCTTAGCTTGAAGATAATAATCCTAAAGCATGTGTGAGGATAAGAAGCCAAAAGTACGAGTGGGGAAAAACTTCCTCGCTGCTAATTTGCTTCAACATCCAATATTTCTAATGGCATAAATTATACTAGCCTGACTCTTGGGGATATAGATACATCCGAAGGTAGGGGCCATAACAAACCTCTTTGCCAGAAGATAAAAAGCCTAAAGCACGAGTGAGGAATAAACTTCCTCGCTGCCGATAAGCTCAAATGTCTAATATTGCTAATGGTATAAATAATACTAGCCTAACACCTGAGGATACACATACAACCGAAGGCATGGGCAAGAACCAGCCTCTTAGCCTGAAGATAACAAGCTTAAAGTATGAATGAGGATAAAACTTGCTTGCTGCCGATAAGCTCCAACATCCAATATTGGTAATGGCATAGATAATACTATCCTAACTCCTAAGGATACACATACATCCGAAGACAGGGGCCATAACCAATTTCTTAGCCTGAAGATAACAAGCGTAATGCACGAATGAGAAAAAAACTTGTCCGCTGCCGATAAGATCTAACATCTAATATCGGTAATGGTATAGATATTACTAACCTAACTCCTGAGGATATATAGACATCAGAAGGCGGGAGGCGGGGGGGGGAGGGTGTATAACGAACTTCTTAGCCTGAAGATAACAAGCCTAAAACACGAGTGAGGAAAAAATTTGCTTACTTGCGATAAGCTCTAACATCCAGTATTCGTAATGGCATAGATAATACTATCCTAACTCCTGAGGATACTCATATATCCGAAGGCGGGGGCCATAACGAACCTCTTAGCCTGAAGATAACATTCTTAAAGCACGAGTGACGGTAAAACTTGCTTGCTGCCGATAAGTTCCAACATCCAATATTGGTAATGGTATAGATAATACTAGCCAAACTGCTGAAGATACTCGAACATCCGAAGGTGGGGGCCATAATGAACGTCTTAGCCAGAAGATAACAAGCCTAAAGCTCCAATGCGGAGAAAATTTGTTTGCTGCCGATGAGCTCCAATATCTAATATTTCTAATGGCATCGATAATACTGGCATAACTCCTGAGGATACTCTTACATCAGATGGCGGGGGCCATAGCGAACTTCTTAGCCTGAAGATAACAAACCTAAAGCACGAGTGAGGATAAAATTAGTTTACAGCCGATAATCCCCAACATCCAATATTGATAATGGCATAGATAAAATGAGCCTAACTCCTGAGGATAATCATACATCCGAAAGCGTGGGACATAACGAACTTCTTAGCCAGAAGATAACAAGCCAAAAGTACTAGAGAGGAGAAAATTTGCTTGTTGTCGATAAGCTCCACATCCAATATTGGTAATGGAATAGATAATACTAGCCTAACTCTTGATGATACTCATACATCCGAAGGCGGGGGCCATAGCGAACATCTAAGCCTGATGATAACAAGCCTAAAGCACGAGTGAGGGTAAAATTTGTTTGTTACCGATGAGCTCCAACATCCAATATTGGTAATGGCATAGATAAAACTAGCCTAAATCCTGAGGATACTCATACATCCAAAGGCGGGGGCAATAGCGAACTTCTTAGCCTGAAGATAACAAGTCAAATGCCCGAGTGAAGAAAGAACTTGCTCGGTGCCGATAAGCTCCAGCATCAAATATTTGCAATGGCATTGATAATACAAGCCTAACTCCCGAGGATACTCCTACATCCGAAGGCGGGGGCCATAGCGAACCTCTTAGCCTGAAGATAACAATCCTAAAGCACGAGTTTGGATAAAAATTGCTTGATGTTGATAAGCTCCAACATCTAATATTGGTAATGGCATAGATAACACAAGCCAAACTTCTGAGGATAATCATACATCCGTATGCAGGGCCGCAATGGACCTTTAAGCCGGAAGATAACAAGCCAAATGTACGAGTGAAGAATAAACTTGCTCGCTGCAAATAAACTCCAGCATCTAATATTGGTAATGGCATTGATAATACTAGCCTAACTCCTGAGGATACTCATACATTCGAAGGCGGGGCCATATCGAACCTCTTTGCCTGAAGTTAACAAGCCTAATGCATGAGTGAGGAAAAAACCTGCTCACGGCCGATAAGCACAGACATCCAATATTGGTAATGGAATAGATATTACAGGCCAAACTCCTGGGGATAATCATACATCTGAAGAAGAGGGCTATAACGAACCTCTTAGCCTTAAGATAGCAAGCCTAAAGCACGAGTGTGGAAAAATCTTGTTCCCTGCCGATAACCTCCAGCATCCAATATTGGTAATGGAATAGATAGCACTAGCAAAACTCCAAAGGATACTCATAAATCTAAAGGCGGGGCCCATAACGAACCTCTTAGCATGAAGATAACAATCCAAAAGCACGAGTGAGGAAAAAACATTCTCGCTACTGATAAGCTCCAACTTCTAATATTGGTAATGGCATAGATAATACTAGCCTAACTCCTGTAGATACTCCAACATCCGAAAACAGGGCACGTAACGAACATCTTAGCCTGAAGATAACAAGCATAAAACACGTGTAAGGAAAAAACTTGTTCACTGCCGAAAAGCTCCAGCATCCTATATTTCTAATGGCATTGATAATACTAGCCTAACTCCTGAGGATACTCATACATCCGAAGGCGGGGGACATAACGAACCTCTTAGCCTGAAGATAACATGCCTAAAGTATGAGTGATGATAGACTTGCTTGCTGTCGATAAACTCCAATATCCAATGTTGGTAATGGCATAGATAATACTAGCCTAACTGCTTAGGATGCTCATACATCCGAAGGTGGAGGCCATAACGAACGTCTTAGCCAGAAGATAACAATCCTAAAGCTCGAGTGAGGAGAAATTTTTTTTTGCAGCCGATATGCTCCATCATCCAATATTGGTAATGGCATGGATAATTCTTGCCTAACTCCTGAGGATACTCATTCATCCAAATGTGTGGGCCATAGCGAACTTCAAAGCCTGAAGATAACAAGCCTAAAGCTCGAGTGGGGATAAAATTTATTAACTACCGATAAGCGCCAGCATCCAATATTTGTAATGGCATAGATAAAAGTAGCCTAACTCCTGAGGACAGTCACACATCCGAAGGCGAGGGACATCACAAAATTTTTAGCCTGAAGATAACAAGCCAAATGCATGAGTGAAGAAAGAACTTGCTCGCTGAGGATAAGCTCCAGTGTCAGATATTTGTAATGACATTGATAATACTAGCCTAAATCCCGAGGATACACATACATCCGAAGGAGGGGGCCATACCGAACCCCTTAGCATGAAGATAACAAGCCTAAAGTACGAGTGTGGATAAAACTTGCTTTCAGTCGATAAGCTCCAACATCCAATATTGGTAATGGCATAGATAACACTAACAAAACTCCTGAGGATAATCATACTTCCGAAGGCAGGGCCCGTAATAAACCTTTTAGCCTGATGATAACAAGCAAAATGCAGAAGTGAGGAAAAAACTTGCTCGCTGCCGATAAATTCCAACATTCAATATTGGTAATGGCATTGATAATACTAGCCAAACTCCGGAGGATACTCATACATCCGAAGGCGGGGGCCATAAAGAACCTTTTAGCCTGAAGATAACAAGACTAAAGCCCGAGTGAGGAAAAATCTTGCTTGATGCTGATAAGCACCAACATCCATTATAGGTAATGACATAGTTAATATTTGCCTTACTCCGGAGGATACTCATACATCCGAAGGCGGGGGCCATAATGAATCTCTTCGCCAAAAGTTAACAGGCCTAAACCACGAGTGAGAAAAAAACTTCCACGTGCCGATAAGCTCCAACATCCAATATAGGCAATGGCATAGATAATACTGGCTTAAATCATGAGGATACTCATACATCCGAAGACGGGGTACTCATAGTTTCGAGGGCAGGGCCATATCAAACCTCTATGCATGAAGATAACAAGCCTAAAGCGCGAGCGAGGGAAAAACTTGCTCACTGCCGATAAGCTCTAATATCTAATATTGGAAATGGCATATATAATTCTAGCCTAACTCCTGAGGACACTGAAACATCTGAAGGTGGGGCCCGTAATGAACCTTTTAACCTGAAGATAACTAGCCTAAGGCACGAGTGAGGAAAAAACATTCACACTGATGAAAAAATTTGTTCGCTGCCGATAAGTTCTGACATCCAATATTGGTAATGGCATAGATAATACTGGCCAAACTCCTTAGGATAATCATACATCTGAAGGCGAGGGCTATAACGAACCTCTTAGCCTTAAGATAGCAAGCCTAAAGCACGAGTGTGGAAACAACTTTATCCCTGCCGATAAACTCTAACATACAATATTGGTAATGGCATAGATAATACTAGCAAAACTCCAAAGGATACTCATTAATCTAAAGGCGGGGCCCATAACGAACCTCTTATCTTGAAGATAATAATCCAAAAGCACGAGTGAAGAAAAATCATTCTCGCTACTAATAAGCTCCAACTTCCAATATTGGTAATGGCATACATAATACTAGCCTAACTCCTGTGGATGCTCAAACATCCGAAAGCAGGGCACGTAAAGAACATCTTAGCCTGAAGATAACAAGCATAAAAAACGTATAAGGATAAAACTTGCTCACTGCCGAAAAGCTCCAGCATCCTATATTTGTAATGGCATTGATAATACTAGCCTTACTCCTGAGGATACTCATACATCCGAAGGCGGGGGCCATAACGAACCTCTTAGCCTGAAGATAACAAGCCTAAAGTACGTGCGACGATAAACTTGCTTGCATTCGATAAACTCCAATATCCAATACTGGTAATGGCATAGATAATACTAGCCTAACAGCTTATGATTCTCATACATCCGAAGGCGGGGGCCATAACGAACGTCTTAGCCAGAAGATAACAAGCCTAAATCTCGAGTGAGGAGAATTTTATTTTGCAGCCGATATGCACCAACATCCAATATTGGTAATGACATGGATAATTCAAGCCTAACGCTTGAGGATACACATTCATCCGAATGTGTGGGCCATAGCGAACTTCTTAGCCTGAAGATAACAAGCCTAAAGCTCGAGTGAGGATAAAATTTTTTTCCTGCCGATAAGCTCCAGCATCTAATATTTATAATGGCATAGATAAAAGTAGCCTAACTCCTAAGGACACTCATACATCCGAAGGCGAGGGACATAACAAACTTTTTAGCCTGATGATAACAAGCCAAATGCATGAGTGAAGAAAGAACTTGCTCGCTGCCGATAAGCTCCAACATCAGATATTTGTAATGACATTGATAATACTAGCCTAAATCCCGTGGATACACCTACATCCGAAGGTGGGGGCCATTCCGAACCTCTTAGCCTGAAGTTAACAAGCCTAAAGTACGAGTGAGGATAAAACTTACTTACTGTCGATAAGCTCCAACATCCAATATTGGTAATGGCATAGATGACACTAGCAAAACTCTTGAGGATAATGATAGATCCGAAGGCAGGGCCCGTAATAAACCTTTTAGCCTGAAGATAACAAGCCAAATGCACAAGTGAAGAAAAAACTTGCTCGCTGCTGATTAATTCCAGCATTCAATATTGGTAATGGCATTGATAATACTAGCCAAACTCTGGAGGATACTCATACATCCGAAGGCGGGGGCCATAACGAACCTCTTAGCCTAAAGATAAAAAGAATAAAGCACGAGTGAGGAAAAAACTTGCTTGATGCCGATAAGCTCCAACATCCATTATAGGTAATGACATAGTTAATACTTGCCTTACTCCGGAGGATACTCATACATCCGAAGGCCGGGGCCATAATGACTCTCTTCGCTAGAAGTTAACGGCCGAAACCACGAGTGAGAAAAAAACTTCCACGCTGCCGATAAGCTCCAACATCCAATATTGGCAATGGCATAGATTATACTGGCCTAACTCATGAGGATACTCATAGATCCGAAGACGGGGGTCATAACGTACCTCTTAGCCTGAATATAACAAGCCAAAAGCACGAGTGAGAAAAAACTTGCTCGCAGCCGATAAGCTCCAACCTCTAATATTAGTAATTGCAAAGATAATACTAACCTAACTCCTGAAGATACTCATAGTTTAGAAGGCAGGGCCATAACAAACCTCTATGCATGAAGATAACAAGCCTAAAGCGCGAGTGAGGGAAAAATCTGCTCACTGTCGATAAGCTCTAACATCCAATATTGGAAATGGCATATATAATTCTAGCCTAACTCCGGAGGACACTAAAACATCCGATGGCGGGGCCCGTAATGAACCTCTTAACCTGAAGATAGCTAGCCTAAGACACGAGTGAGGAAAAACATCCACGGTGATGAAAAAACTTGTTCGCTGCCGATAAGCTCTGACATCAAATATTGGTAATGGCATAGATAATACTAGCCAAACTTCTGAGGATAATCATTAATCTGAAGGCGAGGGCCATAACGAACCTCTTAGCCTTAAGATAGCAAGCGTAAAGCACGAGTGTAGAAAAAAGTTGTTCCCTACCGATAAACTCCAACAACCAATATTGGTAATGGCATAGATAATACTAGCAAAACTCCAAAGGATACTCATTAATCTAAAGGCGGGGCCCATAACGAACCTCTTAGCATGAAGATAACAATCCGAAAGTATGAGTGAAGAAAAAACATTCTCGCTACTGATATGCTCCAACTTCTAATATTGGTAATGGCATAGATAATACTAGCCTAACTCCTGTGGATACTCAAACATCTGAAAGCAGGGCACGTAACGAACATCTTAGCCTGAGGATAAAAAGCATAAAATACGTGTAATGAAAAACCTTGCACGGTGCAGATAAGCTCCAACATCCCATATTGCTAATGGCATAGATAATACTAGCCCATCTCTTTAGGATTCTCATACATCTGATGGTGGGGGCCATAACGAGCCTCTTAGCCTGAACATAACAAGCCTAAAGTATGCGCGAGGTAAAAACTTCCTTGCTGCCGATAAGCTCTAATATCCAATATTGGTAATGGCATAGATAATACTAGCCTCACTCCTGACGATACTCATACATCCGAAGGCGGGGGCCATAGCGAACATCTAAGCCTGATGATAACAAGCCTAAAGAACGAGCGAGGATAAAACTTGTTTGTTATCGATGAGCTCCAACATCCAATATTGGTAATGGCATAGGGAATAACAAGCCTAAAGCACGAGTGAGGAAAATACTTCCTAGCTGCCGTTAAGCTCCAGCATCAAATATTAGTAAAGGCATAGATAATACTGGCCTAACTCATGAGGATACTCATAAATCCGAAGGCTGTGGCCATAACGAATCTCTTAGACTGAAGATAATAAGCCTAAAGCACGACTGAGGAAAAAATTTGTTCGCTGCCGATAAGCTCCAATATCCAATATTGGTAATGCCATAGATAACACTAGCCAAACTCCAGAGGACAATCATACATCCGAATGCGGGGGCCATAACGAACCTCTTAGACTGAAGATAACAATCCCAAAACACGATTGAGGACAATCATACATCCGAATGCGGGGGCCATAACGAACCTTTTTAGCCTGAAGATAACAAGCCTAAAGCCTGAGTGATGAAAAATCATGGTCGATGCCGATTAGCACCAACATCCAATATTGGTAATAGCATAGGGAATACTAACCTAACTCCTGACGATACTCATATATCCGACGGCGGGGAAATAACTAACCTCTTAGCTTGAAGATAACTTCACTAAAACTCGAGTGATGATAAAAATTGCTCCCTGTCTATAAAATCAAACATCCAATATTAGAAATGGTATAGATAATACTAGCCTAACTTTTGGGGATACTCATATATCCGAAAGCGGGGGCCATAACGAACCACATAGTCTGAAGATAACAGGCCTAAAGCACGAGTGAGGATAAAACTTACTCACAGCCGAAAAGCTCTAGCATCCAATACCGGTAAAGGCAAAGATAATTATAGCCTAACTTCTGAGGATACTCATACATCCGAAAGCGGGTCCAATAACGAACCTCTTAGCCTGAAGGTAACAAGCCTAAAGCACGGGTGATGAAAAAACTTACTCGCTGCCGAAAAACTCTAACATCCAATACTGGTACTGGCATAGATAATTCTATTGTAAAACCAGAGGATACTCATACATCCGAATGCAGGGGCCATAATGAACCCCTTAGACTGAAGATAAGAAGCCTAAAGCACGATTGAGGGAAAAAGTTACTCGCTGCCGATAAGCTCCAACATAAAATAATGGTAATGGCATAGATAACACTAGGAAAACTCTTAAGGATAATCATACATCCGAAGGCGGGGCCCGTAATGAACCTTTTAGCCTGAAGATAACAAGCCAAATGTACGAGTGAAGAAAGAACTCGCTCGCCGCCGATAAGCTCCAGCATCCAATATTTGTAATGGCATTGATAATATTTGCCTAACTCCTGAGGATACTCATGCATCCGAAGGCAGGGCCCATAACGAACCTCTTAGCCTGAAGATAACATTCTTAAAGCACGAGTGACGGCAAAACTTGCTTGCTACCGATAAGTTCCAACATCCAATATTGGTAATGGTATAGATAATACTAGCCTAACTGCTGAAGATACTCGTACATCCGAAGGCGGGGGCCATAATGAACGTCTTAGCCAGATGATAACAAGCCTAAAGCTCCAATGCGGAGAAAATTTGTTTGCTGCCGATGAGCTCCAATATCCAATATTTCTAATGGCATAGATAATACTGGCCTAACTCCTGAGGATACTCTTACATCAGAAGGCGGGGGCCATAGCGAACTTCTTAGCCTGAAGATAAAAAACCTAAAGCACGAGTGAGGATAAAATTAGTTTACAGCCGATAATCCTCAACATCCAATATTGATAATGGTAGAGATAAAATGAGCCTAACTCCTGAGGATAATCATTCATCCGAAGGCGGGGGACATAACGAACTTCGGAGCCTGAAGATAACAAGCGAAATGCATAATTGAAGAAAAAAAATTTGCTCGATGCCGATAATCTCCAGCATCAAATATTTGTAATGGCATTGCTAATACTAGCTTAACTCCAAAGGATACTCAAACATCTGAAGGTAAGGGCCATAGCGAACCTCTTAGCCTGAAGATAACAAGACTAAAGCACGATTAAGGATAAAACTTGCTTGCAGTCGATGAGCTCCAACATCCAATATTGGGAATGACATTGATAATACTAGCCTAACACCTGAGGATACTCATACATCCGAAGGCGGGGGCCATAATGAACCTCTTTCCCAGAAGATAACAAGCATAAACCACGAGTGAGGAAAAAACTTCCACATTGCCGATAAGCTCCAACATTCAGTATTGGCAATGACATAGATAATACTTGCCTAACTCATAAGGATACTCATATATCCGAAGACGGGGGCCATAACGAACCTCTTAGCCTGAAGATAACAAGCCAAAAGCACCAGTGAGAAAAAACTTGCATCCTGCATATAAGCTCCAACCTCTTATTTAAGTAATTGCACAGATAATACTTGCCTAACTCCAGAAGATACTCATTCATTCAAAGGCAGGTCCATATCGAACCTCTTTGCCTGAATATAACAAGCCCAAAGCACGAGTGGCGAAAAAACCTGCTCACTGCCGATAAGCTCCACCATCCAATATTTGAAATGGCAAGGATAATTCTCGCCTAACTCCTGAGGACACTTAAACATCCGAAGGCGGGGCCCATAACGAACCTCTTAGCCAGAAGATAATGAGCCTAAGGCACGTATGAGGAAAAGACTTTCAGGCTGCCGATGAGCTCCAACATCCGATACTGGTAATGGCATAGATAATACTAGCCTAACTTCTGGGGATACTCATACATCCGAAAGCGGGGGCCATAACAAACCACATAGTCTGAGGATAACAAGCCCAAAGCACGGGTGAGGATAAAACTTACTAGCAGCCGAAAAGCTTTAACATCCAATATTGGTAAAGGCATAGATAATTATAGACTAACTCTTGAGGATACTCATACATCCGAACGCGGGGCCAATAATGAACCTATTAGCCTGAAGGTAACAAGCCTAAAGCACGAGTGATGAAAAAACTTACTCGCTGCCGATACGCTCTAACATCCAATATTTGTAATGGCATAGATAATTCTATTGTAACACCAAGGGATACTTATACATCCGAATGCGGGGGCCTTAATGAACCCCTTAGACTGATGATAACAAAATTAAAGTACGATTGGGGAAAAAAGTTGCTCGCTGTCGATAAGCCCTAACATCAAATATTGGTAATGGCATAGATAACACTAGGCAAACTCCTGAGGATAATCATACATCCAAAGGCGGGGCCCGTAATGAACCGTTTAGCCTGAAGATAACAAGCCAAATCTACTAGTGAAGAATGAACTGCTCGCTGCCGATAAGCACCAACATCCAATATTTGTAGTAGCATTGATAATACTTGCCTAACTCCAGAGGATACTCATACATCCGAAGGCGGGGGCCATAACAAACCTCTTAGCCTGAAGATAACTTTCCTAAAGTACGAGTGACGATGAAACTTTCCTGCAGCCGATAAGCTCCAGCATCCTATATTGGTAATAGTGTAGATAATACAAGCCTAACTGCTGAGGATACTCCTGCATCCGAAGGCGGGGTCCATAATGAACGTCTTAGCCAGACGATAACAAGCCTAAAGCACGAATGCGAAGAAAATTTGTTTGCTGCCGATAAGCTTCTATATCCAATATTTGTAATGGCATAGATAATACTGGCCTAACTCCTGAGGATACTCATACATCCGAAGGCGGGGGCCATAGCGAACTTTTTAGCCTGAAGATAACAAACCTAAAGCACGAGTGAGGATAAAATTAGTTTACAGCCGATAAGCCCCAACATCCAAAATTGATAATGGCATAGATAAAACTAGCATAACTCCTGAGGATAATTATACATCCGAAGGTGGGGGACATAACGAACTTCTTAGCCAGAAGATAACAAGCTAAATGCATGAGTGGAGAAAAAACTTGCACGCTGCCGATAATCTCCTGCATCCAATATTTGTAATGGCATTGATAATACTAGCTTAACTCCAAAGGATACTCATACATCCGAAGGCGAGGGCCATAACGAACCTCTTAGCCTGAAGATAACAAGACTAAAGCATGAGTGAGGATAAAACTTGCTTGCTGCCAATGAGCTCCAACATCCAATATTAAGAATGACATAGATAATAGTTGAGAATGACATAGATAATAGTAGCCTAACTCTTGAGGATACTCATACATCCGAAGGCGGGGGCCATAATGAACCTCCTTTCCAGAAGATAACAAGCCTAAACCACGAGTGTGGAAAAAACTTCCACATTGCCGATAAGCTTCAACATCCAATATTGGCAATGGAATAGATAATATTATCCCAACTCCTGAGGATACTCATATATCCAAAGGAGGGCGCCAAAACGGACCTCTTAGTTTGAAGTTAACCTGCCTGAAGCGCGGGTGTGGAATAAACTTGCTCGCTGCCGATAAGCTTCCAGTTCAAATATTATAATGGCATAGATAAAATGCGCCTAACTCCTGAGTATACTTATACATCCGAAGGCGGGGGCCATATCGAGCCTCTTAGCCTGAAGATAACAAATCTAATGCACGAGTGAGGAATAAACTTTCTCGCTGCCGATAACCTCCAGCATCCAATATTTGTATTGGCATAGATAATAATAGAATAACTCCTGAGGATACTCATATATCCAAAGGTGTACAACATAGAGGACCTTATAGCTTGAAGATAACCAGCCTAAAGCATGGGTGAGGAAAAAACTTGCCCGCTGCCGATAAGCTCCATCATCCATTATTGGTAATGACATAGATAATACTAGCCTAACTTCGGAGGATACTCATACATTCGAAGGCGAGGGCGATAACGAACCTCTTAGCCTGAAGATAACAAGACTAAAGTTGGAGTGAGGAAAAAACTAGCTCACTGCCGAAAAGCACTCAAATCCAATATTAGTAATGGCATAGATAATACTAGCCCAACTCCAGAGGATACTCGTAAATTTGAAGGAGGGGCCCATAACGGACCTCTTAGCATGAAGTTAACAAGCCAAAAGCATTAGTGAGGAAAAAACATTCTCGCTGCCCATAAGTTCCAACATCAAATATTGGTAATGGCATAGATAATACTAGCCAAACTCCTGAGGATACTCATACATCCATAGGAGGTGGCCATAACAAAACTTTTAGCCAGAAAATATCAAGCCAAAAGCTCGATTGGGGAAAAATATACGCGCTGCCGATAATCTCCAACATCCAATATTGGTAATGGCATAGATAATACTTGTCTAACTCCTGAGGACACACATACATCCGAATGCGGGAGTCATAACGAACCTCAAAGCCTAAAGAACGAGTGAGGGAAAAACTTGTTCCCCGTTGATAAGCTCCAACATCCAATTTTTGTAATCGCATAGATAATACAAGCCAAACTCTTGAGGATACTCATACATCCGAAAGTGGGGGCCATAACAAACTTCTTAGCCTGAAGATAATAAGCCTAGAGCATGAGTTAGGAAATAACTTGCACGGTACAGATAAGGTCCAACATTCGATATTGGTCTTGGCATAAATAATTCTAGCCTATCTCTTGAGGATACTCATATATCCGAGGGAGGGGTCCATAACGAACCTCTTAGCCTGAAGATAACAAGCCTAAAGCATGAGTGATGAAAAAATATGCTCAATGTCGATTAGGACCAACATCTAATATTTGTAATAGCATAGGTAATACTAACCTAACTCCTGACGATACTCATATATCCGAAGGCGGGGGGCATAATAAACCTCTTAGCTTGAAGATAACTTGCCTAAAGCACGAGTGATGAAAAAACTTGCTCCCTGTCGATAAAATCCAACATCCAATATTAGTAATGGCATAGATAATACTAGCCAAACTTCTGAGGATACTCATACATCCGAAAGCGGGGGCCATAACGAACCACATAGTCAGAAGATAATAAGCCTTTAGCACGAGTGAGGATAAAACTTATTCGCAGCCGGAAAGCTCTAACATCCAATATTTGTAAATGCATAAAAAATTATAGCCTAACTCTTGAGGATACTCATACATCCGAAGGCGGGGCCAATAACGAACCTCTTAGCCTCAAGGTAACAAGCCTAAAGCACGAGTGAAGAAAGATCTCGCTCGCTGCCGATAAGCTCTAGCATCCAGTATTTGTAGTGGCATTGATAATACTTGCCAAACTCCTGAGGGTACTCATACATCCGGAGGCGGGGGCCATAACGAACCTCTTAGCCTGAAGATAACAGTCCTAAAGCACGGGTAAGGAAAAAACTTGCCCGCTGCCGATAACCTACAGTATCCAATATTGGTAATGAAATAGATAATACTAGCCTTACTTCTGAGGATACTCATACGTTCGAAGGCGAGGGCGATAACGAACCTCTTAGCCTGAAGATAACACGACTAAAGAAGGAGTGAGGAAAAAACTAGCTCTCTACCGAAAAGCTCCCACATCCAATATTAGTAATGGCATAGATAATACTAGCCCAACTCCTGAGGATACTCGTAAATTTGAAGGAAGGGCCCATAACGGACCTCTTAGCATGAAGATAACAACCAAAAGCACGAGTGAGGAAAAAACATTCTCGCTGCCAATAAGCTCTAACATCAAATATTGGTAATGACATTGATATTACTGGCCTAACTCCTGAGGATACTCATACATCTGAAGGAGGTGGCCATAACAAAGCTTTTAGCCAGAAAATTTAAAGCCTAAAGCTCGATGGAGAAAAAATATACGCGCCGCCGATAAGCTCCAATATCCAATATTTGTAATGTCATAGATAATACTAGCCTAACACTTGAGGATACTCATATATCCGAAGGCGGGGGGGGGGGGGGCCATTACGAATCTTTTAGCCTGAAGATAACAAGCCAAAAACACGAGTAAGGAAAATAATTGCCCCCTGCTGGCAAGCTCTAACATCCAATATTTGTAATGGCATAGATAATACTATCCTAACTCCTGAGGTTACTCATACATCCGAAGACGGGGACATAACAAACTTCTTAGCCCGAGGATAACTGGCCTAAAGCATGAGTGAGGATAAAACTTGCTCGCTTCCGATAAGCCCCAACATCCAATATTGTTAATGGCGTAGATAATACTACTCTAACTCCTGAATATACTCATACATCTGAGGGCGGGGGCCATATCGAACCGCTTAGCCTGAAGATATCAAGGCTAAAACACGAGTATGAAATAAACTTCTTCTTAACCGATAAGCTCCAACATCCAATATTGGTAATGGCATAGATAATAATAGCCTAACTACTGTAGATACTCATACATACGAAGGCGGTTGCCATAACGAACCTCTTAGATTGAAGATAACAAGCCTAAAGCACGAGTAGAGAAAAATCTTTCTCACTGCTGATAAGCTCCAACATCCAATATTGGTAATGGCATAGATAATACTAGCCAAACTTTTGAAGATACCCATACATCCGAAGGCTGGGGCCATAACGAACCACATAGCCTAAAGATAACAAGCCTAAAGCACGAGTGAGGAAAAAACTTGCTCGCTGTCGATAAGCTCCCACATCCAATATGGGTAATGGCATAGATAAAACAAGCCTAACTCCCGGGGATACGTATACATCCGAAGGCAAGAGCCATATCGAATCTCTTAGCAAGAAGATAACAAACCTAATGCACGAGTGAGAAATAAACATGCTCGCTGCCGATAAGCTCCAACATCCAATATTTAATATTGCATAGATAATACTAACCTAACTCCTGAGGATACTCATATATCCAAAGGCGGGCACCGTAACAGACCTCTTAGCCTGAAGATAACCATCCTAAAGCACGGGTAAGGAAAAAACTTGCCCGCTGCCAATAACCTACAACATCCAATATTGGTAATGAAATAGATAATACTAGCCTAAATTCTTAGGATACTGATCAATTCGAGGGCGAGGGCGATAATGAACCTCTTAGCCAGAAGATTACAAGCCTAAAGTACAAGTGAGGAAAAACTTCCTCACTGCCGAAAAACTCTCAAATCCAATATTGGCAATGGCATAGATAATATTAAACTAACCTATGCGGATACTCATACAGCCGCAGGCGGGGGCCATAACGAACCACTTAGCCTGAAGAAAACAGGCCTAATGCACGAGTGAGGGTAAAACTTTTTTTCTGGCGATAAGCACCAACATCTAATATTTGAAATGACATTCATAATACTAGCCTAACTTATGCGATACGCATAAATCAGATGGTGGGGGGCATAACGAACCTCTTAGCCTGAAGATAACAAGCCAAAAGTAATTGTGAGGATAAAACTTGTTTGCTGCCAAAAAGCTCCAACATCCAATATTTGTAGTGGTATTGATAATACTAGCCTAACTTCTAAGGATTCGCATACATCCGAATGCGGGGGCCATAACAAACCTGTTAGCCTGTAGAAATCAACCTTAAAGCACGATTGAGGAAAAAATTTGTTCGATGCCGTTAAGCTCCCACATTCAATATTGGTAATAGCATAGATAATAGTAGCCTAAGTCCTGGGGATACACATAAATCTTATGGCGGGACCCATAACAGACCTCATATCCAGAAAATAACAGGCCAAAAGGACGATTGAGGATAAAACTCTCTCGCAGCCGATAGGCTCCATAATCAAATATTTGTAATGGCATTGATAATTCTAGCCTAACTCCAGTGGATATTCATACATCCGAAGGCGGGGGCCATAACGATCCTCTTATCCTGAAGTTAACAAGCCTAAAGAACGAGTGAGGAAAAAACTTGCTCACTACCGATAAGCACCAAAATTCAATATTGGCAATGGAATACATAATACTAGCCTAACTCCTGAGGATACTCATACATCCGAAGGCGGGGGCCATATGGAACCTCTTAGCAAGAACATAACAAACCTAATCCGCGAGTGAGGAATAAACTTGTTCGCTGCCGATAAACTCCAACATCCAATATTTGTAATGGCATTGATAATAATAGCCTAACTCCAGAGGATACTTATATATCTGAAGGTGGCAACCATAACGAGCCCCTTGGCTTAATAATAACCAGCATAAAGCACGGGTGAGGGAAAAACTTGCACGCTGCCGATAAGCGCCAACTTCCTATATTTGTAATGGCATAGTTATTACTAGCAAAACTTCTGGGGATACTCATACATTACAATGTAGGGGCCATAACGGACCTCTTAGCCTGAAGATAACAGGCCTAAAGCACAACCGAGGAAAAATCTTGCTCACTACCGAAAAGCTCTCACATCCAATATTGGTAATGACATAGATAATACTAGCCTAACTCCTGAGGATAATCATACATCCGAAGCCAAGGGCCATAACGAACCTCTTAGCCTTAAGATAACAAGCCTAAAACATGAGTGAGGAAAAAACTTGCTCGCTGCCGAAAATCTCCAACATCCAATATTGGTAATGACATTGATAATACTTTCCCAACCCCATAGGATACTCATAAATCTGAAGGCGGGGTCCATAACGAACCTCTTAACCTGAAGATAACAATCCAAAAGCATGAGTGAGGAAAAAACTCGCTCGCTGCCGATAAGCTCCAACATTCAATATTAGTGATAGCATAGATAATACTAGCCAAACTTTTTAGGATACTCATACATCCGAAGGCGGGGGCCATAACGAAGCTCTTAGCCTGAAGATAACAAGCCTAATGTGCGAGTGAGGGTAAAACTTGCTTGCTGTCGATAAGCTCCAACGCCCAATATTGGTAGTGACATTGATAATACTAGCCTAACTCCAGATGATACTTATAAATCCGATGGCGAGGGCCATAGCGAACATCTTAGCCTGAAGATAACCTGCCTAAAGCAAGGGTAAGGATAAAACTTGCTCGCTGTCGAAATGCTCCAACATCCAATATTGGAAATGGCATAGATAATACAAGCCTAACTATTGTGGATACTCATACATTCGAAGGCGAGGACGATAACTAACCTCTTAGCCTAAAGATAACAAGCCTAAAGCGCGATTGAGGAAAAAACTTGCTTACTACCGAAAAGCTCTCAAATACAATATTGGTAATGGCATAGATAATACTAGCCTAACTCCTGGGGATACATATACATCCAAAGGCAAGAGCCATATCGAGCCTCTTAACAAGAAGATAACCAACCTAATGCACGAGTGAGAAATAAACATGCTCGCTGCCGATAAGCTCCAACATCTAATATTTAATATTGTATAGATAATACTAGCCTAACTCCTGAGGATACTCATATATCCAAAGGCGGGCACCATAACGGACCTCTTAGCCTGAAGATAACCATCCTAAAGCACGGGTAAGGAAAAAACTTGCCTGCAGCCGATAACCTACAACATCCAATATTGGTAATGAAATAGATAATACTAGCCTAAATTCTGAGGATACTCATACATTCGAGGGCGAGGGCGATAATGAACCTCTTAGCCTGAAGATTACAAGCCTAAAGTACGAGTGAGGAAAAAACTTCTTCACTGCCAAAAAGCTCTCAAATCCAATATTGATAATGGCATAGATAATATTAAACTAACCTATGCGGATACTCATACAGCCGCAGGCGGGGGCCATAACGAACCACTTAGCATGAAGAAATCAAGCCTAAAGCACGAGTGAGGGTAAAACTTTTTTTCTGGCGATAAGCACCAACATCTAATATTGGAAATGACATTGATAATAATAGCCTAACTCATGCGATACACATAAATCTGATGGTGGGGGGCATAACGAACCTCTTAGCTTGAAGATAACAAGCCAAAAGCAATAGTGAGGATCAAACTTGTTTGCAGCCAAAAAGCTCCAACATCAAATATTGGTAGTGGTATTGATAATACTAGCCTAACTCCTGAGGATTCGCATACATCCGAATGCGGGGGCCATAACAAACCACTTAGCCTGTAGATATCAACCTTAAAGCACGATTGAGGAAAAAATTTGTTCGATGCCGATAAGCTCCCACATTCAATATTGATAGTAGCATAGATAATAGTGGCCTAAGTCCTGGGGATACACATAAATCTTAAGGCGGGACCCATAACAGACCTCATAGCCAGAAAATAACAGGCCAAAAGGACGATAGAGGATAAAACTCTCTCGCAGCCGATAGGCTCCATAATCAAATATTTGTAATGGCATTGATAATTCTAGCCTAACTCTAGTGGATACTCATACATCCGAAGGCGGGGGCCATAACGAACCTCTTAACCTGAAGTTAACAAGCCTAAAGAACGAGTGAGAAAAAATCTTGCTCGCTGCCGATAAGCACCAAAATTCAATATTGGTAATGGAATATATAATACTAGCCTAACTCCTGAGGATACTCATACATCCGAAGGTGGGGGCCATATAGAACCTCTTAGCCAGAACATAACAAACCTAATCCCCGAGTGAGGAATAAACTTGTTCGCTGCCGATAAGCTCCAACATTCAATATTTGTAATGGCATTGATAATAATAGCCTAACTCCAGACTATACTTATATATCTGAAGGTGGCAGCCATAACGAGCCCCTTGGCTTAATGATAACCAGCATAAAGCACGGTTGAGGGAAAAACTTGCACGCTGCCGATAAGCTCCAACTTCCAATATTTGTAATGGCATAGTTATTACTTGCAAAACTTTTGAGGATACTCATACATTAGAAAGCAGGGGCCATAACGGACCTCTTAGCCTGAAGATAACAGGCCTAAAGCACGACCGAGGAAAAATCTTGCTCACTACCGAAAAGCTCTCACATCCAATATTGGTAATGACATAGATAATACTAGCCTCACTCCTGAGGATAATCATACATCCAAAGCCAGGGGCCATAACGAACCTCTTAGCCTGAAGATAACAAGCCTAAAGCACGAGTGAGGAAAAAACTTGCTCGCTGCCGAAAATCTCCAACATCCAATATTGGTAATGGCATTGATAATACTTTCTCAACTCCATAGGATACTCATAAATCTGAAGGCGGGGTCCATAACGGACCTCTTAACCTGATGATAACAATCCAAAAGCATGAGAGAGGAAAAAACTCGCTCGCTGCCGATAAGCTCCAACATTCAATATTGGTAATAGCATAGATAATACTAGCCAAACTTTTTAGGATACTCATACATCCGAAGGCGGGGGCCATAACGAAGCTCTTGGCCTGAAGATAACAAGCCTAATGTGCGAGTGAGGGTAAAACTTCCTTGCTGTCGATAAGCTCCAACGTCCAATATTGGTATTGACATTGATAATACAAGCCTAACTCCAGATGATACTTATAGATCCGATGGCGAGGGCCATAACGAACATCTTAGCCTGAAGATAACCTGCCTAAAGCAAGGGTAAGGATAAAACTTGCTCGCTGCCGAAATGCTCCAACATCCAATATTGGAAATGGCATAGATAATACAAGCCTAACTACTGAGGATACTCATATATTCGAAGGCGAGGACGATAACCAGCCTCTTAGCCTAGAGATAACAAGCCTAAAGCGCGAGTGAGGAAAAAACTTGCTTACTGCCGAAAAGCTCTCAAATCCAATATTGGTAATGGCATAGATAATACTAGCCTAACTTATGAGGATAATAATACATTCGAAGGCGGGGGCCATAACGAACCTCTTAGCCTGAAGATAAAAAAACTTGCTTGCTACCGATAAGCTCCAACATCCGATATTTGTAATAGCATTGATAATACTAGCCCAACTCCTATGGATAATCATACATCTGAAGGCGGGGACAATAACAAACTTCATAGCCTGAGGATAACAACTTAAAGCACGACTGGGGATAAAACTTGTTTGCTGCCGATAAAGTCCATAATAAAAATTTTGTAATGGCATAGATAATACTAGCCTAACTTCTGAGGATACTAAAACATCTAAAGGCGGGGGCCATAACGGACCTCTTAGCCTAAAGATATCATGCATAATGCACGAATGAAGAAAAAACTTGCTCGCTGCCGATAAGCTCCAACATCCAATATTGGTAATGGCATAGATAATACTAGCCTAACTCATGAGGATAATCATACATCCGAAGATGGGGTCATAACGAACCACTTAGCCTGAAGATGACAACCCTAAAGCAATATTTATAATGGCATTGATAAAACTAGCTCGGCCCCTGCGGATACTCAAAAATCAAAAGGCAGGGCCCATTACGGACTTCTTAGCCTGAATATAAATAGCCAAAAGCACGAGTGAGGAAAAAACTCGCTCAATGCCGATAAGCTCCAACGTCCAATATTGGAAATGGCATAGATAATACTAGCCCAACTTTTGCGGATACTCATACATCCAAAGGCGGGGGGCATAACGAACCTCTTTGCTTGAAGATAACAAGCCTAAATCACGAGTGAGGATAAAACTTGTTTGCAGCCGATAAGCTTCGACTTCCAATATTGGTAATGGCATAGATAATAATAGCCTAACTTCTAAGGATACTCATACATCTAAAGGCGGGGGCCATAAGGAACCACTTAGCTTGAAGATTTCAAGCATAAAGTACGACTGATGAAAAAACTTGTTCGCTGCCGATAAGCTCTGACATCTAATATTGGTAATGGCATAGATAATACTGGCCAAACTCCTGTGGATACTCATACTTCCGAGGACGGGGGCCATAACGAACCTCATTGCCTAAAGATAATAACCCTAAAGCACGAGTGAGGGAAAAACATGCTCGTTGCTGATAAGCTCAAACATCCAATATTGGTAATAGCATAGATAATACTGGCCTAACTCATGGGGATATTAAAACATCCAAAGGCGAAGGGGGCATAATGAACCTCTTAGTCTGAAGATAACATGCCTAAAGCACGAGTGAGGAAAAAGCATGTTCGGTGCCGATAAGCTCCCGCATCCCATATTGGTAATGGCATAGATAATACTAGCTTAACTCCTGAAGATACTCATATATCCGAAGGCGGGGGCCATAACGATCCTCTTAGCCTAAAGATAACCTACCCAAAGCACGGTTGAGGATAAATAATGCTCGCTGCCGATAAGCTCAGACATCCAATATAGGTTATGGCATAGATAATACTAGCCTAACTTCTAGGGATAACAAACGTAAAGCACAAATGAGGAAAAAAGTTGCTCACTGCCGAAAAGCCCTCACATCCAATATTGGTAATGGCATAGATAATACTAGCCTAACTGCAGAGGATAATCATACATCCGAATATGGGGCCCATACCGAATCTCTTAGCCTGAAGATTACAATCCAAAAGCACGAGTGAGGAGAAAACTCGCTCGCCGCCAATAAGTTCCAACATCCAATTTTTGTAATGGCATAGATAATACTAGCCTAACTTTTAAGGATACTCATCGATCCGAAGGCGGGGGACATAACGAACCACTTAGCCTGAAGATAACAAGCCTGAAGCGCGAGTGAGGGTAAAACTTGTTTGCTGCCGATAAGCTCCAACATCAAATATTGGCAATGGCATAGATAATACTAGCCTAACTTCTGAGGATACTCATATATTCGAAGGCGAGGGCGATAACGAACCTCTTAGTCTGAAGATAGCAAACCTAAAGCACGAGTGAGGAAAAAACTTGCTCACTGCCGAAAAGCTCTCACATCCAATATGTGTAATGGCATAGATAATACTAGCCTAACTTTTGAGGATAATCATAAATCCGAAGGCGGGGGCCTTAACGAACCTCTTAGCATGAAGATAACAGGCCTAAAGCACGAGTGAGGAAAAAGCATGCTCGCTGTCGATAAGCTCCAACATCTAATTTTGGAAATAGCATAGATAATTTTATCCAAACTCCTGAGGATAATCATGCATCCGAAGGTGGGGGCCATTACGAACCTCTTAGCGTAAAGATAACAAGCCTAAAACGCTAGTGAGGAAAAAAATTGCTCGCTGCCTATAAGATCAAACATCCAATATTGGTAATGGCACAGTTAATAGTAGCCTAACTCCCGAGGATACACATACATCCGAATGAGAGGGCCAGAACGAACTTCTTAGTCTGAAGATAACAAGCCTAAAGCACGAGTGATTATAAAACTTAATGGCTGCCGATAAGCTCCAACATCCAATATTGGTAATGGCATTGATAATAATGCCCTAGATCCGAATGATACTCATACATCCGAAGGCGGGGGTCATAACGAACCTCATAGCCTGAAGATATCAAGCAAAAAGAACGAATGATGAAAAAACTTACTCGCTGCCGATAAGCTCCAGCATCCAATATTGGAAATAGCATAGATAATACTAGCAAAACTCCGGTGGATTCTCATACATCCGAAGGCGGGGGCCATATCGAACCTTTTAACCGGAAGATAACAAACCTAATGCACGAGTGAGGAATAAACTTTCTCACTGCCGAGAAGCTCCAACATCTAATATTGGTAATGGCATAGATAATACTAGCCTAACTCCTGAGGATACTCATACATCCGAAGGCGGGGGCTATAACGAACCTCTTAGCCTAAAGATAACTAGCCAAAAGCACGGGTGAGGATAAACTTGCTCGCTGCCGATAAGCTCAAACATCCAATATTGGTAATTGCTTTGATAGTAATGGCTTAACTTCTGCGGATACTCATACATTCAAAGGCGAGGGCCATAACGAACCTATTACCTTAAGATAACAAGCCTAAAGCAAGAGTGAGGTAAAAACTCATTTACTGCCGAAAAGCCCTCACATCAATATTTGTAATGGCATAGATAATACTAGCCTAACACCTGAGGGTAATCATTCATCCGAAGGCGGGGGCCATAACGAACCTCATAGCCTGAAGATAACAAGCCTAGTGCACGAGTATGTAAAAAACTTGCACGCTGCCGATAAGCTCCAACATCCAATATTGGTAATGGAATAGATAATTGTACCCAAACTCCTGAGGATACACATAAATCTAAAAGCGGGGCCTATTACAGAATACTTAGTCCGAAGATAACAAGCCAAAAGTACGAGTGAGGATAAAAGTTGCTCGCAGCCGATAAGCTCCAACATCAAATATTGGTAATGACATAGATTATACTAGCCTAACTCCAAACGATGCCATTACATCCGACGGCGGGGGCCATCACGAACCTCTTAGCCTGAAGGTAACAAGCCTAATGCACGAGTGAGGACAAAACTTATTCGCTGTCGATATGCTCTCACATCAATATTCGTAATGGCATAGATAATACTAGCCTAACTCCAGAGGGTAATCATACATCCGAAGGCGGGGGCCATAACGAACCTCATAGCCTGAAGATAACAAGCCTAGTGCACGAGTGTAGAAAAAACTTGCACTCTGCCGATAAGCTCCAACATCCAATATTGGTAATGGAATAGATAATAGTTGCCTAACTCCTGAGGATACACATAAATCTAAAAGCGGGGCCCATTACTGAATACTTAGTCCGAAGATAACAAGCCAAAAGTACGAGTGAGGATAAAAGTCACTCACTGCCGATAAGCTCCAACATCTAATATTTGCAATGGCATAGATAATACGAGCCTAACTCCTGTGGATACTCATACATCAAAAGACGGGGGCCATAACGAGCCTCTTAGCCGGAAGATATCAAGCCTAAATAGCGAATGATGAAAAAACTTGCTCGCTGCTGTTAAGCTCCAGCATCCAATATTAGTAATGGCATTGATAATACTAGCCTAACTCTGGAGGATACTCATACATCCGAATGAGGGGGCCATAACGAACCTCTTAGCCAGAAGATAACAAGCCTAATACACGAGTGATTATAAAACTTATTTGCTGTCGAAAAGCTCCCACAACCAATATTGGTAATGATATAGATAATACAAGCCTAACATTTAAGTATACTCATTCATCCGACGGTGGGTGCCATAACGAACCTCTTAGCCTGAAGGTAACAAGCCTAAAACAGGAGTGAGGATAAAGCATGTTTATTGCCGATAAGATCAAACATCTAATATTGGTAATGACATAGATAATACGAGCCTAACTCCAGAGGATACTCAAACATCCAAAGGCGGGGGCCATATCGAACATCTTACCCTGAAGATAACAAACCTAATGCACGATTGAGGAATAAAGTTGTTCGTTGCGGATAAGCTCCAATATCTAGTATTTTAAATGGTATAGATAATTCTAGCATAACTCTAGAGGATACTCATGCATGCGAAGGTGAGAGCCATAACGAACCTCTTAGACTAATGATAACAAGCTAAAAGCACGGGTCAGGAAAAAACTTGTTCGCTGCCGAAAAGCTCCAATATCAAATATTTGCAATGGCATAGATAATACTAGCCTAACTTCAGAGGATACTTATACGTTCAAAGGCGGGGGTAATAATGAACATCTTAGCCTGAAGATAACAAGCCTAACGCTCGAGTGAGGAAAAAACTTGTTTACGGCCGATAAGCTCCAATATCCAATATTGGTAATGGCATTGATAATACTAGCCTAACTCCTGATGATACTCATACATCTGAAGGTGGGGGCCATAGCAAACCTCTTTGCCTGAAGATATCAAGCATAAAGCATGATTGGGGAAAAAATTTGCTCGCAGCCGATAAGCTCCGACATCCAATATTGGTAATGGCATAGATTATACTAGGCAAACTTCTGTGGATAATCATAAATCTGAAGGAGGGGCACATAGCAAACCTCACCTGAAGATAACAATCCAAAAATACGAGTGTGGAAAAAACTCGCCTGCTACCGATAAGCTCCAATATCATATATTGGCAATGACATAGATAATACTAGCCTAACTTTTGAGGATACTCATACATCCGAAGGCGGGGGCCATAACGAACCACTTAGCCTGAAGATAACAAGCCTAAAGCACGAGTGAGGATAAAACTTGTTTAATGCCGATAAGCTCCAACATCGAATATTGGAAATGGCATTGATAATACTAGCCTAACTCCGGATGATACTCATAGATCCGAAGGTGAGGGCCATAACAAACCTCTTTGCCTGAAGATATCAAGCATAAAGCATGATTGTGGAAAAAATTTGCTCGCTGCCAATAAACTCCAACATCCAATATTGGTAAGGGCATTGATAATACTAGCCAAACTCCTGAGGATAATCATACATCTGACGGCGGGGGCCATAACAAAACTCTTAGCATGAAGATAACAAGCCAAAAGTACGAGTGAGGAAAAAACTTGCTCGCTGCAGATAAGCACCAACCCCCAATATTGGTAATGGCATTGATAATAGTATCCTAACTCCTTAGGATACACTTAAATCTGAAGGCAGGGACCATAATAGACCATTTAGCCAGAAGATAACAAGCAAAAAGTACGAGTGAGGATAAAACTCACTCCCTGCCGATAGGCACCAACATCCAATATTTAAAATGGCATAGATAAAACTAGCCTAACTCTTGCGGATACTCATACATCCAAAGGTGGGGGCCATAACGAACCCCTTAGCCTAAAGATAACATGCCTAAAACACGAGTGAGGAAAAAACCTGCACCCTTCCAATAAGCTCCAACATCCAATTTTGGCAGTGGCAAAGATAATACTAGCCAAACTCCTGATGATACCCATACATCCAAAGGCGGGGGTCATCAAGAACCTCGTAGCCTTAAGATAACAACCTAAAATATGATAGAGGAAAAAACATGCTCGTTGCCGATAAGCTCCAACATCTAATATTGGTAATGGCATAGATAATACTAGCCAAACTCTTTAAGATACCCATACAACTGAAGGCGAGGGACATAACAAACCACTTAGCCTGAAGATAACAAGCCTAAAGTACGAGTGACAAAAAAACACTCTCGCTGCCGATAAGATCCGACATCTAATATTAGTAATGGCATAGATAATACTAGTCTAACTCCTTAAGATACCCATATATCCGAAGGCGGGGGCCATAACGAACCTCTTAGCCTGAAGATAACAAGCCTAAGCACGAGTGTGGAAAAAACTAGTTCGCTGCCGATAAGATCCAACATCCAATATTGGTAATGGCATAGATAATACTAGCCTAACTCTTGAGGATACTCATACATACGAAGGCGGGGGCCATAACGAACCTCTTAGCCTGAATATATCAAGCATAAAGCACGAATGAAAAAAAAACTTATTCCCTGCCGATAAGATCTAACATCCAATATTGGGAATGGCATGGATTATATTTGCCAAACTCCTATTGATACTGATACATTCGAAGGCAAGGGCCATATAGAACCTCTTAGCCTAAAGATAACAAACCTAATGCACAAGTGAATAATAAACTAGCTCGCTGCAGATAAGCACCAACATCCATTATTGGTAGTGGCATAGATAATACTTGCCTAACTCCTGATGATACTCATACAACCGAAGGCCGGGGCCATAACAAACCTCTTAGCCTGAAGATAACAAGCCTAAAGCACAAGTAAGGAAAAAACATGCTCGCTGCCAATAAGCTCCAGCATCCAATATTTGTAATGACATAGATAATACTAGCCTAACTACTTAAGATACCCATACATCCGAAGGCGGGGGGGGGGGGGGGGGCATAACGAACCTCTCAGCCTGAAGATAACAAGCCAAAAATACGAGTAAGGAAAAAACTTGCTCGCAGCAGATAAGATCCAACATCCAATATTGTTAATGGCATAGAAAACACTAGCCTAACTCCTGAAAAAACTCATACATCCGAATGTGGGGGCCCTAACGAACTTGATAGTCTGAAGATAACAAGCCTAAAAAACGAGTGATTATAAAGCTAGTTTGCTGCCGTTAAGCTCCAACATTCAATATTGGTAATGGAATAGATAATACAAGCTAAACATTTGAGGATACTCATTCATCCGAAGGCGGGGGACATAACGAACCTCTTAGCCTGGAAATAACAGGCCTAAAGCACGAGGTGGGACAAAACTTGTTTGCTGCCGATAAGCTTCAGCATCAAATATTGGTAATGGCATAGATAATACAAGCCTAACTCCTGAGGATACTCATACATTTGAAGGTGGGGGCCATAACGAACCTCTTAGCCTGAAAATATCAAGCATAAAGCACGAATGAAGAAAAAAGTTATTCGCTGCCGAAAAGCGCTAATATCCAATATTGGTAATGGCATAGATAATACTAACTAAACTTCTGTGGATTCTCATACATCCGAAGGCAGGGGCCATAACGAACCACAAAGCCTAAAGATATCAAGCATAAAGCACGAATGAAGAAAAAACTTGCACGCTGCCGATAAGTTCCAACATGCAATATTGGTAATGGCATAGATAATACGGGCCTAACTCCTGAGGATTCTCATACATTCAAAGGCGGGGGCCATATCGAACCTCTTATCTTGAAGATAACAACCCTAATGCACGAGTGAATAATAAACTTTCGCACGGCAGATATGCTCTAATATCCATTATTGATAATGGCATAGATAATACTAGCCTAACCCCTGATGAAACTTATACATCCAAAGGCGGGAGCCATAACGAACCACCTAGCCTAAAGATAATAAGCCTAAAGCACGAGTGAGGAAAAAACATGCTCACTGCCGATAAGCTCCAACATCTAATATTGGTAATAGCATAAATAATACTAGCCTAACTCCTTAAGATACACATACTTCCGAAGGGGGGGGGGCCATAACGAACCTCTCAGCCTGAAGATAACAAGCCAAAAATACGAGTAAGGAAAAAACTTGCTCGCAGCAGATAAGATCCAACATCCAATATTGTTAATGGCATAGAAAACACTAGCCTAACTCCTGAAAAAACTCATACATCTGAATGTGGGGGCCCTAACGAACTTGATAGTCTGAAGATAACAAGCCTAAAAAATGAGTGATTATAAAGCTAGTTTGCTGCCGTTAAGCTCCAACATTCAATATTGGTAATGGAATAGATAATACAAGCTAAACATTTGAGGATACTCATTCATCCGAAGGCGGGGGACATAACGAACCTCTTAGCCTGGAAATAACAGGCCTAAAGCACGAGGTGGGACAAAACTTGTTTGCTGCCGATAAGCATCAGCATCAAATATTGGTAATGGCATAGATAATACAAGCCTAACTCCTAAGGATACTCATACATCTGAAGGTGGGGGCCATAACGAACCTCTTAGCCTAAAAATATCAAGCATAAAGCACGAATGAAGAAAAAAGTTATTCGCTGCCGAAAAGCGCTAATATCCAATATTGGTAATGGCATAGATAATACTAACCAAACTTCTGTGGATTCTCATACATCCGAAGGCAGGGGCCATAACGAACCTCAAAGCCTAAAGATATCAAACATAAAGCACGAATGAAGAAAAAACTTGCACGCTGCCGATAAGCTCCAACATACAATATTTGTAATGGCATAGATAATACGGGCCTAACTCCTGAGGATTCTCATACATTCAAAGGCGGGGGCCATATCGAACCTCCTATCTTGAAGATAATAACCCTAATGCACGAGTGAATAATAAACTTTCGCACGGCAGATATGCTCTAATATCCATTATTGATAATGGCATAGATAATACTTGCCTAACCCCTGATGAAACTTATACATCCAAAGGCGGGGGCCATAACGAACCACCTAGCCTAAAGATAATAAGCCTAAAGCACGAGTGAGGAAAAAACATACTCACTGCCGATAAGCTCCAACATCTAATATTGGCAATAGCATAAATAATACTAGCCTAACTCCTTAAGATACCCATACTTCCGAAGGGGGGGGGCCATAACGAACCACTTAGCCTGAAGATAACAAGCCTAAAGCACGAGTAAGGAGAAAACATGCTCGCGACCGATAAGCTCCAACATCCAATATTAGTAATGGCATAGGTAATAGAAGCCTAACTCCTTAAGATACCCATACATCCGAAGGCGGGGGGGATAACGAACCTCTTAGCCTGAAGATAACAAGCCTAAAGTATGAGTGACGAAAAAATATGCCCGCTGCCGATAAGCTCCAACAAATTAGCTCGCTGCCGATAAGCTCCAATATCTAATATTGGTAATGGCATTGATAATACTAGCCAAACTCTTGAGGATAATTATACATCTGAAGGCGTTGGCCATAATAAACCTCTTAGCATGAAGATGATAAGCCAAAATTACGAGTGAGGCAAAAACTTGCTCACTGCCGATATGCTCCAACATCCAATATTGGTAATGGCATTGATAATAGTATCCTAACTCCTTGGGATACACATAAATCTGAAGGCGGGGCCCATATCCTGCCTCATAACCAGAAGATAACAAACCAAAAGTACGAGTGGGGATAAAACTCGTTTGCTGCCGATAAGCACCAATATCCAATATTAGAAATGGCATTGATAATACTAGCCTAACTCTTGTGGATACTCATACATCTGAAGCTGGTGGCCATAACGAATCTCTTAGCCTAAAGATAGCAAGCCTAAAACACGAGTGAAGAAAAATTTGCTCACTGCCAATAAGCTCCAATATCCAATATAGGTAATGGTATAGATAATACTAGCCTAACTCCTGATAATACCCATACATCCGAAGGCGGGGGTCGTAAAGAACCTCGTAGCCTGAAGATAATAACCTAAAACATGATTGAGGAAAAAACTTGCTCGCTGCCGATATACTCCAACATTCAATATTGGTAATGGCATGGATAATACTAGCCTAACTCCTTTAGAAAACCATACAACCGAAGGCGTAGGCCATAACGAACCTCATAGCCTGAAGATAACAAGCCTAAAGTACGAGTGACAAGAAAACATGCTCGCTGGCGATAAGCTCCAACATCCAATATTAGTAATGGCATAGATAATACTAGCCTTACTCCTTAAGATACCCATACATCCGAAGGCGGGGGCCATAACGAACGTCTTAGCGTGAAGATAACCAGCCTAATGCACGAGGGAGGAAAAAACTTGCTCGCTGCCGATAAGATCCAACATCCAATATTGGTAATGGCATAGATAATACTATCCAAACTCTAAAGCATACACATACATCCGAATGAGCGGGCCATAACGAACTTCTTAGCCTGAAGATAACAAGCCTAAAGCCCTAGTGATTAAAAATCCTGTTTTCTGCCGATACGCTCTAACATCTAATATTGGAAATGGCATAGGTAATACTAGCCAAACTCCATAAGATACCCATACATCCGAAGGGTGGGGCCATAATGAACCTCTTAGCCAGAAGATATCAAGCATAAAGCGCGAATGATGAAAAAACTTGCTCGCTGTCGATAAGCTCCAACATTCAATATTGGTAATTGCATAGATAATACTGGCCTAACTTCAGAGCATACTGATACAACCGAAGGCGAGGGCCATATCGAACCTCTTAGCCTGAAGATAACAAGCCTAATGTACGAGTGAGGAAAAAACTTGCTAGCAGCCGATAAGCCCCAACATCCAATATTGGTAATGGCATAGATAATACTAGCTTAACTTCTGTGGATACTCATACATCCGAAGGTGGGGGACGTAACGAACCTCTTAGCCTAAAAATAACAAGTCTAAAACACGAGTGTAGAAAAAACTTGCTCACTGCCAATAAGATCCAATATCCAATATTGGTAATAGCATAAATAATACTAGCCTAACTCTTGAGGATACTCATACCTCCGAATGCGGGGGCCATAACGAACTTCTTACTCCGGAGATAACAAGCCTAAAGTACGAGTGATTATAAAACTAGTTTGCCGCCGTTAAGCTCCAACTTCCAATATTGGTAATGGCATAGATAATACAAGCCAAACATTTGAAGATACTTATTCATCCGAAGGCGGGGGCCAGAACGAACCTCTTAACCTGAATATAACTAGCCCAAAGCACGAATGAGGAAAAAATATGCTCGCTAACGATAAGCTCCAACATCCAATATTGGTAATGGTATAGATAATACTAGCCTAACTCCTGGGGATACACATAAATCTGAAGGGGGGACCCATAGGGACACCTTAGCCTGAAGATAACAATCCAAAAACACGAGTGAGGGAAAAACTCGACCGCTGCCGATAAGCTCCAACATCCAATATTGGTAATGGCATAGATAATACTATCCGAACTTTTTATGATACTCATACATCTGAAAGCGGTGGCCATAACGAACCTCTTAGCCTGAAGATAACAAGCCCAAAGTACGTGAGTGGATAAAACTTGTTTGCTGCCGATAAGCTTTAATATCCAATATTGGTAATGGCATTGATTATACTGGCCTAACTCATGAAGATACTCAAACATCCGAAGGTGGGGGCAATAACGAACCTCTTAGCCTTAAGATATCAAGCCTAAAGTACGATTGAGGACAAAATTTGCTCGCTGACGATAAGCTCCAACATCCAATATTGGTAATGTGATAGATAATACAAGCCTAACTCATGAGGATAATCATTCATCCGAAGGCCGGGGACATAACGAACCTCTTAGCCTCAATTTAACAAGCCTAAAACTCGAGTAAGGAAAAACTATATCGCTGCCGATAAGCACCAATATCCAATATTGGTAATGGCATAGATAATAGTACCCTAACTCCAGATGATACTCATAAATATGAAGGCGGGGCCCATAGCCGACTTCTTAGCATGAAGATAACAAGCCTAAAGCATTAGTGAGAAAAAAACTTGCTCGCTACCGAGAAGCTCTAACATCCAATATTGGTAATGATATAGATAATACAAGCCAAACTCCTAAAGATACTCATACATCGAAGGAGGGGGCCATAACGAACCTCTTAGCCTTAAATTAGCAAGCCTAAAGTACCAGTGAGGTAAAATCTTGCTTGCTGTCAATAATCTCAAACATCCAATAGTGTTAATGCCATAAAGAATTATAGCCTAACTCCTTAGGATACTCATACCTCCGAAGGTGGGGGTCATAATGAGACTCTGAGCCTGACGATAACAAACCTAAAGAAGGAGTGATTAAAAAACATACTCGCTGCCGATAAGCTCTAATATCCGATATTTTTAATGACATAGATAATACAAGCGTAACTCCAGAGGATACCCATACATCCGAAGATGGGGGCCATAACGAACCTCCTAACCTTAAGATAACAAGCCTAAAACACGATTGAGGAAAAAACTTGTTTGCTGCCGATAAGCTCCAACATCCAATATTGGTAATGGCATAGATAATGCTAGCCTAACTCCTGAGGATACTCATACATCCGAATGCGGAGGCTTTAATATACCTCTTAGCCTGAGGATAACAAGTCTAAGGCACGAGTGAGATTAAAACTTGCTCGATGCCGATAAACTCCAACATCCAATATTAATAATGGCATAGATAATACTAGCCTAACTCCTGAGGATACTCATACATTCGAAGGCGGGGGCCATAGCGAACCTCTTTTCTCGAAGATAACAAACCTATAGTACGAGTGAGGAAAAAACCAGCACACTACCGATAAAGGCCAATATCAAATATTGGTAATGGCATAGATAATACAAGCCAAACTTCGGAGGATACTCATACATCCGAAAGCGGGGGCCATAACAAACCTCCTAGCCTAAAGATAACAAACCTAAAGCATGAGTGCGAATAAAACTTACTTGCTGCCGATAAGCTCCAACATCCAATATTGGTAATGGCATAGATACTACAAGCCTAACTCCTGAGGATACCCATACATCCGAAGGCGGGGGCCATAACGAACCACTTAGCCTGAAGATAACAAACCTAAAGCACGAGTGTGAATAAAACTTACTTGCTGCCGATAAGCTCCAACATCTAATATAGGTAATGGCATAGATAATACTAGCCTAGCTCCAGAGGATACTCATACGTCCGAAGGCGGGGGACATTACGAAATTCTTAGCCTAAAGATAACAAACCTAAAGCGCGAGTGTGGAAAAAACTTTCACGCTGCCGATTAGATCCGACATCCAATATTGGTAATGGCATAGACAATACTAGCCTAACTCTTGTGGATATTCATACATCCGAAGGCTGGGGGCTATAACGAACCTCTTAGCCTTAAGATTACGAGCCTTGAGCACGATTGAGGAAAAATTTTGCTCGCTGCCGATAAGCTCAATCATCAAATATTTGTAATGGCATTGATAATAGTTACCTAACTCCAGAGGATAATATTACATCCGAAGGTGTGGGCCATAACAAACCTCTTAGCCAGAAGTTAACATGCCTAAAGCATAACTTAGGATAAAACTTGGTTGCTGCAGATAAGTTCCAACATCCAATATATGTAATGGCATAGATAATACAAGCCTAACTCCTGAGAATACTCATACATCCGAAGGCGGGGCCATAACGAACCTCATACCCTAAAGATAACAAGCCTAAAGCGCTTGTGAGGAAAAAACTTGCTCGCTGCCGAGAAGCCCCAACATCCAATATATGTAATGATATAGATAATACAAGCCTAACTCTTGGGTATGCTCATACATCCGAAGGAGGCGGCAATAACGAACCTTTTAGCCTAAAAATAACAAGCCTAAAGCACGAGTGAGGGAAAAACCTTCTTGCTGCAGATAACTCAAACATCCAATATTGGTAATGGCATAGTTAATTATAGCCTAACTCCTAAGGATACTCTTACATCCGAAGGCGTGAGCCATACCGAGACTCTGAGCCAAACGATATCAAACCTAAAGCACGAGTGATTGAAGAACTTGCTCTCTGCCGATATGCTCCAGCATCCAATATTTCTAATGGCATAGATAATACTAGCGTAACTCTTGAGGATACTCATACATCCGAAGACGGGGGCCATAACGAACCTCTTAGCCTAAAGATAATAAGCCTAAAGCACGATTGAGGAAAAAACTTGGATGCTGCCGATAAGCTCTAACAACTAATATTGGTAATGGCATAGATAATACTAGCCTAACTCCGGAGGATACTCATACATCCGTAGGCGGGGGGCCATAACGAACATCTTCGCATGAAGATATCAAGCATAAAGCACGAATAAGTAAAAAACATGCCCGCCGCTGATAAGCTCCAACATCTAATATTGGTAATGGCTTTGATAATACTAGCCTAACTCCTTTAGATACTCATACATCAGAAGGCAAGGCTCATAACGAACCTCTTAGCCTGATAATAACAATCTTAAAGCACAAGTGTAGAAAAAATTTGTTTGCTGCCGATAAGTTCCAGCATCCAATATTGGTGATGGCATAGATACTACAGGCCTAACTCCTGGGGATACTCGTACACCCGAAGGTGGGGGCCATAACGAACCTCTTAACCTTAAGATAACAACCCAAAAGCAAGAGTGAGGAAAAAACTTGCTCGCTGCCGATGAGATCCAACATCCAATATTGGTAATGACATAGATAATACTAGAGTAACTATTGAGGATAGCTTTACATATGAAGACGGGGCCATACCGAGCCTCTTAGCCTGAAGATAACAAGCCTAAAGCACGATTAAGTAAAAAAGTTGTTCGCTGCCGATAAGCTCATTCATCCAATATTGGTTATGGCATAGATAATACTATGCCTAACTCCAGGGTATAATAATATATCCGAAGGTGGGGGCAATAACGAACCTCTTAGCCTGAAGTTAACATGCCTAAAGCACAAGTGAGGGTAAAACTTATTTACTGCCGATATGCTCCAACATCCAATATAGGTAATGGCATAGATAATACTAACCTAAATCCTGAGAATACTTATACATCCGAAGGCGGGGTCCATAACAAACCTCTTAGCCTAAAGATAACAAGCCTAAAATTGGTGATATAAAAAAATTTGCTTGCTTCCGATAGGCTCCTACATCCAATATTGCTAACGGCATAGATAATAATAGCCAAACACCTTAGGATTCTCATACAGCCAAAGGCGAGGACAATATCGAACCTCTTATCCTGAAGATAACAAGCCTAAAATGGGAGCGAGGAAAAAACTTGCTCGTGTCCGATAAGCTCCAGCATCTAATATTGGTAATGGCATAGATAATACTAACCTAACTCCTGAGAATACTTTTACATCCGAAGGCGGGGGCCATAACGAACCTCTTCGCCTGACGATAACAAGCCTAAAATTGGTCATATGAAAAAATTTGCCCGCTTCCGATAGGCTTTAACATCCAATATTGCTAATGGCATAGATAATACTAGCCTAACTCCTGAGGATTCTCATACACCCAAAGGCGGGGGCCATATCGAACCTCTTATCCGGAAGATAACAAGCCAAAAGTACGAGTAAGAAAAAAACTCACTCGGTGCCGATAAGCTCCAACATCTAATATTGTTAATGGCATAGATACTACTAGCCTAACTCCTGAGGATACTAGTACATACAAAGGTGGGGGCCATAACGAACCTCTTAGCCTGAAAATAACATGCCAAAAGAAAGAGTGAGGAAAAAACTTGCTCGCTGCCGATAAGATCCAACATCCAATATTGGCAATGGCATAGATAATACTAGCCTAACTTTTGAGGATATTTATACATCCGAAGGCGGGGGCCATAACGAACCTCTTACCCTGAAGATAACAAACTCAAAGCACGAGTGAGAATTAAACTTGCTTGCTGCAGATAAGCTCCAACATCCAATATTGGTAATGTAATTGATAATACTAGCCTAACTCCTAAGGATACTCATACATCCGAAGACGGGGGCCATAACGAACTTCTTAGCATGAAGTTAACAAGCCTAAAGCACGAGGGAGGAAAAACTTGTACGCTGCGGATTAGATCCAACTTCCAATATTGGTAATGCCATAGACAATACTAGCCTAACTGCAGAGGATATTTATACATTCGAAGGCTGGGGGGCTATAACGAACCACTTAGCCTGATGATAACTAACCAAAACCACGAGTGAGAAAAGAACTTGCTTGCTCCCGATAAGCTCTTACATCCAATATTGGTAAGCATGAAGATAACAAGCCTCAAGCACTTGTAACAAAAAAACATGCTCGCTGCCAATAAGCTCCAACATCCAATATTTGTAATGGCATAGATAATACTAGCGTAACTCCTTAGGATACTCATACATCTGATGATGGGGGCCATAACAAACCTCTTAGCCTGAAGATAACTAGTCTAAAGCACGATTGAGGAAAAAACTTTTTTGCAGCAGATAATCTCCAACATCCAATATTGGTAATGGAATAGATAATACTAGCCTAACTACTGAGGATACTCATACATCGGAAGGCGGAGGTCATAACGAACCTCTTAGCCTGAAGAAATCAAGCGTAAAGCATGAATGATAAAAAGCCTGCTCGTGGCCAAAAAGCTCCAACATCCAATATTGGTAATGACATAAAATATACTTGCCTAACTCCTGAGAATACTCATACATCCGAAGGCGGGGACCATAACAAACCTCTTAGCCTGAAAATAACAAGCCTAAAGTACTAGTGAGGAATAAACGCGCTTGCTGCCGATAAGCTCCATCATCTAATATTAGTAATGGCAATGATAATTATAGCCAAACTCCCGAGGATACTCATACGTCTGGAGGTGGGAGCCATAACGAACATCTGAGCCTGACGATAACAAACCTAAACCACGAGTGATTAAAAACTTGCTCGCTGCCGATAAGTTCAAAAATTCAATATTGGTAACGGCATAGATAATACTATCGTAACTCTTGAGGATACCTATACATCCGAAGACGGGGGCCAAAACAATCCTCTTCGCCTGAAGATAACAAGCCTAAAGTACGATTGGGAAAAAAACATGCTCGCTGCCGATAGGCTCCATCATCCTATATTTGTAATGGCATAGATAATTTTAACCTAACTCCAGAGGATAATCATACATCCGAAAGTGGGGGCCATAACGAACCTCTTAGCCTGAAGTTAACATACCTAAAACACGAGTGAGGATAAAACTTGCTTACTGCCAATAAGCTCCAACATCTATTATTTGTAATGGCATAAATAATACTAGCTTAACTCATGAGGAGACTCAAATATTCGAAGATGGGGGACGTAACGAACCTCCTTGCCTGAAAATAACAAGCCTAAAGCACGAGTGAAGAAAAAACTTGCTTGCTGCCGATAAGCTCTAACATCCAATATTAGTAATGGCATAGATAATACTAGCCTAGCTCCTGAGGTCACTAATACATCCGAAGATAACCAGCCTAAAGAACGAGTGTGGAAGAAACTTGCTCGCTGCCGATAAGATCCAACATCGAATTTTGGAAATGGCATAAACAATACTAGCCTAGCTCCTAAGGATTTTCATACATCCGAAGACGGGGGGGGGGGGGGGGGGGGGGGGGCTATAACAAACCTCTTAGCCAAAAGATAACAAACCTAAACAACGAGTGAGAAAAAACATGCTTGTTGCGGATAAGCTCCAACATCAAATATTTTTAATGGCATAGATTATACTAGCCTAACTTTTGAGGATACTCATGCATCCGAAGGTGGGTGCCAAAACGGACCTCTTAGCCTGAAGATAACAAGCCTCAAGTACCAGTGACGAAATAACCTGCTCGCTGCCGATAAGCACCAACATCCAATAATGGTAATGGCATAGATAAAACTAGCCTAACTCCTGAGAATTCTCATACATCCGAAGGAGTAGGACATAACGAACCTTTTAGCCTAAAATTAACAGAGCTAAAACACGAGTGAGAAAAAAACTTAGTTGTTGCCGATAAGCTCCAGCATCCAATATTGATAATTGCATAAATAATTATAGCCTAATTCCTTGGGATACTCATACATCCGAAGGCGGCGGCCGTAACGAACATCTTAGCCTAAAATTAACAGGCCTAAAACACGAGTGAGAAAAAAACTTATTTGCCAATAAGCTCTAACATCCAATATTGGTAATGACAAAGATAATCCAAGCCTAACTCTTGAGGATACGCATACATCTGAAGGCGGGGGCCATAACGAACCACTTATCCTGAAGATATCAAGCCTAAAGCACAAGTAAGTAAAAAGCATTCTCGATTCAGATAAGCTCCGACATCCAATATTGGAAATGACATAGATAATACTAGCCTAACTCCTGAGGATACTCGAACATCTGAAGGCGGGGACCATAACGAACCTCTGAGCCTTAAGATAACAAGCCTAAAGAACGAGTGAGGAAAAAACTTGCTCGTTGCCGATAAGCTCCAGCATCTAATACCGGTAATGGCATAGATAATACTAGCCTAACTCCTGATATTACTCATACATTCGAAGGCGGGGGCCATAACGAACCACTTAGCATGAAGATAACAAGCCTAAAGGACAATTGAGGAATAAATTTGCTCTCATCCGATAAGCTTCAACATCCAATATTGCTAATGGCATAGATAATACTAGCCTAACTCCTGAGGATTCTCATACATCCATAGGCGGGCGCCATATCGAACCTCTTATCCCGATGATAACAATCCTAATACATGAGTGCGGAATAAAGTTGGTCGCTGTCGCTAATCCCCAACAACCAATATTCGCAATGGCATAGATAATACTACCCTAACTCCTGAGGATACTCATACATCCGAAGTCGGGGGCCATAGCGAACCTCTTATCCTGAAGATAAGAAGCCTAAATCACGAGTGAGGAAAAAATTTGCTCGTTGCTGATAAGCTCTAACATCACATATTTGTAATGGCATAGATAATACTAGCCTAACTAATGGGGATATTCAAACATCCAAAGGCGGGGGCCATAACGAACCTCTTAGCAGGTAAATAATAAGCCGAAAGCACGAGTAGGGAAAAAAATTGCTCGCTGCCGATAAACTCCAGCATCCAATATTGGTAATGGTATAGATAATACTTGACTAACTCCTGAAGATACCCATACATCCGAAGGCGGGGGCCATAACGAACTTCTTAGCCTGAAGATAACAAGCTTAAAACATGAGTGCAGAAAAAACTTGCTCGCTGCCGATAAGTTCCAGCATCCAATATTGGTAATGGCATAAATAATAATTGCCTAACTCCTGAAGATACTCATACATCCGAAGACGGGGGCTATAACAAACTACTTAGCCTGAAGAAAACAAGCCTAAAACACGAGTGTAGAAAAATCTTGCTCGCGGCCGATAAGTTCCAGCATCCAATATTGGTAAAGGCATAGATAATACTAGCCTAACTCCTGAAGATACTCATACATCCGAAGGCGGGGGCTATAACGAACCACTTAGCCTGAAGATAACAAGCCTAAAGCCCGAGCGAGGGAAAAACTTGCGCGCTGCCGATAAGCTCCAACATCTATTATTTGTAATGGAACATTTAATTCAAGCTTAACTCCTGGGGATACTTATACGTACGAAGGATGGGGACCTAACGAACCACTTAGCCTGAAGATAACAAGCCTAAAGCACGAGTGAAGATAAAACTTGCTCGCTGCCGATAAGTTCTAAAATTCAATATTTGTAATTACATAGATAATACTAGTCTAACTCCTGAGGATACTCATACATCCGAAGGCGGGGGCCATAGCGAACCTCATAGCCTGAAGATATCAAGCATAGAGTACGAATGAGGAAAGAAGTTTCTAATTGTCGATAAGCTCCAACATCCAATATCGGTAATTTCATAGATAATACAAGCCTAACTCCTGACGATACTCGTACATCCGAAGGCGGGGGCCGTAACGAACCTCTTAGCCTGAAAGTAACAAGCCTAAAGCATGAGTGAGGAAAAAACGTGATTGCTGCCGATAAGTTCCATCATCGAATATTGGTAATGTCATTGATAATACTAGCCTCATACCTGAAGATACTTAGACATCCGAAGGCGGGGGCCATAACGAACCTCTTAGCCTAAAGATGAGAAACCTAAAATATTAGTGAGGAAAAAATTTGTTCGTTGCCGATAAGCTCCAGGATCTAATATTTGTAATGGCATAGATTGTACTAGCCTAACTCCTGATATTACTCATACATCCGAAGGTGGGGGACATAACGAACCTCTTAGCCTGAAGAAAACAAGCCTAAAGAACGATTAAGGAAAAAACTTGCTCGCTTCCGATAAGCTCCAACATCCAATATTGCTATTGGCATAGATAATACTAGCATAACTCCAGAGGATACTCATACATCCGAAGGAGGGGGCCATATCGAACCTCTTAGCCTGAAGATAACAAGCCAAACGCACGAGTGAGGAATGAACTAGCTCGCTGCCGATAAGTTCCAACATCTAATATTGGTAATGGAATAGATAATACTAGCCTAACTTTTGAGGATAGTCATATATCCAAAGACGAGGGCAATATCGAACCTCTTAGCCTGATGATAACAAGCCTAAAGCACGAGTGAGGATAAATCTTTTTTGCTGCCAATAAGCTCCAACATCCAATATTCGAAATGGCATAGATAATACAAGCCTAGCATTTGTGGATACTCAAACATCCGAAGACGAGGGCCATAACGAACCACTTAACAAGAGTAAGGATAAAAATTGTCTGATGTCGATAAGCTCCAACAACTAATATTGGTAATGGCATAGATAACACAAGCCAAACTCCTGAGGATAATCATACATCCGAATGCAGGGCCGCAATGGACCTTTATGCCGGAAGATAACAAGCTAAATGCACGAGTGAAGAAAAAACTTGCTCGCTGCCGATAAGCTCCAACATCCAATATTGGTAATGGCATAAAAAATACTAATCTAACTCCTTAGGATTCTGAAAATTCCAAAGGCAGGGCCATATCGAACCTCTTATCCTGAAAATAACAAACCCAAATCACGAGTGAGGAATAAACTTTCTTGCTGCCATTAAGCTCCGACATCTAATATTGGTAAAGGCATAGATAATACTGGCCTAATTCCTGAGGATATTCATACATCCGAAGGAGGGGGCCATAACGAAGCTCTTTGCCTAAAGATATCAAGCAAAAAGCACGAGTGAGGAAAAAAGTTGCACGTTGCTGATAAGCCCCAACATCCAATATTGGTAATGGCATAGATAATACTAGCTTAACTAATGAGGAAATTTAAACATCCAAAGGCAGGGGCCATAATGAACCTCCTAGCCTGAAGATAAGAAGCCGAAAGCGCGAGTAGGGAAAAAACTTGCATAGATAATACTAGCCTAACTCCCGAAGATACCCATACTTCCAGAGGCAGGGGTCATAACGAACTGCTTAGCCCGAAGATAACAAGCCTAAAGCATGAGTGAGGAAAAAACTTGTTCGCTGCCGATAAGCTCCAATATCCAATATTGGTAATGGCATAGATAATACTAGCCTAACTCCTGAGGATACTAATACATACTAAGGTAGGGGCCCTAACGAACCACTTAGCCTGAAGATAACAAGCCTAAAGCACGAGCGAGGAAAAAACTTTCCCGCAGCCGATAAGCTCCAACATCCAATATTGGTAATGGAATAGATAATAATAGCCTAACTCCTAAAGATACTTATGCATTCGAAGGCGGGGGCCATAACGAACCTCTTAGCCTGAAGATAATGAGCCTAAAACGCGAATGTGTAAAAAATAAGCTCGCTGCCGATGAGCTCCAACCACCAATATTGGTAATGGCGTAGATAATAATAGCCTAACTCTTGAGGATACTCATAGATCCGAAGGCGGGCGCCATAACGAACCTCTTAGCCTGAAGATAACAAGCCAAAAGTACGAGCCAGGGAAAAACTAGTGCGCTACCGATAAGCTCCAACATATAATATTGGTAATGGTGTAGATAACTCAAACATAACTCCTGAGGATACTCATACGTACGAAGGCGAATGTCCTATCAAACTTATTTGCCTGAAGAGAACAAGGCAACGCACGAGTGAGGAAAAACTTGTTCGCTGCCGATAAGCTCAAAAATCCAATATTTGAAATGTCATAGATAATACTACCTTAACTCCTGAGGATACTCATACATCCAAAGGCAGGGTCAATAACGAACTTCCTAGCTTGAAGATAGCAAGCCTAAATTACGAGTGAGGAAAAAACTTGCTCGCTGTCTATAAGATCCAACATCCAATATTGGAAATGGCATAGATAATAATAGCCTAACTCCAGAGGATACTCTTACAGCCGAAAGCGTGGGCCATAACGAACCTCTTAGCCTGAAGATATCAAGCCTAAAGTACGAATGAGGAAAAAACTTTCGCGCTACCGATAAGCTCCAACCTCTAATATTGGTAATGGCATAGATAATACTGGCCTAACACATGAGGATACTCATACATCCGACGGCTGGTGTCATAACGAACATCTTATCCTGAAGATAACAAGCCTAAAATAGGAGTGAGGAAAAAACTTGCTCGTTGCCGATAAGCCCCAACTTCTAATATTGGTAATGGCATAGATAATTCTAGCCTAACTTTTGATATTACTCAAACATCCGAAGGCGAGGGCCATAACAAAATTCTTAGCAGGAATATAACAGGCCAAAAGAACGAGTGAGGATAAAACTTGCTCGGTTCCGATAAGCTCTAATATCCAATATTGTTAATGGCATAGATAACACTATGCCTAATACTTAAAGATACTCATACATCCGAAAGGCGGGGGCCATATCGAACTTCTTAGCCTGAAGATAACAAGCCTAAAATACGAGTGGGGAATAAACTAGCTCGCTGTCGAAAAGCTCCAACTTCCAATATTGGAAATGGCATAGATAATACTAGCCTAACTTTTTAAGATACTCATACATCCAAAGACGAGGGCCATAACGAACCTCTTAGCCTGATGATAACAAACCTGAAGCACGAGTGAGGATAAAACATGTTTGTTGCTGATAAGCTCCAACACATAATATTGGAAATGGCATAGATAATACTAGCATAACTCTTGTGGATTATCATACATCCGATGGCGGGGGTCATAACGAACCTCATAGCCTGAAGATATCAAGCATAAAGCACGAATGAAGAAAAAACTTGCCCGCTGCCGATAAGCTCCAAAATACAATATTGGTAATGGCATAGATAATACTAGCCTAACTCCAGGGGATACTCATACATCCGATGGCGGGGGCCATAACGAACCATTTTGCCTAAAGATAACAAGCCTAAAGCACGAGTGAGGAAAAAAATTTCTCGTTGCAAATAAGCTCCAACATCAGATATTGGTAATGGCATAGATAATAATAGCCTAACTAATGTGGATATTAAAACTTCCAAAGGCGGGGGCTATAACGAACCTCTTATCCTGAAGATAACAAACCTAAAGCACGAGTAAGAAAAAAACATGCTTGCTACCGTTAAGCTCCAACATCCAATATTGCCAAGGGCAGAGATAATACGAGCCTAACTTCTGAAGATACCCATACATCTAAAGGCGGGGGCCTTAACGAACCTCATAGCCTGAAGATAACAAGCCTAAAGTACGTGTGAGGAAAAAACTTGCCCGCGGTCGACAAGCTCCAACATTCAATATTAGTAATGGCATAGATAATAATTGGCAAATTCCTGAGGATACTCATCCATCCGAAGACGGGGGCCATAACAAACTTCTTAGCCAAAGTAATGCCATAGAAAATACTAGCCTAACTCATGAAGATACCCATACAACCGATGGCGGGGGCCATAACAGACCTTTTTGCCTGAAGATAACAAGCCTAAAGTACGAGAAAAGAAAAAACTTGTTCGCCGCCGATTAGCTCTAACATCTAATATTGGTAATGGCATTGATAATATTAAACTAACTCCTGATAATACACATACATCCTAAGGTGGGATGCGCAACGAACCTCATAGCATTATGATAACAAGCCTAAATCAAGAGTGAGGAAAAAACTTGCTCGCAGCCGATAAACTCTAACATCCAATATTGGTAATGGCTTAGATAATACAAGCCTAACTCCTGAATATACACATACATCCGATGGATGGGCTACAACTAACCTTTAAGCCTGAAGATAACAAGCCTAAAGCACAAGTGAGGTAAAAAACTTGCTCACTGCCGATAAGCTCCAACATTCAATATTGGTAATGGCATAGATAATACTAGCGTAACTCCTGAGGTTACTCATACATCCGAGGGCGGGGTCCATAACAAACTTATTAGCCAGAAGATAACAGGCCTAAAGCACGAGTGAGGAAAATCCTTACTCGCTGCCGATAAGCACCAATATCCAACATTGGCAATGGCATAGATTATACGATCCTAACTCCTGAGGATACTCATACATTCGAAGGCGGGGGCAATATTAAACCTCTTAGCCTGAAGATAGCAAGCCTAATGTACTAATGAGGAATAAACATGCTCGTTGCCGATAAGCTCTATCTTCTAATATTAGAAATGGTATTGATAATACTAGCCTACCTCCTGAGGATACTCAAACATCCGCTGGCGGGGGCCATAGCGAATATCTTAGCCTGAAGTAAACAAGCCTAAAGCACGAGTGAGTAAAACACATTCTCGCTGCCGTTAAGTTCCAACATCCAATATTAGTAATGGCATAGAAAATACTAACTTAACTCCTGAAGATACCCATGCAACCAAAGGCGGGGGCCATAACGAACCTCTTAGCCTAAAGATAACAGGCCAAAAGCACGAGTGAGGACAAAACTTGCTCGCTGCCGAAATGCTCTAACATCCAATATTATTAATGGGATAGATAATACCAGCCTAACTCTTGAGGATACTCATACATCCGAAGGAGGGGGACATAATGAACCTCTTAGCCCGAAGATAACAAGCCTAAAGAATGATTTAGGAAAAAACTGTATCGCAGCCGATATGCTCCAACATCTAATATTCGTAATGGCATAGATAATTCAGGCCTAACTCCAGAGGATACTTTTACGTCTAATGGCGGAGGCCATAACGAACCTCTTATCCTGAAGATAACAAGCCCAAAGCGCGTGAGAGAAAAAAAGATGCTCACCGCCGATAAGCTCCAATATCCAATATTGCTATTGGCATTGAAAATACTAGCCTAACTCTGGAAGATACCTATACATCCGAAGGGGGGGCCATAACGAACCTCTTAGCCTGAAGATTACAAGCCTAAAGTACGGCGAGGGCAAAACCTGTTCGCTGCCGATAAGCTCCAACACCCAATATTGGTAATGGCAGAGATAACACTAGCGCAACTCCTGAGATTACTTATACATCTGAGGGTGGGGGCCATATCATATTTATTTGCTTGAAGATAACAGGCCTAAAACACGAATGAGGAAATTCCTTGCTCGCTGCCGATAAGCTCTAACATCCAATATTGGTTATGGCATTGATTATACTATCCTAACTCCTGTGGATACTCTTACATACGAAGGCGGGGGCAATATCGAACCTCTTAGTTTAAAGATAACAAGCCAAATGCACTAGTGAGGAATAAACTTTCTCGCTGCCGATAAGCTCCAATCTCCAATATTGGTAATGGCATAGATATTACAAGCCTAACTCCCGAGGATACTTATCCATCCAAAGACGGGGGCCATATCAAACTTCTTAGCCTAAAGATAAAAAGCCTAAAGCCCGATTATGGAAAAAAATTGGTCGCTGTCGATAAGCTCCAACATCCAATATTTATAATGGCATAGATAATTCTAGCCTAACTCCTGATGATACCAAGCCTAAAGCGCGAGTGAGGAATAATCTTACTCGCTGCCGATATGCTCCAACATCCAATATTGGTAATGGTATAGACTATACAAGTCTCACTCCTAAAGATACTCATACATCCAAGGGCTGGGGCCATAGCTAACCTCTTAGCCTGAAGTTAACAGGCCTAAAGCACGATTGTGGAAAAAACTTGCTTAGTGCCAATTAGTTCCATCATCCAATATTGGTAATGGCAAAGATAATATTAGCCAAACTCTTGAGGATTATCATACATCCAAAGGTGGGTGCCATAACGAACCCCTTAGCCTGAAGATACTAATTTTAAAGCACGAGTGAGGAAAAAAAACTTGTACCCAACCGATAAGCTCTGACATCCAATATTGGTAATGGAATAGATAATACTAGCCTAGCTCCTGAGGATATTCTTACATCCAAAGGCGGGGGCCATAACGAGCCACTTCGCCAGAAGTTATCAAGCATAAAGCACGAATGAGGAAAAAACATGCTTGCTGCCGTTATGCTTTAACATCCAATATTTCTAATTGCATAGATAATACTAGCCTAACACCTTAGGATACTCATACATCCGAAGGCGGGGGCCATAACGAACTTCCTAGCCTGAAGATTACAAGCCAAAAACAGGAGTGTGGGAAAAACTTTCTCGCTGCCGATAAGCTCCAACATTAAATATTGGTAATGGCATAGATAATACTAGCCTAACACCTGAGGTTACTCATACATCTAAAGGCGGGGGCCATAATAAACTTTTTTCCCAGAAGATAACAGGCCTAAAGTACGAATGGGGAAAAGCCATGCTCGCTTCCGATAAGCTCTAACATCCAATATTGGTAATGGCTTGGATAATACAAGCCTAACTCCTGAGTATATTAACACATCCGAAGGCGGGGGCCATATTGAACCTCTTGGCCTAAAGATAATTAGCCTAATGCACGAGTGAGGAATAAACTTGCTCGCTGTCGATAAGCTCCAAGATCAACTATTTGCAATGGCATAGATAATACTAGCCTAACTCCTGAGGAAACTTATACATCCGAAGGCGGGGGCTATAAAGAACCTCATTGCCTAAAGATAACAAGCCTAAAGCACGTGTGTGGAAAAAACCTTCTCGTTACTGATAAGCTCCAGCATCTAATATTGGTAGTGGCATAGATAATGCTAGCCTAACTCCTGAGGATATTTATACATTCAAAGGCTAGGGCAATAACAGTCTCTTAGCCTGAAGATAACAAGCCTAAAGCACGAGTGAGGGAAAAACTTGTCCGTTGCCGATAAGATCCAACATCTAATATTGGAAATAACATAGATAATACAAGCGTAACTCCTGAGATTACTCATACATCTGAAGGCAGAGGCCATAACGAACTTATTACCCTGAAGATAACCGGCCTAAAGCTGGAGTGAGGAAAGAACTTGCTCGATGCCGATAATCTCTAACATCAAATATTGGTACTGGCATAGATAATATTATGCGGAACTCTTGAGGATAATCATACATCCGAAGGATGGGGCATATCGAACCTCTTAGCCTGAAGATAGCAAGCCTAATGCACTAGTGAGGAATAAACTTGCACGCTAATGATAAGCTCCAACATCCAATATTGGTAATGGCATAGATAATACAAGCCTAACTCTTGAGGATACTCATACATCCGAAGGCAGGGGCCATTACGAACCCTTTCGCCTAAGGATAACAAGCCTAAAGTACGTGTGAAGAAAAAGCTTGCACGCTACTGATAAGCTCTCTAACATCCAATATTTCTAAGGACACAGATAATACTAGTCTAACTTCTGATGTTACTCATACATCCGAAGGCTGGGGCCATATCGAACCTCTTAGACTGAATATAACAAGCCTAAAGCACGAGCGAGGGTAAAAACTTGCTTGCTGCCGATGAGCTCCAACATCCAATATTCGTAATCGCATATATAATTTAAGCCTAACTCAAGAGGATACTCATACGTCCGAAGGCGGTGGCTATAACGAACCTCCTAGTCTGAAGATAACAAGCCTAAAGCACGAGCGAGTAAAAGACATGCTCGTTGTTGATAAGCTCCAACTTCCAATATAAGTAATGGCATAGAAAATACTAGCCTAACTCATGAAGATACCCATACAACCGATGGCGGGGGCCATAACGAACCTTTTTGCCTGAAGATAACAAGCCTAAAGTACGAGAAAGGAAAAAACATGTTCGCTGCCGATTAACTCTAACATCCAATATTGGTAATGGCATTGATAATACTAAACTAACTCCTGATAATACTCATGCATCCTAAGGTGGGATGCGTAACGAACCTCATAGCTTTATGATAACAAGCCTAAATCACGAGTGAGGAAAAAACTTGCTCGCAGCCGATAAGCTCTAACATCCAATATTGGTAATGGCATAGATAATACAAGCCTAAGTCCTGAATATACACATACATCCGAAGGATGGGCTATAACTAACCATTTAGCCTGAAGATAATAAGCCTAAAGCACAAGTGAGGTAAAATCCTTGCTCACTGCCGATAAGCTCCAACATTCAATATTGGAAATGGCATAGATAATACTAGCGTAACTCCTGGGGTTACTCATACATCCGAGGGCGGGGTCCATAACAAACTTATTAGCCAGAAGATAACAGGCCTAAAGCACGAGTGAGGAAAATCCTTACTCGCTGCCGATAAGCACCAATATCCAATATTGGCAATGGCATAGATTATACGATCCTAACTCCTGAGGATACTCATACATTCGAAGACGGGGGCAATATTGAACTTCTTAGCCTGAAGATAACAAGCTTAATGCACTAATGAGGAATAATCATGCTCGTTGCCGATAAGCTCTAACTTCCAATATTAGAAATGGCATTGATAATACTAGCCTACCTCCTGAGGATACTCAAACATCCGCTGGCGGGGGCCATAACGAATATCTTAGCCTGAAGTTAACAAGCCTAAAGCACGAGTGAGTAAAAAGCATTCTCGCTGCCGTTAAGTTCCAACATCCAATATTAGTAATGGCATAGAAAATACTAACCTAACTCCTGAAGATACCCATACAACCAAAGGCGGGGGCCATAACGAACCTCAAAGCCTGAAGATAACAAGCCAAAAGCACGAGTGAGGACAAAACTTGCTCGCTGCCAAAATGCTCTAACATCCAATATTATTAATGGGATAGGTAATACCAGCCTAACTCAAGATGATACTCATGCATCCGAAGGAGGGGGACATAATGAACCTCTTAACCTGAAGATATCAAGCCTAACACATGATTTAGGAAAAAACTGTATCGCAGCCGGTATGCTCCAACATCTAATATTCGTAATGGCATAGATAATTCAGGCCTAACTCCAGAGGATACTTATACGTCTAATGGCAGGGGCCATAACGAACCTCTTATCCTGAAGATAACAAGCCCAAAGCGCGAGGGAGAAAAAAAGATGCTCGCCGCCGATAAGCTCCAACATCCAATATTGCTAATGGCATTGAAAATACTAGCCTAACTCTAGAAGATACCTATACATCCGAAGGGGGGGCCATAGCGAACCTCTTAGCCTGAAGATAGCAAACTTAAAGTACGGCGAGGGCAAAACTTGTTCGCTGCCGATAAGCTCCAACATCTAATATTTTTAATGGCATAGATAATACTAGCCTAACTCCTGAGTATACTCATACTTCCTAAGGTGGAGGCCATAACTAACCTTTTAGCCTGAAGATAACAAGCCCAAAGCCAAGTGAGTAAAAAACATGCACGCTGTCAATAAGCTCCAACATCACATATTTGTAATAGCATAGATAATACTAGTCTAACTCCTGAGGATTCTCATACATCCGAAGGCGGGGGCCATAACGAACCTCTTACCCCGAAGATAATAAGCCTAAAGCACGAACGAGGGAAAAAAACTTGCTCGATACCGATAAGTTCAAAAATCCTATATTCCTAATGGCTCAGATAATTCTAGCCTAACTCCTGAGGATATTCTTACGTCCGAAGGCGGGGGCTATAACGCACCTCTTAGCTTGGATATAACAAGCTTAAAGCACGAGTGATTAGAAAACATGCACGCTTCCGATAAGCTCTAGCATCCAATATTGGTAACGGCATAGAAAATACTAGCCTAACTCCTGAAGATACCCTTACAACCAAAGGCGGGGGCCATAATGAACCTCTTAGCCTGAAGATAACAAGCCTATAGCACGAGTGAGGAAAAAACTTGCTCGCTTCTGATATGCTCTAACATCCAATATTGTTAATGGGCTAGATAATACTAGCCTAACTCCTGATGATACTCATACATCTTAAGGTGGGGGCCATAACGAACCTCTTAGCCTGATGATAACAATCCTAAAGCACGAGTGAGGAAAAAACTTATTCGCTGCCGATAAGCCCAACATCCAAAATTTGTTATGGCATAGATAATACATGCCTAACTCTTGAATATACTAATTCATCCGAATGAGGGGTCCATAACAAACTTATTAGCCTCAAGATAACAGGCCAAAAGCACGAGGGAGGAAAATCCTTGCTAGCTGCCGATAAGCTCCAACATCCAATATTGGTAATGGCATAGATTATACTATGCCTAACTCCCGAGGATACTCATACATCTAAAGGTGGGGGCAATATCGAACCTCTTAGCCTCCAGATAACAAGCCTAATGCACTAGTGAAAAATAAACTTGCACGGTGCCTATAAGCTTCAACATCCAATATTAGAAAAAGCGATATATAATATTGGAGTAAATCCTGAGGATACTCAAACATCCAAAGGCGGGTGCCATCACGTATCTCTTAGCCCGTAGATAACAAGCCTAAAGTACGAGTGAGGAAAAAACTTTATCTCTGCCGATAAGCTCTAAAATCAAATATTTGTAATGGCATAAATAATACTATCCAAACTCCTGATGATACTCATACATCCGAAGGCGGGGACCATAACGAACCTCTTAGCCTGAAGTTAACAAGCCAAATGCACGAGTGAGGAAAAACCTTGCTCGCTGCCGATAAGCTCCAACATCAAATATTAGACATGGCATAAATAATACCAGCCTAACACCTGATGATACTCATACATCCGAAGGCGGAGGCCATAGCGAACCTCTTAGCCAGAGGATAACAAGCCTAAAACACGTGTGACTAAAAGCCATTCTTGCTGCCGATAAGCTCCAACATCCAATATTGGTAATGGCATAGATAATACTAGCCTAACTCCAGATGGTACACAAATATCTGAGGCGGGGTCTTAAGAAACCTCTTAGCCTGAAGATAACAAGCCTAAAGCACGAGCGAGGGAAAAACATTCTCGCTGCCGATAAGCTCCAACATCCAATATTGGTAATGGCATTGATAATTCTAGCCTAACTCCTATGGATACTCAAACCTCTGAAGGCGGGGGCCATAACGAACCACTTGCCTGAGGATAACAAGCCTAAAGAACGAGTGAGTAAAAAATATGCTCGCTGCTAATAAGCTCCAACATCCAATATTTGTAATGGCATTAAAAATACTAGCCTAACTCCTGAAGATACACATACAATCAATGGCGAGGGCCATAGTGAACCTCTTAGCCTAAAGTTAACAAGCCTAAATCACGATCGGGGGTAAAACTTGCTCACTGCAAATATGCTATAACATCCAATATTGGTAATGGGATAGATAATACTAGCCTAACTCCTGAGTATACTCATACATTCGAAGGTGGGGGCCATAAAGAACCTCTTAGCCTAAAGATAACAAGCCTAACGCTCGATTAAGTGCATAACTGGATCGCCGCCGATAAGCTCCAACATCCAATATTCATAATGGCATTGATAATACTAGCCTAACTCTTGAGGATACTCATACATCCGAAGGCGGGGGGCTATAACGAACCACTTAGCCAGAAGTTATCAAGCCTAAAACATGAGTGAGTAAAAAGCATGCTCGTTGCCGATAAGCTCCAATATGCAATATTGGTAATGGCATTGAAAATACTAGCCTAACTCCTTCAGATGCCCATACATCCGAAGGCGGGGGCCATATTGATCCTCTTAGCATGAAGATAACAAGCCTAAAGCACGAGCGAGGGAAAAGCTTGCTCGCTATCGATAAGGTCCAATATCCAATATTCGAAATGGTATAGATAATTCTAGCCTAACTCCTGAGAATACTCATACGTCCGAAGGCGAGGGCCATAGCGAACCTCTTATCATGAAGATAGCAAGCCTAAAGCACGAGTGAGTTAAAAACATGCTCGCTGCCGATAAGCTCCTACATCAAATATTGGGAATGGCATAAAAAATATTAGCCTAACTCTTGAGGATACCCATACATCTAAAGGCGGGGGTCATAACGAACCTCTTAGCCTGAAGATAACAAGCCTAAAGCAAGTGTGGGTAAAAAACATACACGCCGCCGATAAGCACCATCACCCAATATTTGAAATGGCATAGATAATTTTGTCCTAACTCCTGAGGGTAATCATACATACGAAGGTGGGGGCCATAACAAACCTCTTATCCTGAGGATAACAAGCCCAAAGCACGAGTGAGGATAAAACTTCTTTACTGCCGATAAGCACTAACATCAAATATTAGTAATGGCATAGATAATACTAGCCTAACTCAAGAAGATACTCATACATCCGAGGCTGAGAGACATAACGAACCTCTTAGCCTGAAGATATCAAGCATAAAAAGCGAAAAAGGAAAAAACTTGCCCACTGCCGATAAACTCAAACATCAAATATTTGTAATGGCAAAGGCAATACTAGCCTAACACCTGAAAATACTCATACATCCGAAGGAATGCGCCATAACGAGCCACATAGCCTGAAGATAACTAGCCTAAAACAGGAGTGAGGAAAAAACTTGCACGCATCCCATAAGCTCGAACAACTAATATTTGTAATGGCATAGATAATACTAGCCTAACTCCTAAGGTCACTCATACATCCGATGGTGGGGGCTGTATCAAATATCTTAGCCTGAAGATAACTGGCCTAAAGCACGAGTGAGGAAAAAACTTGCTCGGTGCCGATAAACTCTAAAATCCAATATTGGTAATGGCATATATAATACTAGCCTAACTCCTAAGGATACTCATACATCCGAAGGCGGGGGCCATAACGAACCTCTTTGTCTGAAGATAACAAGCCTAAAGCACGAGTGTGGAAAAGTCTTTCCCGTTCCTGACAAGCTCCAGCATCCAATATTGGAAATGGCATAGACAATACTAGCCTAACTCTAGTGGATATTCAAACATGAAAGGCGGGTGCCATTACGAACCACTTCGCCTGGAGATAACAAGCCTAATGTACGAGTGGGGAAAAAACTTGCTCGGTGCCGATAAGCTCCAACATCCAATATTGGTAATGGCATAGAGAATATACGCCTAACTCCTGAAGATACCCATACATCCGAAAGCGAGGGACATAGCGAACCTCTTAGCCTGAAGATAACTAGCCCAAAGTACGAATGTGAAAAAAACTTGCTCGTTCTTGATAAGCACCATCATCCAATATTGGTAATGGCATAGATAATGCAGGCATAACTCCTGAATATACTCATACATCCAAAGGCGGGGGCCATAACAAACCACTTAGCCTGAAGATAACAAGCCTAAAGCGCGAGTGATGAAAAAACTAGCTCCCTGCCGATAAGCTCCAATATCCAATATTGGTAATGGCATAGATAATACTAGCGTAACTCCTGAGCTTACTCAAACATCCGAAGGGGGGGGCATAAAATACTTATTAGCCTGAAAATAACAAGCCTAAAGCACGAGTGAGGAAAAACCATTCGCGCTACCGATAAACTTCAACATCTTATATTTGTAATGGCATAGATAATAAAAGCCTAACTCCTGAAGATACTCATACATCCGAAGGCGGGTGCCATAACGAACCTCTTAGCCTGAGGATAACAAGCCTAAAGTACGACTGAGGAAAAAACTTGCATGCTGCCGATTAGCTCTAATATTCAATATTGGTAATGGCAAAGATAATACTTACCTAACTCCTGATGATACTCCTGGATCCGAAGGTGGTGTCCATAGCGAACCTCTTAGCCAGATGATAACAAGCCTAAAGCACAAGTGGGGAAAAAACTTAATAGCTGCCGATAAGCACCATCATCCAATATTGGTAATGGCATAGATAATAGAAGCCTAACTCCCGAATATACTCACACATCTGAAGGCGGGGGCCATAACCAACCTCTTAGCCTAAAGATAACAAGCCTAAAGCACGAGTAATGAAAAAACTTATTCCCTGCCGATAAGCACCAATATCAAATATTGGTAATGGCAAAGATAATACTAGCCTAACTCCTAAGGTTACTCATACATCCGAAGGTGGGGGCCATAAAAAACTACTTAGCCTAAAGTTAACAGGCCTAAAGCACAAGTAAGGAAAGAACTTGCACTTTACCGCTAAATTTTAACATCTAATATTTGTAATGGCATATATAATACTATCCCAACTCCCGAGGCTACTCATACATCCGAAAGGGGGGCCAAAAAGAACCTCTGAGCCTGAAGATAGCAAGCCTAAATCACAAGTGAGGAAAAAATTTGCTCGCTGCCGATTAGCTCTAATATCCAATATTGGTAATGGCATAGAGTATACTAGCCTAACTCTTGATGATACTCAAAGATCCGAAGGTGGGTGGCATAACAAACCTCTTAGCCTGAAGTTAGCAAGCCTAAAGCACGAGTGAGGAAAAACCTCGTTCGCTACCGATAAGTTTTAACATCTAATATTGGTAACGGCATAGATAATACTTGCCTAACTTCTGTGGATACTCATACATCCGAAGACGGAGGCCATAACGAACCACTTGGCCTGATGATAACAAGCCTAAAGCACGTGTGAGTAAAAAAATATGCTCTCGGCCGATAAGCTCCAACATCCAATATTGGTAATGGCATAGATAATAATAGCCTTACTCCTGAAGATACTCATACATCCAAAAGAGGGGGCCATAATGAACCTCTAACCCTGATGATAACAAGCCCAAAACATGGGCGAGGGAAATACTTTCTCGCTGCCGATAAGCTCCAACATCCAATATTCGTAGTGGCATAGATTATTCTATCCTAACTCCTGAGGATACTCCTACGTCTGAAGACGGGGGCCATAACGAACCTCTTAGCAAGAAGATAACATACCTAAAGCACGAGTGATTAAAAAACATGCTCGCCGCAAAAAAGCTCTAGCATCCAAAATTGGTAATGGCATAGAAAATACTTGCCTAATTCCTGAGGATACCCATACAACAGAATGCGAGGTCCACAATTAACCACATAGCCTAAAGATAAAAGGCCCAAAGCACACAAGTGAGGAAAAAACATACCCGCTGCTGATATGCTCTAACATCTAATATTGGTAATGGGATAGATAGTACTAGCCTAACTCTTAAGGATACTAATACATCCGAAGGCGTGGGCCATAAAGAACATCATAGCCTGAAGATAGCAAGCCTAAAACATGATTGAGGATAAAACTGGATCGCTACCGATGAGCTCCAACGACCAATATTCGTAAAGGCGTAGATAATTCTAGCCTAACTCATGAGGAAACTCATACGTCCGAAGGCGGGGGCCATAACTAACCTCATAGCCTTAAGATAACAAGCCTAAAGCATGAGTGAGTAAAAAACATGCCCGCTGCCGATAAGCTCAAATATCAAATATTGGTAATGGCATTGAAAATACTAGCCTTACTCCAGAATATACCCTTACATTCAAAGGCGGGGGCCATAATGAACCGTTTAGCCTGAAGATAAAAAGCCTAAAGCAAGAGTGAGGGAAAAAGTTGTTCGCTGCAGATAAGCTCCAACATCCAATATTCGTAATGACATAGATAATTCTTGCCTAACTCCTGAGGATACTCATACCTCCAAGGGTGGGGGCTATAACGAACCTCTTATCCTGAAGATAATAAGCCCAAAGCACGAGTGAGTAAAAATCATTCTCGCTGCCGATAAGCCCTAACATCCAATATTTTAAATGGCATAGAAAATAATAGCCGAACTCCTGAAGATAACCATACTTCCGAAGGCGAGGGTCATAACGAACCTCTTAGCCTGAAGATATCAAGCCTAAAGCACGAGTGAGTAAAAAAGATGCTCGCTACCGATAAGCTCCATCATCCAATACTGGTAATGGAATAGATAATTTTAGCCTAACTACTTAGTATAATCATACATCTGATGGTGGGGGCCATAACGAACCTCTTATCCTGAAGATCACAAGCCAAAAGCGCGAGTAAGGATAAAACTTGTTTGCCGCCGATAAGCTCTAACATATAATATTGGTAATGGCGTAGATAATGCTAGCCTAACTCCTTAGGATACTTATACATCCGTAGGCGGGGGCCATAACAAAACTCTTAGCCTGAAGATATCAAGCACAACCGCGAATAAGGAAAAAACTTGCTCACTGCCGATAAGCTCCAATATCCAATATTTGTAATGGTATAGATAATACTAGCCTAACACCTCAGATTAGTCATACATCCGAAGTGGTGGGCCATAACGATCTTCTTAGCCAAAAGATAACAAGCCTAAAACAGGAGTGAGGTAAAAACTTGCTCCCTGCCGATAAGCTTCAACATCAAATATAGGTAATGACATAGATATTACTAGCCTAACTCCTGATGTTACTCATACATCCGAAGGCAGGGGCCATAAGGAACCTCTTTCCCAAAAGATAGCAAGCCTAAAATACGAGTGTGGAAAAAACTTGCTCGTTCCAGATAAGCTTCAGCATCCAATATTGGTAATGGCATATATAATTCTAGCCTAACTCCTGAGGATATTCAAAAATCCAAAGGCGGGGGGCATAACGAACCTCTTCGCCTGAAGATAACAAGCCTAACGAACGGGAGGATAAAGAACTTGCTCGCTGCCGATAAGCTTCTACATCCAGTATTTGTAATGGCATAGATAATACAGGCATAACTCCTGAAGATACCCATAACGAACCTTTTTCCCAGGGGATAGCAAGCCTAAAGCACGAGTGTGGAAAAAACTTGCTAGATCCTGATAAGCTTAAACATCCAATATTGGTAATGGCATAGATAATAGAAGCCTAACTCCCGAATATACTCACACATCTGAAGGCGAGGGCCATAACCAACCTCTTAGCTTAAAGATAACAAGCCTAAAGCACGAGTAATGAAAAAACTTATTCCCTGCCGATAAGCACCAATATCAAATATTGGTAATGGCAAAGATAATACTAGCATAACTTCTGAGGTTACTCATACATCTGAAGACGGGGGACATAACAAACTTATTATCCTGAAGATAACAGGCCTAAAGTATGTGTGGGGAAAACCCTTGCACGCTGCCGATAAGCCCCAACATCCAATATAGGCAATGGCATAGATAATACTCGCCTAACTCCTGAATATATTCATACTTCCGAAAGCGGGCGGCCATAACGAACCTCTTAGCCTGAGATAACAAGCCTAGAGTACGAGTGAGGAAAAAACTTGCTCACTACCGATTAGCTCTGACATCCAATATTGGTAATGGCATAAATAATACTGGCCTAACTACTGATGATACTCATACATCCGAAGGTAGGGTCCGTAACAAACCTCTTAGCCTGATGATTACAAGCCTAAAGCACGAGTGAGGAAAAAGCTTGCTCGCTGCCGATAAGCTCCAACATCTAATATTGTTAATGGCATAGATAATACAAGCCTAACCCCTGAGGATACGCATACAACCGAAGGCGCGGGCCATAACGATCCTCATTGCCTGAAGATATCAAGCCTAATGCATGAGTATGGATAAAAGATGCAAGTTCCAGATAAGCTCCAACATCTAATATTGCTAATGGCATGGATAATACAAGCCTAACTCTTAAATATACTCATACATCTGAAGGCGGGGGCCATAACTAACCACTTAGCCTGAAGATAGCTAGTCTAAAGCACGAGTGATGAAAAAACTTTCTCCCTGCCGATAAGCTTTAACATCCAATATTGGTAATGGCATAGATAATGCAAACGTAACTCCTGAGGTTACTCATACATCTGAAGGTGGGCGCCAAAACGAAGATATTTGCCTGAGGATAACAGGCCTAAAGCACGAGTGAGGTAAAACCATGCACGCTGCCGATAAGCTCCATCATCCAATATTGGTAATGACATAGATAATACTAGCCTAACTCCTGAGGATGTTCATACATCCAAAGGCGGTGGCCATAACGAACCACTTAGCCTGAAGAAAACAAGCCTAAAGCAAGAGTGAGGAAAAAATGTACTCGCTGTCGATTAGCTCTAACATCCAATATTTGCAATGGCATAGATAATACTAGCCTAACTCCTGATGATACTCATGCATACAAAGGTGGGGGCCATAACTAACCTCCTATCCAGAAGATATCAAGCCTAACGTACGATAGCGGAAAAAACTTGTTCGCTTCCGATAAGCTCCAACATCCAAAATTTATTCTGGCATAAATAATACAAGCCTAACTCTTGAATATACTCATTCATCCGAAGGCGGGGGCCATAACTAACTTCTTTGCCAGAAGATATCAACCCTAAAACGCGATTGAGGAAAAATATTCTCGCTGCCGATAACCCCCAGCATCCAATATTGGTAATGGCATAGATAATATTAGCGTAATTCTTTAGGTTACTCATACATCCGAAGGAGGGGGCCATAACAAACTTATTTGCCTGAAGATAATAGGCCTAAATCCCGAGTGAGCAAAATCCTTGCTAGCTGCCACTAAGCTCAAACATCCAATATTGGTAATGGCATAGATTATACAAGTCTAACTCCTAAGGATACTCATACATCCGATGGCGGGGGCAATATCGAACCTCTTAGCCTGTAGATAACAAGCCTAAAACACGAGTGAGGAAAAACCTTGCTCGCTACCGACAAGCTCCAACATCTAATATTGGTCATGGTATAGATAATACTAGCCTTAATCCTGATGATACACATATTTCCAAAGGCGGGGGCCATAACGAACCTCTTAGCCTAAAGTTAACAAGCCTAATGCACGAGTGAGGAAAAACCTTGCTCTAAAACTGATAAGCTCCAACATCCAATATTTGTCATGGCATTGATAATACTTGCCTAACTTCTGAGGATACTCATTAATCCGAGGACGGAGGCCATAACGGACCTCTTATTCCTAGGATAACAAGCCAAAAGAACGAGTGAGTAAAAAAAATTCATGCTGCCGATAAGCTCCAACATCCAATATTGGTAATGGCCTAGATAATACTAGCCTAAATCCTGATGATACTCATACATCTAAAGGCAGGGGCCATAACGAACCGCTTAGCCTAAAGATAACAGGCCAAATGCACGAGCAAAGGAAAAACTTGCTCACCGCCGATAAGCTCCATCATCCAATATTGGTAATGGCATAGATAATTCTAGCCTAACTCCTGAGGATACTCATACGTTCGAAGGCAGGGGCCATAATGAATCTCTTAGCCTGAAGATAACAAGCCTAAAGAACGAATGAGTAACAAACATGCTCGCTGCTGATAAGCTCCAATATCCAATATTGGTAATGGCATAGAAAATACTAGCCTAACTCCTGAAGATACCCATACAAACGATGGCGGGGGCCATAATGAACCTCTTAGCCTGGAGATAATAAGCCTAAAGCACGAGCGAGGGAAAAACTTGCTCGTTGCCGATAATCTCCAACATCCAATATTCGTAATGGCATAGATAACTCTAGCCTAACTCCTGAGGATACTAATACATCTGAAGGCGGAGGTCATATCAAACCCCTTAGCCTGAAGATAACAAACCTCGAGCACGAGTGAGTAAAAAACATGTTCGCTGCCGATAATCTCCATCATCCAATATTTGTAATGGCATAGATAATTCTGGCCTAACTCCAGAGGACAATCATACATCCGAAGGTGGGGGCCATAACGAACCTCTTATCCTGAAGATAACAATCCTAAAGTATGGGTGAGGATAAAACTTATTTGTAGCCTATAACCTGTAACATCAAATATTTGTAATGGCATAAATAATTCAAGACTAACTCCTGAGGATACTCATTCATCCGAAGTCGGGGGCCATAACGAACTTCTTAGCCTTAAGATATCAAGCATAAAGCGCGAATGAGGAAAAAACTTGCTTAATGCGGATAAGATCCAACATCCAATATTGGTAATGGCATAGATAATACTAGGCAAACACCTCAGAATACTCATACATCCGAAGGCGTGGGACATAATGAACCTCTTAGCCTGAAGATAATAAGCCAAAAATAGGTGTGAGGATAAGCCTTTCTCGCTGCCGATAAACTCCAATATTCAAAATTGGTAATGGCATAGATAGTACTAGCCTAACTTCTAATGATACTCATACATCCGAAGGTGTGGTCCTTAGCGAGCCTCTTAGCCTGATGATAACAAGCCTTAAGCACGAGTGAGGAAAAACTTGCTCGCTGTCGATAAGCTCCAACAACCAATATTGGTAATGGCATAGATACTACAAGCCTAACTCGTGAATATACTCTTACATCAGAAGAAGGGGCCATAACTAACCTCTTAGCCTGAAGATAACAATCCAATAGCACGAGTGAGGACAAAATTGCTTACTGGAGATAAGCTCTAACATCCAATATTGGTAATGGTATAGATAATACTAGCGTAACTCCAAAGGTTACTCATAAATCCGAGGGCGGGGGACATAAAGAACTTATTAGCCTGAAGTTAATAAGCCTAAACCACGAGTGAGGAAAATACTTACCCATTGCCGATAAGCTCCAACATCCAATATTTGTAATGGCATAGATTATACTAGCCTAACTCCTGAGGATACTCATACATCTGAAGGCGGTGGCAATATCAAACCTCTTAACCTGAAGATAACAATCCTAATGCACTAGTGAGGAACAAACTTGCTAACTACCGATAAACTCCAACATCAGATAAAGGTAATGGCAAAGATAATACTAGCCTAACTTCTGAGGATACTCATACATCCGAAGGTGGGGGCCATAACGAACCTCTTAGCCTGAAGGTAACAAGCCTAAAGTACGAGTGAGGAAAAAACTTGCTCGCTGCCGATAAGCTCTAACATCCAATATTGGTAATGGCATAGAAAATACTTGCTTAACTCCAGATAATACTCATACATCCGATGGCGGGGGCCATAACGAACCTCTTAGCCTGAAGTTAACAAGCCTAAAGTGCGAGTGAGGATTAACCCTGCTCGCAACCGTTAAGATCAACATCCAATATTGGTAATGGCATAGATAATACTAGCCTAACTCCGAGGATGCTCATACATCCAAAGGCGGAGGCCATGACGAACCTCTTAGCCAGAAGATAGCAAGCCCAAAGCACAAGAGAGTAGAAATCATGCTCGCTGCCGATAAGCTCGTACATTCAATATTTGTAATGGCATAGATAATATAAGCCTAACTCCTGAGTATACTCATACATCCGAAGGCAGGGGTCATAACTAACCTCTTAGTCCGAAGATAAACAGCATAAAGCACGAGTGAGGAAAAAACTTGCTCGCCGCCGATATGCTCCAACATCCAATATTAGTAATGGCATGGATAATACTGCCGTAATTCCTGAGGTTACTCATACATTCGAAGGCGGGGGCCATAATAAATTTAATGGTCTGAAGATAACTGGCATAAAGCACGACTGAGGAAAATCCTTCCTCGCTGCAGATAGGCTCCAACATCAAATATTTGCAATAGAATAGATTACACAAGCCTAACTCTTAAGGATACTCATACATCCGAAGGCGGGGGAAATATCGAACCTCTTGGCCTGAAGATAACATGCCTAATGCACTACTGAGAATAAACTTACTCGCTGCCGATAAGCTCTAACATCCAATATTGGTAATGGCATTAATAATACTTGAGAATGAACCTTATAGCATGAAGTTAACAAGCCTAAAGCACGAGTTAGGAAAATCCTTGCTCGCTACCGAGAAGCTCCAACATCCAATATTGGTCATGGCATAGATAATGCTTGCCTAAGCCCTGTGGATACTCATACATCCGAAGGCGGAGGCCATAAGAACCTATTAGTCTAGGTATAACAAGCGTTAAGCACGAGTGGGTTAAAAACATGCCCGCTGCCGATATGCTCTAACATCTAATATTGGAAACGACATAGATAATACCAGCCTAACTCCTGATGATACCCATACTTTCGAAGGCGGGCGCCATAATGAACCTCTTAGCCTGAAGTTAAAGAGACTAAAGAACGAGTGAGAAAAAACCTTGCTCGTGCCGATAAGCTCAAACATCTAATATTTTTCATGGCATAGATAATACTAGCCTAACTCCTGAGGATACTCATTCATCCGAAGGCGGAGGCCATAACAATCCTCTTAGCCCGAGGATATCAAGCTCAAAAAATGAGTGAGTAAAATACATGCTCGCTGCTAAAAAGCTCCAACATCCAATATTGGTAATGACATTGAAAATACAAGCCTAACTCATGAAGATACCCATACAACCGAAGGCGGGGGCCATAATGAACCTCTTAGCCTCAAATTAACAAGCCTAAATCAAGAGCGAGGGTAAAACTTGCTTGCAGCAAATATGCTATAAACTCCAATATTTGTAATGGGATAGATAATACTAGTCGAACGCCTGAGTATACTCATACATTAGAAGGCGGGGGCCATAAAGAACCTCTTAGCCTAATAATAACAAGCCTAAAGCTCGTTTAAGGACATAACTGGATCTTATTGATAAGCTACAACATCCAATATTCATAATGACATTGATAAAACTAACGTAACTCCGGAGGATACTCATACGTCCGAAGGCGGGGGCCATAACGAACCTCTTAGCCAGAAGTTATCAAGCCTAAAGCATGAGTGAGTAAAAAACATGCTCGCAGCCGATAAGCTCCAATCTGCAATATTGGCAATGGCATTGAAAATACTAGCCTAACTCCTTAAGATACACGTACATCTGAAGGCGGGGGCCATATCGATCCTCTTAGCTTAAAGATAGCAAGCCTAAAGCACGAGCGAGGGAAAAACTTGCTCGCTACCGATAAGCTCCTACATCTAATATTTGTAATGGCAAAAGTAATTCTAGCCTAACTATTGAGGATACAGATACGTCCGAAGGCGGGGGCCATAACGAACCTCTTATCATGAAGATAACAAGCCTAAAGTACGAGTGGGTAAAAAACATGCACGCTGCCGTTAAGCTCCATCATCCAATATTGGTAATTGCATGGATAATTCTATCGTAACTCCTGAGGATAATCATAAATCCGAAGGTAGAGGCCATAAGGAACCTCTTATCCAGAAGATAACAAGCCTAAAGCGCGATTGAGGATAAAACTTGTTTGTTGCCGATAAGCTCGAACATCAAATATTGGTAATGGCATAGATAATACTAGCCTAACTCCTCAGGATACTCATACATCCGAAGGCGGCGACCTTAACGAACCTCTTAGCCAGAAGATATCAAGCATAACCGCGAATGAGGAAAAAACTTGGGCACTGCCGATAAACTCAAACATCAAATATTGGTAATGGCAAAGGTAATACTAGCCTAACACCTGAGAATACTCATACATCCGAAGGCGTGGGCTATAACGAACCTCTTAGCCTGTAGATCACAAGCCTAAAAAAGGAGTAAGGAAAAAACTTGTTTGCAGCCCATAATCTCGAACAACCAATATTGGTAATGGCATAGATAATACTAGCCTAATTCCGAAGGTTACTCATACATCCGATGGCGGGGGACATAACAAACTTGTTAGCCTTAAGATGACAGGTCCAAAGAACGAGTGTGGAAAAAACTTTCTCGTTGCCGATAAACTCAAAAATTCAATATTGGTAATGGCATAGATAATACTAGCCTAACTCCTAAGGATACTCATACATCCGAACGCGAGGGCCATAACGAACCTCTTTTCTTGAAGATACCAAGCCTAAAGCGCGAGTGTGGAAAAATCTTCCTCGTTCCTGACAAGCTCCAACATCCAATATTGGAAATGGCATAGATAATACAAGCCTAACTTTTGTGGATAATCAAACATCCAAAGGCGGGGGCCATTACGAATCTTTTCGCCTGAAGATAACGAGCTTAATGCGCGAGTGGGGAAAAAACTTGCTCGGTGCCGATAAGCTCCAACATCCAATATTGGTAATGACATAGATAATACAAGCCTAACTCCTGAAGATACCCATACATCCGACAGCGAAGGCCGCAATGAACCTCTTAGCCTGAAGATAACAAGCCTAAAGCACGAGTGTGAAAAAAACTTGCTCGTTCCAGATAAGCTCTATCATCCAATATTGGTAATGGCATAGATAATACAAGCATAACTCCTAAATATACTCATGCATCCAAAGGCGAGGGCCATAACTAACCTCTTAGCCTGAAGATAACAAGCTTAAAGCGCGAGTGATGAAAAAACAAGCTCCCTATCGATAAGCTCCAGCACCCAATATTTGTAATGGCATAGATAATACTAGTGTAACTCCTGAGGTTACTCATACATCTGAAGGCAGGGGCCTTAACAAACTTATTATCTTGAAAATAACAGGGCGAAAGCACGTGTGAGGAAAAACCTTGCACGCTGACGATAAGCTCCAACATCCAATATAGGTAATGGCATAGATAATACTCGCCTAACTCCAGAAGATATTCATTCATCCGAAGCTGGGGGCCCATAACGAACCTCTTAGCCCGAGATAACAAGCCTAGAGTACGAGTGAGTAATAAACTTGCTCGCGGCGATTAGCTCTGACATCCAATATTGGTAATGGCATAGATAATACTAGCCTAACTGCAAATGATACTCATACATCCGAAGGTAGGGTCCGCAACGAACCTCCTAGCCTGATGACAACAAGCCTAAAGCGCTAGTGAGGAAAAAACTTATGCGCTGTCGATAAGCTCCAACATCTAATAATGGTAATGGCATAGATAATGCATGCTTAACTCCTGAGAATATTCATACATCTAAAGGCGGGGGAATAACGAACCTCTTAGCCTGAAGATAACAAGCCTAAAGCACGAGTGGGAAAAAACTTGCTCACTGCCGATAAGCTCCAACATCTAATATTGGTATTGGCATAGATAATACAAGCGTAACTCTTGAGGTTACTAATACATCCGAGGGCGGGGGCCATAAGAAACCTATTACCTTGAAGATAGCAGGCCTAAAGCACGGGTGAGGAAAATCCTTGTACGCTGTCGATAGGCTCTAACATCAAATATTGGTAATGGCATAGATTATACTAGCCTAACCTGAGGATACTCTTACATCCAAAGGCGGGGAAAATATCGAACCTCTTAGCCTGAAGGTAACATGCCGAATGCAGTAGTGAGGAATAATCTTGCTCACTGCCGATAAGCTCTAACATCCAATATTGGTAATGGTATATATAATACTAGCCTAACACCTATGGATACTCGTACATCCGATGGCGGGGGCCATAACGAACCTCTTTGCCTGAAGAAATCAAGCCTAAAGTAAGAGTGAGCAAAAAACTTGCTTGCTGCCGATAAGCTCTAAGATCCAATATTGGTAATGGCATAGATAATACGAGCCTAACTCCAGATGATACTCATACATACGAAGGCGGGGGCCATAACAAACCTCTTAGCCAGAAGTTAACAAGCCTAAAGCACGAGTGAGGAAAAACCTTGCTCGCTATCGATAAGCTCCAATATCCAATATTGGTAATGGCATAGATAATACTAGCCTAACTCCTGAAGATACTCATACATCCGAAGCTGGAGGCCATAACGAACCTCTTAGCCAGATGATAACAATCCTAAAGCACGAGTGAGTAAAAAATATGTACGCTGCCGATGAGCTCCAACATCCAATATTGGTACTGGCATAGTTAATACTAGCCTAACTCCTGAGGATACTGATACATCCGAAGGCGGGGGCTATAACGAACCTTTTACCCTGAAGATATCATGCCAAAAGCTCGAGTGAGTAAAAAACATGCTCGCTGCCCATAAGCTCCATCATCCTATATTGGTAATGGCATAGATAATTCTGGCCTAACTACTGAGGATAATCATACATCCGATGGTGAGGGTCATAACAAAGCTCTTATCCTGAAGATAACAAGCCTAAAGCACGAGCGAGGATAAAACTTGTTTGGTGCCGATAAGCTCTAACATAAAATATTGGTAATGGCATAGATAATTATAGCCTACCTCCTTAGTATACTCATTCATCTGTAGACGGGGGCCATAACGAACCTCTTAGCCTGTAGATATCAAGCATAAAGCGCGAATAAGGAAAAAAATTGCTCACTACCGAGAAGCTCCAGCATCCAATATTGGTAATGGCATAGATAATACTATGCCTAACACCTGAGATTAGTCATATATCCGAAGGGGTGGGCCATAACGAACATCTTAGCCTAAAGAAAACAAGCCTAAAACAGGTGTGAGGTAAAAACTTGCTCGCTGCCGATAAGCTCTAAGATCTAATATTTGTAATGGCATTGATATTACTAGCCTAACTCCTGATGTTACTCATACATCTGAAGGCGGGGTCCATAACAAACTTCTTAGCCTGAAGACAGCAAGCCTCAAGTGCGAGTAAGGAAAAATCTTTCTCGTTACCGATAACTGTAACATGAATATTGGTAATGGCATAAGGAACCTCTTTGCCTGAAGATAACAAGCCTAAATCTCGAGTGTGGAGAAAACTTGCTCGTTCCTAATAAGCTTCAACATCCGATATTGGTAATGGCAAATATAATACTAGCCTAACTCCTGAGTATATTCAAAAATCCAAAGGCGGTGTCCATAACGAACCTCTTCGCCTGAAGATATCAAGCCTAAAGAACGAGTGGGAAAAAAACATGTTCGCTGCCGATGAGCTCCAACATCCAAAATTGGTAATGACATAGATAATACCAGCCTAACTCCCGAAGATACCCATATATCCGATGGCGGGGGCCATAACGAACCTCTTAGCCTAAAGATAACAAGCCTAATGCTCGAGTGTGGAAAAAACATTCTCATTCCTGATAAGCTCAAACATCCAATATTGGAAATGGAATAGATAATAGAAGCCTAACTCCTGAATATACTCGTACATCCGAAGGCGGGGGACATAACTAACCTCTTAGCCTGAAGATAACAAGCCAAATACACGAGTGATGACAAAAATGGCTCCCTGCCGATAAGCTCCAGCATCCAATATTGGTAATGGCAAAGATAATACTAGCAATAAAAAACTTATTAGCTTAAAGATAGCAGGCCTTAAGCACGAGTGAGGATAAGCCTTGCATGCTACCGATAAGCTCCAACATCCAATATAGGTAATGGAGGAGATAATACTCGCCAAACACCTGAAGATATTCATACATCCGAAGGCGGGCTGCCATAACGAACCTCTTAGCCTGAATATAATTAAGCCTAAAATTCGAGTGAGGAAAAAACTTGCTCGATGCCGATTAGCTCCAACATCTAATATTGGTAATGGCATAGATAATACAAGCGTAACTCCTGAGGTTACTCATACATCCGAGGGCGGGGGCCATAACAAACTTATTAGCCTGAACGTAGCAGGCCTAAAGCACGAGTGAGGAAAATCCTTGCGCGCTGCCGATAAGCCTTAATATCTAATATTGGTAATGGCATAGATTATACTAGCCTAACTCTGGAGGATACTCATACATCATAAGGCGGGGGCCATAATGAACCTCTTAGCCTTAAGATAACATGCCTAAATTAGGAGTGAGCAAAAAACTTGCTTGCCGCCGTAAAGCTCTAACATCCAATATTGGTAATGGCATAGATTATACGAGCCTAACTCCAGATGATACTCATAAATCCGAAGGTGGGGGCCATAACAAGCCTCTTAGCCTGAAGTTAACAAACCTAAAACACGAGTGAGGCAAAATCTTGCTCGCTACCGATAAGCTCCGTCATCCAATATTGGTAATGGCATAGATAATACTAACCTAACTCCTGAAGATAGTCATACATCCGAAGCCGGAGGCCATAACGAACCTCTTAGCCTGATGATAACAATCCTTAAGCACGAGCAAGTAAAAAACATGCTCGCTGCCGATAAGCTCCAACATCCAATATTGGAACTGCCATAGATAATACTAGCCTAACTCCTGAGAATTTTCATACATTCGAAGGCGGGGGCCATAAGAACCTCTTACCCTGAAGATAACAAGCCTAAAGTACGAGCGTGGGAAAAACTTGCTCGTTGCCGATAAGCTCAAACATCCAATAATCGTAGTGGCACAGATAATTCTAGCCTAACTCCGTAGGATACTCATACGTCTGCAGGCGTGGGCCAATAGGAACCTCTTAGCCTGAAGATAACGAGCCTAAAGTACGAGTGATTAATAAGCATGCGAGTTGCCGATATGCTCCAAAATTTAATATTTGCAATGGCATAGAAAATTCTAGCCTAACTCCTAAAGATACCCATACAACCGAAGGCGGGGGCCAAAATGAACCTCCTAGCCTTAATATAACAAGCCTAAAGCACGAGTGGTGAATAAACTTGCTCGCCGCCGATATGCTCTAACATCTAATATTCGTAATGGGATAGAAAATACAAGCCTAACCTCATAGGATACTCATACATCCGAAGGCTTGGGCAATATAGAACCTTTTAGCCAAAAGATAACAAGCCTAAAACACGATTGAGGAAAAAACTAGCTCGCTGTCGATAAGTTTCATCATCCAATATTCGTAATGGCATTGATAATTCTAGCCTAACTCCTGAGGATACTCATACGTTCGAAGGCGGGGGCTATAACAAACCTCTAAGACTGAAGATAACAGGCCTAAAGCACGAGTGAGTAAAAAACATGCTCGCTGCCGATAAGCTCAAATATCCAATATTTAAAATGGCATAGATAATATTTGCATAACTCCTGAAGATACCCATACATCAGAATGCGGGGGTCATAACGAACCTCATAGCCTAAAGATAACAAGCCTGTAGCACGAGTGAGTAAAAAACATGCTCGCTGCCGATAAGCTCCATCATCTAATTTTGGTAATGGCAAAGATAATTCTGGCCTAACTCCTGAGGATAATCATACATCCGAAAGTGGGGGCCATAACGAACCTCTTATCCTCAGGATAACAAGCCAAAAGCACGTGTGAGGATTAAAAATTTTTGCTGCCGATATGCTCCAACATCAAATATTGGTAATGACATAGATAATACTAGCCAAATTCCTGAGGATAATCATATATTCAGAGACGGGGGCCATAACGAACCTCTTAGGCTGAAGATATCAAGCATAAAGCGCGAATGTGGAAAAAAATTGCTCATTGCCGATAAGCTCCATCATCCAATATTGGAAATGGCATAGATAATACTAGCGTAACTCCGGAGGTTAATCATACATCCGAAGGCGAGGGAGATAACAAATTTATTATCCGGAAGAAAACTGACCTAATGCACGATTGTGGAAAAAACTTGTTCGCTGCCGATATGCTCTAACATCTAATATTGGTAATGGCATAGATAATACTAGCCTAACTCCTAATGATACTCATACATCCGAAGGCGGGGGCGATTACAAACCACTTAGCCTGAAGATAACAAGCCTAAAGTGCGAGTGATAAAAAAACTTGGTCGCTGCCGATAAGGTCTAACATCCAATATTGGTAATGGCATTGATAATACTAGCCTAACTCTTGATGATACTCATACATCCGAAGGTGGGGGGCATAATGAACTTCTTAGCCAGATGATAACAAGCCTAAAGCACAAGTGAGGAAAAAACTTGCTCGCTGCCGATATGCTCCAGCTTCAAATATTGGTAATGGCATTGATAATACTAGACTAACTCCTGATGATACTCATACATCCGAAGGCGGGGGCCCTAACTAACCTCTTAGCCTGAAGATAGCAAACCTAAAGCACGAGTGAGGAAAAAACTTGCTCGCTGCTGATGAGCTTCAACATCAAATTTTGGTAATGGCATAGATAATACAAGTGTAACTCCTGAGGTTACTCATACATCTGAAGGCGGGGGCCATAACATACTTATTAGCCGGAAGATAACATTCCTAAAGCACGAGTGAGGAAAATCTTTGTTCGCTGTCGATAAGCTCCCACATCTAATATTGGCAATGGCATAGATTATACAAGCCTAACTCCTGTGGGTACTCATACATCCGTAGGCGGGGGCTATATCAAACCACTTAGCTTGAAGATAATAAGCCTAATGCACTAGTTTGTAATAAACTTGCTCACTGTCGATAACCTCCAACATCCAATTATTGTAATGGCATTGATTATACTAGCCTAACTCTAGAGAATACTCAAACATCCGAAGGCGGGGGACATAACGAATCTCTTAGCCAGAAGATAAGAAGCATAAAGTATGAGTGAGGAAAAAACTTGCTCATAACCAATAAGCTCCAACATCCAATATTCGTCATGGCATAGATAATACTAGCCTAACTTCTAAAGATACTTATACATCCGAAGGCGGAGGCCATAACGAACCTTTTAGCCGGAGGATAACAAGCATAAAACACGTGTGAGTAAAAAACATGCTTACTGCCAATAAGCTCCAACTTCCAATATTGGTAATGGATAGATAATTCTGGCCTAACTCATGAGGATACTCATACATCCGAAGGCGGGGGCCATAACGAACCTCCTAGCCAGAAGATAACTGACCTTAAGCACGAGCGAGGAAAAAACTTGTTCGCTGCTGATAAGCCCTAACATCCAATATTCGTAATGGCATAGATAATTTTAGTTTAACTCCTGAGGATACTCATACGTCCGATGGCGTGGGAGATAACGAACCACTTAGCCTGAAGATAACAATCCTAAAGCACGAGTGAGAAAAAACATGCTCGTTTCCGATATGCTCCAACATCCAATATTGGTAATGGCATAGAAAATACAAGCCTAACTCTTGATGATACCCATACAACCGAAAGCGGGGGCCATAATGAACCTCTTAGCCTGAAGATAACAACCATAAAGCACGATTGAGGACAAAACTGGCTCGTTGTCGATAAGCTCCAGCAACCAATATTCGTAATGGCATATATAATTCTGCCCTAACTCCAGAGGATACTCATACGTCCGTAGGCAGGAGCCAAAACGAACTTCTTAGCCAGAAGATAACAAGCCTAAAGCATGAGTGAGTTAAAAGCATACTCGCTGCCGATAATCTCCAATATCCAATATTGGTAATGGTATTTAAAATACTTGCCTAACTACTTAAGATACTCATACATTCGAAGGCGGGGGCCATAACGAACTTCATAGCCTGAAGATAACAAGCTTAAAGCATGAGCGAGGGAAAATCTTGCTCGCTCCTGATAAGGTCCAACATCCAATATTCGTAATGGCATAGATAATTCACGCCTAACTCCTGAGAATACTCATACGTCCGAAGGCGGGGGCCAGAACAAAACTCTTATCCTGAAGATAACATGAATAAAGCACGAGTGAGAAAAAAACATGCTCGTTGCCGATAAACTCCATCATCCAATATTGGTAATGGCATGGATAATTCAGGCATAACTCCGGAGGATAATCATGCATTCGAAGGTGGGGGTCATAACGAGCCACTTATCCTGAGGATAACAAGCCTAAAGTACGAGTGAGGATAAAACTTGTTTGCTTCTGATAAGCTCTAACATAAAAGATTTGGAATGGCATAGATAATACCAGCCTAACTCCTGAGGATACTCATACTTCCGAAGTCGGGGGACTTAGCGAACCTCTTAGCCTACAAATATCAAGCATAAAGCGCGAATGAGGAAAAAACCTGCTCTATGCCGATAATGTCTAATATCCAATATTGGAAATGGCATAGATAATACTAGCCTAGCACCTGGAGATACTCATACATACGAAGGCGTAGGCCATAATGAACCTCTTAGCCCAAAGATAACAAGTCTAAAACAGGAGTGAGGAAAAAACTTGCTCGCTGCCAATAAGCTCCGACATCTAATATTGGTAATGGCATAGAAAATACTAGCCTAACTCCTGAGGTTACTCATACATCAAAAGGCGGGGGCCATAACAAACTTATTAACCTTAATATAACAGGCCTAATACACGAATGTGGATAAAATTTGCTCGCTGCCGCTTAGCTCTAACATCTAATATTGGTAATGGCATAGATAATATTAGCCTAACTCCTGAGGATACACATACATCCGAAGGCGGTGGCCATAACGAACCTCTTTGCCTGACGATAACAAACCTAAAGCACGAGTATGGAAAAAGCATGCTCGATCCTGATAAGCTCCATCATCCAATATTAGTAATGGCATAGATAATACTAGCCTAACTCTTGTGGATATTCAAAAATACAAAGGAGGGGCCATAACGAACCTCTTCGCCTGAAGATAACAGGCCTAAAGCACGAGTGGGGAAAAAACTTGCTCACTGCTGATAAGCTCCAACATCTAATATTAGAAATGACATAGATAATACTAGCCAAACACATGAAGTTACCCATACATCCGAAGGCGGGGGCCATAAAAAACCTCTTAGCCTGAAGGTAACAAGCCTAAAGCACGAGTGAGGAAAAAGCTTGCTCACTGCCGATAAGATCCAGCAGCAAATATTGTTAATGGCATAGATAATACTTGCCTGAGTCCTAAGAATACTCATGCATCCAAAGGCGGGGGCCATAACGAATCATTAGCCTGATGATAACTAGCTTAAAGTACAAGTGATGAAAAATCTTGCTCGCTGTCGATAAGCTCTAAGATCCAATATTGATAAGGGGATAGGTAATACTAGCCTAACTTCATAGGATTCTCATGCATCTGAAGGCGGGGGCCATAAAGAACCTCTTAGCCTGAAGATAGCCAGCCTAAAGTATGAGTGTGGAAATAACTTTCTCGCTTCCGATAAGCTCTAACATTCAATATTGGTAATGACATAGATAATTCTAGCCTAACTCCTGAAGATACTCATACATCCGAAGGCGGGGGATATAACTAACCTCTTAGCCTGAAGATAACAAACCTAATGCACGAGTACGGATTTAACTTGTTCGCTGCCGATAAGCTCCAGCATCCAATGCTGGTAATGGCATACATAATACTTTCCTAACTCCTAAGAATACTCATACATCCGAAGGCGGGGGCCATAACTAATCTCTTTGCCTGAAAAAAGTAAGCCAAAAGCACGAGTGAGGAAAAAACTTGCTTGCTGGTAATAAGCTCAAACATCAAATATTAGTAATGTCATAGATAATACTAGCCTAACTCCTGAGAATATTCATACATCCAAAGGCGGGGGCATAACGAACCTCTTAGCCTGAATATAACAAGCCTAAAATACGAGTGAGTTAAAAACATACTCGCTGCCGATAAGCTCCAGCATTAAATAATGGTAATGATATAGATTATACTAGCCTAACTCCTGTGGATACTCATATATCCGAAGGTGGGGGACATAATGAGCCTCTTAGCATGAAGATATTAAGCCTAAAGTACGAGTGAGGAAATAACTTGATTACTGCTGATATGCACCAACATCCAATATTGGTAATGGCATAGATTATACTAGCCTAACTCCTGTGGATACTCATATATCTGAAGGCGGGGGTAATATCGAACCTCTTAGCCTGTAGATAACAAGCGTAATACAGTTGCGAAAAATAAACTTGCACGGTACCGATAGGCTTCAACATCCAATATTTGAAATGGAATAGATAATACTGGCTTAACTCCTAAGGATACTCATACATCTGAAGGCGGGGACCATAACGAACCTCTTTGCCTGAAGATAACAAGCCTAAAGTACGAGTGAGGAAAAATAAACTTGCCCGGTGCTGATAAGCTTCAATATCAAATATTGGTAATGGCAATGATACTACAAGCCTAACTCCTGCGGATACTCATACATCCGAAGGTGAGGGCCATAACGAACCTCTTAGCCTAAAGATAACAAGCCGAAAGCAAGAATGAGGTAAAAACTTGTTCGCTGCCGATAAGCTCCAACTTCCAATATTGGTAATTGCATAAATAATAATAGCCTAACTCCTGAGGATACTAATATATCCGAAGACAGGGGCCATAACGAACCTCCTAGCCAGAAGATAACAAGCCTAAAGCATGTGCAAGAGAAAAACTTTCCCGCTGCAGATAAGATCCAACATCCAATATTTGTAATGACATAGGTAATTCTAGCCGAACTACTGAGGATACTCATACGTCCGAAGGCGGGGGCCATAACGAATCTCTTAGCCTGATAATAACAAGCCTAAAGCAAGAGTGAGGAAAAAACTTACTCGTTGTCGATATGCCCCAACATCAATATTTGTAATAGCATTGATAATACAAGCCTAACACTTAAAGATACTCACACATCCGATGGCGGGGGCCATAACTAACCTCTTAGCCTGATGATAACAAGCCTAAAGAAAGAGTGCGGAAAAAACTTAATCGCTGCCTATACGCTCCAACATCCAATATTGGTAATGATATGGATAATACTAGCCTAACTCCTGAGGATACTCATACATCCGAAGGCGGGGGCCATAACAAACTTCTTGGCCCGAAAATAACAAGCCTAAAGCACAAGTGAGGATAAAACTTGCTCGTTACCGTTAAGCTCCAACATCCAATATTTGTAATAGCATAGATAATTCTAGTCTAACTCCTGAGGATACAGATACATCCGAAGGCGGGGGCCATAACGATCCACTTAGCCTGAATATAACAAGCCTTAAGTATTACTAAGGACAAAACTTGCTCAATGCCAATAAGCTCCAGCATCAAATATTGGTAATGGCATAGATAATACTTGCCTAACTCCTAGGGATACTCAGACATCCGAAAGTGGGGGCTATTACAAACCTGTTAGCGTGAAGATAACAAGCTTAAAGCACAAGTGAGAAAAAACTTTTTTGCTACCGATATGCTCTAACATCTAATATTTGTAATGGCATAGATAATACAAGTCTAACTCCTGAGGATTCTCATGCATCCGAAGGCGGGGGCCATAAGGAAACTCTTAGCCTGAAGATAACCAGCCTAAAGTACGAGTGAGGAAAAAACTTTCTCGCTGCCATTAAGTTCTAACATCCAATATTGGTAATTGCGTAGATAATACTAGCCGAACTCCTGGAGATACGCATACATCCGAAGGCGGGGGATATAACTAACCTCTTAGCCTGAAGATAACCAACCTAACGCATGAGTGCGGATTAAACTTGTTCGCAGCCGAAAAGCTCCAGCATCCAATACTGGTAATGGCATACATAATACTTTCCTAACTCCTAAGAATAGTCATACATCCAAAGGCGGGGGCCAAAACAAACCCCTTAGCCTGAAGATAACGAGCCTAAAGCACGAGTGTGGAAAAAACTTACATGCTGGCAAAATGCTTCAACATCAAATATTGGTAATGGCATAAATAGTACTAGCCTAACTCCTGAGGATATTCATACATCCCAAGGCGGGGGCCATAACGTACCTCTTAGCCTGAAGATAACAAGCCTGAAGCACAAATGGGATAAAACTTGCTCGCTACCGATAAGCTCCAACATCTAATATTGGTAATGGCATAGATAATACTAGCCTAACTCCAGAGGATACTCATACATCCGAAGGCGGGGGCCATAATGAACCTCTTAGCCTTAAGATAATAAGCCTAAAGCCCGAGTGAGGAAAAACTTGCTCGCTGCCGATATGCGCCAACATCTAATATTGGTAATGGCATAGATAATTTTATCCTCATTTCTGAGGATACTCATTCATCCGCAGGCAGAGGCGGGGGCCATAATGAACCTCTTAGCCTGAAAATAACAGGCCAAATGTACGAGTGAGGAAAATACTTGCTCACTGCCGATAAGCTCCGGAATCTAATATTGGAAATGGCATAAATAATACTAGCCTAACTCCTGAGGATACTCATACATCAGAAGGCGGGGGCCATAGCAAACTTATTTGTATTAAAATAATAGGCCTAAAGCACGAGTGAGGAAATCTTTTGCTAGCTGCCGATAAGCTCAAACATCCAGTATTGGTAATGGCATAGATTATACTAACCTAACTCCTGAGGATACTCATACATCCGATTGCGGGGGCAATATCGAACCTCTTTAGCCTGTAGATAACAAACGTAATACACTAGTGAAAAATTAACTTGCACGGTGCCGATAAGCTTCAACATTCAATATTGGCAATGTCGTAGATAATACTGGCGTAACTCCTAAGGATACTCAAACATTCGAAGGCCAGGGCCATAACGTACCTCTTAGCCCGAAGATAGCAAGCCAAAAGTACGAGTGAGGAAAAATAAACTTGTACGGTGCCGATATGCTTCAACATCCAATATTGGTAATGGCATTGATAATACAGGCCTAACTCCTGCGGATACTCATACATCCGAATTTGGGGGCCATAACGAACCTCTTAGCTTGAGGATAACAAGCCTAAAGCGCGAATGAAGTAAAAACGTGTTCGCTGTCGATAAGCTCGAACATTCAATATTGGTCAAGCCATAAATAATGCTAACCTTACTCATGAGGATACTAATACATCCGAAGGCAGGGCCCATACAGAACCACTTAGCCTGAAGATAACACGCCTAAAGCACGAGCGAGGGAAAAACTTACTCGTTGCCGATAAGCTCCTAGATCCAATATTTGTAATTGCATAGGCAGTTCTAGCCGAACTACTGAGGATACTCATACGTCCGAAGGCGGGGGCCATAACGAACCTCTTAGCCGCATAATAACAAGCCTAAAGTACGAGTGAGGAAAAAACTTGCTCGCTGCCGATATTTGTAATAGCATTGATAATACAAGCCTAACACTTAAAGATACTCATACATCCGATGGCGGGGGCCATAACTAACCTCTTAGCATGAACATAACAAGCCTAAAGCATGAGTGAGGAAAAAACTTATTCGCTGCCGATAAGCTCCAACATCCAATATTGGTAATGGCATAGAAAATACCAGCCTAACTTCTGAGGATACTCATACATCCGAAGGTGGGGGCCATAACAAATCTCTTGGCCTGAAGATAACAAGCCTAATGTACAAGTGAGGACAAAACTTGCTCGTTACCGATAAGCTCTAACATCAAATATGTTTAATGGCATAGATAATTATAGTCTAACTCCTGAGGATACAGATACATCCGAAGTCATAGCCTCAATATAACAAGCCTTAATCATGAGTGAGGGCAAAAATTGCTCAATGCCAATAAGCTCCAGCATCCAATATTGGTTATAGCATAGATAATACTTGCCTAACTCCTAGGGATACTCATACATCCGAAAGCGGGGGCCATTACGAACCTCTTAGCTTGAAGATAACAAGCCTAAAGCACAAGTGAGGAAAAAACTTGCTCGCTACCGATATGCTCTAGCATCTAATATTTTTAATGGCATAGAAAATAAAGGCCTAACTCCTGAAGATACTCATACATCCGAAGGCGGGGGCCATAACTAACCTCTTAGCCTGATGATAACAATCCAAAATCGCGAGTGAGGAAAAAATTTGCTCGCTGCCGATAAGCTCCGACATCTAATATTATTAATGGCATAGATAATACTTGTCTAACTCCTTACGATACTCATACTTCTGAAGGTGGGGGCCATAACGAACCTCTTAGTCTGAAGATAACAAGCCAAAAGCATGAGTTAGGAAATAACTTGTTCGCTGCAGATAAGCTCCAACATCCAATATTGGTAATGGCACAGATAAAGCTAGCCTAATTCCTGAGATACACATACATCCGAAGGCGAAAGCCAATATGAACCTCTTAGTCGAAGATAACAAGCCTAAGGCACGAGAGAGCAAAAAACATGCACACTGCCGATAAGCGCCAACATCAAATATATGTAATAGCATAGATAATACTAGCCTAACACCTGAGGATACTCGCACATCCGAAGGCGGGGGCCGTAATGAACCTCTTAGTCTGAAGATAACAAGCCTAAAGTACAATTAAGGAAAAAACTTGCTCGCTGCCGATAAGCTCCAACATCCAATATTAGTAATGGAGTTAATAATACGAACATTACTCCTGAGGATACACATACATCCGAAGGCGGGGGCCATAATGAACATCATAGCCTGAAGATAACAACCCTGAAGCACGAGTAAGGAAAAAACTTCCTCGCTGCCGATAAGCTCCAACATCCAATTTTGGTAATTACATAGATAATACTAGCCTAACTCCAGAGGATACTAATACATCCGAATGCGGGGGCCATAACGAACCTCTTAGCCTGAAGAAATCAAGCTTATAGTACGAGCGAGGGAAAAACATGCTCGCTGCCGATAAGCTCCAAGATCAGATAATGGAAATGGCTTAGATAATTCCAGCCGAACTACTGAGGATGCCCAAATGTCTGAAGGTTGGGGTTATAACGATCTCTTAGCCTGATGAAAATAAGCCTAAAGTACGAGTGAGGAAAAAACATTCTCGCTGCCGATAAGCTCCAAAATTAAATATTTGTAATAGCATAGATAATCGAAGCCAAACTCTTGAAGATTCTCATACATCCGATGGCGGGGGCCATAACTAACCTCTTAGCTTGATGATAACAAGCCTAAAGCACGAGTGAGGAAAAAACTTTTTCGCTGCCGAAAAGTTCCAACATCCAATATTGTTAATTGCATAGATAATACTAGCCTAACTCCTGAGGATATTCATACATCCGAAGTCGGGGGTTATAATAAGCCACGTGACCTAAAGATAACAAGCCTAAAGCGCGAGTGAGGATAAAACTTTCTCGCTACCGATAAGCTCCAACATCCAATATTGGAAATAGCATAGATAATTCTTGCCTAACTCCTTAGGATACTCATACATCCGAAGGCGGGGGCCATAACGAACCTCTTAGTCTGAAGATAATAACCCAAAAGCAAGAGTGAAAAAAAAACTTGCTCGCTGCCGATAAGCCCCAACATCAAATATTGGTAATGGCTTTGATAATACAAGCCTAACTCCTAAGGATAATCATACATCCGAAGGTGGGTCCCATAACAAAAATCTGAGCCTGAAGATAACAAGCCTAAAGCACGAGTGTGGAAAAAACAATCCCGCTGTTGATAAGCTCCGACATCCAATAGTGGTAATGGCATAGATAATACTAGCCTAACTCCTGAGGATACTCGTACATCCGAAGGCGGGGGCCAAAGAAAACCTCTTAGCCTGAAGATAACAAGCCTAAAGCGCGAATGAGGAAGAACTTGCTCACTGCCGATAACCTCTAATATTCAATATTGGCAATGGCATAGATAATACTAGCCTAACTCCTTAGGTTACTCTTACATCCGAAGGCGGGGGCCATAACAAACTACTTAGATTGAAGATAGCAGGCCTAAAGCACGAGTAAGGAAAAAACTTGCACTGTGCCGATAAACTCTAACATCTAATATTGGTAATTGCATAGATAATACTATCCTAACTCCCGAGGCTACTCATACATCCGAAGGCGTGGGCCATAAAAAACCTCTTAGCCTGTAGATAATTATACTAAAGTACGAGTGAGTAAAAAATTTGCTCGCTGCCGGCTAGCTCTAACATCTAATTTTGGTAATAGCATAGATTATACTAGCCTAACTCCTGATGATACTCATACATCCGAAGGCGGGAGCCATGACGAACCTCTTAGCCTGAAGTTAGCAAGCCTAAAGAAGGAGTGAGGAAAAACCTTGTTCGCTACCGATAAGTTCCTGCATCCAATATTGGTAATGGCATAGATAATACTAGCCTAACTCCTGAGGATACTTATACGTCCGAAGGCGGGGGGCTATAGCGAACCTCTTAGCCTGAAGATAACAAACCTAAAATACGAGTGAGGGAAAAAATTTATCGCTGCCGATAAGCTCCAACATCCAATATTCGTAATGGCATAGATAATTATTGCCTTACTCCTGAGGATATACATACGTCCGAAGGCGGGGGCTATAACAAACCTCTCATCCTGAAGATAACAGGCCTAAACCACGAGTGAGTAAAAAACATGCTCGCAGCCGTTAAGCTCCAACGTCCAATATTTGAAATGGCATAAATATTTGGGGCCTAACTCCTGAGGATAATCATACATCTTAAGGTGTGGGCCATAACGTACCTCTTATATTGATGATAACAAGCCTAAAGCACTAGTGAGGATAAAACATGCTTGCTGGCGATAATCTCTAACATAAATTATTGGTAATGGCGCAGTTAATACTAGCCTAACTCCTTAAGAAACTCATACAACCGTAGGCGGGGCCATAACCAACCTCTTAGCCAAAAGATATCAAGCATAAAGCGCGAATCAGTAAAAAACTTGCTCACTGCCGATAAGCTCCAACATCCAATATTTGTAATGGCAGAGATAATACTAGCCTAACACCTGAGATTTGTCATACATCCGAAGAGGTGGGCCATTACGTACCTCGTAGCCAAAAGAAAACAAGCCTAAAACAGGAGTGAGGTAAAAACTAGCCCGCTGCTGATAAGGTCCAACATCTAATATTGGTAATGGCATAGATATTGCAAGTCTAACTCTTATGTTACTCATACATCTGAAGGCGGGGGCCATAACAAACTTCTTAGCCTGAAGATAACAGTCCTAAAGCACGAGTAAGGAAAAATTTTTGCTGGTTGTCGATAAACTCTAGCATCCAATATTGGTAATGGCATAGATAATACTAGCCTAAGTCTTGAGGATTCTCATACATCTGAAGGCAGGGGCCATAACGAACCTCTTTGCCTGAAGATAACAAGCCTAAAACACGAGTGTGGAAAAAACTTGCTCGTTCCTGATAAGCTCCAACATCCAATATGTGTAATGGCATAGATAATAGAGGCCTACTTCACGAATATACTCATACATCCGAAGGCGGGGGGCATAACTAACCTCTTAGCCTGAAGATAACAAGCCTAAGGCTCGAGTGAGTAAAAAACATGCTCGCGGCAGATAGGCTCCAACATCCAATATTGGTAATGGCATAGATAATACTAGCCTAACTTCTGAAGATACTCATACATCCGAAAGCGGGGGCCATATCAAACCTCTTAGCCTGAAGATAACATGCCTAATGCACGAGTGAGGAAAATACTTGCTCGCAGCCGATACGCTCCAATATCCAATCTTTATAATGGCATAGATAATACTTGCTGAAGATAGCAATCCTAAAGCACGATTGATTAAAAAACTTTCAACCTGCCGATAAGCTCCAACATCCAATGTTGGTAATGGCAAAGGTAATACTAGCGTAAATCCTGGGGTTACTCATACATCTGAAGGAGGGGTCCATAGCAAACTTATTAGCCTGAAGATAACAGGCCAAAAGAACGAGTGAGGAAAATCCTTGCACGCTGCCGATAAGCTCCAACATCCAATATTGGTAATGGCAAAGATAATACGAGCCTAACTTCTGAAGATACGCATACATCCAAAGGCGGGGGCCATGAAGAACCTCTTAGCCTGAGATAACAAGCCTAAAATACGAGTGGGAAAAAACTTGCTCACAGCCGATTTGCTCTAACATCCAATATCGGTAATGGCAAAGATAATACTAGCCTACCAGCTGATTATACTCAAACATCCGAAGGTAGTTTCCATAACGAACCTCCTAGCCTGATGTTAACAAGCCTAAAGCATGAGTGAGGAAAAAACTTGTTCCTTGCCGATAAGCTCCAACTTCAAATATTGGTAATGGCATAGATAATACAAGCCTAACTCCTGAATATACTTATACATCCGAAAGAGGGGCCATAAGTAACCTCCTAGCCTAAAGATAACAAGTCTAAAACACGGGTGAGAAAAAAACTTGCTTCCTGCCGATAAGTTCCAACATCTAATATTGGTAATGGCATAGATAACACTAACGTAACTCCTGTGATTACTCATACATTCGAGGGCGGGTGCCACAACAAACATATTAGCCTGAAGATAACAGGCCTAAAGCACGAGTAAGAAAAATCCTTGCACGCTGCCGATATGCTATAACATCTAATATTGGTAATGGGATAGATTATACTAGCCTAACTCTGGAGGATACTCATACATCCGAAGGTGAGGGTGATATCAAACCTCTTAGCCTGAAGATAACAAGCCTAATGCACTATTGAGGAATAAGCATGCTCGCTGCCGATAAGCTCTAACATCCAATATTGGTAATGGTATAGATAATACAAGCCTAACACCTGAGGGTACTCGTACATTTGAAGGCGGGGGCCATAACGAACCTCTTAGCCTGAAGATAACAAGCCTTAAGTAGGAGTGAGCAAAAAACTTGCTCGCTGCCTCTAAGCTCTAACATCCAATATTGGTAATGCCATAGATAAAACGTGCCTAGCACCAGATTATACACATACATCCGAAGGCGGGGGCCATATCAAAACTCTTAGCCTAAAGTTATCAAGCCAAAAGCACGAGTGGGGAAAAACCTTGCTCGGTACAGATAAGCTCCAACATCCAATATTGGTAATGGCATAGATAATACTAGCCTAAGTCTTGAGGATTCTCATACATCTGAAGGCAGGGGCCATAACGAACCTCTTTGCCTGAAGATAACAAGCCTAAAACACGAGTGTGGAAAAAACTTGCTCGTTCCTGATAAGCTCCAACATCCAATATGTGTAATGGCATAGATAATAGAGGCCTACTTCACGAATATACTCATACATCCGAAGGCGGGGGGCATAACTAACCTCTTAGCCTGAAGATAACAAGCCTAAGGCTCGAGTGAGTAAAAAACATGCTCGCGGCAGATAGGCTCCAACATCCAATATTGGTAATGGCATAGATAATACTAGCCTAACTTCTGAAGATACTCATACATCCGAAAGCGGGGGCCATATCAAACCTCTTAGCCTGAAGATAACATGCCTAATGCACGAGTGAGGAAAATACTTGCTCGCAGCCGATACGCTCCAATATCCAATCTTTATAATGGCATAGATAATACTTGCTGATGATAGCAATCCTAAAGCACGATTGATTAAAAAACTTTCAACCTGCCGATAAGCTCCAACATCCAATGTTGGTAATGGCAAAGGTAATACTAGCGTAAATCCTGGGGTTACTCATACATCTGAAGGAGGGGTCCATAGCAAACTTATTAGCCTGAAGATAACAGGCCAAAAGAACGAGTGAGGAAAAACCTTGCACGCTGCCGATAAGCTCCAACATCCAATATTGGTAATGGCAAAGATAATACGAGCCTAACTTCTGAAGATACGCATACATCCAAAGGCGGGGGCCATGAAGAACCTCTTAGCCTGAGATAACAAGCCTAAAATACGAGTGGGAAAAAACTTGCTCACAGCCGATTTGCTCTAACATCCAATATCGGTAATGGCAAAGATAATACTAGCCTACCAGCTGATTATACTCAAACATCCGAAGGTAGTTTCCATAACGAACCTCCTAGCCTGATGTTAACAAGCCTAAGCATGAGTGAGGAAAAAACTTGTTCCTTGCCGATAAGCTCCAACTTCAAATATTGGTAATGGCATAGATAATACAAGCCTAACTCCTGAATATACTTATACATCCGAAAGAGGGGCCATAAGTAACCTCCTAGCCTAAAGATAACAAGTCTAAAACACGGGTGAGAAAAAAACTTGCTTCCTGCCGATAAGTTCCAACATCTAATATTGGTAATGGCATAGATAACACTAACGTAACTCCTGTGATTACTCATACATTCGAGGGCGGGTGCCACAACAAACATATTAGCCTGAAGATAACAGGCCTAAAGCACGAGTAAGAAAAATCCTTGCACGCTGCCGATATGCTATAACATCTAATATTGGTAATGGGATAGATTATACTAGCCTAACTCTGGAGGATACTCATACATCCGAAGGTGAGGGTGATATCAAACCTCTTAGCCTGAAGATAACAAGCCTAATGCACTATTGAGGAATAAGCATGCTCGCTGCCGATAAGCTCTAACATCCAATATTGGTAATGGTATAGATAATACAAGCCTAACACCTGAGGGTACTCGTACATTTGAAGGCGGGGGCCATAACGAACCTCTTAGCCTGAAGATAACAAGCCTTAAGTAGGAGTGAGCAAAAAACTTGCTCGCTGCCTCTAAGCTCTAACATCCAATATTGGTAATGCCATAGATAAAACGTGCCTAGCACCAGATTATACACATACATCCGAAGGCGGGGGCCATATCAAAACTCTTAGCCTAAAGTTATCAAGCCAAAAGCACGAGTGGGGAAAAACCTTGCTCGGTACAGATAAGCTCCAACATCCAATATTGGTAATGGCATTGATAATACTAGCCTAACTCCTGAAGATACTGATACATCCGTTGACGGAGGCCATAACGAACCTCTTAGCCTGATGATAACAATCCTAAAGTACGAGTGAGTAAAAAACATGCTCGCTGCTGATAAGCTCCAACATCCAATATTGGTACTGGCATAGATAATACTAGCCTAACTCCTGAGGATACTCGTACATCCGAAGGCGGGGGCCATAACGAACCTCTTACCCAGAAGATAATAAGCCTAAAATACGAGTGATTAAAAATCATGCGCGTTGCTGATAAGCTCCAACATCCAATATTCGTAATGGCATAGATAATTCTAGCCTAACTCCTGAGGATACACATACGTCCGAAGGCGGGGGCCATAACGAATCTCTTAGCCTGATAATAACAAGCCTAAAACACGAGCGAGTGAAAAACTAGCTCACTGCCGATAAGCTCCATCATCCAATATTCGTAATGGCATAGATAATTCTAGCCTAACTCCTGAGGATACACAAACGCCTGAAGGTGGGGGCCACAGCGAACCTCTTATCATGAAGATAGCAAGCCTATAGCACGAGTGAGTAAAAACATGCTCGCTGCCGATAAGCTCCAACATCCAATATAGGGAATGGCATAAAAAATATTAGCCTAACTCCTGAGGATACCCATACATCCGAAGGCGGGGGTCATAGCGAAACTCTTGGCCTGAGGATAACAAGCCTAAAGCACGAGTGGGTAAAAAACATACACGCTGCCGTTAAGCTCCATCGTCCATTATATGTAATTGCATAGATAATTCTGCCCTAACTCCTGTGGATAATCATACATCCAAAGATGGGGGCCATAACGAACCTCTTATCCTGAAGATAGCAATCCTAAAGCACGAGTGAGGATAAACACATTTTTGCTGCGGATAAGCTCCAACATCAAATATAGGGAATGGCATAGATAATACTAGCCTAACTCCTAAGGATAATCATTTATTCAAAAGCGAGGGCCATAACGAACCTCTTAGGCTGAAGATATCAAGCATAATGTGCGAATGAACAAAAAACATGCCCGCTGCCGATAAGTTCCATCATCTAATATTGGTAATGGCATAGATAACTCTGGCCTAACTCCAGAGGATAATTATACATCCAAAGGTGGGGGCCATAACGAACCTCATATCCTGAAGATAACAAGCCCAAAGCACGAGTGAGGATAAAACATGTTTGCTGCCGATAAGCTCCAACATCAAATATTGGGAATGTCATAGATAATACTAGCCTAACTCCTGAGGATAACCATATATTCGAAAGCGATGGCCATAACGCACCTCTTTGGCTGAAGATATCAAGCATAAAGCGCGAATGAGGGATAAACTTGCGCATTTCCGATAAGCTCATTCATTCAATATTTGTAATGGCATAGATAATACTAGCGTAACTTCTGAGGTTACTCATACATCCGAAGGCGGGGGCCATAAAAAATTTATTAGCCAGAAGATAATAGACCTAAAGCACGATTAAGGAAAAATATTGCTCGCTGCCAATAAGCTCTGACATCCAATATTTGCAATGGCATATATAATACTAGCCTAACTCCTGATGATACTCATACATCCGAAGATGTAGGACATAACGAACATCTTAGCCAGATTATAACAAGCCTAAAACATAAGCGAGGAAAAAACTTGCTCGCTGCCGTTAAGCTCCAACATCCAATATTGGTAATGGCATAGATAATACAAACCTAACATCTGAATATACTCATACATCCGATGGCAGGGGCCATAACTAACCTCTAAGCCAGGAGATAACAAGCCTAATGCACGAGTAAGGAAAAATCTTGCTCGCTGCCGATAAGCTTCAACATCCAATATTTGTAATGGCATAGATAATACTAGCGTAACTTATGAGGTTACTCATACATCTGAAGGCGGGAGCCATAACATTATTATTAGGCTAATGATAACATGCCAAAAGCACGAGTGAGGAAAATCCTTGTTCTCTGCCAATAAGCTCTAACATCCAATATTGGAAATGGCATAGATTATACTAGCCTAACACCTGAGGATAGTCATACATCCGATGGCGGGGGTAATATAGAACCTCATGCCCTGAAGCTAACAAGCCTAATGCACTTGTGAGTAATAAATTTGCTTGATACCGATAAGCTCCAACATCCAATATTTGTAATGGCACAGATAATACTAGCCTAACTCCAGAGGATAATCAAACATCCGAAGGCGGGGGCCAAAACGAACCTCTTAGACTGAAGATAAGAAGTCCAAAGTACGAGTGAGGAAAAAACTTGCTCGCTGCTGATAAGCTCTAACATCCAATATTGGTAATGGCATAGATAATACTACCCTAACTCTTGATGATACTCATACATCCGAAGGCGGGGGTCATTACAAACCTCATAGCCAAACGTTAACAAGCCCAAAGAGGGAGTGTGGAAAAACCATGCTCGCTACCGATAAGCTCCAACATCCAATATTTGTCATGGCATAGATAATACTTGCTTAACTCCTGAGGATACTCATTCATTCGAGGGCGGAAGCCATAACGAACTTCTTAGCCGGAGGATAAAGAGCCTAAAGCACGAGTGAGTATAAAACATGCTCGCTGCCGATAAGCTACAACTTCCAATATTTGTAATGGTATTGATAATACTAGCCTAACTCCTGAGGATACTCATACGTCCGTAGGCGGGGGTCATTACGAACCTCTTAGCCTGAAGATAGCCGGCCTAAAGCACGAGAGAGGGAAAAACATACTCGCTGCCGATAAGCCCTATCATCCAATATTTGTAATGGCATAGATAGTTCTAGCTTAACTCCAGAGGATACTCTTAGGTTCGAAGGCGTGGGACATAACAAACCACTTAGCCCAAAGATAACAAGCTTAAAGCATGAGTGAGACAAAACATGTACGTTGCCGATATACTCCAACATCCAATATTGGTAATGGCATAGAAAATACCAGGCTATCTCCTGAAAATACCCATACAATCGAAAGTGGGGCCATAATGAACCTCTTAGCCTGAGGATAACAATCCTAAATCTCGATTGAGGAAAAAACTTACTCGCTGCAGATATGCTCTAACATCCAATATTGGTAATGGGATAGATAATACAAGCCTAACTCCTGAGGATACACATGCATCTGAAGGCGGGGGCCATAAAGAACCCCATAACCTTAAGATAACAAGCCTAAAGCAAGATTGAGGACAAAGCTGGCTCGCTGCTGAAAAGCTCCAACATCAAATATTCGTAATGGCATAGATAATTCTACCCTAACTCTAGAAGATATTCATACCTCCGAATGCGGGGGCCAAAGCGAACCTCTTAGCCTGAAGATAACAAGCCTAAAGCATGAGTGAGTAAAAAACATGCTCGCTGCCGATAAGCTCCAATATCCAAAATTTGCAATAGCATTGAAAATTCTTGCATTACTTCTGAAGATACCCATACATTCGAAGGTGGGGGCCAAAACGAACCTCTTAACCTGAAGATAACAAGCCAAAAGAATGAGCGAGGGAAAAACTTGTTCTTTTCCGATAAGCTTCAACATCCAATATTCGTAATGGCATAGATAAATCTAGCCTAACTCCTGATGATACTCATACGTCTGAAGGTGGGGGCCATAACGAACCTCTTATCCTGAAGATAACAAGAATAAAGCATGAGTGAGTAAAAAGCATGCTCGCTGCCAATAAGCTCCATTATCTAATATTGGTAATGGCATATATAATTCTGGCATAACTCCTGAGGATAATCATGCATCTGAAGGTGGGGGCCATAACGAACCTCTAATCCTGAAGATAACAAGCCTAAAGCAAGAGTAGGGAAAAAATTTGTTTGCTTCCGATAAGCTCTAACATCAAATATTTGTAATGGCATAGATAATACCAGCCTAACTCCTAAGGATACTCATAGATCCTAAGGCGGTAGACATAACGAACCTCTTAGCCAGAAGATATAAAGCATAAAGCGCGAATGAGGAAAAAACTTGCTTACTGCCAATAAGGTCCAACATCTAATATTGATAATGGCATAGATAATACTAGCCTAACACAAGAGAATACCCATACATACAAAGGCGTATGCCATAACGAACCTCTTAGCCCGAAGAAAACAAGCCTAAAATAGGAGTGAGGAAAAAACTTACTCGCTGCCGATAAGCTCCAACATCCAATATTGGTAATGGCATAGATAATAAAAGCCTAACTCCAGAGGTTACTCATACATCCGAAGGCCGGGGCCATAATGAACTTCTTAGCCTGAATATAACCGGCCTAAAGCACGAGGGAGGAAAAAACTAGCCCGTTGCCGCTAAGCTCTAACATCAAATATTGGTAATGGCATAGATAATACTAGCCTAACTCCTTAGGATATACAAGCATCCAAAGGTGGGGGCCATAACGAACCTCATCTCCTTCAGATAACAAGCCTAAAGCACGAGTAGGGAAAAAACTTGCTCGCTGCTGATAAGCTCCAACATCCAATATTGGAAATGGCATAGATAATACTAGCCTAACTCATGAAGATACCCATACATCCGAAGGGAGGGGCCATAACGAACCTCCTAGCCTGAAGATAACAAGCCTAAAGCACGAGTAAGGAAAAATCTTGCTCGCTGCCGATAAGCTCCATCATCCAATATTGGTAATGGAATAGATAATACTAGCCTAACTCCTGAAGATACTAATACATCCGAAGGCGGGGGCTATAAGTTACCTTTTAGCCTGAAGATTACGAGCCTAATTTATGAGTGCGGATTAAACTTGGTCGCTGTCGATAAGCTCCAATGTCCAATATTGGTAATGGCATACATAATACTTGCCTAACTCCTGAGAATACTCATGCATCCAAAGGCGGGGGCCATGACCAACCTCTTTGCCTGAAGATAACAAGCCTAAAGCACGAGAGAGGAAAAAACTTGCTGGCTGCTAATAAGCTCCAACATCAAATATTGGTAATGGCATAGATAATACTAGCCTAACTCCTGAAGATATTCATGCATCCAAAGGCGGGTGCCATAACGAACCTCTTAGCCTGAAGATAACAAGCCTAAAGCACCAGTGGGAAAATACTTGCTCGCTGCAGATAAGCTCCAACATCCAATATTGGTAATGGCATAAATAATACTAGTCTAACTCCTGAGGATACTCATACATCCAAAGGTGGGGTTCACAACAACCCTCATATCCTGAAAATATTAAGCCTAAAGCACGAGTAACAAAAAAACTTGCTCGCTACCGATAAGCTCCAGCATCCAATATTGGTAATGGCATTGATAAGACAAGCTTACCTCCAGAGGATACACATACATCCAAAGGCGGGGGGGCCATAACGAACCTCATAGCATGAAGATAATAACCCTAAAGCCCGAGTGAGGATAAAACTTGCTCGCTGTCGATATGCGCCAACATCTAATATTAGTAATGGCATAGATAATAATAGCCAAACTCCTAAGGATACTCATACACCAGCAGGCGGGGGCCATAACGAACCTCTTAGCCTGAAGATAACATGCTTAAAGTACGAGTGAGGATAAAACATGCTCGCTGCCGATAAGCTCCAATATCTAATATTGGTAATGGCATAGATAATACTAGCCAATCTCCTAAGGATTCTAATACATCCGAAAGCGCGGGCCAAAATGAACCACTTAGTCTGAAGAAAACAAGCCAAAAGCACGAGTAAGGAAAAAACTTGCTCGCTGCCGATAAGCTCCAACATCCAATATTGGTAATGGCATTGATAATACAAGCCTAACTCCTGAGGATACTCATACATTCGAAGTTGGGGGCTATAACGAACCTCTTAACCTAAAGATAATATGCCTAAAGCACGAATGAGGTAAAAACTTGTTCACTGCCGATAAGCTCTAACATCCAATATTGGTAAAGGCATAGATAATACTAGCCTAACTCCTGAGGATACTAATACGTCTGATGGCAGGGGCCATAACGAACCTCTTAGCCTGAAGATAACAAGCCTAAAGCACGAGCGAGGGAAAAACTTGCACGCCGCCGATAAGCTCCAACACCAAATATTTGTAATGGCATAGGTAATTCTAGCCGAATTACTGCGGATTCTTATACGTCCGAAGATTGGGGCCATAACGAATCTTAGCCTGATAATAACAAGCCTAAAACACGAGTGAGGAAAAAACTTGTTCGCTGCCGGTAAACTCCAACATCTAATATTTGTAATAGCATAAAAAATACAAGCCTAACTCTTGAAGATACACATACATCCGAAGGCGGGGGCCATAACTAACCTCTTAGCCTGAAGATAACAAGCCTAAGGCTCGAGTGAGTAAAAAACATGCTTACTACAGATGGACTCCAACATCCAATATTGGTAATGGCATAGATAATACTAGCCTAACTTTTGTGGATACTCATACATCCGAAATCACGTTTGAAGAAAATACTTGCACGCTGCCTATAAGCTTCAACATCCAATATTGGTAATGGCATAGATAATACTAGGGTAACTCATAAGGATTCTCATACATCGGAAGGCGGAGGCCATAACGAACCTCTTAGCCTGATGTTAACAAGCCTAAAGCACGATTGAGAAAAAAAAATTCACGCAGCCGATAAGCTCCAACATCCAATATTGGTAATGGCATAGCTAATACTAACGTAACTCATAAGGATAGTCATACATCCGAAAACGGGGGCCATAACCAACCACTTAGCCTGAAGGTATCAAGCCTAAAGCACGATTGAGGAAAAGAGTTTTTCTCTAACGATAATCTATAATATCCAATATTGGTAATGGCATAGATTATACTAGCCTAACTCCTGAGGATACTCATACTTCTGAAGGCAGGGGCCATAGCGAACCACTTAGCCTAAAGATAACAAGCCTAAAGTACGAGTGAAGTTAAAACTTGTTTGCTGCCGATAAGCACCCTCATCCAATATTTGTAATGGCCTAGATAATTCTATCCTAACTACTGAAGATACTCATACATCAGAAGGCGGGTGGGGCAATAACGTACCCCACTACATAAAGATAATAGGCCTAAAACGCGAGTGAGAAAAAAACTTGCTCGGTGCCGATAAGCTCCAGCATCCAATATTGGTAATGGCATAGATAATACTAGCCTAACTCCTTAGGATACTCATACATCCAGAGGCGGGGGACGTAACGAACCACTTAGCCTGAAGATTCCAAGCCTAAAGCACGAGTGATAAAATAACTTGCTCACTGCAGATAACCTCCAGCATCCAATATTTGTAAGGGAAAAGATAATACTAGCCAAACTCCTGGGGATACTCATACATCCGAAGGCATTGGCCATAACGGACCTTTTAGCCTGAAAATAACAAGCCTAAAGCACGAATGAGGAAAAAACTTGCTCGCTGCCGAGAAGTTCCAACATCCAATATTGGCAATGGCATAGATAATTCAAGCCAAACTCCTGAGGATACTCATACATCCGAAGGCGGGGGCCATTACGAACCTCTACACATGAAGATAACAAACCTAAAGCACAAGTGGGGATAAAACATGCACGCTGCCGTTAAGATCCAACATCCAATATTGCTAATGGCATAGATAATACTAGACTAACTCCTGAGGATACTCATTCATCCGATGGAAGCGGCCATAACGAACCCCTTAGTCTTAAAATTATAAGCCTAAAGCATGATTGAGGAAAAAACTTGCTCGGCGCCAATAAGCTCTATCATCCAATATTGGCATTGACATAGATAATTCTATCCTAACTCTTGAGGATACTCATACATCCGAAGACTTACTGAGGATACTCATACATGGATAACAAGCATAAAGCACGAGTGCGGAAAAAACTTACTAAATGTCGATAAGCTCAAACATCAAATATTGGTAATGGCATATATAATTCAGGCCTAACTCCTGAGGATACTCATACATCCGAAGGCGGGGGCCATAATGAACCTCTTAGCCTAAAGATAACAATCCTAAAGCACGATTGTGGAAAAAACTTGTTCGCCGCCGATAATCCCCATCATCAAATATTAGTAATGGTATAAATAATATTATCCTAACTCCAGAGTATACTCATACATCCAATGGCGGGGGCCATAACAAACCTCTTAGCCTAAAGATTAAAATCCAAAAGCTCGAGTGAGGAAAAAACTTTCGCACTGCAGATAAACTATAACATCAAATATTGGTAATGGCAAAGATAATACTAGCCTAACTCCTGAGGATACTCATACCTCTGACGGCGGTGGGAATAGCAAACCTCATAGCTTGTAGATAACAAGCCAAAAGTACGAGTGAGGAAAAAACTTGCCCGCTGTCGATAAACCCCATCATCCAATATTTGTAATGGCGTAGATAATACTAGCTTAACTCTTGAGAATACACATACATCCGAAGGTGAGAGCCATAACGAACCTCTTAGCCTGGAGATAACAAGCCTAATGCACGTGTGAGGAAAAAACTTGCTCCCTGCCGATAAGCTCTAACATCCAATATAGGTAATGGCATAGATAATACTTGCCTAACTCCTGAGGATAATCATACATCCGAAGGCGGGGGCCATAACGAACCACTTAGCCTGAAGATAACAAGCCTAAAGCACGAGTGAGGTTAAAACATGTTTGTTGCCGATAAGCTCCAACATCCAATATTTGTAATGGCATAGATAATACTTGCCTAAGTCCTGAGGATAATCAAACATCCGAAGGTGGGGGCCCTAACGAATCTTCTTGCCTGAAGATATCAAGTCTAAAGTACGAGAGAGAAAAAATACATGCTCGTTGCCGATAAGCTCCATCATCCAATATTAGAAATGGAATAGATAATACTAGCCTAACTCCTAAGGATTCGCATACATCTGAAGGCGGGGGCCATATGGAACCTCTTAGCCTGAAGATAACAGGCCTAAAGTAAGAGTAATGAAAAACTTTCTCGCTGCCGATAAGCTCCAACATTCAGTATCTGTAATGGCATAGATAATTCTAGCCTAACTCTTGAGGATACCCATACATCATTAGGCGGGGGCCATAACGTACCTCTTAGTCTGAAGATGTAATGCCCCAGATTTTCGGGTAATTTTTTTGTTTAGTATTATTACTATTATTACATCACGATAAGTTCCGCACTAATAATAAATATATATTCCGCTTATACTCTTTCATCCAGATTGCAACCATTTATTTCCTTCAGGTGGTTTTGTCCTTAGATTCCTTTTTTGTAGTTTTGGCAGTTTGGAGGTGATTCGGAGGTAGGGGTGGCATTGTGGCCTTGGGAACCCATAGATAGTTTGGTAGTGGTGTTTTATTATAGTTTCGATAGTTTGGTGTGGTTCCGGTGAGCCGTTGGATTGGCCGATAGGTTTTCGGAGTTCGTCCGGGCAAATATTCTTTTTTTTGGCATTCCGGCGGTTTAGGCGATAGGGCGGTGTCATGAGTTGTGGGAACCCCTAGAAAGTTTGACAATGATGTTTTTGTGTTGTGTGTGCGATTCGGGGTGGTTCCGATGAGCCGTTGGAGTGGCCGGTGGATTTCTGGGTTCGCCCGAGGAAAAGATTTCTTTTTGGGGGCTTAGGCGTTTCGGTGCCCGTGAGGCGGTGGAGGTTGTGTTTGCACCTTTAGAAACTTTGGTTAGGCTTGTAGAAGTGCTTGTACGGTTATGGTGGTGGTCCGTAGTGTTTCTGGGGTGTCCGGGGTGGTCCGGGGCATCCCCGGGGCCTCTTTTTTTAAGTGCAAGAACAGTTCTGTTCGAACAGGGTCATTTCTGTTCGAATAGGATGAACAGTGTTTTCTGCACAATTCTTTTTTTTTGAGCTGTTTTGTTCTGTTCGAACAGGACCTTCCCTATTCGACAGAGGTGCGTCTGCAGCTATATTTGGGCCTTTTTCCTCTCTTTGCTTCACTTCCCTTTCCTCTCTCTCTCTCTCTCCTTTCCCCCACTCATTCCTCCCTCCTCCAAACTCTTCATCCAACCTTCCCCATCTCGCGAGGATCATTGCTGAGATTCGCTGCGATCTCCTCTCCTATCCTCGGTAAGTTTTCCCGATTCCTTTTTCGTTCGTCTCGCTCGAATTCAGCGTAGGTCTGATTTCTAGGGTTTGGGTTTAGTGCTGTTTTCTTAAATTGATGGGTTATTTGTTGTTCTCCTTGATTGGTGTTAGGTTTTCAGGCGCTTCGTGGTATTTCCGTGGATTTCGGGTTAGGTTTCTGAGTTGATTTCCGAGTTGGATTTTCCGCCGGACTTTGATTATCGTCAGACGAGTTTTATCTTCCAAAATAACTTGATTATTATGCTGATTCATGAGTTATAGAAATGCCTAGTGTAGTATACTATATATGTGATTAGGTTAGGATATCGTTAATTGCATAAGGCACATTACTGATCATCCGTTAGCATACCTTAGGCGAGAGTATAAAAAGGTTTGATAAGTTAGTAAAACCCGCTATAATGTGAGTTTAGTTACTCAATAGAGACCGGGGAAGGTGATTAGCCAGAGAAGGTTATTCTCTGTTGTCGTCGATGTGACGATGACTCCCGAGGTTTCTCTAAGACAGATTTCATTGAGGGTGGTTCTCACGAGTCTTTTCTTCATCGATTTTGAGAACAAAGGCATTTCTCAGTATGTTGCGATGCCCCAGCGCCACTATATATTTATATATGTATATAATATATTGAATATGGTACTGTTGGTTAGTTATAGCCCATCTTGTTTTAGGGCACTAGTAACTAGGTTTGGCGATTAGTAGAGACTTATGGACGGCATGTGGTTAGCCGCCATTTCTCTGAGATAGTATAGTTCTGAGACTATAGTTCTCAGCTTTTAGTTTAGCACCTTGTTTAGCTTGGATTGCTGGACTTGGTTCCAGGGTAGACTTGGGGTGGCATAGCTTCAGTAAGACATGGTCTTCGATTCAGAGCTCGTCCGCTTGCCTGCTTTTATTTTGACTAGTCTTAGGATTAGTCTAGGTGTGCTCTGTGTTCTCGTGGCCTGGTCCATTAGCACTGTCGTTATGGTTACTGGTTGCTTGGAATGTTGGATTCCATGTGGGAGTGTGACCTCCTGGACTGTTATTGGTTGGTGGTGAGCAGACGGCTTGTCTATGGTGGGTTGTTGTGGATGTTGAACTTCCGATAGTTTGCCTTAGGATTGTTTGCTTATCGTGTTGTAGCACTTATTGTCCACATGATTCTTAGAGCTGATAGAGCTTACCCGTAAGCCTTCTTTCCCTGAGATGAGGCTGTTAGGGCTGTGTTCCCTTCCGTCATCTAGGAGGCACGTGAGACAGCATGGCTCAGTGTGATCCGGGACTGAGCCAGGTGGTTTATGAAGTTTTACGTCACCCGAGATGTTGGAATTCGGCTGAAACCTCCTGTTGAATCCGGTTCCTGTACATTCGTGTTAGAGACTTATGTACATGATTAGGATTATTGTAAGGCAGTTCTGTTATTGGGGATTGTTGACTACTCGTTGGATACTTGTAGGTCACCCCATGAGTACTAGTTTGTGTTGACAGCTAGAGTACTGTTGTGCGTGGTGGTAATCATATTGCTTTGAGGAATCTCAGAGACTGATGTCGTTTAGGTGTCGTGACGGTTAAGTTGCTGTTTTATCTAGGCTTAGATAGTGCGACTGAGTCACATGAGGACATCTGTGTTAGTTTTGGTTGTCACGCTCTCAAGTAGGTGGTTATCCTATGTGTACTGCCAGGTTGGCGGTAGTTGTAGTTCAGTCTCTAGGATCATGCTCACATCCATAAATAGTATATTCTCCTTATCTTACTGCGATCGAATACACAAATAACTCCACATCCGCTGACCCTCGAGAGGTTTAAGGATTCCTTAATCGGGTTAAACTAGAAGGTGGGTCCAGGATGGATACTATTATACCTAGTAGGTTCCTCTGATAGAAATCCTTAACCCTTTTGCATTACGTTTAATATAGAATCTTCTGCACTCGGTATAATTATGGGATTATCTCACTCCATCATATCATCATCATAAGATTCATAACATATCATTGCATTGGGATAATTATGGAATTATCCTAGTTCATCATATTCCTCTACTCTTATCTCAATTCCTCTTCTCCTAATAGATTTTAGTATAATTAGATTCATCTCCTTTTTGTATTTCCTCTCCTCTCTGCATATATTCCTCTCTCTTCTGCGTCTATTTAAGTTATTAGGCTGATTAGTCTGGTTGGTTGCATTAAGCTCTAAGCTGGTATTTGGTTGTGGGCAACTCGTTCAGCTTGTGATAGCTTTGAGATTGTGCCTGGTTGAGGTTTGGATAACCCGATTGGTTTGTGGTTGGCCGAGGATGGTTTACCCTCGTGTGTTATTATGTTTCGGAGGTGATTAGTTGTTTGTGGCGCTGAGAGCCACGGTTGAGATTAGAGTGCAGTTAGTGGTCTTTGTGACTGGAGTGTAGGTTAACACTCTTTTGCATGAGGTATATTTTTAGATAGACTTATTAGAGTTAGTATATATGCTTATACCTATTAGTCATCCTTTATATATTTATATATATATATATTGTTTATCGATAGATATTATTATATCACATTATCATTATATTTATACCCATCTCATTGGTTAGTATAATCGTTTAGTTATTATTGGGAGTAGTGAGCTCGTTGTTGGCTCACTCTCGTATCCCCCTTTCAGTGGCAGGTGGTTTCAGGTTTAGTTATTGTTGTGGTAATCTTTGGGGAGCTGAGCTGGAGGCTCGATCTCCAGTTATTGCAGTTTGGCTTACTGCGTAGAGGTTTGCAGAATCTTACGTTTAGATTCTGTTATCTTAGTCTTCCGCTGTTTCTGTTTTCCTTATTGCTCTGTTATAATACTATTGTGAATAACTGGGCCAGAATTTGTCTACGGTTCGGTTGTTCATGGGGTGAATCTATGGATTCCCAGACCTGCACATCCTCAAATCTAAGTAATTGGTCTAGCTACCGATTACTGGATTTTGGGGAGTGACAGAAAATAACAATCCCAAAGCACGAGTGAGGATAAAACTTCCTCGCCGCCGATAATCTTTAGCATCTTATATTGGTAATAGCATAGATAATACTAGCCTAAATTCTGGGGATACTCATCCATCCGAAGGCGGGGGCCATAATGAACCTCTTAGCCTGAAAATAACAAGCCTAAAGCACGATTGAGAAAAAAATTTGCTCGCTGCCTATAAGCTCCAAAATTCAGTATTGGTAATGGCATAGATAATACTAGCCTAGCTCTTGAGGATACTCATACATCTGAAGGCAGGGGCCATAACGAACCTCATTGCCAGAAGTTAACAAGCCTAAAGCACGAGTAAGGAAAAAACTTGTACGCCGCCGATAAACTCCAACGTCCAATATTGCTCATGGCATAGATAATACTAACCAAACTTCTGAGATTACACATACATCAGAAGGCGGGTGCCATAACGAACCTCTTAGCATGAAGATAACAAGCCTAAACCACGAGTGAGGAAATAACATGCTCGCGGCGAAAAGTTCCAACATCCAATAGTTGTAATGGCATAGATAATACAGGCCTAAATCCTAAGGATACTCATACATCTGAAGGAGGGGGTCATAACGAATTTCCTAGCCTAAAGATAACAAGCCTAAAGCTCGAGTAAGGAAAAATCTTTCTCACAGCCGATAAGCTCCAACATCCAATATTTGTAATGACATAGATAATACTTGCCTAACTCCAGAGGATATTCATACACCTGAAGGCGGTGGGCTTAACAAACCACATAGCCTGAAGATATCAAGCCAAAGGCACGAGTAAGGAAAAAACATGCTCGCTGCCGATAAGCTCCAGCATCTAATATAGGTAATGATATAGCTAATTCAATACTAACCTAACTCCTGAGGATAATCATACAACCGAAGGCGGGGGCCATAACGAATCTCTTAGCCAGAAGATAACAAGCTAAATGCATGAGTTAGGATAAATCTTCCTTGCTGCGGATAAGCTTCAATATCCAATATTTGCAATGGCATTGATTATACTGGCCGAACTCCTGAGGATACTCATCCAACATAAGGCGGGGACCATAACTTACCTCTTAGTCTGAAGATAACAAGCCTAAAGCATGAGTGAGGATAAAACTTGCTCGCTGCCGATAATCTCCAACTTCTTATATTGGTAAAAGCATAGATAATACTAGCCTAAATTTTGAGGACACTCATACATCTGAGGACGGGGGCCATAACAAAGCTCTTAGCCAGAAAATAACATGCCTAAAGCACGATTGGGGAAAAAACTAACACGCTGCCGATAAGCTCAAACATCCAATATTGGTAATGGCATAGAAAATACCAGCCTAACTCGTGAGGATACTCATACATTTTAAGGCAGGGGCCATAACAAACCTCATAGCCAGAAGATGACAAGCTTAAAGCATGAGTGAGGAAAAAACTTGTACGGTGGTGATAAGTACCAACATCCAATATTGGTTATGGCATAGGTATTACAAGCCAAGCTTTAGAGGATACTCATACATCTGAAGGCGAGGGCCATAACGAACCTCTTAGCCTGAAGATAACAAGCCAAAAACTGGAGTGAGGAAAAATCATACTCGCAGCGAAATGCTCCAACATCCAATATTGGAAATGGCATAGATAATTCTAGCCTAAGTTCTGAGGATACTCATACATACGATGGCGGGGTCCATAACGAAACTCTTAGCCTAAAGATAACGAGCCTAATGCACGAGTGAGAAAAAAACTAACTCGCTGCCGATAAGCTCCAACAGCCAATATTTCTAATGGATAATGTAATTCTTGCCTAACTCCTGTGGAAACTCATTCATCCGAAGGCGGGGGCCATAACAAACCTCTTAGCCTAAAGATAACAAACCTAAAGCCCGAGTGAGGAAAAAACTTACTCGCTGCCGATAATCTCCAACATCTAATATTGGTAAGGGCATATATAATTCTTGGGTAAATTTAGAGGATACTCATACATCCGAGGGCGGGGGCCATAGCGAACCTCTTAGCCTTAAAATAGCAAGCCTAAAGGACGTTTGAGGAAAAAACTTGCTTGCTGCCGATAAGTTCCAACATCAAATATTAGTAATGGCCTAGATAATACTAGCTTAACTCGTGAGGATAGTCATACATCTGATGGCAGGGGCTATAGCGAACCTCGTAGCCAGAAGATAACAAGCCTAAAGAACGAGTGAGGAAAAAACTTATATGCTGCCGATAAGCACCAACATTCAATATTGGTAATGGCATAGGTAATATTGGCCAAACTTTCGAGGATACTCATACATCCGACGGCGGGGGCCATAACGAACCGCTTAGCCTGAAGATAACAAGCCTAAAGCACGAGTGAGGAAAAATTATGCTCGCTGCGAAAAGCTCCAACATCCAATATTGGTAATGGCATAGATAATTCTAGCCTAACTCCTGAGGATACTCATACATCCGAAGGCCTGGGCCATAATGAACCTCTTAGCCTAAATATAACGAGCCAAAAGTACGAGTGAGGAAAAATCTTACTCGGTGTCGATAAGCTCCAGCATCCAATATTGGTAATGGCATATATAATTCTTGCCCAACTCCAGAGGAAACTAATAAATCCGAAGGCAAGGGCCATAACGAACCTCTTAACCTAATGATAACAAACCTAAAGCCTGAGTGAGGAAAAAACTTACTCATGGCCGATAAGCTCCAACATCTATTATTTATAATGGCATATATAATTTTTGCCTAACTCCAGAGGATACTCATACATACGATGGCGGGGGCCATAATGAACCTCTTTGCCTAAATATAAGAAGCCTAAAGCACGAGTGATAAATAAACTTGCTCGCTGCCGATTTGCTCCAACATCAAATATTTGTAATGGCATAGATATTACTAGCCTAACTCCTTAGGGTACTCATACATCCGAAGGCAGTGGCCATAACGATCCTCTTAACATGAAAAAAACAAGCCTAAAGCACGAGTTTGGAAAAAACATGCTCACTGTCGAAAAGCTCCAACATCCAATATTGGTAATGGCAAAGATAATTCTAGCCGAACTCCTAAGGATACTCATGCATCCCAACGCGGGGGCCATAACGAAACTCATAGCCCGAGGATAGCAAGCCTTAAGCACAAGTGGGGATAAAACTTGTTTGCTGCCGATATGCTCTAACATCAAATATTGGCAATGGCGAAGATAATACTAGCCTATCTTTTGAGGATGCTCATACATCCGAAGGTGGGTGCCATAACGAACCTCTTTGCCTGAAGATATCAAGCCAAAAGCACGAATAAGGATAAAAAAAGCTCGCTGCCGATAATCTCCAAGATCCAATATGGGTAATGGCATATATAATGCAAGCCTAACTCCAGAAGTTATTCATACATCCAAAGGCGGAGGCCATAACGAACCTCTTAGCCTGAAGATACCCGGCCTAAATCGCGAGTGAAGAAAAAACATGCTCGCTACCAAAAAGCTCGAACCTCCAATATTTGTAATGGCATAGATAATTCTAGCCTAGATCTTGAGGATACTCATACATCCGAAGGCGGGGGGGGCTATAACAAGCCACTTAGCCTAAAGATAACAAGCCTAAAGCACGAGTGAGGAAAAAACTTACTCGCTGCCAATAAGATCCAACATCCAATATTGGTAATGACATATATAATTCTTGCCTAACTCTTGGGGATACTCATGCATCCGAAGGCAGGGGCCATAACGGACCTCTTAGCATAAAGATAATAAGCCTAAAGCACGAGTGAGGAAAAAACTTGCTCGCTGCCGATATACACCAACATCCATTATTGATAATGGCATAAATAATACTAGCCTAACTCCTGCGGATACTCATAAATCCGAAGGCGGGGGCCATAACGATCTTCTTAGTCTGAAAAAAACAAGCCAAAAGCACGATTGTGGAAAAAACATGCCTTCTGCCGATAAGTTCCAACATCAACTATTGGGAATGGTATATATATTATTTTCCTAACTCCTGTGGATACTCATAGATCCGTTGGCGGGGGCCATAATAGACCTCTTAGCCTGGAGATAACAAGCGTAAAGCTCAAGTGAAGAAATAACATTCTCACTGCCGATAAGCTCCAAGCTCCAATATTCGTAATGGCATTTACAATACTAGCCTTACTCTTTAGGATACTCATACATCTGAAGGCGGTGGGCATAATAAACCTCATAGCCTAAAGATAACAATCTTAAAGCACGAGTGAGAAAAAAACTAGCTCGCTACCGATAGTCCCCATCTTCCAATATTGGTAATGGCATAGATTATTCTAGCCTAACTCCTAAGGATGATCATGCATCCGAAGGCTAGAGCCATAACGAACCTCTTAGCCTGATGATAATAAGCCTAAAGCACGAGTGTGGAAAAAACATGCTCGATGCCGAAAAACTCCAACATCCAATATTGGTAATGGCATAGATAATTCAAGCCTAACTCCTAAGGATACTCATACATCTGAAGGCGGGAGCCATAACAAGCATCTTAGCCTAAAGATAACAAGCATAAAGCACGAGTGAGGACAAAACTTGTTCACTGCCGATAAACCCCTATATCCAATATTGGTAATGTCATAGATAATACTAGCTTAACTCCTGAAGATACTTATAGATCTGATGGAGGGGGCAATAACGAACCTTTTAGCTAGAGGATAACAAGCCTAAAGAATAAGTGAGGGAAAAACTTTCTCGCTGTCGATAAGCTCTAACATCTAATATTGGAAATGGCATAGATAATTCTACCCTAACTCCTGAGGATACTCATACATCCATTGGCGGGGGCCAAAACAAACCTCTAAGCCTTAAAATATCAAACCTAAAGCACGAGTGAGGGAAAAACTTGCTCGCTGCCGATAAGCTCCAACATCCAATATTATAAAAGACATAGATAATACTAGCCTAACATCTGTGGATACTCATACATCTAAAGGAGGGGGCCAAAACGAATCTCTTAACCTGAAGATAACAAGCCAAAAGCACGAGTGCGAATAAACTTGCTCGCAGCTGATAAGCACCAACATCCAATATTGGTAATGGCATAGGTAATACAAGCCTAACTTCTGAGGATACTCATACATCTGAAGGCGTGGGCCATTGCGAACCTCATAGCTTGAAGATAATTAGCCTGAAGCACGTATGAGAAAAAAACTTGTTCGCTGCTGATAAGCCTCAACATCCTATATTGGTAATAGCATAGATAATACAAGCCTACTTTTGAGGATACTCATACATCTGAAGGCGGGGGCAATAACGAACTTCTTAGCCTGAAGATAACAAGCCTTAAACATGAGTGAGAAAAAACCTGCTCCCTACCGATAAGCTCAAGCATCTAATAATTGTAAATGTATAGATAATACCAGCCTAACTTCTGAGGATACTAATACATCCAAAGGCGGGGGCCATAACGAACTACTTAACCTGAATATAACATACCTAAAGCACGAGCATGGAAAAAAGTTGCACACTGCCGATAAGCACGAACATCCTATATTTCTAATGGCATAGATAATACTAGCCTAACTCCTGAGGATATTCATACATCCGAAGGCGGGGGCCATAACGTACCACTTAACCTAAAGATAACAAGCCTAAAGCACGAGTGAGGTAAAACCATGCTCGCTGCAGATAAGCTCCAACATCCAATATTGGTAAGGGCATAGATTATACTGGCTTAACTCCATAGGATAGTCATACATATGATGGCGGGGACCATAACGAACATGTCAGCCTGAATATTTGTAATGGCATAGATAATACTTGCCTTACATCCGAAGGCGGGGGCCATAATGAGCTTCTTAGCCTGAAGATAACAAGCCTTATGAATGAGAGAGGAAAAAACTTGATTACTGCCGATAAGCCCAAACATTAAATATTTGTAATGGCATAGATAATTCTTGCCTAACTCCTGAGGATGCTCATACATCCGATGGCGGGGGCCAAAATAAACCTCTTAGCCAGAAAATAACATGCCCAAAACACGTGTGAGTAAAAAACATGCTCGCTGTCGATAAGCTCCAACATTTAATATTGGTAATGGCATTGATAATACAAGCCTAACTATTGAGGATACTCATACATCCGAAGGCGGTGCCATAACAATTCCCTTTGCGTAAAGATAACAAGCCTAAAGCACGAGTGAAGAAAAAGCATGCTCGTTGCTGATAAACTCCAACATCCAATATTTGTAATGGCGTTGATAATACTAACCTAACTCCTAAGGATATTCAAACATTCGAAGGCGGGGCCCATTACGAACAACTTAGCCTGTAGATAACATGCCTAAAACACGAGTGAGGATAAAACTTGTTTGCCGCCGATAAGCTCTAACAACCAATATTGGTAATGGAATAGATAATACTAGCCTAACACTTGAGGATACTCATACATCAAAAGGCGGGGGCCATAACGAACCACTTAGCCAGAAGATATCAAGCCTAAAGCACGAGTGAGAATAAAACTTGCTCGCTGCCGATAATCTCCATCATCCAATATTGGTAATGGCATAGATAATACTAGCCTAACTCCTGAGGATAGTCATACATCCGAAGGCGAGGGCTATAACGAACCTCTTAGCCTAAAGATAGCAAGCCTAAAGTACAAGTGAGTAAAAAACTTACTTAATGCCGATAAACACCATCATCCAATATTGGTAATGGCATAGATAATACTAGCCTAACTATTTAAGAAACTCATACATCTGAATGCGGCTGCAATATCGAACCTCCTAGTCTGAAGATAACAAGCCTAAAGCACGAGTGAGGAAAAAACTTGCTTGCGGCCGATAAACTCTAACATTTAATATTGGTTATGGTATAGAAAATACTATCCCAACTCCCGAGGATACTCATACATCCTAATACGGGGGCCATAAAAAACCTCTTAGCCTGGAGATTACAGGCCTTAAACAGGAGTGTGCAAAAAACTTGCTCGCTGCCGATAAGCTCCAAAATCCTATATTGGTAATGGCATAGATAATACTAACCTAACTCCTGAGGTAACATATACATCCGAAGGCGAGGGCCATAATAAACATCATTGCTTGAAGATAACAAGCCTAAAGCAGGAGTGAGGAAAAAACTTGCTCGCTGCCGATAAGCACAAACATCTAATATTGGTAATGGCACAGATAATACTAGCCTAACTCCAGAGGATACTCATAAATTCGAAGGTGAGGGCCATAACAAACCTCTCAGATTGAAGATAACAAGCCTAAAGCACGAGTAAAAAAATAACTTGTTCTCTGCCGGCAGGCTCCAACACCACATATTTGTAATGGCATAGATAATACTGGCCTAACTCCTGAGGATACTCATACATCCGAAGGCGGGGGCCATAGCGAACCTCTTAGCTTGAAGTTAACAAGCCTAAAACTCAAGTGTGGAAAAAACTTGCTCGCTGCCGATAAGCTGCAATACCCAATATTTGTAATGGCATAGATAATGCACTCCTAACTCCTGAAGATACTCATACATCTGAAGACGGGGGCCATAACGAAAATCTTAGTTTGAAGATAACAAGCCTAAAGCACGAGTGAGGATAAAACTTGCTCGCCTTAGATAAGCTCCAACATCCAATATTTGTAATGGCATAGATAAAACTAGCCTAAGTACTGAGGATACACATTCATCCGAAGGCGGGGGCCATAACGAGCCCCTTAGCCAGATGATAACAAGCGTAAAGCACAAGCGAGAAAAAAACGTACTTGCTGCCGATAGGCTCCAACATCCAATATTGGTAATGGCATAGATAATACTAGCCTAACTCCTGGGGATACTCATACATCCGAAGGCGGGGGCCATAACGAACCTCTTAGTCTTAAGTTAACAAGCCTAAAGCGCGAGTGAGGAAAAAACATGCTTGCTGCCGATATGCTTGAACATCTAATATTTGTAATGGCATAGATAATACTAGCCTAACTCCAGAGAATACTCGTACATCCAAAGGCGGTGGCAATAACGAACCTCTTAGCCATGAGATAACATGCCTAAAGCACGAGTGAGGATAAAACAAGTTTGTTGTCGATAAGCTCTAACAACCAATATTTGCAATGGAATAGATAATACTAGCCCAACTCTTGTGGATACTCATATATCCGAAGGCAGGGGCCATAACGAACCACTTAGCCTGAAAATATTAAGCCTAAAGCACGAATGAGGAAAAAACTTGTTCGCTGCCGAAAAGATCAAACATCCAATATTGGTAATGTCATAGATAATAATACTAGCCTAACTCCTGGGGATACTCATACATCTAAAGGCGGAGGCCGTAACGAATCTCTTAACCTGAAGGTATCAAGCCTAGAGCACGAGTGAGAATAAAACTTGCTCGCTGCCGATAAGCTCCTTCATCCAAAATTGGTAATGGCATAGATAATTCTAGCCTAATTTTTGTGGATACTCCTACATCCAAAGGTAGGGGCAATAATGAACCTCATAGCCTGAAGGTATCAAGCCTAAAGCAGGAGTGAGGAAAAAACTTCCTCGCTGTCGATAAGATCCAACATCCAATATTGGTAATGTGATAGATAATTCTAGCCTAACTCCTGGGGATACTCATACATCCCAAAGCGGGGGCCATAACGAACCACATAGCCTGAAGGTAACAAGCCTAAAGCAGGAGTGAGGATAAAACTTCCTCGCTGCCGATTTGCACCAACATCCAATATTGGTAATGGCATAGATAATAATACTATCCCAACTCCTGCGGATACTCATACAACTGAAGCCGGGGGCCATATCGAACCACTTAATCCGAAGATAACATGCCTAAAGCACGAGTGAGGAAAGAACTTGCTTAATGCCGATAAGCCCCAGCATCCAATATTGGTAACGGCATAGATAATATTAGCCTAACTCTTAATGATACTCATACATCGGAAGGAGGGGGTCATAACGAACCTCTTAGCCTGAAGATAACAAGCCTAAAACTGGATTTAGTTAAAAACTTGCTCACTGCCGATAAGTTCCAACATCCAATATTTGTAATGGCATAGATAATACTTACCTAACTCCTGAGCTAATTGATACATCCGAAGGCGAGGGCCATAATGAACATCATTGCCTGAAGAAAACAAGCTTAAAGAACGAGTGAGGAAAAAATATGCTCGCTGTCGATAAGCACCAAAATCCAATATTTGTAATGGCATAGATAATACAAGCCTAACTCCGTAGGATACTCATAAATCAGAAGGCGGGGGCCATAACGAACCTCTTAGTCTTGAGATAACAAGCCTAAAGTACGAGTATGGAAAAAACATGTTTGCTGCCGATAAGCTCCAACAACCAATATTTGTAATGGCATAGATAATACTAGCCTAACTCCTGAAAATACTCATACATCCGAAGGCGGGGGCAATAACGATCCTTTTAGGCAAGATATAACAAGCATAAAGCACGACTGAGGATAAAACTTGTTTGCTGCCGATATGCTCCAGCAACCAATATTGGTAATGGAAGAGATAATTCAAGCCTAACTCTTGATGATTCTCATACATCCGAAGATGGGGGCCATAGCGAACCACTTAGTCTGAAGATATCATGCCTAAAGTACGAATGAGGAAAAAACTTTTTCACTGTCGATAAGCTCCAACATCCAATATTAGCAATGCCATAGATAATACTAGCCTAACTCGTAGGGATACTCATACATTCGAAGGCGGGGGCCATAACGAACTTCTTAGGCTGAAGATATCAAGCCTAAAGCACGAGTGAGAATAAAATTTGCTCGCCGCCGATAGGCTCCTTCATCCAATATTAGTAATGGCAGAGATAATAGTATCCTAACTTCTGCGGATACTCTTGCATCCTAAGGTGGGGCCCATACCAAACCACATAGCCTGAAGGCAATAAGCCTAAAGCGGGAGTGAAGAAGAAATTTGCTCGCTGTCGATAAGCTCCAACATCCAATAAAGGTAATGGGATAGATAATTCTAGCCTAACTCCTGGGGATACTCATACATCCGAAGGCGAGAGCCATAACGAACCTCATAGCCTGAAGGTAATAAGCATAAAGCAGGAATGAGGAAAAAACTTTCTCGGTGCCGATAAGCCCCAACATCCAATATTTGTAATGACATAGATAAATCAAGCCAAACTCAAGAGGATACTCATGCATCTAAAGGCGGGGGCATTTACGAACCTCTACACCTGAAGATAACAAGCCTAAAGCACAAGTGGGGATAAAACATGCACGCTGCCGATAAGATCCAACATCAAATATTGCTAATGGCATAGATAATACTAGCCTAACTCCTGAGGATACTCATGCATCCAAAGGAACCGGCCATAACGAGCCTCTTAGTCTTAAAATAATAAGCCTAAAGCATGATTGAGCAAAAAACTTGCTCGGTGCCAATAAGCTCTATCATCCAATATTGGCATTGACATAGATAATTCTATCCTAACTCATGAGGATACTCATACATCCGAAGGCGGGGGCCATAACGAACCACTTAGCCTGAAGATAACAAGCATAAAGCACGAGTACGGAAAAAACTTACTAAATGCCGATAATCTCAAACATCAAATATTGGTAATGGCATATATAATTCAGGCCTAACTCCTGAGGATACTCATACATCCGAAGGCGGGGGCCATAACGAACCTCTTAGCCTAAAGATAACAATCCTAAACCACGAGTGATTAAAAGACATGCCCGCAGCCAATATGCTCCAACATCCAATATTGGTAATGGCATAGATAATACTAGCCTAACTCCAGAGTATACTCATACATTCAATGGCGGGGGCCATAACGATCCTCTTAGCCTTGAAAAATAAGCCTAAAGCACGATTGTGGAAAAAACTTGTTCGCCGCCGATAAGCCCCATCATCCAATATTAGTAATGGTATAAATAATATTACCCTAACTCCTGAGGATACACATACATCAATAGGCGGGGGCCATAACAAACCTCTTTGCCTAAAGATAAAAAGCCTAAAGCTCGAGTGAGGAAAAAACTTTCGCACTGCAGATAAACTCAAACATCCAATATTGGTAATGGCAAAGATAATACTAGCCTAACTCCTGAGGATACTCATACTTCTGATAGCGGTGGGCATAACAAACCTCATAGCTTGTAGATAACAAGCCTAAAGCACGAGTGAGGAAAAAACATGCCCGCTGTCGATAAACCCCATCATCCAATATTTGTAATGGCATAGATAATACTAGCCTAAGTCCTGAGGATACACACACATCCGAAGGCGAGAGCCATACCGAACCTCTTAGCCTGGAGATAACAAGCCTAAAGCACGAGTGAGGAAAAAACTTGCTCGCTTCCGATAAGCTCCAACATCCAATATAGAGAATGGCATAGATAATACTTGCCTAACTCCTGAGGATAATCATACATCCGAATGCGGGGGTCATAACGAACCTCTTAGCCTGAAGATTACAAGCCTAAAGCGCGAGTGAGGTTAAAACTTGTTTGTTGCCGATAGGCTCTAACATCTAATATTTTTAATGGCATAGATAATACTTGCCTAACTCCTGGGGATACTCATACATCCGAAGATGGGGGCCCTAACGAATCTTCTAGCCCGAAGATATCAAGCCTAAAGCACGAGAGAAAAAAAATACATGCTCGCTGCCGATAAGCTCCATCATCCAATATTGGAAATGGAATAGATAATATTAGCCTAACTCCTAAGTATTCGCATACATCCGAAGGCGGGGGCCATATTGAACCTCTTAGCCTGAAGATAACAGGCCTAAAGTAAGAGTAAGGAAAAACTTTCTCGCTGCCGATAAGCTCCAACATTCAGTATCTATAATGGCATAGATAATTCTAGCCTAGCTCTTGAGGATACCCAATCATCATAAGGCGGGGGCCATAACGTACCTCTTAGTCTGAAGATGTAATGCCCCAGATTTTCGGGTCATTTTTTTGTTTAGTATTATTACTATTATTACCACACGATAAGTTCCGCACTTATAATCCATATATATTCCGCTTATACTCTTTCATCCTGATTGCATCCATTTATTTCCTTTAGGTGGTTTTGTCCTTAGATTCCTTTTTTGTGGTTTTGGCGGTTCGGAGGTGATTCGGAGGTAGGGGTGGCATTGTGGCCTTGGGAACCCATAGATAGTTTGGTAGTGGTGTTTTATTAGTGTGTCTATAGTTTGGTGTGGTTCCGGTGAGCCGTTGGATTGGCCGATAGGTTTTCGGAGTTCGTCCGGGCAAATATTCTTTTTTTTGGCATTCCGGCGGTTTAGGCGATAGGGCGGTGTCAGGAGTTGTGGGAACCCATAGAAAGTTTTGCAATGATGTTTGTGTATTGTGTGTGCGATTTGGGGTGGTTCCGATGAGCCGCTGGAGTGGCCGGTGGATTTCTGGGTTCGCCCGAGGAAAAGATTCCTTTTTGGGGGCTTAGGCGTTTCGGTGCCCGTGAGGCAGTGGAGGTTATGTTTGCACCTTTAGAAACTTTGGCTAGGCTTGTAGAAGTGTTTGTGTGGTTGTGGTGGTGGTCCGTGGTGTTTCTAGGGTGTCTGGGGTGGTCCGGGGCATCCCCGAGGCCTCTTTTTTTTAGTGCAGGAACAGTTCTGTTCGAACAGGGTCATTTCAGTTCGAATAGGATGAACAGTGTTTTTTGCACAATTCTTTTTTTTCGAGCTGCTTTGTTCTGTTCGAACAAGACCTTCCCTGTTCGAACAGAGGTGCTTCTGCAGCTATATTTGAGCCTTTTTCCTCTCTTTGCTTCACTTCCCTTTCCTCTCTCTCTCTCTCCTCTCCCCCACTCATTCCTCCCTCCTCCAAACTCTTCATCCATCCCTCCCCATCTTGCGAGGATCCTTGCCGAGCTTCGCCGCGATCTCCTCTCCTATCCTCGGTAAGTTTTCCCGATTCCTTTTTCGCTCGTCTCGCTCGAATTCGGCGTAGGTCTGATTTCTAGGGTTTGGGTTTAGTGTTGTTTTCTTAAATTGATGGGTTGTTTGTTGTTCTCCTTGATTGGTGTTAGGTTTTCAGGCGTTCCGTGGTATTTTCGTTGATTTCGGGTTAGGTTTCCGAGTTGGATTTTTCGCCGGACTTGGATTATCGTCAGGGGAGTTTTATCTTCCAAAATAACATGATTATTATGCTGATTCAGGAGTTATAGAATTGCCTAGTCTAGTATACTATATATGTGATTAGGTTAGGATATCGTTAATTACATAAGGCACATTACTGATCATCCGTTAGCATACCTTAGGCGAGAGTATATAAAGGTTTGATAAGTTAGTAAAACCCGCTATAATGTGAGTTTAGTTACTCAATAGAGGCCGGGGTAGGTGATTAGCCAGAGAAGGTTATTCTCTGTTGTCGTCGATGTGACGATGACTCCCGAGGTTTCTCTTAGACAGATTTCATTGAGGGTGGTTCTCACGAGTATTTTCTTCATCGAGTTTGAGAACAAAGGCATTTCTCAGTATGTTGCGACGCCCCAGCACCACTATATATTTATATATGAGTATAATATATTGAATACGGTACTGTTGGTTAGTTATTAGGGTACCCAGCTTGTTTTAGGGCACTAGTAAATAGGTTTGGCGATTAGTAGAGACTTATGGACGGCATGTGGTTAGCCGCCATTTCTCTGAGATAGTATAGTTCTGAGACTATAGTTCTCGGCTTTTAGTTTAACACCTTGTTTAGTTTGGATTGCTGGACTTGGTTCCAGGGTAGTCTTGGGGTGGCATAGCTTCAGTAAGACATGGTCTTCGATTCGGAGCTCGTCCTCTTGCCTGCTTTTATTTTGACTAGTCTTGGGATTAGTTTAGGTGTGCTCTGTGTTCTCGAGGCCTGGTCCATGAGCACTGTTGCTGTGGTTAGTGGTTGTTTGGAATGTTGGATTCAATGTGGAAGTGTGACCTCCTGGACTGTTATTGGTTGGTGGTGAGCAGACGGCTTGTCTGTGGTGGGTTGTTGTAGATGTTGAACTTCCGATAGTTTGCCTTAGGATTGTTTGCTTATCGTGTTGTGGCACTTATTGTCCACATGATTCTTAGAGCTGATAGAGCTTACCCGTAAGCCTTCTTTCCCCGGGATGAGGCTGTTAGGGCTGTGTTCCCTTCCGTCATCTAGGACGCACGTGAGACAGCATGGCTCAGTGTGATCCGCGACTGAGCCAGGTGGTTTATGAAATTGTACGTCACCCGAGATGTTGGAATGCGGCTGAAACCTCCTCTTGAATCCGGTTCCTGTACATTCGTGTTAGAGACTTATGTACATGATTTGGAGGATTGTGAGGCAGTTCTGTTATTGGGGATTGTTGACTACTCGTTGGATACTTGTAGGTCACCCCATGAGTACGAGTTTGTGTTGACAGCTAGAGTACTGTGGTGCGTGGTGGTAATCATATTGCTTTGAGGATTCTTAGAGACTGATGTTGTTTAGGTGTCGTGACGGTTAAGTTCCTGTTTCATCTAGGCTTATATAGTGCGACTGAGTCACAGGAGGACATCTATGTTAGTTTTGGTTACCACGCTCTCAAGTAGGTGGTTATCCTGTGTATACTGCCGGGTTGACGATAGTTGTAATTCAGTCTCTAGGATCATGCTCATATCCATAAATAGTATATTCTCCTTATCTTACTACGATCGGATACACAAATAACTCCGCATCCGCTGACCCTCGAGAGGATTAAGGATTCCTTAATCGGGTTAAAATAGAAGGTGGGTCCAGGATGGATACTATTATACCTAGTCACCCATTCAGGAGTGTGGGAAGGTATGACACAGTATTTACTATCCGGTACAGGGCTTATCTTGGTGGTTGAAATGCCTCGGAATTAAATCACTGTTTCGGACGCTGGCTCCGGTGTGAAATATCTGTGTAATAACCTTAGTCTGGTCGAACTAGTGCAGTACATCGTACCCTTGTATCCAACTATATCCGGTAAGGTAAATCCTTTTTTCAACGTTTGTCAGCCCACTTTAGTCATGGTGGCTATCCCTTGGGTTGACATCGCTAAATCATTTTGCATCATCATCATCATCATCATCATCATCAAGCAATCATTGCATCTCTGCACACTTCCTTAATTAGTAGGTTCTTCTGATTGAAATCCTTAACCCTTCTGCATTACGTTTAATATAAAATCTTCTGCACTCGGGATAATTATTGAATTATCTCACTCCATCATATCATCATCATAAGATTCATAACATATCATTGCATTGGGATAATTATGGAATTATCCTTGTTCATCATATTCCTCTACTCTTATCTCAATTACTCTTCCCCTAATAGATTTTAGTATAATTAGATTCATCTCCTTTTTGCATTTCCTCACCTCTCTGCGTCTATTCCTTTCTCTTCTGCGTTTATTTAAGTTAATAGGTTGATTAGTCTTGTTGGTTGCATTAAGCTCTAGGCTGGTATTTGGTTGTGGGCAATCTCATTCAGCTTGTAATAGCTTTGGGATTGTGCCTGGTTGAGGTTTGGATAACCCAATTGGTTTGTGGTTGGCCGAGGATGGTTTACCCTCGTGTGTTATTATGTTTCGGAGGTGATTAGTTGTTTGTGGCGCTGAGAGCCACGGTTGTGATTAGAGTGTAGTTAGTGGTCTTTGTGACTAGAGTGTAGGTTAACACTCTTTTGCATGATGTATATTTTTAGATGGACTTATTAGAGTTAGTATATATGCTTATACCTATTAGTCATCCTATATATATTTATATATATATATTGTTTATTGTTAGATATTATTATATCACATTATCATTATATTTATACCCATCTCATTGGTTAGTATAATCGTTTAGTTATTATTGGGAGTAGTGAGCTCGTTGTTTGCTCACTCTCGTATCCCCCTTTCAGTGGCAGGTGGTTTCAGGTTTAGCTGCTGCTGTGGTAATCTTTGGGGAGCAGAGCTGAAGGCTCGATCTCCAGTTATTGCAGTTGGGCTTGCTGCGTAGAGGTTTGTAGAATCTTACGTTTAGATTATGTTATCTTAGTCTTCCGGTGTTTCTGTTTTCCTTATTGCTCTGTTATAATACTATTGTGAATAACTGGGCCAGAATTTGTCTACGGCTCGGTTGTTCATGGGGTGAATCTATGGATTCCCTGACTTGCACATCCTCAAATCTAAGTAATTGGTCTAGCTACCGATTACTGGATTTTGCGGCGTGACAGAAGATAACAATCCCAAAGAACGAGTGAGGATAAAACTTCCTAGCAGCCGATAATCTCCAGCATCTGATATTGGTAATAGCATAAATAATACTAACCTAAATCCTGGGGATACTCATCCATCCGAAGGCGGGGGCCATAATGAACCTCTTAGCCTGAAAATAACAAGCCTAAAGCACGATTGAAGAAAAAATTTGCTCGCTGCCTATAAGCTCCAAAATTTAGTATCGGTAATGGCATAGATTATACTAGCCTAACTCGTGAGGATACTCATACATCAGAAGGTAGGGGCCATAACAAAACTCATTGCCAGAAGTTAACAAGCCTAAAGCACGAGTGGGGAAAAAACTTCTACGCCGCCGATATGCTCCAACGTCCAATATTGCTCATGGCATAGATAATACTAACCAAACTTCTGAGTTTAATCATACATCAGAAGGTGGGGGCCACAACGAACCTCTTAGCTTGAAGATAACAAGCCTAAAGCACGAGTGAGGAAATAACATGCTCGCAGCGAAAAGTTCCAACACCCATTAGTTGTAATGGCATAGATAATACAGGCCTAAATCCTGAGGATACTCATACATCCGAAGGCGGGGGTCATAACAAATTTCTTAGCCTAAAGATAGCAAGCCTAAAGCTCGAGTGAGGAAAAATCTTTCTCACTGCCGATAAGCTCCAATATCCAATATTGGTAATGACATAGATAATACTTGCCTAACTCCAGAGGATATTCATACACCTGAAGGCGGTGGGCTTAAAAAACCACATAGCCAGAAGATATCAAGCCTAAGGCACGAGTAAGGAAAAAACTTGCTCGCTGCCGATAAGCTCCAGCATCTAATATAGGTAATGATATAGCTAATTCAATACTAACCTAACTCCAGAGGATAATTATACAACCGAAGGCGAGGGCCATAACGAATCTCTTAGCCAGAAGATAACAAGCTAAAAGCATGAGTGAGGATAAACCTTCCTTGCTGCGGATAAGCTCCAATATCCAATATTTGTAATGGCATTGATAATACATGCCTAACTCCTGAGGATACTCATACATCATAAGCCGGGGGCCATAACTTACCTTTTAGTCTGAAGATAACAGGCCTAAAGCACGCGTGAGGATAAAACTTGCTCGCTGCCGATAATCTCCAACATCTTATATTGGTAAAAGCATAGATAATACTAGCCTGAATTTTGTGGATACTCATACATCCGAGGGCGGGGGCCATAACGAAGCTCTTAGCCTGAAAATAGCAAGCCTAAAGCACGATTGAGGAAAAAACTAACACACTGCCGATAAGCTCCAACATCCAATATTGGTAATGGCATAGATAATACAAGCCTAACTCTAGAGGATACTCATACATTTGATGACAGGGGCCATATCAAACCTCATAGCTAGAAGATGACAAGCCTAAAGCATGCGTGAGGAAAAAACTTATACGGTGGTGATAAGTACCAATATCCAATATTGGTAGTGGCATAGGTAATACAAGCCAAGCTTTTGAGGATACTCATACATCCGAAGGCGGGGGCCATAACGAATCTCTTAGCCTGAAGATGGGTAATACAAGCCAAGCTTTTGAGGATACTCATACATCCGAAGGCGGGGGCCATAACGAATCTCTTAGCCTGAAGATAACAAGCCTAAAGCACGAGTGAGGAAAAATCATACACACAGCGAAAAGCTCCAACATCCAATATTGGAAATGGCATAGATAATTCTAGCCTAAGTTCTGAGGATACTCATACATACGAAGGCGTGGGCCATAACGAACCTCTTAGCCTAAAGATAACGAGCCTAATGGACGAGTGAGGAAAAAACTTTCTCGCTGCCGATAAGCATAAACATCCAATATTGGTAATGGCACAGATAATACAAGCCTATCTCCTGAGGATACTCATACATCCGAAGGCGAGGGCCATAGCGAACCTCTTAGCTTGAAGTTAACAAGCCTAAATCTCTAGTGTGGAAAAAACTTGCTCGCTGCTGATAAGCTGCTATATCCAATATTTGTAATGGCATAGATAATGCACTCCTAACTCCTGAAGATACTCATACATCCGAAGACAGGGGCCATAACGAAAATCTTAGTTTGAAGATAACAAGCCTAAAGCACGAGTGAGGATAAAACTTGCTCGCTGCAGATAAGCTCCAACATCCAATATTTGTAATGGCATAGATAAAACTAGCCTAAGTACTGAGGATACTCATTCATCCGAAGGCGGGGGCCATAACGAGCCTCTTAGCCAGATGATAACAAGCGTAAAACACAAGCGAGGAAAAAACTTACTTGCTGCCGATAAGCCCCAACATTCAATATTGGTAATGGCATAGATAATACTAGCCTAACTCCTGCTGATACTCATACATCCGAAGGCGGGGGCCATAACGAACCTCTTAGTCTTAAGTTAACAAGCCTAAAGCACGAGTGAGGAAAAAACATTCTTGCTGCCGATAAGCCCCAACATCTAATATTTGCAATGGCATAGATAATACTAGCCTAACTCCTGAGAATACTCGTACATCCAAAGGCGGTGGCAATAACGAACATCGTAGCAATGAGATAACATGCCTAAAGCTCGAGTGAGGATAAAATATGTTTGCTGTCGATACGCTCTGACAACCAATATTAGTAATGGAATAGATAATACTAGCCTAACTCTTGAGGATACTCATACATCCGAAGGCGGAGGCCATAACGAACCACTTTGCCTGAAGATATCAAGCCTAAAGCACAAATGAGGAAAAAACTTGTTCGCTGCCGAAAGGATCCAACATCCAATATTGGTAATGCCATAGATAATAATACTAGCCTAACTCCTGGGGATACTCATACATTCGAAGGCGGAGGCCGTAACGAATCTCTTAGCCTGAAGATATCAAGCCTAAAACATGAGTGAGAATAAAACTTGCTCGCTGCCGATAGGCTCCTTCATCCAAAATCGGTAATGGCATAGATAATTCTAGCCTAACTTTTGTGGATACTCTTACATCCAAAGACGGGGGAAATAACTAACCTCATAGCCTGATGGTAACAAGCCTAAAGCAGGAGTGAGGAAAAAACTTCTTCGCTGTCGTTAAGATCCAACATCAAATATTGGCAATGTGATAGATAATTCTAGCTTAACTCCTTGGGATACTCATACATCCCAAGGCAGAGGCCATAACGAACCTCATAGCCTGACGGTAACAAGCCTAAACAAGGAGTGAGGAAAAAACTTGCTCGCTGCCGATTTGCACCAACATCCAACATTGGTAATGGCATAGATAATATTATCCTAACTCCTGTGGATACTCATACATCTGAAGCCGGGGGCCATATCGAACCACTTAATCTAAAGAAAACATGCCTAAAGTACGAGTGAGGAAAGAACTTGCTTGCTGCCGATAAACTACAACATTCAATATTAGTAATGGTATAGATAATACTATCCTAACACCTGAGGATACTCATACATCCGAAGGCGGGGGCCATAACAAACCTCTTAGCCTGAAGATTACAAGCCTAAAACTGGATTTAGTTAAAAACTTACTCACTGCCGATAAGCTCCAACATCTAATATTGGTAATGGCATAGATAATACTTACCTAACTCCTGAGCTAACTGAAACATCCGAAGGCGAGGGCCATAATGAAATTCATAGCCTGAAGAAAACAAGCCTAAAGAACGAGCGAGGAAAAAATATGCTCGCTGTCAATAAGCACCAAAATCCAATATTTGCAATGGCATAGATAATACAAGCCTAACTCTGTAGGATACTCATAAATCAGAAGGCGGGGGCCATAACGATCCTCTGAGTCTTGAGATAACAAGCCTAAAGCACGAGTAAGGAAAAAACATGTTTGCTGCCGATAAGCTCCAACATCCAATATTTGTAATGGCATAGATTATACTAGCCTAACTCCTGAAAATACTCATACATCCGAAGGTGGGGGTAATAACGATCATTTTAGGTAAGTTATAACAAGCCTAAAGCACGAGTGAGGATAAAACTTGTTTGCTGCCAATATGCTCCAACAACCAATATTGGCAATGGAAGAGATAATTCAAGCCTAACTCTTGAGGATTCTTATACATCCGAAGGCGGGGGCCATAACGAACCACTTAGCCTGAAGATATCATGCCTAAAGTACGAATGAGGAAAAAACTTGTTCGCTGCCGATAAGCTCCAACATCCAATAATGGCAATGTCATAGATAATACTAGCCTAACTCCTAAGGATACTCATACATCCGAAGGCGGAGGCCATAACGAATTTCTTAGCCTTAATATATCAAGCCTAAAACACAAGTGAGAATAAAATTTGCTCGCCGCCGATAAGCACCTTCATCCAATATTGGTAATGGCAGAGATAATACTATCCTAACTTCTGCGGATACTCTTACATCCTAAGACGGGGGCCATAACGAACCTCATAGCCTGAAGGCAATAAGCCTAAAGCGGGAGTGAAGAAAAAACTTGCTCGCTGTCGATAAGCTCCAGCATCCAATAAAGGTAATGGGATAGATAATTCTAGCCTAACTCCTGGGGATACTCATACATCCGAAAGCGAGAGCCATTACGAACCTCATAGCCTGAAGGCAACAAGCCTAAAGCAGGAATGAGGAAAAAACTTGTTCTCCGCCGATAAGCACCAACATCCAATATTGGTAATGGTATAGATAATACCATCCTAACTCCTGAGGATACTCATACATCTGAATCTGAAGATAACAAGCCTAAAGCACGAGTGCGGAATAAACTTGCTTGCTGTCGATAAACTTCAACATTCAATATTAGTAATGGTATAGATAATACTAGCCTAACTCCTGAGGATACTCATACATCCAAAGACGGGGGCCGTAACAAACCTCTTAGCCTGAAAATTACAAGCTTAAAACTGGAGTGAGTAAAAAACTTGCTCACTGCCGATAAGCTCCAACATCCAATATTGGTAATTGCATAGATAATACTAACCTAACTCCTGAGTTAACTGATACATCCGAAGGCGAGGGCCATAATGAACATCATTGCCGGAAGATAACAAGCCTAAGGAATGAGTGAGGAAAAAATATGCTCACTGTAGATAAGCACCAACATCCAATATTGGTAATGGCATAGATAAAACAAGCCTAACTCCGTAGGATGCTCATACATTAGAAGGCGGGGGCCATAACGAACCTCTTAGTTTTAAGATAACAAGCCTATTGCGCGAGTAAGGGAAAACATGCTTGCTGCCGATAAGCTCCAACATCAAATATTTGTAATGGCAAAGATAATGCTATCCTAACACCTGAAAATACTCGCGCATCCGAGGGGGGGGGCAATAACAAACCTTTTAGCCAAGAGATAACAAGCCTAATGCACGAGGGAGGATAAAACTTGTTTGCAGCCGAATAGCTCCAACAACCAATATTGGTAATGGAATAGATAATTCAATCCTAACTCTTGAGGAATCTCATAAATCCGAAGGGGGGGGCCATAACGAACCACTTAGCCTGAAGATATCAAGCCTAAAGCACGAATGAGGAAAAAACTTGGTCGCTGCCAATAAGCTCCAGCATCCAATATTGGTAATTGCATAGATAATACTAGCCTAACTCCTAGGGATACTCATACATCCGAAAGCGGAGGCCATAACGAATCTCTTAGCCTGAAAATATCTAGCCTAAAGCACGAGTAAGAATAAAACTTGCCCGCTGCCGATAAGCTCCATCATCCAATATTTGCAATGGCATAGATAATACTAGCCTAACTCATGAGGATACTCTTACATCTTAACGCGTGGGCCATAATGAACCTCATACCCTGAAGATAATAAGCCAAAAGCCAGAATGAGGAAAAAAGTGGCTCGCTGCAGATAAGCTCTATCATACAATATTTGTAATGGTGTAGATAATACTAGCCTAAGTCTTGAGGATACACATACATCTGAAGGCGGGAGCCATAACGAACCTCTTTACCTGAAGAGAACATACCTAAAGCACGAGGGAGGAAAAAACTTGCTCGCTGTCAATAAGCTCCAATATCAAATATTGGTAATGGCATAGATAATACTAGCCTAACTCATGAATATACTCATACATCCGAATGCGGGGTCCATAACGAACCTCTTAGCCTTAAGATAACAAGTCTAAAGCACGAGTGAGGAAAAAACTTACTCGCTGCCGATATGTTCCAACATCCAATATTGGTAATGGCATAGATGGTTCTAGCCTAACTCTTGTGGACACTCATACATTCGATGGCGATGGCCATAACGAACCACTTAGCCTGAAGATAACAAGCCTAAAGCACGAGTGATGAAAAAACTTGAACGATGCAGATAAGCTCTAACATCCAATATTGGAAATAGCATAGATAATATTAGCGTAACTCCTGTGGATACTCATACATCTGAAGGCGAGGGCCATAACGAACCTCTTGGCCTGAAGATAATAGGCCTAAAGAAAGATTGAGAAAAAAACTTATTCGCTGCTGATAAGCTCCAGCATCCAATATTGCTAATGACATAGATAATACTAGCCTACCTCCTGAGGAACTCATACATCTAAAGGCGGGGGCCATAAGAAACCTCCTAGCCTGTAGATAACAATCCTAAAATAGTAGTGGGGAAAAAACTTGCTCCTGCCGATAAGCTCCTACCTCAATTATTGGTAATGGCATGGATAATACTAGCCTAACTCCTAAGGTTTCTTATTCATCCGAAGGCGCGGGAACTTAACAAACTTCCTAGCCTAAAGATAAAATTACTAAAGCACGAGTGAGGAAAAAACTTGCTCGCTACCGATAAGCTCCAACATCAAATATTGATAATTGCAAAGATAATACTAGCCTAACTCCTGAGGATACTCATACATCCGAAGGCGGGAGCCATATCGAACCTCTTAGCTTGAAAATAACAAGCCTAAAGCACGATTGAAGAAAAAACTTGCTCGTAGCCGATATGCTCAACATCCAATATTGATAATGGCGTAGATAATACTAGCCTAACTCCTGAAGATACTCATACATCCAAAGGTGGGGGACATAACGAACCTATTTGCCTAAAGATAACATGCCTAAAGCACGAGCTTGGCGAAAACTTGTTCGCTGCAGATAAGCTTTAACATCAAATATTGCTAATGGCATAGATAATACTAGCCTAACTCCTGAGGATATTCATTCATTCAAAGCCGGCGGCCATAACGAGCCTCTTAGCCTAAAAATAACAAGCCTAAAGTGCGATTGAGGAAAAAATTGCTCGCTGCCGATAAGCTCCAACATCTAATATTGGGAATGGCATAAATAATACTAGCCTAACTCCAGAGGATACTCATACAACTGATGGCGGAGGCAATAACGAACCTTATAGCCTGAAGATAAAAAGCCTAAAGTACGAGTGAGGAAAAAAATTTCGTTGCCGATAAGATATAACATTCAGTATTGGTAATGGCATAGATAATACTAGGGTAACTCCTGAGGATACTCATACATCCAAAGACGGGGGCCTTAACAAACCTCTTAGCCTGAAAATTGCAAGCCTAAAACTGGAGTGAGTAAAAAACTTGCTCACAGCCGATAAGCTCCAACATCCAATATTGGTAATTGCATAGATAATACTAACCTAACTCCTGAGTTAACTGATACATCCGAAGGCGAGGGCCATAATGAACATCATTGCCGGAAGATAACAAGCCTAAGGAATGAGTGAGGAAAAAATATGCTCACTGTAGATAAGCACCAACATCCAATATTGGTAATGGCATAGATAAAACAAGCCTAACTCCGTAGGATGCTCATACATTAGAAGGCGGGGGCCATAACGAACCTCTTAGTTTTAAGATAACAAGCCTATAGCGCGAGTAAGGAAAAACATGCTTGCTGCCGATAAGCTCCAACATAAAATATTTGTAATGGCAAAGATAATACTATCCTAACACCTGAAAATATTTGCGCATCCGAGGGGGGGGGGGCAATAATAAACCTTTTAGCCAAGAGATAACAAGCCTAATGCACGAGGGAGGATAAAACTTGTTTGCTGCCGAATAGCTCCAACAACCATTATTGGTAATGGAATAGATAATTCAAGCCTAACTCTTGAGGAATCTCATAAATCCGAAGGAGGGGGCCATAACGAACCACTTAGCCTGAAGATATCAAGCCTAAAGCACGAATGAGGAAAAAACTTGGTCGCTGCCAATAAGCTCCAGCATCCAATATTGGTAATTGCATAGATAATACTAGCCTAACTCCTAGGGATACTCATACATCCGAAAGCGGAGGCCATAACGAATCTCTTAGCCTGAAAATATCTAGCCTAAAGCACGAGTAAGAATAAAACTTGCCCGCTGCCGATAAGCTCCATCATCCAATATTTGCAATGGCATAGATAATACAAGCCTAACTCATGAGGATACTCTAACATCTTAACGCGTGGGCCATAATGAACCTCATACCCTGAAGATAATAAGCCAAAAGCCAGAATGAGGAAAAAAGTGGCTCGCTGCTGATAAGCTCAATCATACAATATTTGTAATGGTGTAGATAATACTAGCCTAACTCTTGAGGATACACATACTTCTGAAGGCGGGAGCCATAACGAACCTCTTTACCCGAAGACAACATACCTAAAGCACGAGGGAGGAAAAAACTTGCTCGCTGTCAATAAGCTCCAATATCAAATATTGGTAATGGCATAGATAATACTAGCCTAACTCATGAATATACTCATACATCCGAATGCGGGGTCCATAACGAACCTCTTAGCCTTAAGATAACAAGTCTAAAGCACGAGTGAGGAAAAAACTTACTCGCTGCCGATATGTTCCAACATCCAATATTGGTAATGGCATAGATGGTTCTAGCCTAACTCTTGTGGACACTCATACATTCGATGGCGATGGCCATAACGAACCACTTAGCCTGAAGATAACAAGCCTAAAGCACGAGTGATGAAAAAACTTGAACGATGCAGATAAGCTCTAACATCCAATATTGGAAATAGCATAGATAATATTAGCGTAACTCCTGTGGATACTCATACATCTGAACGCGAGGGCCATAACGAACCTCTTGGCCTGAAGATAATAGGCCTAAAGAAAGATTAAGAAAAAAACTTATTCGCTGCTGATAAGCTCCAGCATCCAATATTGCTAATGACATAGATAATACTAGCCTAACTCCTGAGGAACTCATACATCTAAAGGCGGGGGCCATAAGAAACCTCCTAGCCTGTAGATAACAATCCTAAAATAGTAGTGGGGAAAAAACTTGCTCCCTGCCGATAAGCTCCTACCTCAATTATTGGTAATGGCATGGATAATACTAGCCTAACTCCTAAGGTTTCTTATTCATCCGAAGGCGCGGAACTTAACAAACTTCTTAGCCTAAAGATAAAATTACTAAAGCACGAGTGAGGAAAAAACTTGCTCGCTACCGATAAGCTCCAACATCAAATATTGGTAATTGCAAAGATAATACTAGCCTAACTCCTGAGGATACTCATACATCCGAAGGCGGGAGCCATATCGAACCTCTTAGCTTTAAAATAACAAGCCTAAAGCACGATTGAAGAAAAAACTTGCTCGTAGCCGATATGCTCAACATCCAATATTGATAATGGCGTAGATAATACTAGCCTAACTCCTGAAGATACTCATACATCCAAAGGTGGGGGACATAACGAACCTATTTGCCTAAAGATAACATGCCTAAAGCACGAGCTTGGAGAAAACATGTTCGCTGCAGATAAGCTTTAACATCAAATATTGGTAATGGCATAGATAATACTAGCCTAACTCCTGAGGATATTCATTCATTCAAAGCCGGCGGCCATAACGAGCCTCTTAGCCTAAAAATAACAAGCCTAAAGTGCGATTGAGGAAAAACTTGCTCGCTGCCGATAAGCTCCAATATCTAATATTGGGAATGGCATAAATAATACTAGCTTAACTCCAGAGGATACTCATACAACTGATGGCGGAGGCAATAACGAACCTTATAGCCTGAAGATAAAAAGCCTAAAGTACGAGTGAGGAAAAAAAATTTCGTTGCCGATAAGATATAACATTCAGTATTGGTAATGGCATAGATAATACTAGGGTAACTCCTGATGATACTCATACATCCAAAGGCGGGGGCCATAACGAATCTATTTGCCTGATGATAAGAAGCCCAAAGCACGATTGAGGGAAAAACTTGCTTGCGGCCGATAAGCTCTAACATCCAATATTGGTAATGGCATTGATAATACTAGCCTAACTCTTGTGGATACTCATACATCCGAAGGCGGGGGCCATATCAAACCTCTTAGCCCGAAGATAACATGCCTAATGCGCGAGTGAGGAAAATACTTGCTCGCAGCCAATAAGCTCCAATATCCAATATTTATAATGGCATAAATAATACTATCCTAACTCCTAAGGATACTCATACATCCGATGGTGGGGGCCATAAAAAACCACTTAGCCTGAAGATAACTAGCCTAAAGCATGAGTGAGGAAAAATCTTGCTCGCTGCCGATAAGCTCCAACATCTAATATTTGTAATGGCATAGATAATACTAGCCTAACTATTGAAGAAACTCATTCATCCAAATGTGGCTGCCATAACGAACCTATTAGCCGGAAAATAACAAGCCAAAAGCCTGATTAAGGAAAAAACGTGCTCTCTGTTGAAAAGCCCCAACATCCAATATTGGTAATTGCATAGATAATACTATCCTAACTCTAGAGGATACTCATACATCCGAAGGCGGGGGCCATAACAATCCTCTTTGCCTTAAAATAACAATCCTAAAACAAGAGTGAGGAAAAAACTTGTCCACTACCGTTCAGATCCAACATCCAATATTGGTAATGGCATAGAAAATACTGCCCAAACTCCTTAGGATATTCATAGATCTGAAGGCAGGGCCCATAATGAACCTCATAGCCTGAAGATAACAAGCCTAAAGCACAAGTGAGGAAAAAACTTGTTCGCTGCCAATAAGCTCCGACATCCAATATTGGTAATGGCAAAGAAAAATACTAGCCTAGCTTCTGAGGATACTCTTAGATCCGAAGGCGGGAGCCATATAGAACCTCTTAGCCTGAAGATAACAAGCCTAAAGCACGAGTTAGAAAAAAGCTTGCTCGCTGACGATATTCTCCAAAATCCAATATTGGTAATGGCATTGATAATTCTAGCCTAACTCCCGAGGATGCTCATACATCCGAATGCGGGGGTCATAACGAACCTCCTTTGCTTGAAGATAACAAGCCTTAAGTACGAGTGATGAAAAAACTTGCTCGCTGCCGATAAGCTCCAACATCAAATGTTAGTAATGGCATAGATAATACTCATACATCTGAAAATGGGAGCCATATCGAACCTCTTGGCCCGAAGATAACAAGCCTAAAGCAGGAGTGAGGAAAAAACTTTCTCGGTGTCGATAAGCTCTAATATCAAATATTGGGAATGGCATAGATAATACTAGCCTAACTATTGAAGAAACTCATACATCCGAATGCGGCTGCCATAACGAACCTATTAGCCTGAAAATAACAAGCCTAAAGAACGATTTAGGAAAAAATTTGTTCACTGCCGATAAGCTCCAACATCCAATATTGGAAATGGCATAGATAATACTACCCTAAAACCATAGGATACTCATACATTTGAAGGCAGGAGACATAACGAACCTCATAGCCTGAAGATAACAAGCCTAGAGCACAAGTGAGGAAAAAACTTGTTCGCTGCCAAAAAGCTCCAACATCCAATATTAGAAATGGCATAGATAATACTACCCTAAAACCATAGGATACTCATACATTGGAAGGCAGGGGACATAACGAACCTCAAAGCCTGAAGATAACAAGCCTAGAGTACAAGTGAGGAAAAAACTTGTTCGCTGCCAAAAAGCTCCAACATCCAATATTGGTAATGGCATAGATAATACTAGCCTAGCATCTGAGAATACTCATACATCCGAAGGCGGAAGCCATATAAAACCTCTTAGCCAGAAGATAACAAGCCTAAAGTACGAGTGAGGAAAGAACTTAATCGCTGCTGATATACTCCAACATCTAATATTGGTAATGGCATAGATGATTCTATCCTATCTCAAGAGAATGCTCATACATCCGAATGCAGGGGCCATAACGAACCTCTTAGCCTGAAGATAACAAGCCTAAAGAACGAGTGATGAAAAAACTTGCAAGCTGCCGATAAGCTCCAACATCCAATATTGATAATGGCATAGATAATACTAGCGCAATTCCTATGGATACTTATACATCCGAAGGCGGGGTCCATAACGAAACTCATAGCCTGAAGATAACAAGCCTAAAATATTGATAATGGTATAGATAATACTAGCCTAACTCCTGAGGATACTCATAAATCTGAAGGCTGGGGACATAAAGAACCTCTTAATCTGAAGATAACAAGCCTAAAGCGCGAATGAGGAAAAAACATGCTCGCTGCCGATAAGCTTCAACATCCAATATTGGTAATGGCATAGATAATACTAGCCTAACTCCTGAGGATAATTATACATCCGAAGGTGGGGGCCATAATGAGCCTCTTAGCCTGAAGATAACATGCCTAAAGCACGAGTGAAGACAAAACTTGTTTGTTGCCGATAGGCTCCAACATCTAATTTATGAAATGGCATAGATAATACTGCCCGAACTCCTAAGGATACCCATACATCCGAAGGCGGGGGCCATATCGAACTTCTTAGCCCGAAGATATCAAACATAAAGCATGAATGAGGAAAAATCTTGATCGCTGCCGAAATGCTCCAACATCAAATATTGGTAATAGCATAGATAATACTAGCCTAACTCCTGAGGATACTCATACATCCGAAGGCGGGGGCCATAACAAGCCTCATTGCCTGAAAATAATAAGCCGAAAGCAAGAGTGAGGAAAAAACTTGCTCGTTGTCGATAAGTCAAGCATTAAATATTGGCAATGGCTTAGATAATACTAGCCTAACTCCTAAGGTTACTCATACATCCGAAGGCAAGGGGCATAACAAACTTCTAAACCTAAAGATTACAAGCCTAAAGTACGAGTGGGGAAAAAATTTGCCCGCATCCGAAAAGCTCTAACATCTAATATTTGTAATGGCATAGACAATACTAGCGTAACTCCTGAGGATACTCATTCATCCAAAGACTGGGGCCATAACGATCCTCTTAACCTGAAGATAACATGAATAAAGCACGATTTAGGAAAAAACATGCTCGCTGCCGATAAACTCTATCATCCAATATTGGTAACGGAATAGATAATACAAGCCTAACTGCTGAGGATAATCATAAATCTGAAGGCGAGGGCCATAACGAACCTCTTAGACAGAATATATCAAGTCTGAAGCACGAATGAGGAAAAAACTTGATCGCCTCCGATAAGCTCCAACATCCAATATTGGCAATCGCATAGATAATACTAGCATAGCTCCTTAGGATACTCATACATTCGAAAGCGGGGACCATAGCGAACCTCTTAGCCTAAAGATAACAAGCCAATAGCACAAGTGAGGAAAAAACTTACTCGCTGCCGATAAGCACCAACATCTAATATTGGTAATGGCATTGATAATACTAGCCTAACTCCAGAGGATACTCATAAATCTGAAGGCGTGGGACATAAAGAACCTCTTAGTCTGAAGATAACAAGCCTAAAGCGCGAATAAGGAAAAAACATGCTCGCTGCCGATAAGCTTCAACATCCAATATTGGTAATGGCATTGATAATACTAGCCTAACCCTTGAGGTTACTCATACATCTTAAGGAGAGGACCATAACAAACATCTTTGCCTCATGATAAAGGGCCTAAAACGCAAATGAGGAAAAACTTGCTCGCTGCCAATAAGCTCCAACATCCAATATTGGTAATGGTAGAGATAATACTGGCCTAACTACTGAGGATACTCATACATGAGTAGGCGGGGGCCATAACAAACCTCTTAGCCTAAAGATTGCCAGCCTAAAGCATGAGTGAGGAAAATAATTGCTTCTTCCGATAAGCACCAACATCTAATATAAGCAATGTCATAGATAATACATCCGAAGGTAGGGGCCATAACGAGCCTATTAGCCTGAAGATAACAAGCCGAAAGCACGAGTGAGGACAAAACTTCCCTTTCGTTGATGAGCTTTAACATCAAATTTTGGAAATGGCATAGATATAATACTAGCCTAACTCCAAAGGATACTCATACATCGGAAGGTGGGGGCCATAATGAGCATCTTAGCCTGAAGATAAAAAGCTTAAAGCACGAGTGAGGACAAAACTTGCCTGCTGCCGATAGGCTCCAACATTAAATTTTTGAAATGGCATAGATAATACTACCCTAACTCTTAATGATACTCATACATCTGAAGGCGGGGGCCATAACAAACTTCTTTGCCTGAACATATCAAGCCTAAAGCACGAATGAGGAAAAATCGTGATCGCTACCGATAAGCTCTAACATCAAATATTGGTAATAGCATAGATAATACTAGCCTAACTCCTGAAGATACTCATACACCCAAAGGCAAGGGCCATGACGAACCTCTTATCCTTAAAATAACAAGCCTAAAGCACGAGTGAGGAAAAAAATTTCTCGCTGTCGATAAGTCCAACATCCAATATTTGTAATGGCATAGATAATACTATCCTAACTCTTGAGGTTACACCTACATCCGAAGGCAGGGGCCATAACCAACCTCTTAGCTTGAAGATAACAAGACCAAAGCACGAGTGAGGAAAAACTTGTTCGTAGCCTATAAAATCCATAATCAAATATATGTAATGGCATAGATAATACTCACCTAACATCTTAGGTTACCCATATATCCGAAGGCGGGGCCCATAACAAACTCCTTAGCCTGAAGAAAACGAGCCTAAAGCACGAGTATGGAAAAAACTTGCTAACTGGCAATAAGCTCCAACATCCAATATTAGTAATTGCATAGATAATACTAGCATAACTCCTGAGGATTCTCATACATCCGAATGCGGGGGCCATAACGAATATCTTAGCCTGATGATAGCAAGCCTAAAGCACGAGTGAGGAAAAAACATGCCCGCTGCCGATAATCTCCAACATCCAATATTGGAAGTGGAATAGATAATACTAGCGTTACTCCAGAGAATACTCATAAATCCGAAGACGGGGGACAATACGAACCTCTTAGCCTGAAGATAACAAGCCTAAAGCACGATTAAGGAAAAAACTTCCTCGTTGCCGATAAACTCTATCATCCAATATTTGTAATAGCGCAGATAATACTAGCCTAACTCCGGAGGATAATCATACAACCGAAGGTTGGGGCCTTAACGAGCCACTTAGCCTGATCATAACAAGCCTAAAGCGCGAGAGTGGATAAAACTTGTTTACTGCCGGTAAGCTCCAGCATCCAATATTGGTAATGGAATAGATAATACTAGCCTAACTCCTGAGGATACTCATACATCTGAAGGCGGGGGTAATAACGAACCTCTTAGCCTGAATATATTAAGCCTAAAGAACGAATGAGGAAAAACCTTGCTTGCTACCGATAAGCTCTAACATCCAATATTGGTAATGGCATAGATAATACTAGCCTAGCCCCTGAGTATACACATACATTCAATGGCGGGGGCCATAAAGAACCTCTTAGCCTGAAGATAACTACCCTAAAATAGGAGTAAGGAAAAAACTTACTCGCCGTATATAAGCTCTAACATCCAATATTGGTAATGGCATAGATAATACTAGCCTTGCTCCGGAGGTTACTCATACATTCGAATGCGGGACCATACCGAGCATTTTAGCCTGAAGATAACATGCTTAAAGCACGAGTGAGGAAAAAACATGCCCGCAGCCGATTAGCACTAATATCCAATACTGGTAATGTCATAGATAATACTAGCCTAACTCCTGAGGATACTTTTACATCCAAAGTCGGGGGCCATATCGAACATCTTAGCCTGAAGAAAACAAGCCTAAAGTTCGAGAGACGGAAAAAATTTCTTACTGCCGATAAGCTCCAACATCCAATATTGGTAATGGCATAGATAATACTAGCCTAACTCATGAGGAAAAAACTTGCTCGCTGCCGATAAGCTCTAACATCAAATATCGGTAATGGGATAGAAAATACTTGCCTAACTCATGAGGATACTCATACATCCGAAGGCAGGGGCCATAGCGAACCACTTAGCCTGAAAATAATAAGCCCAAAGCGCGACTGAGGAAAAAACTTGCTCGTTGCCAAAAAGTAACAACATCTAATATTGGTAATAGCATAGATAATACTCTCCAAAATCCTGAGGATACTGAAACATTCGAAGGTGGGGGCCATAACTAACTTCTTAGCCTGAAGACAACAATCATAAAGTACAAGTTAGGAGAAAACTTGCTCCCTGTCGATAAGCTCCAGCAACTAATATTGGCAATGGCATAGATAATACTAGCCTAACTCCAGAGGATACTCATAAATTCGAAGGTGAGGGCCATAACAAACCTCTCAGATTGAAGATAACAAGCCTAAAGCACGAGTAAAAAAGTAACTTGTTCTCTGCCGGCAGGCTCCAACACCACATATTGGTAATGGCATAGATAATACTTGCCTAACTTCTGAGGATACTCATACATCCGAAGACGGGGGACATAACGAACCACGAAGCTTTAAGATAACAAGCCTAAAGCACGAGTGTGGAAATAACTTGCTCTATGCCGATAGGCTCAAACATCCAATATTTGTAATGGCATAGATAATACAAGCCTAACTTATAAGGAAACTTATACATCCGATGGCGGGGGCCATAACGAACCTCATAGCCTGAAGATAACAATCCTAAGGCACGATTGAGGAAAAAACTTGCTCGCCGCAGATAAGCTTCAACATTAAATATTGGTAATGGCAAAGAAAATACTTCTCTAACTCCTGAGGATAGTCATACATCCAAAGGTGGGGGCCATAGCGAACCACTTAGCCTGAAAATAACAAGCCCAAAACACGAATGCGGAAAAAAATTGCTCCCTACCAAAAAGCACCAACATCCAATATTGGTAATAGTATAGATAACACTCTCCTAACACCAGAGGATACTCAAACATCTGAAGGCGGGGGCCATAACAATCTTCTTAACCTGAAGATAACAATCCTAAACCACGAGTTAGGGAAAAACTTGTTCGCTGTCGACAAGCTCCAACATCCAATATTGTTAATGGCATAGATAATACTAGTCTAACTCCTGAGGATACTCATAAATCTCAAGGCGGGGGCCATAACGAACCTCTTAGAATGGAGATAACAAGCCTAAAGCACGAGTGAGGATACAACTTATTTGCTGCCGATAAGCTCCAATATCTAATATTTGTAATGGCATAGATAATACTAGCCTAACTTTTGAGGATACTCATACATCCGATGGTGAGGGCCATAATGAACCTCTTAGCCTGATGATATCGATCCTTAGGCACGAATGAGGAAAAAACTTGCTCGTAACCGATAAGCTCCTACATCCAATATTGGCAATGGCATAGATAGTACTATCCAACCTCCTGAGGATACTCATACATCAAAATGCAGGGGCCACTCTTAGCCTAAAGATAGCAAGCCTAAAGCAGGAGTAAGAAAAAAACTTGCTCGCTGCAGAAAAGCTCTAACATCCAATAATTGTAATGGTATAGATAATGCAAGCCTTACTACTGATGATACTTATACATCCGACGGCGGAGGCCATAGTGAATCTGTTTGTCTGAAGATAACAAGCCAAAAGCACGAGTGAGGAAAAAACTTGCTCGCTGCCGATATGCTCCAACATCCAATATTGGTAATGGCCAAGATAATACTAGCCTAACTCTTGAGCATACTCATACATCCGAAAATAGGGGCCATAACGAACCTCTTAGCCTGAAGATAACAAGCCTAAAGCGCGAGCAAGGAAAAAACTTGCTCGATGTCGATAAGCTCCAACATCCAATAAAAGTAATGGCATTGATAATACTTTGCAAAACTTCAGAGGATACTTATACATCTGAAGGCGGTGGCCATAACGAACCTCATAGCCAGAATATAACAAGCCTAAGGCACGATTGAGGAAAAAGCTTTCTCGTTACCGTTAAACTCCAACATAATATATTTGTAATGGCATAGATAATACTAGCGTAACCCCTGCGAATACTCATACATCCGAAGACGAGGGCCATACCGAACCTCTTAGCCCGAAGATAACAAGCCTAAAGTACGATTGAGGAAAAAACTAGCTCACTGTCGATAAATCTATCATCTAATATTTGTAATAGAATAGATAATGCTAGCCTAACTTCTGTGGATAATCATACATCCGAAGGTAGGGGCCATAGCGAACCTCTTAGCCTGATAATAACAAGCCTAAAGCGTGGGAGTGGATTAAACTTGTTTGCTGCCGATAAGCTCTAACATACAATATTGGTAATGGAATAGATAATACTAGCCTAACTCCTGTGGATACTCATACATCTGAAGGCGGGGGCCATAACAAACCTCTTACCCTTATTATATTAAGCCTAAAGCATGAATGTGGACAAAACTTATTTGCTGCCGATAAGCACTAACATCCAATATTGGTAATGGCACAGATAATTCTAGCCTAAACCCTGAGTATACTCATATATCCGAAGGCGGGGGCAATAACAAACTTCTTAGCCTGAAGATAACTACCTTAAAATAGGAGTAAGGAAAAATCTTACTCGCTGCAGATAAGCTCTAACATCTAATATTGGTAATGGCATTGATAATACTAGCCTAGCTCCTGAGGTTACTCATACATCCGAAGGCGGGAGCCATAACAAACAATTTAGCCTGAAGATAACATGCCTAAAGCACGGGTGAGGAAAAAACTTGCCTGGTGCCGATAAGCACAAACATCTAATATTGGTAATGGCATAGATAATAATAGCCTAACTCCTGAGGATACTAATACATCCGAAGCCCGGGGCCATATCAAACATCATAGCCTGAAGATAACAAGCCTAAAGTACGAGAGCCGAAAAAACTTGTTCGCTGCCGATAAACTCCAACATCAAATATTGGTAATGGCATAAATAATACTAGCCAAACTCCTGAGGATACTCATACATCCGAAGGCGATGGCCATAAAGAACCTCTTTGCCTGTAGATAACAAGCTTATAGCACGAGTTAGGTAAAAATTACTCGTTGCTGAAAAGCTCGAACATCCAATAATGGTAATGGCATAGATAATACTAGCCTAACTTTCGAGGATATTCATACATCCAAAGGCGGGGGCCATAACGATCCTCTTAGCTTGAAGATAACAAGCCTAAAGCACGAGTGAGGAAGAAATATGCCCGCTGCCGTTTAGCTACAAAATCCAATATTGGTAATGGCATAGATAATTCTAGCCTAACTCCTGAAGATGCCCATACATCCGAAGGCAGGGGCCATAAAGAACCTCTTAGCCTGAAGATAACAGGACTAAAGCACGAGTGAGGAAAAAACTTGCTCGATGACAATAAGCTCCAGCATCAAATATTTGTAATGGCATATATAATACTTGGCCAACTATTACGGATACTCATACATCCGATGGCGGGGGCCATAACAAACCTCTTAGCCTGAAGATAACAAGCCAAAAACACGAGTGAGGAAAAAACTTATTCGCCGCAGATAAGCTATAACATCCAATATTGGCAATGGCATAGATAATACTAGCCTAACTCTTGAGGATTCTCTTACATCCAAAGGTGTGGGCCATAACGAACCTCTTAGCCTGAAGATAACAAGCCTAAAGCACTAGTGAGAAAATAACTTGTTCTCAACCGACAAGCTCCAACATCACTTATTGGAAATGGCATAGATAATATTTGCCTAACATCTGAGGATACTCATACATCCGAAGGCGGGGGACATAACGATCCTCATAGCCTAAAGATAACAGGCCTAAAGTACATATGAGGAAAATTCTTGATCAATGCCGATAAGCTCCAACATACAATAATAGTAATGGCATAGATAATACTAGCCTAACTTCTGAGGATACATATACATCCGTAGGCGGGAGCCATAACGAACCTCATAGCCTGAAGATAAGAATCCTAAGGCAAGATCGAGGAAAAAACTTGCTCGCTGCCGATAAGCTTCAGCATCAAATATTGGTAATGGCATTGAAAATACTTGCCTAACTCCTGAGGATACTCATACATCCGAAGGCGGGGGCCATAACGAACCACTTATCCTGAAAATAACAAGCCCAAAGTATGACTGAGGAAAAAACTTGCTCGCTGTAAAAAGGCTCCATCATCCAATATACTTGCATTGGCATAGATAATACTCTCCTAACTCCTGAGGATTCTCTAATATCTGAAGGCGTGGACCATAACTAACTTTTTGGCCTGAAGATAACAATCCAAAAGCACGAGTTAGGAAAATACTTTCTTGCTGTCGATAAGCTAAAGCATCCAATATTTGTAATGGCAAAGATAATACTTGCCTAACTCCTGAGGATACTCATAAATCCGAAGGCGGGGGCCATAACGAAACTCTTAGATTGCAGATAACAAGCCTAAAGCACGAGTGAGAAAATAACTTGCTCTCAGCCGACAAGCACCTACATCACATATTGGTAATGGCTTAGATAATACTTGCCTAACATCTGAGGATACTCATACATCCGATGGCGGGGGACATAATGAACCGCGTAGCTTGAAGATAACAAGCCTAAAGTACGTGTGAGGAAAAAACTTGCTCTATGCCGATAAGCTCTAACATCCAATATTAGTAATGGCATAGATAATACAAGCCTAACTTCTGTGCATACTTATACATCCGAAGGCGGGGGCTATAACGAACCTCTTAGCCTGAAGTTAACAAGCCTAAAGCACAAGTGAGGAAAAAACTTGCTCTATGCCGATAAGCTCCAACATCAAATATTAGTAATGGCATAGATAATACTAGCCACACTTCTGTGGATACTTATACATCCGAAGACGGGGGTTATAACGAACCTCATAGCCTGAAGATAACAATCATAAGGCACGATTGATGAAAAAACTTGCTCGCTGCCGAAAAGCTCCAAAATCAAATATTGTTAATGGCATAGAAAATACTTGCCTAACTCCTGAGGATACTCATACATCCGATGGCGGGGGCCATAACGAACCACTTAGCCAGAAAAATAACAAGCCGAAAGCATAATTGAGGAAAAAACTTGCACCCTGCCTAAATGCTCTAACATCTAATATTGGTAATAACATAGATAATACTCTCCTAACACCTGAGGATACTCAAACATCCGAAGGCGGGGGCCAGAACTAACTTCTTAGCCTGAAGATAACAATCCTAAAGCACGAGTTAGGAGAAAACTTGCTCGTTGTCGAAAACCTCCAACATCCAATATTGGTAATGGCATAAATAATGCCAGCCTAACTCCATAGGATACTCATAAATCCGAAGGCAGGGGCCTTAATGAACCACATGAATGAAAATATCAAGCCTAAAGCTCGAGTGAGGATAAAACTGGTTTGCTGCCAATAAGCTCCAATATCAAATATTGGTTATGGCATAGATAATACTAGCCTAACTCCTGATGATACTCTTGCATCCGAAGGCGGGGGCCATAACGAACGATAAGCTCCAGCGTCCAATATTGGTAATGGTATAGATAATACTAGCCTAACTCTTGAGGATACTCATACATCTGAAAGTGTGGGCCATAACGAATGATAAGCTCCATCATCCAATATTAGTAATGGCATAGATGATACTATGCCTAACTTCTGAGAAGGTTTATACATCCGATGACGGGGGCCATAACGAACCTCTTAGACTGTTTATATTAAGCCAAAAGAACGAAAGTGGAAAAAACTTGCTTGCTGCCGATAAGCTCTAACATCCAATATTGGTAATAACATAGATAATACTATCCTAACCCCAGAGTTTACTCATACATCCGAAGGCGGGGGCCATAAGGAACCTCTTAGCCTGAAGATAACTACCCTAAAATAGGAGTAAGGAAAAAACTTATTCTCTGAAGATAAGATCTAATATCCAATATTGGTAATGGCATAGATAATACTAGCCTAGCTCTGGTGGTTACACAAACATCCAAAGGCGGGTGCCATAACGAACATTTTAGCCTAACATAACATTCCTAAAGCACGAGTGAGGAAAAAACTTGGCCGCTGCCGATAAGCACTATCATCCAATATTGGTAATGGCATAGATAATAATAGCCTAACTCCTGAGGATACTCATACATCCGAAGCCGGGGGCCATATCCGACATCTTAGCCTGTAGAGAACAAGCCTAAAGTACGAGAGACGAAAAAACTTACTTGTTGCCGATAAGCCCCATCATCCAATATTGGTAGTGGCATAGACAATACTAGCCTAACTCTTGAGAATAGTCATACATCTGAGGGCGGGGGCCATAAAGAACCTCATTGCCTGAATATAACAAGCCTAAAGCATGAGTGAGGAAAAAACTTGCTCGTCGCTGAAAAGCTCAAATATCTAATATTGGTAATGGCATAGATAATAATAGCCTAAATCGTGAGGATACTCATATATCCAAAGGTGGGGGCCATAACGAACCTCTTAGCTTGATGATATCAAGCCTAAAGCACGAGTGAGGAAAAAACATGCACGCTGCCGATAAGCTCCAAAATTTAATATGTGTAATGGCATAGATAATACCAGCCTAACTCCTGAAGATACCCATACATCCGAAGGCTGGGGCCATAAAGAACCTCTTAGCCTGAAGATAACATGAATAAAGTACGAGTGAGGATAAAACTTGCTCGATGTCGATAAGCTCCAACATCCAATATATGCAATGGTAAAGATAATTCCAGGTTAACTATTATGTATACTCATGAATCCGAAGGCGGGGGCCATAACAAACCTCTTAGCCTGAAGATAACATGCCAAAAGTATGAGTGAGGAAAAAACTTGCTCGCCGCCGATAACCTCCGACATCTAATATTGGTAATGGCATAGGTAATACTAGCCTAACTCCTAAGGATACTCATACATCTGATGGCGGGGGCCATAACAAGCCTCTTAGCCTGAATATAACAAGCCTAAATCACAAGTGAGGAAAGAACTTATTCGCTGCAGATAAGCTCTAACATCCAATATTGGTAATGGCATATATAATACTTGCCTTTCATCTGAGGATACTCATAGATCCGAAGGCGTAGGATAAAACGAACCACATAGCCTGAAGATAACAAGCCTAAATCACGTGAGAGGAAAAACCTTGCTCTAAGCCGGTAAGCTCCAACATCCATTATTAGTATTGGCATAGATAATACTACCCTAACTTCTGAGGATACTTATGCATCCGAAGGCGGGGGCCATAACGAACCTCATTGTCTGAAGATAACAATCCTAAGGCACGATTAAGGAAAAGACTTGCTCGCTGCCGATAAGCTCCAAACTCAAATATTGGTAATGGCATAGAAAATACTTGCTTAACTCTGGAGGATACTCATACGTCCGAAGGTGGGGGCCATTACGAATCACTTAGCCTGAAAAAAACAAGCCCAAACACTATTGATTAAAAAACTTACTCCCTGCCAAAAAGCTCCAACATTCAATATTGGTAATGGCATAGGTAATACCCTCCTAACTCCTGAGGATACTCAAACATCCGAAAGCGGGGGCCAAAACTAACTTCTTGGCCTGACGATAGCCATCCTAAAGCACGAGTTAGGAATAAAATTTCCCGCTGTCGATAAGCTCCTTCATCCAATATTGGTAATGGCATAGATAATACTAGCCTAACTCCTGAAGATACTTTGAAATCCGAAGGCGGGGGCCATAACAAACCTCTTAGAATGAAGATAACAGGCCGAAAGCACGACAGGGATAAAACTTGTTTGCTGCCGATAAGCTCTAACATCTAATAATGGTAATGGGATAGATAATATTAGCCTAACTCCTAGGGATACGTATACATCCGAAGGTGGGGTCCCTAACAAAACTCTTAGCCTGATGATATCGAGGCTTAGGCACGAATGAGGAAAAACCTAGCTCGCTACCGATAAGCTCCAACATCTAATATTGGCAATGGCATAGATAATACTATCCTAACTCCTGTGGATACTCATACATCAAAAGGCAGGGGCCATAACTAACTATTAGCCTAAAGATAGCAAGCCTAAAGCAGGAGTGAGAAAAAAACTTGCTCGCTGCAGAAAAGCTCCAACATCCAATATTGGTAATGGCATAGATAATACTAACCTAACTCCTGAGGATACTCATACATCCGAAGGCAGGGGCAATAACGAACCTCTTAGCCTGAACACAGCAAGCCTAAAGCACGAGTGTGGAAAAAAATTACTCGCTGCCGATATGCTCCAATATCAAATATTTGTAGCGGCATAGTTAATAGTAGCCCAATTCCTTAGGATACTCATAAACCCGAAGGCAGGGGTCATAACGAACCTCTTAGCTTGAAGATAACAAGCCTAAAGTACGAGTTAGGAAAATACATGCTCGCTACCGATAAGCTCCGACATTCAATACTGGTAATTGCATAGATAATACTAGCCTAACTTATGATGATACTCATATATCCAAATGCGGGGGCAATCACAAACCTCTTAGCCTGAAGATAACTAGCCTAAAGTACGACTAAGGAAAAAACTTTCTCGCTGCCAATAACTTCAAACATCCAATAATTGTAATGGGTAGATAATAATGGCCTAACTCCTGAGGATATTCATACATCCATAGGCGGGGGCCATAACGAACAACTTAGACTTAAGATTACAAGCAAAAAGCATGAGTGAGGAAAAAACTAGCTCGCTTCCAATAAGCTCCAACATCAAATTTTGGTAATGGCATAGATAATACTTGCCTAACTCTTGATGATACCCATACATCCGAAGGCAGGGGCCACAACAAACCTGATAGCCTGAATATCACATGCCTAAAGAAAAAGTGAGGATAAAACTTGCTCGATGCCGATATGCTCCCAAATTGAATAATAATGGAAATGGCATAGATAATACTAGCCTAACTCCTTAGGATACTCGTACATTCGAAGGCGGCGGCCATAACGAAACACTTAGCCTGAAGATAACAAGCCTAAAGCTCACGTAAGGAAAAAACATGCTCGCTGCCGATAAGCTCCAGCATCCAATATTGGTTAGGGCAAAGATAATACTAGCCTAACTCCTGAGGATACTCATACATCCGAAGGCGGCGGCCATAACGATCCTCTTAGCCTGAAAATAACAAGCCTAAAGCACGATTGGGAAAAAAATTTGTTCACTGCCGATAAGCTCCAAGATCTAATATTGGTAATGGCATAGATAATAATACCCCAACTCCTGAGGATACTCAAACATCTGAAGGCCGCGGTCATTATGAACTTCTTCGCTTGAAAATAACAAGCCTAAAGCACGATTGTAGAAAAAACTTGCTTGCTGACGATAAGATCCGACATCTAATATTGGTAATAGGAAAAATAATACTAGCCTAACTCCGAGGATTATCATAGATCCGAAGGCGGTGGCCATAACGAAACTCTTAGCTTGTAAAAAGCAAGCCTAAAACACGATTAAGGAAAAAACTTGCTCTCTGCCGATAAGCCCCAACATCCAATATTTTAAATGGCATAGATAATACTATCCTAACTCCTAAGGATACTCATACATCCGAAGGCGGGGGCCATAACAATCCACTTAGCCTGAAGATACCAAGCCTAAAGCACGAGTGAGGAAAAGACTTGCTCGCTGCCGATAAGGTGAAACATCCAATATTGGTAATGGCATAGATAATACTTGCCTAACACCTTAGAAAACTCGTACATCCGAAGGCGGCGGCCATAACGTACCTCTTAGCCTAAAAAAAATAAGCCTAAAACACGATTGAGGAAAAAAATTGCTCTCTGCCGATAAGCTCCAAAATCCAATATTGGCAATGGCATAGATAATTCTATCCTAACTCCTGAGGATACTCATACATCCGAAGGCGGGGGCCATAACAACCCTCTTAAACTGAAAATAATAAGCCTAAAATACGATTAGGCAAAAAAGTTGCTCACTGCCGAAAAGCTCCGACATTCGATATAGGTAATGGCCTAGATAATACTTGCCTAACTCTAAAGGATACTCATACATCTGAAGGCGCGGGTCATAACAAACCTCATAGCCTGAAGATAACAAGCCTAAAGCAAGATAGAAGAAAAAACTTATTCGCTGCCAATAAGCTCCAATATTCAATATTGGTAATGGCATAGATAATACTAGCCTAACTTCTGAGGATACTCTTACACTAGAAGGCGAGAGCCATAAGGAACCTCTTAGCCTGAAGATAACAAGCCAAAAGTATTAGTATGGATAAAACTTGTTCGATGCCGATAAGCTCCAACATCTAATATTGGTAATGGCATAGATAATACTAGCCTAACTCCTGAGGATACTCTTAGATCCGAAAATGGGAGCCATATCGATCCTCTTAGCCTGAAGATAACAAGCCAAAATCATGAGTGTGGAAAAAACTTTCTCGTTACTAAAAAGCTCTAATATCCAATATTGGCAATGACATAGATATTACTGGCCTAACTCCGGAGGATACTCATGCATCCAAAAGAGAGGGCCATAATGAACCTCATAGCCTGAAGATAACAAGCCTAAGGCACGAGTAATACTAGACTAACTCCTTAGGAAACTCATACATCCTAAGGCGGCGGCCATAACAAACCTCTTGGCCTAAAAAATACAAGCCTATGCGCGATTGAAGAAAAAACTTGTTCTCTGCCGATAAGCTCCAACATCCAATATTGGTAATGGCATAGATTTTTCTATCCTAACTCCAGAGGATACTCATACATTTGAAGGCAGGGGCCATAACAACCCTCTTAAATTGAAAATAATAAGCCTAAAATACGATTGAGGAATAAATTTGCTCGCTGCCGACAAGCTCTGTCATCCAATATAGGTAATGGCCTAGATAATACTAGCCTACCTCCAAAGGATACTCTTACACCGGATGGTGGGAGCCATAACGAAACTTTTAGCCTGAAGATAACAAGCCTAAAACATGAGTGTGGAAAAAACTTGCACGCTGTCGATAAGATCAAGCATCCATTATTTGTAATGGCATAGATAATACTAGCCTAACTCCTGAGGATACTCATACATCTGAAAGCGGGGGCCATAAGGAACCATTTAGCCTGAAGATAGCATGCCTAAAGCACGAGTGAGGAAAACACTTGCTCGCTGCCGATAAACTTCAATACCCAATATTGGTAATGGCATAGATAATACTAACCTAACTCTTGAGGACACTAATACATCCGAAAATGGGGGCCATATCGAACCTCTTAGCCTGAAGATAACAAGCCTAAAGCATGACTGTGAGAAAAACTTGCTCGCTGTCGATAAGCTTCAACATCCAATATTGGCAATGGCTTAGGTAATTTTAGCCTATCTCCTGAGGATGCTCATACATCTGAAGGCGGGGGCCATAACGAACCTCTTAGCCTGAAGATAACAAGCCTAAAGCACGAGTGGGGAGAAAATTCGCTCGCTGTCGATAAGCTCCATCATCCAATATTTGTAATGGCTTAAATAATTTTAGCCTAACTCCTGAGGATGCTCAAACATCCGAAGGCGGGGGCCATAACGAACCTCTTAGCTTGAAAATAACAAGCCTAAAGCATGAGTGTGGAAAAAACTTGCACGCTGCCGATACGCTCCAGCATCCAATATTTATAATGGCCAAGATAAGACTAGCCTAACTCCCGAGGATACTCATACATCTGAAAGCGGGGGCCATAACAAACCTCTTAGCCTGAAGATAACATGCCTAAAGCACGAGCGAGGAAAAAACTTGCTCGCAGCCGATAAACTCCAATATCCAATATTGGTAATGGCATAGATAATACTAACTTAACTCCTGAGGACACTCATACATCTGAAAATTGGGGCCATATCGAACCTCTTAGCCTGAAGATAACAAGCTTAAAGCACTATTAAGGAAAAAGCATGTTCGCTGCCGATAAGCTCTAACATCTATTATGGGAAATGGCATAGATAATACTAGCCTAGCTCCAGAGGATACTCATACATCCGTAGGTGGGGGCTATAATGAGCCTCTTAGCCTGAAGATAACATGCCTAAAGCAAGAGAGAGGATAAATCTTGCTTAATGCCGATAAGCTCCAAAATCCTATATTGGTAATGGCACAGATAATACTAGCCTAACTCCTGAGGATACTCATACATCAGAAGGTGGGGGCCATAACGAACCTCTTAGCCTGAATAAATCAAACCTAAAGCACAATGAGAAAATATTTGCGCGCTGCCGAGAAGCTCCAATAACAAATATTTGTAATAACATAGATAATACTAGCCTAACTCCTGAGTATATTGATGCATCCAAAGGCTGGGGCCATAACGAACCTCTTAGCTTGAACATACCAACCCTACAAAAGGAGTGAGGGAAATACTTGTTCGCTGCAGATAAGCTCTAGCATCTAATATTGGTAATTGCATGGATAATACTAGAATAACTCAGGAGGTTAAGCATACATCTGAATGCGGGGGCCATAACGTACTTTTCAGCCTGAAGATAACATGCCTTAAGAACGAGTGAGTTAAAAACATGCTCGCTGCCGATAACTTCCAGCATCAAATATTGGTAACGGCATAGATAATATTGGCCTAGCTATTGAGGATATTCATGCATCCAAAGGCGGGGGCCATAACGAACCTCTTAAACTGAAGATAACATCTCAAAAGAATGAGTGGGGAAAAAACTTGCTCGCTACCGATAAGCTCCAAAATCTAATATTGGTAATGGCATAGATAATACTAGCCTAACTCCTGAGGATACTCATACATCCTAAGGTGGCTGCAATAACGAAACTCTATGCCTGAAAATAACAAGCCTAAGGCGTGATTGAGGAAAAAAATTGCTCGCTGCCAATAAGCTTCAACATCCAATATTGGTAATGGCATAGATAATACTCACCAAACTCCTGAGGATAATGATACATCCTAAAGATAACATGCCAAAAGCACGAGTGTGGAAATAACTTACACCCTGCCGATAAGCACTAATATCCAATATTTAAAATGGCATAGATAATACCTGCCTAACTCCCGAGGATACTCATACATCCGAAGATGGGGACAATACCGAACATCTTAGCATGATATTAACAATCCAAAATCACGTGAGATAAAAAAACTTGCTCGCTGCCGATAAGCACCAAGATCCAATATTGAAAATGGCATAGATAATACTAGCCTAACTCCTGATGATTCTCATACATCTGAAGTCTTAGGCCATAACGAACCTCTTTGCCTAAAGATAACATGCCTAAAGAACGAGTAAGGATAAAACTTGCTCGCTACTGAAAAGCTCTAACATCCAATATTGGTAATGGCGTAGATAATACTAGCCTAACTCTTGAGGATACTCATACATCCAAAGGTGGGGGCAGCAAGAAACCTCTTAGCCTGAATTTAACAAGCCTAAAGCACGAGTGAGGAAAAAACTTGCACGCTCCCGATAAGCTCGAACATCGAATATTTGAAATGGCAAAGATAGTACTAGCCGGACTCCTTAATTTACCCATACATCCGAAGGCGGGGGCCATAATGTAACTCTTAGCCTAATGATAATATGCCCCAAGCACGAGTGAGGAAAAAACTTTCTCGCTGCCGATAATCTCAAATATCCAATATTTGTAATGGCATAGATAATAATACTAGCCTAACTTATGAGGATACTTATACATCCGAAGGTAGAGGCCATAACGATCCTTTTAACCTAAAGATAACAAGCCTAAAGCACGAGTGTGAAAAAAACTTGTTCGCTGCCGATATGCCCCAACATCTAATATTGGTAATGGCATAGACAATACTTGCCTTACTTCTGAGGATACTCATTCATCCGATGAAGGGGGCCATAACGAACCTCATAGCCTGAAGATAACAAGCCTAAAGCACGATTGAGGAAAAAACATGCCCGCTGCCGATAATTACCATTATATAATATTGGTAATGGCATAGATAATACTAGCCTAACTCCAGAGGATACTCATACATCCGAAGGCGGGGGCCATAACGAACCACTTAGCCAGAAAATAACAAGCCCAAAGCGCGATTAAGAAAAAACCTTGCTCGCTTCTTATAAGCTCCAATATCCAATATTGGTAATGGCATAGATAATACTCTCCTAACTCCTGAGAAAACTCATACATCCGAAGGCGAGGGCGATAATGAACTACTTAGCCTATTGATAACAAGCCTAAAGCCCGAGTTAGGAAAAAACTTTCTCGCTGCCTATAAGCTCTATCATAAAATATAGGTAATGGCATAAATAATACTAGCCAAACTCCTGAGGATACTCATACATCCGAAGCCGGGGGCCATAACAAATAGTTTAGCCTGAAGATAACAGGCCTAAAGCACTATTGAGGAAAAAACTTCCTCGGTGCCGATAAGCTCCAACATTCAATATTGATAATGGCAGAGATAATACTAACCTAACTCTGAAGATCATCATACATCAAAAAGCGGGGGCCATAACGAACCTTATAGCCTGGAAATAACCAGCCTAAGGCACGATTGAGGAAAAAACTTGTTCGCTGCCGATATGCACAAAAAATTAATATTGGTAATGGCATAGATAATACAAGCTTAACTCCTGAGGATACTTATACATCCGAAGACGGGGGCCATAGCGAACCACTATGCCTGAATATAACAAGGCCAAAAGCACAATTGGGAAAAAAACTTGCTCACTGCCGATACGCTCCAATATCCAATAGTGATAATGCCATAGATAATACTAGCCTAGCTCCTAAGGATACACAAACAATCGAAGGTAGGGGCCATAACGATCCACTTAGCCTGATGATAACAAGCCTAAAGTACGAATGAGAAAAAAACTTGCCAGCAGCCGATATGCTCCGACATCCAATATTGGCAATGGCATAGATAATACTAGCCTAACTCCTGATAATACTCATACATTCAAAGGCGGGGACCATAATGAACCTCATAGCCTTAAAATAACAACCCTAAAGCTCGATTGAGGAAAAAACTTGCTCGCTGACGATAAGATCTAACATCCAATATTGGTAATGGCATAGATAATACTAGCCTAACTCCGAGGATTATTCATGGCATCCGGCGAAGGCGGGTGGCCATAAACGAACCTCTTAGCCTGAAAAATTATATGCCTAAGGCACGATTAAGGAAAAAACACTTGCTCGCTGCCGATAAGCCCCATAATACAAATTTGTAAAGGCATAGATAATACTATCCAACTCCTAAGGATACTCATACATCCTAAGGCGGGGGCCATAACAATCCACTTAGCCTGAGGATAACAAGCCTAAAGTAAGAGTGAGGAAAAGACCTACCTCTGAGGATCCTCACACATCCGAAGGCGGTGGCCATAACTAAGCGTCTTAGCCGAAATAACATCCAAAAGGACGAGTTAGAAAAAAACTTTATTCACAGTCACATAACTCCACTCTAATATTTGGAATGGCCTATCTAATACTAGCCTAACTTCTGAGGATACTCATAAATCCGAAGCGGGGGCATAACGACCTCTTAGATTGATGATAACAGCTGAGAAATAACTTGTTTCTCTGCCTCCAAGCTCCAATATCACATATTGGTCTGCATAGATAATACTTGCCTAACTTTATGGATAACTCCTACACCGCAGTCGGTTGACATAACGAACCACATAACCCTAATATACAACCTAGAGCACGAGTGATGAAAAACAGTTTCTATCCGATAGCTCTACCCAAATATTAGTAATGGCATATAAACTTGGCCTACTTCTGAGGATACTTATACATCGGGATGCGGGGGTTACACGACCGCATATCCTAAGATAACAATCCTAAGGCATGATTTAGGAAAAACGTGTTCGTGCCGATAAGCTCCACAGCAATATTGATAATGGCCATAGAAAAATACTGCCTAACTCCTAAAATGAAATGATACTCAGCTACATCCGAATGCGGGGCCCTAACTTACGACTGTACCTTGAAAGTAACAAGCCAAAGCATGATGAGGAAATAACTTACTCCCTGCCAAAAAGCCCACATCTAATTTGGTAATGGCATAGATAATACTCTTCCTAACCCTAGGAATGCACTCAAACATCCGAAGGCAGTGGGCCAGAACTACTTCTTTACGCCTGAAGGTAACAATCCTAACTCACAGTTAGGAAACTTGCTCGCTTCTAACCTTCAACATCCAATATTGTAACGGCATAATATAACGACCAAACATCCCGAGGATACCCATAAATTCGAAGGCGGGGGCCATGAACAAAACTTGAAATAAAATACAAGCCTAAAGTACAAGTGAGGATAAAACTGTTTGCTGCAGATACGTCTAGCATGCCATATTTGTAATGGCATAGATAATACTTTGGCAAACTCCTGTGATACTGCATGCACTGAAGGCGAGGGTCAATAGCAGAACCTGTTTTCTGAAATACAATCCAAAAGCCCGGTGAGGAAAAAATTATCGCTGCCGATAAGCCTCCAACATCTAATACTGTAATGGCCTAGATATCCTAGCCTAACTCTTGGGATACTCATTCATCCAAAAGAGGGGGCCATACGAACGTAGCTCACCATCCCATATTTGAAATGGGCATAGATACACTAGCAAACTTCCTGATGATCTCATACATCTGAATTCTTTAGGCCATACGAAACTCTTTGCTGAAGATAACAACCAAAGAACGAGTGAGGAAACCTTGCTCGCTGCTGCTGAAAAGCTCTAGCATCCAATTTGGCAATGGCGTAGATAATACTAGCCTAACTCTTGAGGATACTCCAACATCCAAATGGCGTGGCCGCAACAAACCTCTTAGCCCTGAATTTAAGAGCCTAAACACGAGTGAGAAAAGAACTTGCACGCTGCCGCTAAGCACGAACATCGAATGATTGCAATGGCTAGATAGAATTCTTGCACTACCTCTGGAGGTTTACTCATACTCCGAAGCGGGATCCAGTCGCACATTTTTAGCCATAAGATTTACAGCCTAAGCACAGTGAGAAAAACGTGCCCGCTGCCGATGTAAACACTAACACCAAGATTAGTAATGACCTAGATAATATAGCCCAACTCCAGAGGATACTCATACATCCGCAGCCGAGGCCATATCGAACATCTTAGCCTGTAGAGAACAAGCCTAAATACAAGATACGAAAAAACTTGCTCGCACCGTAAGCCTCCAACCACCATTATTGTGAAGTGGCATGATAAACAGCCTAACTCTTGAGGATAATCATACATCCGAATGGCGTGGCCCATAAGACCCTCTTACCTGTATATAACAACCTAACGTAGAGTGGTAAAAACTTGCTCATTTGCGGAAAAGCTCTAACACACAATATTGGTAATGGATAGATAATCTACCTAAACCGCTTAGTATAATCAACATCCAAATGCGGGTCCATACAAGCCTCTTAGCTTGAAGACCCTACCTAAAGCACGAGCATGAATAAAAACATTCACCGCGCTGGGGATACCCTCCTAATCAAATATTGTAACAGCATAGATAGTACTATCCTAACTTCCTGAAGCTGCACCTACATCCGAATGTAGTGCCTAAATTAAATCTTCCTTCTTAAAACTTGACAAAAGCCTTAGTGAGGAAACACTTTGCTCGATGCCGAAAGGCTCCAACCTACAAGATTGTTAATAGTGCATAGATAATTCCTAGTGCTAAATATTAAGGAGACCACATATCCAAGGCGGGGCTATAACGACATCTTAGCCTGAAGAAACATGCCAAAAGCACGCGTGAGGAAAAACTTGCTCGCTACCGATACCTCCGCCATCTAATATTGTATGGTATAGCAAACTTCTTCCTCCTGATGATCCTTTATACTCCAAGGCCGGGACATATAAGCTTCTTCGCATGAAAGAACAAGCCGACACACAGTGGGGAAAAATTTATTCGCTGCAGATAACCTCTAACATCCAATTTGGTAATGGCATATATATCCTAGCCTAACTCCTGAGATACTCATACTCCGAAGGTGGGGGCCATAACGAACTCTTAGCCTAACGATAAACGCCTAAAGCAACGAGTGAAAAATGACTTGTTCTTTTGCCGAAAACTCCAAATCACAATTGGGTCATGCCTAGAGATACCTTCCTACTTTCTGAATACCCTCTACACTCCGAACAGTCGTGTGGAACAAAACGAACCTCATAGCCTGAAGATACAAGCCTAAACACGTGTGAGGAAAAGAAACCTGTCTAATGCCGGTCTCCAACATCCCTTATTATAATGGCATTGGATATGCTATCCTAAAACTTCTCGAGGATACTTAACCCTGAAGCGGGGCCCTAACAACCTCATAGCCTGAAGATACAATCCTAAGGCACGATTGAGGAACAAACTTGCTCTCTGCCGATTAGCCCCAACTTCAATATTGGTAATGGCAAGCAAATACTTTTGCCTACCTCTTGTGGATACTCATATATCCGCAAGGCTGTGGGCCATACAGACCACTTTCGGCCTTAAAATACAAGCCCAAACACGATTAGGACCAAACTTGCTCTCAGCCAAAAGAATCCAAACTCCAATTAGTTTAATAGCATGGAGAATACTCTCCTAGACCCTGAGATACTCAAACATCCAAAGCGGGGGCCATAACGAACGTCTTAGCCTGAAGATAGTATTCCTACAGCACTAGATAGGAAAACTTGTTCGGCCGATCAGCTCCAACATCCATAGTGCTAATGGCCTAGAAATACTAGCCTAACTTCTTGAGGATTGTCATAAATCCGAAAGCGGGGGCCAAACGACCTCTTAGTTCAAGAATAGCCTAAGCACGATAGAAGAAAATACCTTGTTCTCTATCGACATGCTCCACCCCACATATTGTAATGCAAGAAATACTTGCCTAACATCTGAGGATACTCATAGATCCGAAGGCGTGGGGGACATAACGAACCTTTAACCGGAAGATAACAACGCTAAATCACGATGCGGGAAAAACTGGTCGCTCTGCCGATAATCTCCAACATCAAATATTAGTAATGGCATAGAAATACTACCTACTTCTGAGGATACTTATACTCCGAAGGCGGTGTCCTAACTAACCTCCTAGGCTGAAGATAACACTCCTAAGGCACTATTGAGTAAAATACTTGCTCGCTGCCAATATGCTCCAACAGCATATTGGTAAGGGCATAGAAAATACTTGCCTAACTCCTACAATAACCACACATATTCGAAAGCGATGGCCCATAACGCCCTCTTTAGCCTGAAATATCAAGCATAATCGCGAATGAGGAATAAACTTGTTCCTCATTGCTGATATGCTCTTCATCCATATTGGTACTGGCTAGATATAAGCGTAACTCCTGGGTTCTCACATTCGAAGGCGGCGGCCATAAAAATTTTATTTTCCGAAAACGATAATAGCCTAAAGCACGGCATTGAGGAAAAATATGCTCCCTGCCGATAAGCCTAATCGTGGATACTCATACTCCGAAGGTGGGGCCAGAACGCGAAACCACTGTAGCCTGAAAATAACAAGCACAAACGCGATTCAGTAAAAACTTTTGCCTCGCTGTCAAAAAGCTTCATCTCGAATATTGGTAATAACATTGGGGAGAATCACTCCTCTTTAAAACACCTAAGTACTCAAACCTCCAAAGCGGAGGCATAACTAACTTTTTTAAGCCTGAAATAATAAACCTAAAGCACGAGGATGAAAAACTGCTCGCAGCCTTAAGCTACAATATTCAATACAAGAAATTGCATAGATAATATTAGCCTAACTCAGAGGATACTTATAAATTCGAAGGCTGGGGCCATAACAAACCTCTTAGAATGATATAACAAGCCTAAGCACGAGTAATGGATAAAACTTTGTTTGCTGCCGGGATAAGCTCACAAACTAATCTGGTAATGGCATTGATATACTCGCCTAACTCCCTGAGGATTCTCATATTCCGATGGTTTGGCCATAACGACCTCTTTAGCCTGATAATATCGAGCCTTAGCACTCTGAGTAAAACTTGTTCGCGCTACCGTAAGCTTCCAACATCTAATATGGCAATTTCGATAGATAATACTATCCTAACTCTGAGAATACCGATACATCAAACGCGTGTGTTCATACGCTCTTAGCCAAATCATGCAGCACGCTAGCAGGAGTGAGAACAAAACTTGCACGCTGCAAGCTCCAACGATCCAATTTGTAATGGCATGGACATAATACCGAACCTAACTCTGAAGGATACTTCATACATCCGAGAGTCGGGGGCAATACACGACCCTCGTTAACCTGACATAAACAAGCCTAAAGTCCAGTGAGGAAAAAAGTTCTCGCTGCCGATATCTCTGATTCAAATATTGTAACTCATCGTCCTCGTAGCCTAACTCCTCAGTATACTAAAATCCGAAGGCGGGGGCCATAACGACCCTCTTAGTAGCCGATGATAGCAAGCCTCAATTACGATGGGATAAACATGCTCGCAGCCGTAAGCTCCAATATTCAATACTGGTAATTGCATAGATAATACTTGCTATCTTATGTAGGCTACTCATATATCCGAAGGCGTGGGCCATAACGAATCTCTTAGCCTGAATATCCAAGCCTAAAGTCGTGAAGGAAAAACTTTGCTCGCTGCCATAACTTCAAACAATCAATGAATTGTAAGGTTGTTAGCGGGGGCCACAACAACCCGCTTGTAAGCGAAAAAAAAATAAGCCTAAAAACGATTGATGTAAAACTTGCTCGCTGCCGATAAATCCACATCCAATATTTGGCAATGGCCTATAATACTTCATAACCCATGATACTCATACACGAAGGCGCGACCATAACAAACCTCTAGCCCTGATGATAACATACCGTAAACCACGATAGAAGAAAAACTTGTTCGCATGCAATAAGCGACAATATCCTT